>CM055067.1:28968672-29074001 GCA_029204045.2 Tillandsia leiboldiana
AACAGATATCAGAGCTATAAAATAAAAACCTCTATATAACTACAATCAACACTGTACAACTAGAAGATAATACAACAGATCCGCCTCCCAAAAAGAATACGATACAATTCCGCAAATACAAGCTCTGCACCCAACCGGGGGAGGTATCTCCAATAATACAACAGTGTACAGTCTCTCTGATACATAATATCCTCACTACAACAGTCTCTCAAAAGAGGAAAAATAAACAACTAATCTACTGATGATCTCCTCTAAGGGGGTAACCGCTACTCTCCAACGACGGTAGGGATCTAGCTCGCGACTCCCGCGCCTCGAACAACAACCGCAGAATCCACAACACCGCTAAGACTCTGCAAACAAGGGAGAGAAGGAAAAAGGAGTGGAAGACCCCCACTAGGGTGTGAGAACTACACCAAAAAGGGAGTTCTCAGTGGTACCACCGCCAGACCTGACGGTCTGCCCACCAAGTCCTCAAGAGACATAAACTAACCCAAGTCATAAACTGAAATGAGTAAGCTGGAGACTCTCAACAGCGACCATGCCCCATCTAAAGGCTAAAAGGGAGAACCAAACAGTGGTATGCAACCACTAGCACATAAGTGCACAATCGACCCAGAGCTGACTGCCACATCTGGTCCAGTCAAACCTGCGCCCCCTACAACCACCTCCCGCGACGGGCAGGAATTACTAGGGGCGTCTAAACGGACTAACTCGCTATCGAGTAGTGGCTCATGCAGGCTATAGTCAAAATCCCGCTCCTCTCAGAAAGGATAAACTCAAGATCACCAAGCCTCTCGCACAACGGTCACAACTCACATGACCTTGGGACAACCGTCGATCCCCAGACGTTCCCAACAACACTAGCACTGGTCTAAACACGGCTACTAGACTCCACTCGGTCCCCCTGGCACGAGTGCAACAAATGTAAAGTATCCTGCCGAAATAACCCAACATGAACCTATACAACCCGGTACTGCCTGCTATGCAGCGCATCACTCACAACTCCCAACTCTGTCATCACTCACACCTCACCAACTCTGTCATCACTCACAACTCACCAACTGACCGGCCTCACGGTCAAAAGCTACTCCGAGTGACACGAGGGGAGCGACCCACACGAGTAAAGTATCTCTGTAATCAATGTCTCACAAGTATCTCTATATAGCAGGACTGGATCACGACCCTGATCAAAGTGGGAAAACTCATCCACTAAAGGAAAGCCCGATCTCAATCGGATGCAAACTAAACGATAATGGGAAACTCCATCCACAAGAGAAAACTGATACCCAAATCTGGTGCATAGATAAGCATCCGGTCAACCGCCCAATATCCGCAGTTGCCGCAAAGCCCCACAACTAATCCAACCTGTCCCAACACGAAGTCCCGACTACACTACCCGACCCCTGCTCGAACCGAGCAACACTGCCACCACACAAGAAAGGAGAAAGGAAAAGCATGGTTTCTCCTATTCAAGTTCCAATAAGTAGTGTAGCAATAAAAAGGGGCCTAACTATATGTCCAAACAAGCATGCATTTGTCCTCAAGAAGATACAACAAGTAATCCACATCCTACACTGACCATAATCCTCGATCATAATAACTCCTCAGAGTACAAATTCGCACATAGCTACGAAATCCTGTCCCAAAGCATAAACCAACCACATGAAAGGCTATGTGCTAACATGGCATGTTACATAATCTCATAGGGTAATATTATCCAGGTAAGCTTACACTAATCATCACATAGATGTCCAAGTCATGCAAGTCCTCAGTATACCTCATGAATACTATTCTTGCATCATTTATACAAATATCATTATCAAGCTTACCTACCTTACAAACATAAACCATGTACCCTAACATGCATGCATCAGTCATAGAGGGGTGACATCCCCACAAGTGCACTTATATTCGCCATAACATAATCATTGCCTATACAGTTACTGATATTAAGCTTACCCACCTGAAGCGCTTAAACCAAGGCAAACCTGAAGTCGGTGAAGAGTGTAGACGCTCACAGTCCAAAATCTGCCAAAATTGCACCCTCGGTACATGTCGCGCAAGCCGTGGCTCCAAACAACTGAAACGCCGGAATCCACTATGTCCAATATTCTCCAGTTCCAACAGGTCCAGCAACACTTGCAAACACCCCTGGGTACAACAATAAGGTCCAACATTACACTTTTATTCCAAAATAATCCACATATACAACATCAGACAAACAGCCCGAAGACGTGCAGTTTTCACCTGCAGAAATGCCCAGAAAAATCCAACAAAATTACTATCGCGTTCCTCGCGTCGATACCCTCGAAACGAGTACCTGCACGCCAAATTCCGAGCCCCGTAGGCCGAGTACAATTCCACAAACAGGGCGCCCACAAACATACAACCACACATCTGTATTTCCATGCACAGATATAAGGGTGAGAAATATACCTTCGGGCAAAACTCGGAAAAATCCAAGAAAATACTGTGACAATCCTCGCGTCGAATAGATGAAAAAAGTGTAAAAGCACGTCACCATCCGATGCCCGGTTGCGGAGATAAAAATCCGGCACGGTGTCGCTGTCCAGAAAATCCATCAGAATCCGTGTCACAGTAAACATGGAAGAACTCCTCGAAAAGCACGAAATGGGGAAAGCTGAAAATAACAGATCGTAGATCTGTCCGTCGCGGATCCAACGGCGCAAGAATCACCCGAAACGGTGGTCGGAGTAGGCGGGGGAGCTCGCGCACCGAAATGCGACGAAGGGGAACCCAAATGGACGAGCGTCGCGCCGCGCCGTCACAATGGAAACCTCGATAAGCGTGCCACCAAAAATCATAGAAATCATCCAGAGGGTGCGCAACACAAAGGGGAGCAACTTTGATGAAGGGCTCGAGGAGAGGGGAAGCTCGGAACTGCGGAAAAAGGGGTGAAGAGGAGGTCGGATCCTTTAATAGGCTTCAGAAAACAATTGAAGAAATACCGGATAAGTCCCACTTTCCCGGGCGCTGGCAAGAACCGGGCGGCTACAGTGTTGGGCCCGGCCCAAACACTGTCACGCCGGAAAATCCCAGGCCCGCCAGTCGCCCCCGAACAGCGGACAGCCACACCGGCCATCCGCTGCTCGACACGTGTCGCTCGGAGAAGGCGACGCGTGGACCGCACTCGGTCAACAGTCGCCCACGGTGCGCGGCCTGCGACGCCGCCATGCGCCTCTGCACGCACGCTTCCCGAGCGCTCCCCAGCCAGCTCCGTGGACCGAGTGCACGTGGACCGGCCAACCGGTGCGCGCCACGGTGTCCCCCCACCGGTCCACCGTACACCGCCATTCCCGTGGACCGCGCTCGCTGGCCGGCCACAACCGGGAGCCGCACGTGGCCCGCGACCGGTGCAACGCCTCCGCGGTGGACCGCGCACCTGCCCGAGCCTGCTCCGCCGCGCTCCGCCGCTGCCCGCCGCCGCACGCCGCCGCCGCCGGTGCCAGAACAGTAAACCTTGCCTCGAAAAACGATGCCCGAATCATCCGGACTCCGAAAATGCAAGTAAATAGTCCATTTTCATTGTTTTCGCGCGCTGAATCCAATTCGAGATCCATTTTGCCAAATTCCAACTCTAAAAATTGCGAAGGCATCCGGGAAGATGTTCTCTTGGTCCGAACTTCGCGCTTGAGTCCATTTTAATATCCATTGCGCGCGAAACCACTTCTAAACTTCCGACGGGGTCATCAGACTACTCTCGTGATCCATTTAACACACAACGTCCATCCTAATGTCCAATTGGTGCACAAATCCCACCAACACGCCACATAGGCCTCCAGAAGCTGTAGATGCAACAGTAGTCTAATGGTGAAATTTCAGGTCTTCACATCCTCCCCCACTAAAAGAAAGTTTCGTCCTCGAAACTAGCTCAAATCACCAAGAGTCACAAATACCACGGGTAGGTATCCATCAATAACGCCTCCAGCTCCCGAAACACCACTCACTCCCCGTGATTACTCCCCAACAACAACAACAACAAGTACGGCATGGCCCGATATGCAATTCTCTCATCTCTCGAGCCAGAAATCGCAACGGGCGTCCCTCGTACTCCAACAATCACAGATCTCGAAGGGGCAAGTCCATCACGAGCGAGGGATCCAAAACAAAACACTCCTGAGCTGAGACGTTGAAACCAACACTGAGGGCTCCATCAGAAGCTGGGGGAAACAGAATAACCATCAGTGCAACACGCACCAAACCGCATCCTGGTGTCAATCTCAACAAGGGACCCGAAGTATACCCACACATTCACCCAATAAGCTGGGGTCTTCACTCAGTTACTTCCCGATCCAAAATCACCCGAGTGGACTACTCAACTGCGGGCTACCCTCAAAAGGGATCCTTAAGAGACACAAGCTCATGCCACAGTTGGTCACTCAACATGCCAACATAACCCAACAGACCCACGGGTCAGAGTCGATCTCTCAACTAATAAAGGACACCCTGACGGGGACCAAACCGTCAGTGAACGGGACTGAAAACTGGCTCAAAAGGCGATCATAATGCTGATGCCCAAACTCGCGGTCAAAATATCGAACCAGCAACGACAATCCGCGTAAATCCCACCCAAGATGCTGAAAGCTGTAGGCTCCACTGATGCCGCATGGTAGAAACTGTAAACTGAAGCTGAAATCTTATCTACCATATAGTACAGAACAGAAATGCTGAGTAATCAGGACTGGTAGCCAAGCAGGCATGGCCTACGCCCAGGTATATCAATCAAAGCTGGAAGTAATAGACGTACTGAAAGGCTCAACGGTGGGATCCAAGCTGCCTGCAAAACAGCGGTTCGTCCTGCCTCAATACTCACAGGGTCGGACCTAAAGCAGTGTGGACTGAAAATCAACCCATGGTAACTCTACAACCACAATGGGAGGCATCACTAAAACACACAAATCCATCTCCCAACACTAGAATTACTAGCATTAGCGCTGGTATCAGTCTCATTATCCATTGGCCATGCTCTCCCGGCACTGCCAAGTCTAAGAAGCTCCTCACCTCAAGGATAAATGTTGGTTTCAGCCAAACTCGAATAACATCCATTTGGTCGGGTTCCACCGCCGCCCCTACGGCTCGAACAAAGTGACCCAAGAAGGTAAGCTTCTGCAGCTACAACTTGTACCTCAATAACTTGGCATACCGCTTCATCCACACGGCCATGGTAGCACATCCACAAAGTGCTCCTCGTGCTCCAAGTCGCTCTGGGAGTAAAGCAAAATATCCTCGGGAAACACCACTCCCAGTCCGTCCAAGTACAACTGGGACATACAATTCCTCAGATCTTGAAGTCACAGGGCATTAGTCATTTCCATTTGGCCTCACTATGCTCTCATAATGCCCTTACCGTGTCCTGAACGCCATCTAGGCGAAGTCCTCGGCTGTCTGATTCCGAGTAGGTACTCGCATTATACAATAACTGCCGGAGTATAGTTCCATCAAAAGGTCCCAGATACCACCCGGACCTGTCTACACTCGAACCATAAAAGGACCCTCACAGTCGTGTATCAGCGACGTGGCATCACCACCGTATACCAACGGCGTGGCACTAGGTCAAACAGACCCCTCAATCCGTCAGATGCTGCAACTGTGCCATCAGCTCTCTCAGCTCTACAGGCGATATCCAATGAGGTGCTGTCGAGGGTGGCGTGGTTCCCCGAACCACGTCAAACGCAATCTCTATCTCCCTAACGGCGGCATTACCAACAACTAAGGTGAAATCACACCCGGGATCTCATGGGCAACAGAGATATTCCTGAGTCCCGGTGCCGACGTAAGCACCTCTCACCCTCTCGCTAAAACCTGAGTGCTCAACAATCTCAACGAGCAAGCCTCCTCTTGTTCACCTCGCCGAAGATCAAAGTCCTCTCTTTCCGCGGTCAAACATCCTGTGGCATTGTGCCAAACCATCTCAAGCATAGGGTCAAAACACCGAATTGCTACAATTTCCAATGATTCTGCCGATAACTCGCGGTCTCGGCCGCACTGGATATGATCCAAAAACCTCCTCCACATGCACAACAACAAAGGGAACCTGTACCTCTAGTGCACGTGGTAACAAATCTGCCTTTAGTCCAGGCAAGAATGAAACATGCTCTAACTCCGACTGCTGTGGTGAAACCCCACCTGCGACACTCGATCCACTACCGTGGCACCCTCCAACCGGGCAACACAGAATCATCCGTTCAAAGCAAGTGGTTGTCGCTCAATCTGCCTGAAAATCAGGACTATCCACAAGGAAGCACGACCTCTGTCTCTGATCACATTGAGGCGACGAATACGGTCCTCCGCAAATAACAAATACATGCTACCGCTGCGCCACTCCCAAATCGATACTAATGCTGCCATCGGGGTCCACCCGATCTCCGGCATCTCGGGAACTCGTTATCCTGGAAAAAGAAATCAGAAATGCCTCTGCCGGCCGATCTGTCCTCCATCACTCGGAGCCAAGCGCCAATATCCCGAACTCGCCTCTAGCGGCAGATCCCTATCCAAAGGAACTGCAGCGCCAAGCTCCATATACAATGCCTACACCATCGAGGCGTCAATAATCCGTAACTGAGGGACTAACTAAACTGAAAGGTATCAGGGCGCAATCCACTCCCAGTCACACATATCCTGTGCGCCTCATCCCTCGAAATCTGGAGCGCGTAGTTCAACAACTGCAAAACTCTCTAGCATAGGGAGGCTCTCAATTGATCACTCCATTACCACCAACCACGACTCTGCCTCCAAAGGCTCCAACTCAGTCTTACGAGTCGGGGTGGATCATCTGCCAAATCTGGCTCAATAGATCGATCATGTCCCACAGCTCCTCTGCCGTCAACTATCCACCCTGCCTCGGTGCCTCGGCACTAAACGTTGGCACGGAGGGGGTTACTCAGTGCTCCGACAACTGTGTCACCAAGACCAGCTGCTCACTCTGTCGCTGATGAGCCTCTGACAATCCTTTCATCTGGGTCCGGAGTTCTCTGACCTCAATCCGGGTATCCGGCCCAAAACCAACTGCTTAAGCTCAACTGCTATGATAGGATGCACACGGGTCAAAACCCAGCGTCGGGGGGACACCGCTCGCCACGACGAAACCACAAAACAATACAAAACAACGCTCGACCCAATCCAGCGAAAGTCTAAAGCATGTCACCCGTTCCGCAGCGTTATGTTGTCTGCAGCCAACATAATCACTTAGGAGAATAAACATGCCAATCTCTCTTCCCGTCCCTTGGGTGAGGTATAAAACTCAATCAGGACTCTCGCTAAAAATCACGACTCTCACGAAGTCAACCAAGGGTCAAACCATAAGCCTAGGGTTTCTAAGTCCACCATGACCTACAACCTAGGCTCTGATACCACTCTAATCTGTCACGCCCCGGGGTCGAAACTGCGACCCGGGCTCGCCAACAGATCCGCCACCTATGCCAACCTGCATAGGCGAAGCGTCCTACCTGCAAGAAAGTACTACAGCTAAACAGATATCAGAGCTATAAATAAAAACCTACTGTATAACTAAAATCAATCACTGTACAACTGGAAGATAATACAACAAGATCCGCCTCCCAAAAATAATAATAATACAATGTCCTCAAATACAAGCTCTGCACCCAACCGGGAGGTATCTCCAATAAATACAATAGTGTACAGTCTCTCGATACATAATATCCTCACTACAACAGTCTCTCAAAAGAGGAAAAAGAAATAACTAATCTACTGATGATCTCCTCTGAAGGGGGTACCGCTACTCTCCAACGACGGGTAGGGATCTAGCTCGCGACTCCCTCGCCTCGAACAACAACCGCAGAATCCGCAACACCCGCTAAGACTCTGCAAAACAAGGGAGAGGAAGGAAAAAGGAGGGGGAAGACCCCCAAAGGGTGTGAGAACTACACCAAAAAGGGAGTTCTCAGTGGATACCACCGCTAGACCTGACGGTCTGCCCACCAAGTCCTCAAGAGACATAAACTAACCCAAGTCATAAGACATAAATGAGTAAGCTGGAGACTCTCAACAGCTACCATGCCCCTATCTAAAGGCTAAAAGGGGAGAACCAAATAGTGGTATGCAACCACTAGCACATGAAGTGCACAATCGACCCAATCGAGCTGACTGCCACATCTGGTCCAGTCAAACCTGCGCCCACCTACAACCACCTCCCGCTGACGGGCAGGAATTACGTAGGGCGTCCAAACGGACTAACTCGCTATCGAGTAGTGTCTCATGCAGGCTATTGTCAAAATCCACGCTCTCTCTCAGAACGGATAAACTCAAGATCACCAAGCCTCTCGCACAACGGTCAACAACTCACAATGACCTTGGGACAACCGTCGATCCCCAGACGGTTCCCAACAACACTAGCACTGGTCTAAACACGGCTACAAGACTCCACTCGATCCCGCTGGCACGAGTGCAACAATAAAAGTATCTGACCGATATAAACCCAATCAAATGAACCGGTATACAACCCGGTACTGCCTGCTCTGTCATCACTCACAACTCACCAACTCTGTCATCACTCACAACTCACCAACTCTGTCATCACTCACAACTCACCAACTCTGTCATCACTCACAACTCACCAACTGACCGGCCCGTCACGGTCAAAAGCCTACTCCGGAGTGGCACTCGAGGGGAGCGACCCACACGAGTAAAATATCTCTGTAATCAATGTCTCACAAGTATCTCTATATAGCAGGACTGGATCACGACTCTGATCAAAGTGGGAAAACTCATCCACTAAAGGAAAGGCCCGATCTCAATCGGATGCAACTAAACGATAAGTGGGAAACTCCATCCACAAGAGAAAACTGATACCCAAATCTGGTGCATAGATAAGCATCCGGTCAACCGCCCAATATCCGCAGTTGCCGCAAAGCCCCACAACTAATCCAACCTGTCCCAAACACGAAGTCCCGACTACACTACCCAGACCCCTGCTCGAACCCGAGCAACACTGACCACCTGACTAACAAGAAGGAGAAAGGAAAAGCATGGTTTCTCCTAAGTCAAGTTCCAATAAGTAGTGTAGCAATAAAAAGGGGACCTAACTATATGTCCAAACAAGCATGCATTTGTCCTCAAGAAAGATACAATAAAGTAATCCACATGCCTACACCTGACCATAATCCTCGATCATAATAACTCCTCAGAGTACAAATCCGCACATAGCTACGAAATCCTGTCCCAAAGCATAAACCTACCACATGAAAGGCTATGTGCTAACATGGCATGTTACATAATCTCATAGGGTAATATTATCCTAGGTAAGCTTACACTAATCATCACATAGATGTCCAAGTCATGCAAGTCCTCAGTATACCTCATGAATACTATTCTTGCAATCATTTATACAAATATCATTATCAAGCTTACCTACCTTACAAACATAAACCATGTACCCTAAACATGCATGCATCAGTCATAGAGGGGTGACATCCCCACAAGTGCACTTATATTCGCCATAACATAATCATTGCCTTATACAGTTACTGATATTAAGCTTACCCACCTGAAGCGCTTAAACCAAGGCAAACCTAAAGTCGGTGAAGAGTGTGGACGCTCACAGTCCAAAATCTGCAAAAATTGCACCCTCGGTACATGTCGCGCAAGCCGTGGCTCCAAACAACTGAAAACGCCCGGAATCCACTATGTCCAATATTCTCCAGTTCCAACAGGTCCAGCAACACTTGCAAACACCCCTAGGTACAACAATAAGGTCCAACATTACACATTTATTCCAAAAATAATCCACATATACAACATCAGAAAACAGCCCCGAAGACGTGCAGTTTTCACCTGCAGAAAGTGCCTAGAAAAATCCAACAAAATTACTATCGCGTTCCTCGCGTCGATACCTTCGAAACGAGTACCTGCACGCCAAATTCTGAGCCCCGTAGGTCGAGTTACAAATTCCACAACACAGGGCGCCCACAAACATACAATCACACATCTGTATTTCCATGCACAGATAAAGGGCGAGAAATATACCTTCGGGCAAAACTCAGAAAAATCCAAGAAAAATACTGTGACAATCCTCGCGTCGAGCAGATGAAAAAAGTGTATAAGCACATCGCCATCCGATGCCCGGTTTCGGAGATAAAAATCCGGCAAGGTGTCGCTGTCCAGAAAATCCATCAGAAATCCGTGTCACAGTAAACATGGAAAAACTCCTCGAAAAGCGCGAAATGGTGGAAAGCTGAAAATACCAAGATCATAGATATGTCCGTCGCGGATCCAACGGCGCAAGAATCTCCTGAAACGGTGGTCGGAGTAGGCCGGGGGAGCTCGCGCACCGAAACGCGACGAAGGGGAACCCAAATGGACGAGCGTCGCGCCGCACCGTAAAAAAGGAAACCTCGATAAGCGTGCCACCAAAAATCCTAGAAATCCTCCAGAGGGTGCGCAACACAAAGGGGAGCAACTTTGATGAAGGGCTCGGGGAGAGGGGAAGCTCGGAACTACGGAAAAAGGGGTGAAGAAGGAGGTTCGGATCCTTTAAATAGGCTTCAGAAAACAATTGAAGAAATACCGGATAAGTCCCACTTTCCGGGCGCTGGCAAGAACCGGGCGGCTACAGTGTTGGGCCCGGCCCAACACTGTTCACGCCGGGAAATCCCAGGGCCCGCCACGTCGCCCCCGAACAGCGGACAGCCACACCGGCCATCCGCTGCTCGACACGTGGCGCTCGGAGAAGGCGACGCGTGGACCGCACTCGGTCAACAGTCGCCCACGTGCCCGCCTGCGACGCCGCCTGCGCCTCTGCACGCACGCTTCCCGAGGCGCTCTCCAGCCAGCTCCGTGGACCGAGTGCACGTGGACCGGCCAACCGGTGCGCGCCACGTGTCCCCCCACCGGTCCACCGTACACCCGCCATTCCCGTGGACCGCGCCCGCTGCGCCGGCCCAACCGGTAGCCGCCACGTGGCCCGCGACCGGTGCACGCCTCCGCGGTGGACCGCGCACCTGCCCGAGCCTGCTCCGCCGCGCTCCGCCGCGCTCCGCCGCTGCCCGCCGCCGCACGCCGCTGCCGCCGGTGCCAGAACAGTAACCTTGCCTCGAAAAACATGCCGAATCATTCGGACTCCGAAAAATGCAAGTAAATAGTCCATTTTCATTGTTTTCGCGCGCTGAATCCAAATCCGAGGTCCATTTTGCCAAATTCCAACTCTAAAAATTGCCGAAGGCATCCGGAAAGATGTTCCTTGGTCCGAACTTCGCGCTGAGTCCATTTTTAATATCCATTGCATGCGAAACCACTTCTAAACTTCCGACGGGGTCATCAGACTACTCTCGTGATCCATTTAACACACAACGTCCATCCCTAATGTCCAATTGGCGCACAAATCCCACCAACACGCCACATAGGCCTTCAGAAGCTGTAGATGCAACAGTAGTCTAATGGTGAAATTTCGGGTCTTCACATAGTAGGCAGGCAGGCATAGCTGGCAGGCAGGCATAGTGGGCATGGCAGGCATAGTAGGCATAGCAGGCAGGCAGGCAAAGCAGGCATGGCAGGCAAGGCAGGCATAGCAGGCAGGCATAGCAAGCATGGCAGGCATAGCAGGCATGGCAGGTATAGTAGGCATAGCAGGCAGGCAGGCATGGCAGGCATAGTAGGCATAGCAGGCAGGCAGGCATGGTAGGCATAGTAGGCATAGCAGGCAGGCAGGCATAGCAGGCAGGCAGGCATAGCGGGCATGGCAGGCATAGTAGGCATAGCAGGCAGGCTGGCATAGCGGGCATGGCAGGCATAGTAGGCATAGCAGGCATGGCAGGCATAGCAGGTAGTGCCAGTGATTACTGGTCTATCGACTGGGTCGATTGTGCACTTCATGTGCTACTGGTTGCATACCATTCTTTGGTTCCCCCCATCTTGGGCTTTTAGATAGAGGCATGATAGCTGTTGAGAGTCTCCAGCTTCCTTATTTCAGTCTTTACGGCTTAGGTTAGTTTTTGTCTCTTGAGGACTTAGTGGGCAGACCATCGGGTCTGGCGGTGTTACCCACTGAGAACTCCCTTTTTGGTGTAGTTCTCACACCCTTTGGGGTTTTCCCCCTCCTTTTTCCTTCCTCTCCTTTGTTTTGCAGAGTCATAGTGGATGTTGCTGATTCTGCGGTTGTTGTTCGAGGCGAGGGAGTCACGAGCTAGATCCCTACCCGTCGTTGGAGAGTAGTGGTACCCCCTTTCAGAGGAGATCTTCAGTAGCTTAGTTGTTTTATTTTCCTCTTTTGAGTGACAGATGTAGTGAGGATATATTATGTATCGAGAGACTGTACACTGATGTATATATTGGAAATATCTCCTGGTTGAGTTCTGAGTTTTGTACCCGAGGATATTGTATGGTTATTATTTTTGGGAGACGGACATTATGTATTATTTCCAGTTGTACAGTGATTGATTTAGTTATACAACAGGTTTTTACTTATAGCTCTGATATTATGTTTAGCTGTAGTACTTTTCTTGCAGGTAGGACGCTTCGCCTATGCAGGTTGGCATAGGTGGTAGGACGCTTCGCCTATACAGGTAGGACGCAGTTTCGACCCCGGGGCGTGACAGATTAGGTTGGTATCAGAGCCTAGGTGTAGGTCATGGTGGACTTAGAAACCCTAGTCTCATGGTTTGACCCTTGGTTGACTTCGTGAGAGTCGTGATTTTTAGCGAGAGTCCTGATTGAGTTTTACACTTCTCCCAGGGGACGGGACGAGTGATTGGCATGTTATTTCTCCTAAGTGATTGTGTTGGCTGCAGACAACATAATGATGTGGAACGGGTGACATGCTTTAGACTTTCGCTGGATTGGGTCGAGCGCTGTTGTGTGCTGTTTTGTGGTTTCGTCGTGGAGAGCGGTGTCTCCCCGACGCTGGGTTTTGACCCGTGTGCATCCTGTCATAGCAATTGAGCTTGAGCAGTTGGTTTTGGGCCGGATACCCAGATCGAGGTCAGAGAGTTCCGGACCCGGATGACAGGATCGTCTGAGGCCTATCAGCGGCAGAGCGATCGAGCAGCTGGTTTTAGTGACACAGTTGTCGGAGCAGCGGGCAGCTCGACAGTGTTTCCCTCTGAGACCACCCGGTTGCAGTATCCTCAGGGGTGGGGATTTCTGTGGCACCGATGGAGTGAGTAGCCCCCTCTGTGCCAATGTTTAGTGCCTAGGCACCGAGGCAGGGTGGATAGTTGACAGCTGGTGAGCTGAAGGGACGCGATCGATCTATTGAGCTAGATTTGGCAGATGAACCAACCCGACTCGTAAGATGGAGTTTGGAGCCTGTGGAGGCAGAGTCGTGGTTGGTGGTGATGGAGTGATCAATTGAGAGCCTCCCTGTGTGAAGACCCGAAATTCCCACTTATGGAGCACTGTTGCCTCTACAGCTCCTGGAGGCCTGTCTGGCTCGTCGGCGGGGTTTGTGCACCAATTGGACACTAGTGATGGACCCAGTGGGTTTAATGGATCACGAGAGTAGTCAGATGACCCCGTCGAATGTTTTGAAATGGTTTTGCGCGCAAGGGATATTAAAATTGGGCTCAGCGCGAAGTTTGGACAAAAGAACATCTTTCCGGATGCCTTCGGCAATTTTTAGAGTTGGAATTTGGCAAAATGGACTTCGGATTTGGATTCAGCGCGCGAAAACGATGAAAATGGACTTTTCACTTGCATTTTTCGGAGTCCGGATGATTTGGCACATTTTTCGAGGCAAGGGTACTGTTTTGGCACCAGCGGCGGCGGCGTGCGGCGGCGGGCAGCGGCGGAGCGTGGCGGTGCAGGCAGGGCAGGTGCGCGGTCCACCGCGGAGGCGTGCACCGGACGCGGGCCACGTGGCGGCTCCCGGTTGGGCCGGCGCAGCGGGCGCGGTCCACTGGGAAAAGCTGGTGTACGGTGGACCGGTGGGGGAGAACGTGGCGCACACCGGTTGGCCGGTCCGCGTGCACTCGGTCAACGGAGTGGGTGCAGGTCGCCTCGGGATGCGTGCGTGCAGAGATGGCAGGCGGCGTGCCTGCGCGCGCACGTGGGCGCGTTGACGATTTCTCCCGCGCTCGGGCGCGCCACGCGTCGGCATCGCGGTGGGCCACGTGGCGCGAGGTTAGTGGCGGCATCGGCTGTCGCCTGTTATGGGGGTGTCGTGGCGGCCTGTGGGCTTTTCGGGCGCGCACAGTGTTGGGCCGGCCCCAACACTGTAGCAGCCCGATTCTTGCAGCGCCCGCAAAGTGGGACATAAGCGTCATTTCCGGATTTGTTTTCCCAGCCTATAAATAGGCCGAGAACAAGCAGCTGCATCTCTTTCCCTGCTTAGATTCTCACAGAGCAACCTTCAGCAAAGATGATCCCCGAGCTGTGCTGCATCCCTCTGCAGAGTTTTGAGATTTTTGGTGGCACGCTTATCGAGGTTTCCATTTTTACGGCGCGGCGCGATGCTCGTCCATTTGGGTTCCCCTTCGTCGCGTTTCGGTGCGCGAGCTCCCCCGGCCTACTCCGACCACCGTTTCAGACGATTCTTGCGCCGTTGAATCCGCGACAGACAGAGCTACGATCTTGGTATTTCCTGCTTCCCCTCATTTTGCTCTTTTCGAGGTGTTTTTCCTGGTTTACTGTTATGCGGTTTTCTGATGGATTTTCTGGACAGCGACACCTTTCCGGATTTTTATCTCCGCAACCGGGCATCGGATGGTGACGTGCTTGTACATTTTTTTCATCTACTCGACGCGAGGATAGTCACAGTATTTTTATTGGATTTTTCTAAGACTTGCCCGAAGGTATATTTCTCGCCCTTTATCTGTGCATGGAAATACAGATGTGTGGCTGTGTGTTTGTGAGCGCCCTGTATTGTGGAATTTGTAACTCAGCCTACAGGGCTCGGAATTTGACGTGCAGGTACTTGTTTCGAAGGTATCGACGCGAGGAACGCGACAGTAATTTTGTTGGATTTTTCAGAATCCGTTCTGCAGGTGAAAACTACACATCTTTGGGGCTGTTTTCTGATGTTGTGTATACTTGGAATATTTTGGATTAAGTGTAATGTTGGACCTTATTGTTGTACCCAGGGGTGTTTGCAAGTGTTGCTGGAACTATTGGAACTGGAGAATATTGGACATAGTGGATTCCGGGTGTTTCAGTTGTTTGGAGCCAAGGCTTGCGCGACTTGTACTGAGGGTGCTATTTTGGTAGATTTTGGATCGTGAGCGTCTGCACACTTCACCGACTTCAGGTTTGCCTTGGTTTAAGCTCTTCAGGTGGGTAAACTTTGTAATTGCAATTGTTAGAGGGAATAACAGAGTTTATATGCATGTTATGCCTTAGGGGAGGTGTAATAGTGGATGTTCATGTATGGTTAAGATAAGCTTACTTGTGGGAATGTCACCCTCTATGATTGATAGCATGCCTAATTTAATGTGCAACCAATATGAGCGAGAGGTAAGCATGGAAAAGGCCTAGATCATGTGGACTGATGTTTACCTGATAATTGTACATGCTTGTTGAACTAGAGACTTAGCATGCGATAGACAGATTATATTTATCCCGCACTAGATGATATAGAGATCATACATGTTTATTTTGTGGCCTATTTATGCGAGATTGGTATATCATAGTGGGAATATTGTAGTATGCTTTGCTACTATATGTTTTACTCTCTTTTATTGTTTCCAAGGACAAAAGCATGCTTGTATGGTCATGTAGTTAGGCCATCTTTTACTGCTGCACTACTTATTGGAACTTGACTTAGGAGAAACCATGCTTTTCCTTTCTCCTTCTTTGTTAGTCAAGTGGTCAGTGTTGCTCGGGTTCGAGCAGGGGTCTGGGTAGTGTAGTCGGGACTTGGTGTCTGGGACAGGTTGGATTAGTTGTGGGGCTTTGGGGCAACCGCGGATATTGGGCGGTTGACCGGATATTTATTTATGCATCAGATTGGGTATCAGATTTCTCTAGTGGACAGAGTTTCCCACTATTTGAGTACTTTTGCATCTGATTGAGGACCGGGGTCTTCTTTAGTGGTTGGGCTTTCCCACTTTGATCATAGTCATGATCTAGTCCTGCTATATAGAGATACTTGTGTTACTTGTTACTGAGATACTTTGCTCGTGTGGGTCGCTCCCCTCGAGCGCCGATCCGGAGTAGGCTTCAGACCGTGCTAGGTTCCGGTCATTTGGACAGTGGAGATACTGAGTTCGTGAGATTGATGACAGAGCAGGCAGTACCGGGTTTTATACCGGTTCATTCGATTGGGTTTGTTCGGTCGGATACTTTTATTGTTGCACTTGTGTCAAGGGGACCGAGTGGAGTCTAGTGGCTGTGTTAGACCAGTGATTGTGTTGTTGGGAACCGTTTGGGGATTGACGGTGGCCCCAAGGTCATTATGAGTTGTTGACCATTGTGCGAGAGGCTTGGTGATGTTGAGTTTATCCGTTCTGAGAGAGAGCGTGGATTTTGACTATAGCCTGCATGAGCCACTACTCGATAGCGAGTTAGTCCGTTTGGACGCCCTACATAATTCCTGCCCGTCAGCGGGAGGTGGTTGTAGGTGGGCGCAGGTTTGATTGGACCAGATGTGGCAGTCAGCTCGATTGGGTCGATTGTGCACTTCATGTGCTAGTGGTTGCATACCATTCTTTGGTTCTCCCCTTTGGAGCATTTTAGTTAGGGGCTTGGTAGCTGTTGAGAGGCTCCAGCTTCCTTATTTCAGTCCTTACGGCTTTGTTTAGTTTTTGTCTCTTGAGGACTTGGTGGGCAGACCGTCGGGTCTGGCGGTGGTACCCACTGAGAACTCCCTTTTTGGTGTAGTTCTCACACCCTTTGGGGGTTTTCCCCCTCCTTTTTTCTTCCTCTCCTTTGTTTTGTAGAGTCTTAGCGGGTGTTGCTGATTCTGCGGTTGTTGATCGAGGCGAGGGAGTCGCGAGCTAGATCCCTACCCATCATTGGAGAGTAGCGGTACCCCTTCAGAGGAGATCTTCTGTAGACTAGTTGTTTTATTTTTCCTCTTTTGAGAGACTGATGTAGTGAGGATATATTATGTATCGGGAGACTGTACACTGTTGTATTTATTGGAGATACCTCCCTGTTGAGCTATGAGTTTTGTATCTGAGGATATTGTACGGTTATCATTTTTGGGAGGTGGACATTGTTGTATTATTTCCAGTTGTACAGTGATTGATTTTAGTTTTACAGTAGTTTTATCTTATAGCTCTGATATTTGTTAGCTGTAGTACTTTTCTTGCAGGTAGGACGCTTCGCCTATGCGGGGTTTGGCATAGGTGGCGGATCTGTTGGCGAGCCCGGGTCGCAGTTTCGACCCCGGGGCGTGACACCCTGTGCTAGAGAATTATTGGCAGTTGTTAAACTACGCGCTCCAGGTTCGAGGGACGAGGTGCATCGGATATGTGGCTGGGAGTGGATTGCGCCAGGATACCTTTTAGTTCATTCAGTGCCTCCGTTATAGGTTTTGATGCCTCGTTAGAGTAGGCATTGTGTATGGAGCGAGGCGCTGTAGTTCCTTTGGATAGGGATCTGCCGCCAGGGGTGAGTTCTCGATATAGGCGCTTGACGCCGGGTGATGGAGGACAGATCGGCCGGCAGAGGCATTTCTGATTTCTTTTTCCAAGGTATTGGATTTCTAAGATATTAGAGATCGGGTGGACCCCGATGGCAGTATCGGCGTCTTTATCAAAGTGGCGCAGCGGTAGCGTGGATTTGTTATCTACGGAGGACCATATTTGTCGCCTCAATGTGAGCAGAGGCAGAGGTCGGGCTCCCTATGTGGTTAACCAAGATAGGTTATGACAGACTGAACGACGACCACTTGCATTGAGCGGATGAATCTGTGCCGCCCGGTTGGAGGGCGCCACGGTAGTGGATCGACTGTCGCAGGTGTGACTTCATCACAGCAGTCGGAGTTAGAGCATGTTGCATTCCTGCATGGACTAAAGGCAGATTTGTTACCACATGCACTAGAGGTATAGGTTCCTGCTTGTGTTGTGCATGTGGAGGAGGCTTGTGGATCACGTCCAATGCAGCTGAGGCCGCGAGTCGTACCGGCAGGCTTATTGGTAATTGTGGCAGTTCGGTGTTTCGACCCAGTGCTTGGATTTGGATTGGTACAGCGCCACAGGATGTTATACTGCAGAAAGAGAGGACTTTGATCTTCTGCGAGGCAGACGAGAGGAGGCTTGATGGTTGAAATTACTAAAGCACACAGGTTGTAGCGACAGTGTGAGAGGTGCTTTTGGCGGCACCGGGATTCAAAGATATCTCTGTTGCCCACGAGATCCCGGGTGTGATTTCACCTGAGCTGTTTGTGATGGCCGCCGGTTAGGGAGATTCAGATTGCGTTTGTCGTGGTTTGGGGAACCGCGCCACCCTCGACAGCACCTCATTGGATGTCGCTTGTAGAGCTGAGAGAGATGATGGCGCAGTTGCAGGATCTGATGGATCGAGGGGTCTGTTTGACCTAGTGCCACGTCGTTGATACACGACTGTGAGGGTCCTTTTATGGTTCGAGGGTAGACAGGTCCGGGTGGTATCTAGGACCTTTTAATGGAGTCGTACTCCGGCAGTTATAGTATAGTGCGAGTACCTACTTGGAATCGGACAGCCGAGGATCTTGCCTAGATGACGTTCAGGACACGGTAGGGCATCTTGAGCTCATAGTGAGGCCAAGTGGATTGATTAATGCCCTGCCACTCTTATGATTTGAGGAATTGTGCTCCAGCTATACTTGATTGGATTGGTAACAAGATCCTCCAGGGATATTTTTACTCCCAGAGCGACTTGGGGCATGAGGAGCACTTGTGGATGTGCTATAATGCTTAGGTGAAAGAAGCTGTATGCCAGATTATTGAGATACAAGTTTTAGCTTCAGAAGCATACCTTTTGGGTCATATTGTGTTAGCCGTAGGGATGGCGGTGGAAATCCGGCCAATATGGATACTATTTGGGAATTGGCCGAGATCGACAATTATTGTCGAG
This sequence comes from Tillandsia leiboldiana, assembly GCA_029204045.2. Lineage (NCBI taxonomy): Eukaryota > Viridiplantae > Streptophyta > Magnoliopsida > Poales > Bromeliaceae > Tillandsia > Tillandsia leiboldiana. The sequence continues at coordinate 28,987,639 of CM055067.1, forward strand.
GTAAGGAGCATCTTGGACTGGGCAGTGCCAGGAGAGCTGGCTGGGGTTGAGCTTGATGATTCCACAGCTGGCGCTGTGTGGACTGTTAAGGTAGACATGGCTTGTGGTTGTGTCCCTGAGGGTTCCTTTTGATGGTAGACCGTGGCTGAGTAGTTCACTCGGATGTTCGAGATTTGGGAGTGACCGAGTGAGGACCCTTGTTTGTGAGGGCTTCGTTCTTTCTTGGATGATTGCGAGGATGTGTTTCAGATTGCCTTGGTTGAGTTGACACAGGTTGTAGTTTGGTGCGTGTTGCACTGCCGATTATCTTGTTTCCCCCAACTTTGGATGGAACCCCTGTTGTGTTTCATGTCTCAGCTCAGGAAGGTTATGTTTTCGGATCCCTCGCCCGTGATTGACTCGCCCCATTTGAGATCTAGGAATGTTTGGAGAACGAGGGACGCCCGTTGCGAATTCTGGCTCGAGAGATGAGAGGATTGCGCAACTAGGCCATGCCGTACTTGTCACGCCCCGAGCCCGCCAATTGGGTCGGTTCGGGCACGCCAACAGACCCGCCAATCGGGTAAGACCTTTTCCTACCCGAAAGGAACGGTAACATCCATAATAACACAACAAGTGTATGCGGAAGCTCAATATCAGAGTATTAAGAATCACTACAAATTTAAAACTTTCATTCAATAACAACAGTTAATGCGGATATGAAAGCATACAAGAGTGAACCATAACTTAAATTTATTACAATTTACATTTCTGAACTTGCAAATAACTTTATTACAATTCCTTTACATAATTTCCTCACCACACAAAGTTCACTCAAGAAACATATAAAAGGGATACCTCTGCTAGACCCTCTAGGTCTCTATGCTGCTGGGCCCTTGCCCCTGTCGTATACCTCGCCGTATGCCTCTGAACCGTCGCGATCGCTGCATCCATACCCGAACCTGTGGGGGGGGTCACCCAAGGGGTGTGAGAACTCCGACAGAGTTCCCAGTGGGTTCAACCACCGAGAAAAAGTGTCCTACACCACTTGGTCCAATGGAAGCAATAATAATAGTGCTAGGAAACTAAAATCCTCAATATCAAAATGCGGCTATGCATTATAATATGTCCCTATACTATCTGTGTATACTCCTCAACCCAGCACTACTCTGTCTAGCCACACTAGGCTGCTAAGCACCAACTCGGCCACTATGCCGCTGTACACAGGGTTAAACTAACCCGGCCACCTTGGCCACTCTAATTTCTCTTTATTCTTTAAATTCTGGTGCTTTAGTTTAAGTTAACCCTCAGAAATTCTTATCCAACGGGCCCGAGCCCGGTAGTCCTGCTACCATCAGATAAGATTTCTAAGGTTGCCGATAACACCCGCAAGTGTTACCCCGTCCTACGAAGTAAATGTGTTCTTCGGGCCACCTGCTATCGGAAAGGGGGCTGCCCTTTACGTCCGATCCTGGTGCGCCCGGGGAGAGGGCAAGCCCTTTACGTTCCGCAGAACCACATTTCAACCTTCGAAGGCACGCCCGTTTTATTATCTTTTCTTATCTTTCATTTCCTTTCCTCTGGGCACTCAGCCCTTTTCTGCCCTTTATGCATTTGTCTTTATCTTTACTCTTAAGCACTTGCTTTTCTTTTCTCTCTCACTCGAGCCTTCAGCTCGCATTGCCACTGGCAATTACTATCACTCTTTCCTTTGAGCATTTAGCTCTTTGCTTTCACTTTAAGCCTTCCGAAAGTACCTCGTCCGACGGGTCACTGCCCAGGGAGTCCTGCTCCACTTGACGAGTCTCAAATTCGAAGGCGCCAATTACATTCTCTTTATGCTTTTAGCCACTTTTAGCTTGCTTTTAACTTTAAGCCTTTCGAAAGTACCTCGTCCAACGGGTCACTGCCCAGGGAGTCCTGCTCCGCTTGACGAGTCTCAAATTCGAAGGCGTCATTTATATCCTCTTTTCATTCTCTTTATCTTAAGCAATTTGCTTGTCTTGCTTATTAACCATGGTTTAGCTCTATCTTGAGCGATTTGCTTGTCTTGCTTATTAACCAAGTTTTAGCTCTATCTTGAGCGATTTGCTTGTCTTGCTTATTAACCAAGTTTTAGCTCTATCTTGAGCGATTTGCTTGTCTTGCTTATTAACCAAGTTTTTCATCCCTTACCCTAGGTCTTGCCTCACGGGTAACTAGAGAGTCTCCTGGACTCTTGCACATTTCACTTTCTTTGCTTAACTCAAATTGAAGTTAAAGTTATTGTCCATTTGCCCAGACACCCTATGACTCTCTAGGGTTATATTTCTTTAATTCTTTAACCTTGGGATCTTATCCCGCTTTCCTGATTCCTTACTGAATCCTAGAGTTAACTTAACTCTATTTTCTTGTTCCACTTTATCTTAGAGTTGCGCTGACTCTAATTTCTTGTCTGTGAGTTTAAACTCCTCTAGTTCACCTTAGGTTCTCTTTACCTAAGTTCCATGTCATACTCACCCTAGAGTCCTTGTCTCTATGTTGATCACTCTATCCAGTGTCCTTAGGTCATCCCCTAAGACAATGCCACTCGTCCAATCCTAGGATAACTCCTAAGTTGATGTCACTCGTCAAACCCCTATACTAGGTTTTCTCCTAGTCTTACTACCAACAGATGTTGTTCCCTTATGTCACGTGATTCCTAGGGTCATACCCTAACATGCTCACAATCATGAATAGCTACTCTTTTTCATGCATGCAAATATTTTCATCTCATTCATAAAATAATAATTATCTCTACGCATGCATATTCATCATATATCTTTGGCAACCAACAGTTGCACTCTTCTCCGTGTCTCTTTGCACATGCACAACTATTCCCCTATCTCTAGCAACCAACAGTTGCTCTTTTTCATCTGAATCCATCGATACAGGTAATCAATATCATAATTACCTAACGCCTCTAACAGGCTACTATCATGCTTCGAATCGAAAAGCAAGGGAGCAAGGGGAGAGGTCACCCAATTTCGGCAGAATTCCCCACCTTGTAGTGTCCCCGATTTCCTTTCATGTCTCCACACTTGATCACTATTCTTCCAATTGCTTGTAGACACTTGCAATTGGCCTCCACGCGGCTCCACTTGGTACCTCGAGCTTGCACGCAAAACGGTGCGCATCCCTCGAGTTTGCACTCAAAACGGAACATGCTTCTCTTAAGGCTGCGCGCAAAACGGTGCACATTTCTTTCCTAGTCCTGCACGGAGAATGATGTAAACCATTAGAACCTACGCGAAAAATGGCGCGCATTGGGCCAACCCGCACGCAAAACGGAGCACATACCCCGCATTGGCAAGCAAAACGGTGCACACACTACTGTGGGGTTGCACGCGAAACGGTGCACCTTCATCCAGTCCTGTACGCAAAACGAGATGCATTGTTAGAACCTGCACGCAAAACGGTGTCCGTTAGTCCAACCTGCGCGCAAAACGGAGCACATACCTCGCACTGGCAGGCAAAACGGTGCAAGTCCCTTTTTCAACGTTGCACGTAAAACGGTGCACGCCTTTCGAGTTTGCGCTAAAAACGGCGCACGTTCGTCGAGCCCGCACGTAAAACGGTGAGTGTCTTCCACAAGCTGGCACGCAAAACAAGGCGCGCCCAAAATGTCCGCGAAACTCGCACAGTACAACGGCAAAGAAAATTGGGTCCCTAACGTGCACGTGGGCAAAGTGGTCAAACCCAAAATCCAAAAAGGACACCTTAAAATTGTGCCAAAATACCGCAAAAACGACAAACGACCTACCTCGACAATGCTGTGACGTCCATCGCGTCCAATAGGCTCTTTGGAACATCTTGCGCGCTCCACGGAGTCCACGGCGCGCTCGTGCACCCTCGAAAACCCCGGCGAAAATCGCCCTCCTCCCCTCCCCGTGCGCTCGGGTGAAGCCAAAAAGGAGAAAAGGAGGAAAAAGGAGCCGTTTCGGCCCTTATAGGCCGTTTCCGAACTTTCGGGCGCACCCTTTCGGGCGCCCGAAAACTTTCGGGCGGCTACAGTAAAAGCCCCCGCCGCGGTCCACGCGTCCACGCCGCGCCAGCTCAGCGCCACGTCACCATGCTCGGCCAACCAGGGGCCGACACGTGGCCGTGGACCCGTGCACCACGACCACGGAACAGCGGCGGCCACTGGGAGGCCGCCACGTGGACCGCACTACCGCCTGCTCTGACGCCCGGCCGCAGTGTCACGTCGCGTCAGCGCGTCACATCACGCTGACCGGCCAATGGGAGGCCGACACGTGGCCTGTCCCCGCTGACCCGCTACAGTGCTCGCGCGCCTTCCCCGCGCACGCCTGCAGCCCTCGGTCAGAACGACCAATCGCGAAGCGACACGTGGCGCTCCCCAGCTACCACGCGCGCCTCGGGCCGCGCGCCCCCGCGCCTCGCGCGGGAAAGCCTTGCCTCGGGATTCGCGCCCATGCCTCGGGATTCGTGCCAACGCCTCGGGATCCGTGCCAACACCTCGGGATCCGTGCCAACTGCCTCAGGATCCGTGCCACTGCCTCGGGATCCGGGCCGCTACAGTAACTTTCCGGCGCATACCTTTCGGACCGGGCTGCTACAGTGCTTTCCGGGCGCCCGGTTCCCACTTTCGGGCGCCCGAAACTTGGGCCCAAGCCCAGTTTCGCCCGTTTTCGTCCGTTCTTGCCCGTTTTCACTCAAATTTGACGGGCAGCCACAGTTTAACTTAGTTTACCTTATGGTACTTTAACTTTTCAGTTTGGACCACCTCTGGGTCACCAAAAGTCCCACTGTATTCGAATTCGCTGGCGGAGCCCGTTCTCACTATCCGGGTGTCCGATCAACGCGAAACTTTTACTCTGGCCTTAAAACATATTTACGGAGCTCCCGTAATTTTCTCAGAATTTTCCGAGACTGTGAATTTTCCACTTACAGTCTGGGCCCACTTTCTCATATAAGATTCTGGATCTCTTATCTTAATCCCGATTTGGGCCCAATTCACTTCCAGGTCATCCTTTACCTCAATAAACTCAATAAAATAGCATTTCATACTATTTTATTTACATTTATTTATATACCAATTTCCGGTTCATTACATTCTACCCCCCTTAAAATAAGTTTCATCCTCGAAACTTGAGTCACATCCCGACTCCTACTTGATCGAGAGGGAGGAATCTTGCCCTCACTGCTGGGCTCACTGAACCTTGTGACCGGCATCACATCGCCCGCTCGCCCAAAATTACACGAGCAGCTCATTCCTGGATCCCTATCTCAACTCAGGGACAACTCAGACCTGGTGTCTAGCCACTTTCACCAAGTAGGTGGGAGACACATTTGAGCACTTGCTCTCTCAATTGCCACGAATGACCGAGTCTTTTCTTGCGAATTCTCTCACTTTAATTCCGCGATCATTTTACCTTTCACAAGGAGGTTGCATCTGCAACTACTTACATTTACCGCATTTCCGGTCACTCCGCTGCCTAATGTGGAGTGCAAAGGCCAATCCACAAGTCCTCAACTATCTCACACGCTACTAGCGCTCTAAGTCCACGGTTTATCAGTTACCCCGGCATCTCGGACTACTAATAGGTTCACAGACCACGGTCCAATAGGGACTATAGCCCAACACTAATCCAATGCTGTATAATGGCTCTCACTAGCACACAGACCCAATCATCACACGGGTAGATCCTCACTTAGGATTACTACACCAACACTCCCACTAGGAGCTACAGTACCTCAATCACCACTAGCTCTATGGCCTGGTCATATCACACTCTCTGTGTACTAATCTCAATGTGCTAACACGTGGCATTCCACGTTCCCGGGTCATCGCTCCGACTACCGCCCTGACCAAATCTCTATCATGCCCCACCATCAGGTCTCGGGCCGCTGTCTCTCACAGCTGACTGCGCCTGCCCACTGGGCTACAGGCCCACAGTCCACAAACATGGTCCAGGCACGGATCGTCCTCAAGCGAACCCGCTAATCGTCGCCACGCGACCGCTATGCTCACTTGAGCAAGATCAACTAACTAGTCGTCAATCCACGACCCAAACTCTCTATCAACTCTGGCCACACTGGGCAAAGGCTAACACGCCACCTAATTAGCTCTCTCTGGCTAAATGATACTTGTGCTCCATGAGCACCCAAACGGTTGGGCGTCCTATGCCCCCACGCTAACTTGCGTAATCCAAAGTGCTAAGCGATTGCTTAAACTCACCCACGGCTCTTATACACCTCTCCCAACTGGGTTGAGGCATCACGATAACTGTTCACCAACTCTGGTGATTAACACGCGAACCCTGTGGTGGCAATCCTTGCCATTATACCGATCCATCGGACCGGCGCCACTAAAACTCTCGCTCTATCGAGAGATCCACGCATCCTGAAGCCTACTCTAGGCCTGTAAATCCTTCTTGCCCTAACCCTTTGGACATATTTACTCAGTTCTCGCAACATAGCGATCACCAGCATTCCATGAGTCGGTCTCTCACTGGACCTTTCTAACCACACTTTGCCGGTAAACTAGCTGACACAAGCTTATAACACCCCTTGCTGAAGGTGCGGGGTGCGCCGACAAAAGCTCGGCGGCCACTGCCACTCGCTCTACCATTGTCCCTACAAGCGACGACGCCATATACTCATGCGTCATTATACAGCCTCAGCTTGCTGCACTATCGGCCACTGGAGCCTATTGATCTGCTCCGACCGTCGCCTTGACGCCACTCATAGGCGTCGGAATCTGTCTTCCTGTCGGCGGGGAGTTTCCGCTTAGCGGCAAGAAGCTCTGTGACACCCACGGAATTTGGATTAGTCCTCTATATAAATGATATAATATGACTAAATCTCTAACCCAGCTATAGCATTTTGGATGGTAGCAAGATCCAAGAGGAACATGAGAGTTAAGCGTGCTAGAGCTAGAGTAGTTCTAGGATGGGTGACCCCCTGGGAAGTGGGGCGTCACAGTTGGTATCAGAGCCATTCACCAGCCGGAAATGTGAGATGAGTCTCGGCTGAGCCAGGGTTATATAGCGGGTAGAGTGTGACGCCCCACTTCCCAGGGAGTCACCCATCCTAGAACTACTCTAGCTCTAGCACGCTTAACTCTCATGTTCCTCTTGGATCTTGCTACCATCCAAAATGCTATAGCCGGGTTAGAGATTTAGTCCTATTATATCATTTATATAGAGGACTAATCCAAATTCCGGGGGTGTCACATTCTTCCCCCCTTAAAGCCCTGACGTCCACGTCAGGCTCAAGCACACTCACAAGCACCAGGCGATGTGAGACTCGTCTCGCTAGCCTTAGCCGACCTTGTGAGGAGCTGCACTCCACCCACAACGGTCATTAGCCGGGGAGCCTCGCTCTACCCGCTATATAACCCTTGCTCAGCCGAGACTCATCTCACATTTCTGGCTGGTGAATGTCTCTGATACCAACTGTGACGCCCCACTTCCCAGGGGGTCACCCATCCTAGAACTACTCTAGCTCTAGCACGCTTAACTCTCATGTTCCTCTTGGATCTTGCTACCATCCAAAATGCTATAGCCGGGTTAGAGATTTAGTCCTATTATATCATTTATATAGAGGACTAATCCAAATTCCGGGGGTGTCACATAGAGCGAGGCTCCCCGGCTAATGACCGTTGTGAGTGGAGTGCAGCTCCTCACAAGGTCGGCTAAGGCTAGCGAGACGAGTCTCACATCGCCTGGTGCTTGTGAGTGTGCTTGAGCCTGACGTGGACGTCAGGGCTTAAAGGGGGGAAGAATGTGACACCCCCGGAATTTGGATTAGTCCTCTATATAAATGATAAAATAGGACTACATCTCTAACCCGGCTATAGCATTTTGGATGGTAGCAAGATCCAAGAGGAACATGAGAGTTAAGCGTGCTAGAGCTAGAGTAGTTTTAGGATGGGTGACCCCCTGGGAAGTGGGGCGTCACAAGCTCGATCTGCGGCTGGACCACACCAATAAGTGCGGCCACCTGCTATCGCAGCTCGTGTACGTCGCTTGACCCCGAGCCCTGTCGTGACTCGAGTCGAAATAGGTGCGCTTCCCAAAGTGGTGTCATCGCCAATACGAAACAACTAGCCCAAACTTAGCCATTTGAGCAACGCGCAGTCTATATACCGACAAAAAGGCTCGTCCACTCTAATCATGCGAAAGTATAGGAGGGTATCCCTTTTCATCTCCAACATTACGTTGTCGGCCGCCAACGTAATATCCGAAGAATGAAAGCTCGTCGCCCTCGATCAGTCCCAATATCCTTTTTGGGAACAACAATAACCAATCAAATACTTTCGCCCAATAATCCACACACTCTCTCGTGCTAATCCCTAGGGTCTCCCTAAGGTTGCTAACCACCTAGGACTATTCCTAGGCTCTGTTACCACTCTTATCTGTCACGCCCCGAGCCCGCCAATTGGGTCGGTTCGGGCACGCCTACAGACCCGCTAATCGGGTAAGACCTTTTCCTACCCGAAAGGAACGGTAACATCCATAATAACACAACAAGTGTATGCGGAAGCTCAATATCAGAGTATTAAGAATCACTACAAATTTAAAACTTTCATTCAATAACAACAGTTAATGCGGATATGAAAGCATACAAGAGTGAACCATAACTTAAATTTATTACACTTTACATTTCTGAACTTGCAAATAACTTTATTACAATTCCTTTACATAATATCCTCACCATACAAAGTTCACGCAAGAAACATATAAAAGGGATACCTCTGCTAGACCCTCTAGGTCTCTATGCTGCTCGGCCCTTACCCCTGTCGTATACCTCGCCGTCTGCCTCTGAACCGTCCTGATCGCTGCATCCATACCCGAACCGGTGGGGGGGGTCAACCAAGGGGTGTGAGAACTCTGACAGAGTTCCCAGTGGGTTCAACCACCGAGAAAAAGTGTCCTACACCACTTGGTCCAATGGAAGCAATAATAATAGTGCTAGGAAACTAAAATCCTCAATATCAAAATGCGGCTATGCATTATAATATGTCACTATACTATCTGTGTATACTCCTCAACCCAGCACTACTCTGTCTAGCCACACTAGGCTGCTAAGCACCAACTCGGCCACTATGCCGCTGTACACAGGGTTAAACTAACCCGGCCACCTTGGCCACTCTAATTTCTCTTTATTCTTTAAATTCTGGTGCTTTAGTTCAAGTTAACCCTCAGAAATTCTTATCCAACGGGCCCGAGCCCGGTAGTCCTGCTACCATCAGATAAGATTTCTAAGGTTGCCGATAACACCCGCAAGTGTTACCCCGTCCTACGAAGTAAATGTGTTCTTCGGGCCACCTGCTATCGGAAAGGGGGCTGCCCTTTACGTCCGATCCTGGTGCGCCCGGGGAGAGGGCAAGCCCTTTACGTCCCGCAGAACCACATTTCAACCTTCGAAGGCACGCCCGTTTTATTATCTTTTCTTATCTTTCATTTCCTTTCCTCTGGGCACTCAGCCCTTTTCTGCCCTTTATGCATTTGTCTTTATCTTTACTCTTAAGCACTTGCTTTTCTTTTCTCTCTCACTCGAGCGTTCAGCTCGCATTGCCACTGGCAATTACTATCACTCTTTCCTTTGAGCATTTAGCTCTTTGCTTTCACTTTAAGCCTTCCGAAAGTACCTCGTCCGACGGGTCACTGCTTAGGGAGTCCTGCTCCACTTGACGAGTCTCTAATTCGAAGGCACCAATTACATTCTCTTTATGCTTTTAGCCACTTTTAGCTTGCTTTTAACTTTAAGCCTTTCGAAAGTACCTCGTCCGACGGGTCACTGCCCAGGGAGTCCTGCTCCGCTTGACGAGTCTCAAATTCGAAGGCGTCATTTATATCCTCTTTTCATTCTCTTTATCTTAAGGAATTTGCTTGTCTTTCTTATTAACCAAGTTTTAGCTCTATCTTGAGCAATTTGCTTGTCTTGCTTATTAACCAAGTTTTAGCTCTATCTTGAGCGATTTGCTTGTCTTGCTTATTAACCAAGTTCTTCATCCCTCACCCTAGGTCTTGCCTCTCGGGTAACTAGAGAGTCTCTTGGACCCTTGCACATTTCACTTTCTTTGCTTAACTCAAATTTAAGTTAAAGTTATTGTCCATTTGCCCAGACACCCTCTGACTCTCTAGGGTTATATTTCTTTAATTCTTTAACCTTGGGATCTTATCCCGCTTTCCTGATTCCTTACTGAATCCTAGAGTTAACTTAACTCTATTTTCCTGTTCCACTTTATCTTAGAGTTGCGCTGACTCTAATTTCTTGTCTGTGAGTTTAAACTCCTCTAGTTCACCTTAGGTTCTCTTTACCTAAGTTCCATGTCATACTCACCCTAGAGTCCTTGTCTCTATGTTGATCACTCTATCCAGTGTCCTTAGGTCATCCCCTAAGACAATGCCACTCGTCCAATCCTAGGATAACTGCTAAGTTGATGTCACTCGTCAAACCCCTATACTAGGCTTTCTCCTAGTCTTACTACCAACAGATGTTGTTCCCTTATGTCACGTGATTCCTAGGGTCATACCCTAACATGCTCACAATCATGAATAGCTACTCTTTTTCATGCATGCAATTATTTTCACCTCATTCATAAAATAATAATTATCTCTACGCATGCATATGCATCATATATCTTTGGCAACCAACAGTTGCACTTTTCTCTGTGTCTCTTTGCACATGCACAACTATTCCCCTATCTCAGGCAACCAACAGTTGCTCTTTTTCATCTGAATCCATCGATACAGGTAATCAATATCATAATTACCTAACGCCTCTAACAGGCTACTATCATGCTTCGAATCGAAAAGCAAGGGAGCAAGGGGAGAGGTCACCCAATTTCGGCAGAATTCCCCACCTTGTAGTGTCCCCGATTTCCTTTCATGTCTCCACACTTGATCACTATTCTTCCAATTGCTTGTAGACACTTGCAATTGGCCTCCACGCGGCTCCACTTGGTACCTCGAGCTTGCACGCAAAACGGTGCGCATCCCTCGAGTTTGCACTCAAAACGGAACATGCTTCTCTTAAGGCTGCGCGCAAAACGGTGCACATTTCTTTCCTAGTCCTGCACGGAGAATGATGTAAACCATTAGAACCTACGCGAAAAATGGCGCGCATTGGGCCAACCCGCACGCAAAACGGAGCACATACCCCGCATTGGCACGCAAAACGGTGCACACACTACTGTGGGGTTGCACGCGAAACGGTGCACCTTCATCCAGTCCTGTACGCAAAACGAGATGCATTGTTAGAACTTGCACGCAAAACGGTGTCCGTTAGTCCAACCTGCGCGCAAAACGGAGCACATACCTCGCACTGGCACGCAAAACGGTCCAAGTCCCTTTTTCAACGTTGCACGTAAAACAGTGCACGCCTTTCGAGTTTGCGCTAAAAACGGCGCACGTTCGTCGAGCCCGCACGTAAAACGGCGCATGTCTTCCACAAATTGGCACGCAAAACGGCGCGCGCCCAAAACGTCTGCGAAACTCGCACAGTACAACGGCACAGAAAATTGGGTCCCTAACATGCACGTGGGCAAAGGGGTCAAACCCAAAATCCAAAAAGGACACCTTAAAACGGCGCCAAAATACCGCAAAAACGACAAACGGCCTACCTCGACAATGTTGTGACGTCCATCGCGTCCAATAGGATCTTTGGAACATCTTGCGCGCTCCACGGAGTCCACGGCGCGCCCGTGCACCCTCGAAAACCCCGACGAAAATCGCCCTCCTCCCCTCCCCGTGCGCTCGGGTGAAGCCAAAAAGGAGAAAAGGAGGAAAAAGGAACCGTTTCGGGCCTTTATAGGCCGTTTCCGAACTTTCGGGCGCACCCTTTCGGGCGCCCGAAAACTTTCGGGCGGCTACAGTAAAAGCCCCCGCCACGGTCCACGCGTCCACGCCGCGCCAGCTCAGCGCCACGTCACCATGCTCGGCCAACCAGGGGCCGACACGTGGCCGTGGACCCGTGCACCGCGACCACGGAACAGCGGCGGCCAATGGGAGGCCGCCACGTGGACCGCACTACCGCCTGCTCTGACGCCCGGCCGCAGTGTCACGTCGTGTCAGTGCGTCACATCGCGCTGACCGGCCAATGGGAGGATGACACATGGCCTGTCCCCGCTGACCCGCTACAGTGCCCGCGCGCCTTCCCCGCGCACGCCTGCAGCCCTCGGTCAGAACGACCAATGGCGAAGCGACACGTGGCGCTCCCCAGCTACCACGCGCGCCTCGGGCCGCGCGCCCCTGCGCCTCTCGCGGGAAAGGCTTGCCTCAGGATTCACGCCCATGCCTCGGGATCCGCGCCCGCTGCCTCGGTATTCGTGCCAACGCCTCGGGATCCGTGCCAATACCTCGGGATCCGTGCCAACTGCCTCGGGATCCGTGCCACTGCCTCGGGATCCGGGCCGCTACAGTAACTTTCGGGCGCATACCTTTCCGACCGGGCTGCTACAGTGAACCGGGTTCGCTACAGTGCAGCCCGGTTCACTGCAGCCCCCAAAACCGGGTTTGCTACAGTGCTTTCCGGGTGCCCGGTTCCCACTTTCGGGCGCCCGAAACTTGGGCCCAAGCCCAGTTTCGCCCATTTTCGTCCGTACTTGCCCGTTTCTCGCCCGTTTTCGCTCAAATTTGACGGGCAGCCACAGTTTAACTTAGACCTTATGGTACTTTAACTTTTCAGTTTGGACCACCTCTGGGTCACCAAAAGTCCCGCTGTATTTGAATTCGCTGGCAGAGCCCGTTCTCACTATCCGGGTGTCCGATCAACGCGAAACTTTTACTCTGGCCTTAAAACATATTTACGGAGCTCCCGTAATTTTCTCGGAATTTTCCGAGACTGTGAATTTTCCACTTACAGTCTGGGCCCACTTTCTCATATAAGATTATGGATCTCTTATCTTAATCCCGATTTGGGCCCAATTCACTTCCAGGTCATCCTTTACCTCAATAAACTCAATAAAATAGCATTTCATACTATTTTATTTACATTTATTTATATACCAATTTCCGGTTCACTACATTCTACCCCCCTTAAAATAAGTTTCGTCCTCGAAACTTGAGTCACATCCCGACTCCTACTTGATCGAGAAGGAGGAATCTTGCCCACACTACTGGGCTCACTGAACCTTGTGACCGGCATCACATTGCCCGCTCGCCCAAAATTACACGAGCAGCTCATTCCTGGATCCCTATCTCAACTCAGGGACAACTCAGACCTGGTGTCTAGCCACTTTCACCAAGTAGGTGGGAGACACATTTGAGCACTTTCTCTCTCAATTGCCACGAATGACCGAGTCTTTTCTTGCGAATTCTCTCACTTTAATTCCGCGATCATTTTACCTTTCACAAGGAGGTTGCATCTGCAACTACTTACATTTACCGCATTTCCGGTCACTCCGCTGCCTATAGCCCAACACTAATCCAATGCTGTATAATGGCTCTCACTAGCACACAGACCCAATCATCACACGGGTAGATCCTCACTTAGGATTACTACAACACTCCCACTAGGAGCTACGGTACCTCAATCACCACTAGCTCTATGGCTTGGTCATATCACACTCTCAGTGTACTAATCTCAATGTGCTAACACGTGGCATTCCACGTTCCCGGGTCATCGCTCCGACTACCGCCCTGACCAAATCTCTATCATGCCCCGCCATCAGGTCTCGGGCCGCTGTCTCTCACAGCTGACTGCGCCTGCCCACTGGGCTACAGGCCCACAATCCACAAACATGGTCCAGGCACGGATCGTCCCCAAGCGAACCCGCTAATCGTCGCCACGCGACCGCTATGCTCACTTGAGCAAGATCAACTAACTAGTCGTCAATCCACGACCCAAACTCTCTATCAACTCTGGCCACACTAGGCAAAGGCTAACACGCCACCTAATCAGCTCTCTCTGGCTAAATGATACTTGTGCTCCATGAGCACCCAAACGGTTGGGCGTCCTACGCCCCCACGCTAACTTGCGTAATCCAAAGTGCTAAGCGATTGCTTAAACTCACCCACGGCTCTTATACCCCTCTCCCAACTGGGTTGAGGCATCACGATAACTGTTCACCAACTCTGGTGATTAACACGCGAACCCTGTGGTGGCAATCCTTGCCATTATACCGATCCATCGGACCGGCGCCACTAAAACTCTCGCTCTATCGAGAGATCCACGCATCCTGAAGCCTACTCTAGGCCTGTAAATCCTTCTTGCCCTAACCCTTAGGACATATTTACTCGGTTCTCGCAACATAGCGATCACCAGCATTCCATGAGTCGGTCTCTCACTGGACCTTTCTAACCACACTTTGCCGGTAAACTAGCTGACACAAGCTTATAACACCCTTTGCTGAAGGTGCGGGGTGCGCCGACAAAAGCTCGGCGGCCACTGCCACTCGCTCTACCATTGTCCCTACAAGCGGCGACGCCATATACTCATGCGTCATTATACAGCCTCAGCTTGCTGCGCTATCGGCCACTGGAGCCTATTGATCTGCTCCGAACGTCGCCTTGACGCCACTCATAGGCATCGTAATCTGTCTTCATGTCGGCGGGGAGTTTCCGCTTAGCGGCAAGAAGCTCGATCTGCTGCTGGACCACACCAATAAGTGCGGCCACCTGCTATCGCAGCTCGTGTACGTCGCTTGACCCCGAGCCCTGTCGTGACTCGAGTCGAAACAGGTGCGCTTCCCAAAGTGGTGTCATCGCCAATACGAAACAACTAGCCCAAACTTAGCCATTTGAGCAACGCGCAGTCTATATACCGACAAAAAGGCTCGTCGACTCTAATCATGCGAAAGTATAGGAGGGTACCCCTTTTCATCTCCAACATTACGTTGTCGGCCGCCAACGTAATATCCGAAGAATGAAAGCTCGTCGCCCTCGATCAGTCCTAATATCCTTTTTGGGAACAACAATAACCAATCAAATACTTTCGCCCAATAATCCACACACTCTCTCGTGCTAATCCCTAGGGTCTCCCTAAGGTTGCTAACCACCTAGGACTATTCCTAGGCTCTGATACCACTCTTATCTGTCACGCCCCGAGCCCGCCAATTGGGTCGGTTCGGGCACGCCAACAGACCCGCCAATCGGGTAAGACCTTTTCCTACCCGAAAGGAACGGTAACATCCATAATAACACAACAAGTGTATGCGGAAGCTCAATATCAGAGTATTAAGAATCACTACAAATTTAAAACTTTCATTCAATAACAACAGTTAATGCGGATATGAAAGCATACAAGAGTGAACCATAACTTAAATTTATTACACTTTACATTTCTGAACTTGCAAATAACTTTATTACAATTCCTTTACATAATTTCCTCACCATACAAAGTTCACTCAAGAAACATATAAAAGGGATACCTCTGCTAGACCCTCTAGGTCTCTATGCTGCTGGGCCCTTGCCCCTGTCATATACCTCGCC
This sequence comes from Tillandsia leiboldiana, assembly GCA_029204045.2. Taxonomy (NCBI): domain Eukaryota; kingdom Viridiplantae; phylum Streptophyta; class Magnoliopsida; order Poales; family Bromeliaceae; genus Tillandsia; species Tillandsia leiboldiana. Next base: position 29,003,037 of record CM055067.1, read on the forward strand.
GTCTGCCTCTGAACCGTCGCGATCGCTGCATCCATACCCGAACCTGTGGGGGGGGTCACCCAAGGGGTGTGAGAACTCCGACAGAGTTCCCAGTGGGTTCAACCACCGAGAAAAAGTGTCCTACACCACTTGGTCCAATGGAAGCAATAATAATAGTGCTAGGAAACTAAAATCCTCAATATCAAAATGCGGCTATGCATTATAATATGTCACTATACTATCTGTGTATACTCCTCAACCCAGCACTACTCTGTCTAGCCACACTAGGCTGCTAAGCACCAACTCGGCCACTATGCCGCTGTACACAGGGTTAAACTAACCCGGCCACCTTGGCCACTCTAATTTCTCTTTATACTTTAAATTCTGGTGCTTTAGTTCAAGTTAACCCTCAGAAATTCTTATCCAACGGGCCCGAGCCCGGTAGTCCTGCTACCATCAGATAAGATTTCTAAGGTTGCCGATAACACCCACAAGTGTTACCCCGTCCTACGAAGTAAATGTGTTCTTCGGGCCACCTGCTATCGGAAAGGGGGCTGCCCTTTACGTCCGATCCTGGTGCGCCCGGGCAGAGGGCAAGCCCTTTACGTCCCGCAGAACCACATTTCAACCTTCGAAGGCACGCCCGTTTTATTATCTTTTCTTATCTTTCATTTCCTTTCCTCTGGGCACTCAGCCCTTTTCTGCCCTTTATGCATTTGTCTTTATCTTTACTCTTAAGCACTTGCTTTTCTTTTCTCTCTCACTCGAGCCTTCATCTCGCATTGCCACTGGCAATTACAATCACTCTTTCCTTTGAGCATTTAGCTCTTTGCTTTCACTTTAAGCCTTCCGAAAGTACCTCGTCCGACGGGTCACTGCCCAGGGAGTCCTGCTCCGCTTGACGAGTCTCAAATTCGAAGGCGTCATTTATATCCTCTTTTCATTCTCTTTATCTTAAGGAATTTGCTTGTCTTGCTTATTAACCAAGTTTTAGCTCTATCTTGAGCGATTTGCTTGTCTTGCTTATTAACCAAGTTTTAGCTCTATCTTGAGCGATTTGCTTGTCTTGCTTATTAACCAAGTTTTTCATCCCTTACCCTAGGTCTTGCCTCACGGGTAAGAGAGTCTCCTGGACTCTTGCACATTTCACTTTCTTTTCTTAACTCAAATTGAAGTTAGAGTTATTGTCCATTTGCCCAGACACCCTATGACTCTCTAGGGTTATATTTGTTTAATTCTTTAACTTTGGGATCTTATCCCGCTTTCCTGATTCCTTACTGAATCCTAGAGTTAACTTAACTCTATTTTCCTGTTCCACTTTATCTTAGAGTTGCGCTAACTCTAATTTCTTATCTGTGAGTTTAAACTCCTCTAGTTAACCTTAGGTTCTCTTTACCTAAGTTCCATGTCATACTCACCCTAGAGTCCTTGTCTCTATGTTGATCACTCTATCCAGTGTCCTTAGGTCATCCCCTAAGACAATGCCACTCGTCCAATCCTAGGATAACTCCTAAGTTGATGTCACTCGTCAAACCCCTATACTAGGTTTTTTCCTAGTCTTACTACCAACAGATGTTGTTCCCTTATGTCACGTGATTCCTAGGGTCATACCCTAACATGCTCACAATCATGAATAGCTACTCTTTTTCATGCATGCAATTATTTTCATCTCATTCATAAAATAATAATTATCTCTACGCATGCATATTCATCATATATCTTTGGCAACCAACAGTTGCACTTTTCTCTGTGTCTCTTTGCACATGCACAACTATTCCCCTATCTCTGGCAACCAACAGTTGCTCTTTTTCATCTGAATCCATCGATACAGGTAATCAATATCATAATTACCTAACGCCTCTAACAGGCTACTATCATGCTTCGAATCGAAAAGCAAGGGAGCAAGGGAAGAAGTCACCCAATTTCGGCAGAATTCCCCACCTTGTAGTGTCCCCGATTTCCTTTCATGTCTCCACACTTGATCACTATTCTTCCAATTGCTTGTAGACACTTGCAATTGGCCTCCACGCGGCTCCACTTGGTACCTCGAGCTTGCACGCAAAACGGTGCGCATCCCTCGAGTTTGCACTCAAAACGGAACATGCTTCTCTTAAGGCTGCGCGCAAAACGGTGCACATTTCTTTCCTAGTCCTGCACGGAGAATGATGTAAACCATTAGAACCTACGCGAAAAATGGCGCGCATTGGTCCAACCCGCACGCAAAACGGAGCACATACACCGCATTGGCACGCAAAACGGTGCACACACTACTGTGGGGTTGCACGCGAAACGGTGCACCTTCATCCAGTCCTGTACGCAAAACGAGATGCGTTGTTAGAACCTGCACGGAAAACGGTGTCCGTTAGTCCAACCTGCGCGCAAAACGGAGCACATACCTCGCACTGGCACGCAAAACGGTGTAAGTCCCTTTTTCAACGTTGCACGTAAAATGGTGCACGCCTTTCAAGCCTGCGCCCAAAACCGCGCACAATCGTAAAATCCGCACGCAAAACGGAGCACATACCCCGCATTGGCACGCAAAACGGTGCACACACTACTGTGGGGTTGCACGCGAAACGGTGCACCTTCATCCAGTCCTGTACGCAAAACGAGATGCATTGTTAGAACCTGCACGCAAAACGGCGTCCGTTAGTCCAACCTGCGCGCAAAAGGGAGCACATACCTCACACTGGCACGCAAAACGGTGCAAGTCCCTTTTTCAACGTTGCACGTAAAACGGTGCACGCCTTTTGAGTTTGCGCTAAAAACGGCGCACGTTCGTCGAGCCCGCACGTAAAACGGTGCATGTCTTCCACAAGCTGGCACGCAAAACGGGGCGCGCCCAAAACCTTCGCGAAACTCGCACAGTACAACGGCACACAAAGGGGTCAAACCCAAAATCCAAAAAGGACACCTTAAAACTGTGCCAAAATACCGCAAAAACAACAAACGGCCTACCTCGACAATGCTGTGACGTCCATCGCGTCCAATAGGCTCTTTGGAACATCTTGCGCGCTCCACGGAGTCCACGGCGCGCTCGTGCGCCCTCAAAAACCCCGGCAAAAATCGCCCTCCTCCCCTCCCCGTGCGCTCGGGTGAAGCCAAAAAGGAGAAAAGGAGGAAAAAGGAGCCGTTTCGGGCCTTTATAGGCCGTTTCCGAACTTTCGGGCGCACCCTTTCGCGCGCCCGGAAACTTTCGGGCGGCTACAGTAAAAGCCCCCGCCGCGGTCCACGCGTCGACGCCGCGCCAGCTCAGCGCCACGTCACCATGCTCGGCCAACCAGGGGCCGACACGTGGCCGTGGACCCGTGCACCGCGACCACGGAATAGCGGCGGCCAATAGGAGGCCGCCACGTGGACCGCACTACCGCCTGCTCTGACGCCCGGCCGCAATGTCACGTCGCGTCAGCGCGTCACATCGCGCTGACCGGCCAATGGGAGGCTGACACGTGGCCTGTCCCCGCTGACCCGCTACAGTGCCCGCGCGCCTTCCCCGCACACGCCTGCAGCCCTCGGTCAGAACGACCAATGGCGAAGCGACACGTGGCGCTCCCCAGCTACCACGCGCGCCTCGGGCCGCGCGCCCCCGCGCCTCTCGCGGGAAAGGCTTGCCTCGGGATTCGCGCCCATGCCTCGGGATCCGCGCCCGCTGCCTCGAGATCCGTGCCAACGCCTCGGGATCCGTGCCAACACCTCTGGATCCGTGCCAACTGCCTCGGGATCCGTGCCACTGCCTCGGGATCCGGGCCGCTATAGTAACTTTCGGGCGCATACCTTTCGGACCGGGCTGCTATAGTGAACCGGGTTCGCTACAGTGCAGCCCGGTTCACTGCAGCCCCCAAAACCGGGTTTGCTACAGTGCTTTCCGGGCGCCCGGTTCCCACTTTCGGGCGCCCGAAACTTGGGCCCAAGCCCAGTTTCGCCCGTTTTCGTCCGTTCTTGCCCGTTTCTCGCCCGTTTTCCCTCAAATTTGACGGGCAGCCACAGTTTAACTTAGTTTACCTTATGGTACTTTAACTTTTCAGTTTGGACCACCTCTGGGTCACCAAAAGTCCCACTGTATTCGAATTCGCTGGCGGAGCCCGTTCTCACTATCCGGGTGTCCGATCAACGCGAAACTTTTACTGTGGCCTTAAAACATATTTACGGAGCTCCCGTAATTTTCTCGGAATTTTCCGAGACTGTGAATTTTCCACTTACAGTCTGGGCCCACTTTCTCATATAAGATTCTGGATCTCTTATCTTAATCCCGATTTGGGCCCAATTCACTTCCAGGTCATCCTTTACCTCAATAAACTCAATAAAATAGCATTTCATACTATTTTATTTACATTTATTTATATACCAATTTCCGGTTCACTACAGTACTGGCTGTGTTGTTGTTGTTGAGGAGGAATCATGGGGAGTGAGAGGTGACTTGGGAAATTAGAGACAGTGCTGATGAGTACTTACCCTTGGTGTTTGTGACTCCTGGTGGAATAGAGCTAGTTTCGGGGACGAAACTTTTTTTAGTGGGGGAGGATGTGAGGACCTGGATCCCCACGTCGAGATTACTGGTTGATCAGCAGCTCCTGGAGGCCTATGTGGCATGTCGGTGGCGTTTGTGCACCAATTGGACACTAGTGTTGGGTTTTACTCAGTGTGATTAATGGATCACGAGGGTAGTCTGATGACTCCGTCGAATGCTTAGAAGTGGTTTTGCGCGCAATGGATATTAAAATTGGGCTCAGCGCGAAGTTTGGACCAAGAACATCTTTCCGGATGGCTTCGGCAATTTTTAGAGTTGGAATTTGAGCAATCGGGCGAGAAACGGATGAGAACGGACGAAACGGGCGAAACTGGGCTTGGGCCCAAGTTTCGGGCGCCCGAAAGTGGGTTCCGGGCGCCCGAAAAGTACTGTACCAAGTGGGTATTTGGGCTGCAGCGAACCGGGCTGCACTGTAGCGAGCCCGGTTCACTGTAGCAGCCCGGTCCAGGTGAGGGTGCGCCCGAAAGTTACTGTAGCAGCGCCCGAATCCCGAGGCAGTGGCACGGATCTCGAGGCAGTGGCACGGATCCCGAGGCAGTGGCACGGATCCCGAGGCAGTGGCACGAATCCCGAGGCAGGTGGCACAGATCCCGAGGCACGGCAGCGCGCGCGGCGCGCGCGGCGCGCTGTGGCGCGCGGCCTGAGGCGCGCGTGGTAGGTGGGGAACGCCACGTGGCGTCTCCCCATTGGTCGCGGCGGCCGAGGCGGCAGGCGTGCGCGGGGAAGGCGCAGCGGGCCTGGCGCGGTGTCAGCGGGGGTGGCCACGTGTCGGCCCCCCATTGGTCGGTCAGCGCGACGTGACGCGCTGATGCGACGCGACGCAGCTACCGCGGCGGTAGTGCGGTCCACGTGGCGGCCCCTGATTGGCCGCCACTGTTCGGTGGTCGCGGTGCACGGGTCCAGGGACACGTGTCACCTCACCATTGGCCGAGCGATGGTGAGGTGGCGCCTCGCTGGCGCGTGGACCGCGGCTGGGCCGGGTACTGTAGCTGCCCGAAAGTTTTCGGGCGCCCGGAAGTTGCGCACGAAAGTCGTTTTTTGGCCTTTCAGGGCCCGAAAGGCCCATTTTTTCCTCCTTTTTCCCTTTCTGGCTTCGCCCGAGCACACCAGGAGAGGGAGAGGGCGATTCGTGGCGGGGTTTTCGAGGGCGCACGAGCGCGCCGTGGACTCCGTGGAGCGCGCAAGGTGCTCTAAAGAGGCTAATGGGCGCGATGGACGTCACGGCGTTGTCGAGGTAGGCCCCGTTTGTTGTTTTGCGATATTTGTGGCACAGTTTTGAGTTTTCCTTTTTGGATTTTGGATTTGACCCCACGCCCTTATGCGTGTTAGGGACCGTGTTTTACTTTGTCGTTTTACTGCGCGGACTGTTGCTGGCGTTTTGGACGCGCCTCGTTTTGCGTGCAACCTTAGGAGAAGCATGCTCCGTTTTGCGTGCAGATTCGAGGTACGTGCACCGTTTCGCGTGCGGGTCGTGTTAGCGCGCACCATTTTGCGTGCGGGTTTTAATGGCATGCTCCATTTTGCGTGCAGGTTTGGTGACTGCGCATCGTTTTGCGCGCGGACTCGTAAAGTGTGCACCTTTGGCGTGCAACTTGTTGTACGAGCGTCGGATCGAGGCGAGCCTATACACTTTTTTCATCTGCTCGACACGAGGATTGTCACCGTATTTTTATTGGATTTTTATGAGCCTGCCCGGAGGTTTATTTTTCTACCTTTATCTGTACAAGAGTTTACAGTTGTGTGGTTGTGAGATTTTGCGCACCGGTACTGTGGAATTTGTAACTTGGCCTACGGTGCTCGGATTTTGACGTGCAGGTACTCGTTTCGAAGGTCTCGACGTGACGATCGCGACAGTATTTTTGATGGATTTTTCAGAGTCCGTTATGTAGGTGAAAATTGCACATCTTCGGGACGGGTTTCAGCAGATGGTGTATACTTGGATATTTTAGCATAAAGAGTAACTTTGGACCTTTTGTTGTACCCAGGAGGGTTCGCGAGTGTTTTTGGAACACTGCTAGTAGCCGAGGTTTGCGCGACTTGTACCGTGGATACGGGTTCAGCGGATTGTGCTTGCAGATGGCCACGTTCTTCTCCAACCCCAGGTTTGCCTTGGATTGAGCACTTCAGGTGGGTGTTCTGTTCCCAGAACCGATGGACGGTTCTTTAATTCTTTTATTAGAATGCACGCATGTTTAAGGTACAATAATTGTATATTATTGGGAGGTAAGCTAGGAAGGATGATTGTATAAAAGGAATTGCAAGACTAATATTCATATTAAATATTATCGAGAACTTGCAGCATTTATATATTCATGATGATGAATTGTAAATGCTTACCGAAGGGACTTACCCTATGTGAAGGACTTTTGCATGCTTGAATGGTCACCTAGTTAGGCCACCTTTTTCTGCTGCACTATCATACTGGAATTGACTTAGGAGAAACCATGATTTTATTTTCTCCGGTTACCTAGGCATAGGGGATATCATGCTCAGGTTAGAGCAGGGGCTGGGATAGTGTAGTCAGATACTTGGGATTCGGGACGGGCAGGCTGTGATGGCAGGGTATAGTGGCAACCGCGGATTTTGGGCGGTTGACCGGACAATTTTTATTCCATCAGATCGGGGAGAGGATTTGGGCTTCTTTTAGTGGATAGATCTTTTCCCACTTTGATCAGAGTCGTGATCCAATCTTGCTGACTTATACTACCAGGATACTTATTACTCAGGTACTTTACTCGTGTGGGTCGCTCCCCTCGAGTGCCTCTCCGGAGTGTGCGATATACATGCACCTTTGAGTCCTTGAGACTCCTATCCCCTATCGGTGTTATGCGTAGGCTGGCATACCCGATTTGGCAGGCACCTTTGAGTCCTTGAGACTCCTATCCCCTATCGGTGCTATGCGTTGGCCTGCATACCCGATTTGGCAGGCACAGCAGGCAGTATCAGTTTTACTAGTGGCACTAGGCTGAGGTCATGACAGGCATAGTAGGCATAGCAGGCAGGCAGGAAAAGTAGGCATAGCAGGCAGGCAGGCATAGCAGGCAGGCAGGCATAGTGGGCATGGCAGGCATAGTAGGCATAGCAGGCAGGCAGGCAAAGCAGGCATGGCAGGCAAGGCAGGCATAGCAGGCAGGCATAGCAGGCATGGCAGGTGTAGTAGGCATAGCAGGCAGGCAGGCATGGCAGGCATAGTAGGCATAGCAGGCAGGCAGGCATGGCAGGCATAGTAGGCATAGCAGGCAGGCAGGCATAGCAGGCAGGCAGGCATAGCGGGCATGGCAGGCATAGTAGGCATAGCAGGCAGGCAGGCATAGCGGGCATGGCAGGCATAGTAGGCATAGCAGGCAGGCAGGCATAGCGCGCATGGCAGGCATAGTAGGCATAGCAGGCATGACAGGCATAGCAGGCATAGCAGGTAGTGCCAGTGATTACTGGTCTATCGATTGGGTCGATTGTGCACTTCATGTGCTAGTGGTTGCATACCATTCTTTGGTTCCCCCCATCTTGGGCTTTTAGATAGAGGCATGATAGCTGTTGAGAGTCTCCAGCTTCCTTATTTCAGTCTTTACGGCTTAGGTTAGTTTTTGTCTCTTGAGGACTTAGTGGGCAGACCGTCGGGTCTGGCGGTGTTACCCACTGAGAACTCCCTTTTTGGTGTAGTTCTCACACCCTTTGGGGTTTTCCCCCTCCTTTTTCCTTCCTCTCCTTTGTTTTGCAGAGTCATAGTGGATGTTGCTGATTCTGCGGTTGTTGTTCGAGGCGAGGGAGTCACGAGCTAGATCCCTACCCGTTGTTGGAGAGTAGCGGTACCCCCTTCAGAGGAGATCTTCAGTAGCTTAGTTGTTTTATTTTCCTCTTTTGAGTGACAGATGTAGTGAGGATATATTATGTATCGAGAGACTGTACACTGATGTATATATTGGAAATATCTCCCGGTTGAGTTTTGAGTTTTGTACCCGAGGATATTGTATGGTTATTATTTTTGGGAGACGGACATTATTGTATTATTTCCAGTTGTACAGTGATTGATTTAGTTATACAGCAGGTTTTTACTTATAGCTCTGATATTACGTTTAGCTGTAGTACTTTTCTTGCAGGTAGGACGCTTCGCCTATGCAGGTTGGCATAGGTGGCGGATCTGTTGGCGAGCCCGGGTCGCAGTTTCGACCCCGAGGCGTGACATGGGGTGGCACGAGGCAGTTTATGCAAAGACTTAACAACTGTTGACTCATTAATCATACCTAAACAGTGTTGACAAGTTGTCGAGCTGATATCAACCTGGAATTTCTTCAAAATCCTCATTATGATCGATGGAAATGGTAGTCTTTCCGTGGGATGAGGATGCTCAACGTACCTTGTCATCCTGTTCCAAATGATGTACGGAATATTGATATTTAACCCCACGGCTTCTGCCGGATGTTCTAAGAGATATAAGAACAGCATTCGATCCCATCTTAAGACTTTCGTCTGCATGTTTGGAAGAATATTGTAACATGTGATGAAGTTGAGGACCCGGTACTCAAGTCAAAGTTCTTTGGACTTGATAGAATTGCCCGTTGACTGAGTTTCCTCCAAACATATTCCCCTTACAACAGTTTGCCACATCATATTCGTTAAACTCCTTCCTTTTAAGTAGTTTATCCCTGACCTGCTAGATTGCATCCCTAAGACTTCGCCAATCAATTGTGGAGTTATTTTAAGTCTTGTCCGTTGGACGTTTGTATAAAACTCCATTGGACCATCTTCATTTTCTTGAAGGTGCCGTGCATTTGTGTAGAAGGTTCTTACCCGATGCAAACAATATCCAAGCATTTCTGGGAATCTGCACACTTGAAGAAGATTGGCTTGTTCAATCAAATTACCAAACTCCGGGGAGTGGTCTCGAAGAGCGCCAATGCATTCTCGATTTTCAAAAGCCCTTAGATGGTCTGTATTAACAGACACTTGTTCCTCACGGGGTGGAGAATCAGGAGCTATTGGTTCGTCAATTTCAACCCCTCGTGCTCGTCCTAACCGTCGAGCTAGTCTCTTTCTTTTCATCGAGATAGATGATGATGGCATTGGTGTTTTGCCTTTGTCCACAGCAGAAGGTGCTGTCTTTCCCTTTGGTGAACCAGGGGACTTCCCTTTTGACTTAATAGGCGTTGTTTCGTCGTCCATCAATTCGTCCCAGTTCATACCTTCCTTATCAGATTCCGTCTCTGAGTCATTAACGAGGACAAACTCACCTTTTCGTAGAGTTTTCTTCGCTCTTTTCAATTTGTTCGTTGCTCTAGTGTGAACCATAGCAGCAAGAAGAATGATTATCCAAGTGAACACCATCTCTGCTATTGAACGTGAGAAACCTGCGAGCAAGAACTCAAGAACACGAAAAATTGTTTATTTTCAAAAATTTGAAAAGTTGTACCTAAACAATCATTATCGTGTAGGGAGACTAGGAATCAAATTAGTTTTGCCAAAAGAATTTTAAAAATAGATCAATCCCATGATTTTCAAAAATTCCTATTATATGCCCTAAAACCGAATTTTCAGAAATCGAAGCCTAAAAATCCGTTAATCAAGAGAATACCTAGCATATAATCAAAACTAATCTACTCAGAGTTCTTATTTCAAAAGAAATTTGACCAAAAACCAATCTCAAACGAAAAAGATACAAGATTTTCATGCACGTTTTGAGAAAATAGAGAAAAACTGTGAAAAACCGAAGTTTTGATCACGAAAACTCACTTTGATCCGAAGAACTTGAGTTAGAAAGGCTCCAAATCGGTTGATTTCTAGAGAGAGAAGCTCTGGAGACTTGGAAACAAAAGATTGTTGTAAAAAGAAATCAAATCCCTTTTGTTTCTTATAAAACCCTAGCCGCGGTCCGGAACGGATCAAGAATCCAGTCCGGAACGGCTACCCGCAGAAAATTCCTGCGTTCGGGATCCGGAACGGATATTCCGGTCCGGATCAGCTCCAAACTTTTTCTTCAAAAAAATTTAGGAAAATTCCAGAAAATCCAGAAAAAGTATGTAAGCACTTTTGCATGCCAATTTTAAACAAAAGTCATCATTTCACATCAAAAGAAATAGATTATGCTAAATCTATCAATAATATCCAAGTAATGAAATGAAAATTTATGAAAATTAAATCCATTAAAGTTGAACAAGTTCAATGACATCTATCATGATCTTATGAGTAATGCGTTTATCAAATCATTAATCTTGCAAAGAAAATGAAGTACCAAGATCAATAGATGTTTGAAATCCCAAATATGTTAGATAATATATCTAATCAATTTATTGTAAGGAGTGGCTCTTTAAGCATCTTTCAATAAAATCCCCACCTTATACCAGCCTTGGAATTTGACAGAGTCAAGTATTCCAAAAAGCATTTTATCTTATTCAACTTGAAAAACCATGCTTGGTATACATGTGGTAGCTGCACACAGTACTCGGACGACCGAGGTGGTAGCTCTTTCCTCCATGTGGTGGTAGTTTTCACACTCCTCATTGGGATGTAACTCTTTCCACATCTTATGAGCATAAATATTTTAACAAACTCCCCCTCAATTGGTTATCAATTATTTAAGATATAAGGTATTCAACCAAAAATTGATCTCGAGTTTCATACTTAACTCAATTTTTAAATATGATAAAAAACTATACCAAGAGATCATATGAGAGAGAAATTGACTTTGATCAATTAAAGATGACTTAATTGACATAAATGATCATTGCATCAAATGAATTATTATGATATCCAAAGCATAATAAATTTCTAAATATATGAAAGGATGCAAGTAAAGTCAATTACATATGCTCAATTAATGTTCTATGTACAAACATAGATAAAGAACACAAACACACACAAAACCTAACCTAAGCATTGGTTTCAAAAAGTGTTATTTCAAGGAAAGCATTCCAATCGCTTTACGCAAATGAATAAACCGTTTTTGATCCAAAGGTTTTGTTAAAATGTCAGCTAATTAATCCTCAATTGAAATATAAGATATTTGAAGAATATTTGATTCAACTAGCTCTCTTAGAAAATGATATCTAAGTTCAATGTATTTTGTTCTAGAGTGCAGCACAGGGTTTTTGGAAATATTTATAGCACTAGTGTTGTCACAAAGAATAGTTACCAAAGTTGCTGAAATTCGGAAGTCGCTCAACATGCTTTTCATCCAAATGAGTTGAGTTGAACAACTACCTACTGAGATATATTCCGCTTCGGCAGTCGAGAGTGTAATGCAGTTTTGCTTTTTACTATGCCATGCAACAAGACAATGGCCAAGATAAAAACATGCACCACTCGTACTTTTCCGATCATCCACAGATCCTGCCCAATCGGCATCTGAATATCCTATAATGTCAAGCGTTGTTCCCATAGGATACCAAATTCCGAAGTTCAGTGTTCCTTTAACGTACCGGATGATCCTTTTTACCGCTTTCAGGTGAACCTCCTTTGGTGCTGATTGATATCTCGCGCAGATCCCAACACTAAAGGATATATCCGGGCGACTAGCCGTGAGGTAGAGTAGACTTCCAATCATGCTACAATAAAGCTTCTCGTCTACACTTTCACTAAGAGATTCACTTTCTAATCCCTTATTGCTAGTTCCCATTGGAGTCGGAAAATCTTTAGAGTTTTCTAAATCAAATTTCTTCACCAACTCCCTTGCATACTTGGATTGGCACAAATGGATGCCTTCTTCATTTTGTTTCACTTGCAATCCAAGAAAGTATGTCAATTCCCCCATCATAGACATCTCAAATTCGCTTTCCATGGTTTCAGCGAATTTAGAAGCATCATTGTCTCTAGTTGCACCAAATACAATGTCATCGACATAGATTTGTGCTACAATGAAGTTATCCTGATAATGCTTCGCAAAGAGAGTCCGGTCTGCTCCCCCTCGAGTGTAGCCCTTTTCCAATAGGTGCTTTGTTAACCTTTCGTACCACACTCGCGGTGCTTGTTTTAGACCGTAAAGAGCCTTTTTCAAACGAAAAACATGGTTAGGTTGTTTATAGTCTACAAAACCTTTCGGTTGAGCCACATAAACTTCCTCGTTCAAAAACCTATTTAAAAATGCGCTCTTAATGTCCATTTGAAAGAGTTTGATTTTAAAATGACAAGCAATCGCAAACAAAATACGAATTGACTTGAGTCGAGCAACTGGGGCGAACGTCTCATCAAAGTCTATACCTTCAATTTGTGAATAGCCCTGAGAAACTAGGCGTGCTTTGTTCCTGATAATGGTACCATCCTCGTTTTTCTTATTCTTGAAAATCCATTTAGTACCAATCACGTTGTGTTGCTTCGGTGGCTTCGTTAGTTTCCAGACTTTGTTCCTTTCGAACTGATGGAGCTCTTCCTGCATCGCTTCAATCCAGTAGTCATCCTAAAGAGCTTCATCGACGTTCTTTGGTTCTACCATGGAGACGTAATGTCACGCCCCGGGGTCGAGACTGCGACCCGGGCTCGCCAACAGATCCGCCATCTGTGCGGAAACTGCCGCACAGACGAAGCGTCTACCCTGCAAGTCAGATCTATAGCTAAAAACATGTATCAGAGCTGAAACTAAAAATCAAAAGCTATAGAATAAAACTGAACATCTGGAACAGCAAAATCTCCACTAGTACACAAATCCTCAAGGTACAAAGTCTCGCAGGAATAAAACAAATACTATCCTCACAAGTCTCTCAGAATGTCCAGTACAAAAGTGGAAACATAAAATACACCGGGAACATCTACCTCAGACTCTCAATGCTGGTAAGGAACTAATTGGCCGCGTCCTCACCTCGATATGCTGTCTCCGCGCGAACCAAGCCGGAACAGCTGCCTCAACCTGTCACCGCAGCGGGTGTGAGATCTACTGCAGAAGGCAGATCTCAGTGGGTACCGTCCCAATATCCACGGTATGCCTACTAAGTCTACAGGAGGAAAAACAGATAGGTATGCAGATAGATAGGTAGATAGATAAATAATGGTAAGCTGAAAGAAAACTACAGCTAATGTGTCTCAAATGTAAAGCTCAAAAGGAAGCTCTATCATAAACATGCTATGCATACTCTCGCTTGTCACGCCCCGGGGGTTTGTTTTAGCGGAAACGGCATTTTTTTTTTTTTGAAAGGTCTCTTTCTTTCCCGGTGCGTGCCCAGACCCGCCGCACATACAGGATCTCTCTGCAAACGGACAGAGTCTCCCCTGTACGTGCACGGCGTGTGGTTGAATACATCTCCCAAGCAAACATAACCATTCAATCACAACATTCAATTTCATACAACCAGTATTCTAAATATTTAAGCGCATGGCCACTTCAACTTGAAAGGATAAATCCACGGTTTTTAAAGAGTGCCCACCCGGCACTTAAGTTTTGAAAACGAGTTTCGAAATCAGCATAAACCCCAGGGTTTTGAAAACGGTGCCCACACGACACTTAGATTTTGAAAACGGTTTTCGCAATCTTTTCTTTGTTTTTGTTTCGCTTTTCAAATGGCCAGTAGGAAATAAAGGAGAAGGTAGTGCATAAACAGAAAATCAAATACCGACATCTACGTCGACCCCACAAGGGTATCGGGAACCTCACACATGCCCACAATATAAATGAAAAGCTGAAAAGAAAAGGAAAGTATAAAGTTCAGGGTCTCCAACGGTCCCGCTGTGTCCGCCCCGTCCTCACCGCCACCTACCTCTCCCCTCGCCTGGGCCCTGTCACGAAGTGGGAAGTCAGTGACTAATAAACGCCGTGCAAGGGAAAATAATAAAAACAAACCGTGGCGACAACCGGAGCAACCACCCTTTTGGGAAGGGGGGGGGAAAAGGTAACCTGTATATCTGCATCCTGTAATACCCGGCCGCGTCGGTCCACTACCGACGGCCCCATACCGTACCTGCAACACCGCGACCGCGCCGGACAACTAAACCGGCGGGTCGCTCCGCTCGCACCTAGGCGCCTCAACCCCACAACTAATAAGGGGCCCCCACTACGTCACCTCGTGGGTAAACACGGGTTCTACGACCTCTTTTCCGGAAAAGCGCACCCTCTGCGGTGGCCAAACCGCGGGTGCGCGTGTGGCAACCTCGAGCCCAGTAACCGTACCACCATCATGTCAGTATCACAATAAGAATAATAAGAGTAATGAGGTAAATGAGGTAAATGAGGTAAATGAGGTAAAGTGCATAATCGAAAACAAGGTAATACTGCGCGCACTCGAAGGTGGCCCGCTGACATATAAGGGTTGAAAAAGAAGAACACCGTCGGCGATCGACGCTAGTCATTATAGCGAACCCACTAACATGCATAAGCTTTCACCCGTCATTACGTAACCCCAGTACACTTAGAATAGACCCCGTCCAATAAGATAGAATTTAGAGGCTAGGAATAAAGTAAAAACAACCCACCTGTCGCCAGTAGAAAAACCACGCTCAGCTCCCCGCGTCCCGGCGCGCTCCCCGAAGCTGCAAGACGGGATCCCCGGGCGGGGAGGTCAAGAACCTTTAAACGCGAAGTAAGGAAAAGCCCCAACACCGGCCGGCCCCCGACGGCAGCGACCGAACCCCCCCACGCGCCGCCGTGCTGTCCGCGCGGCGCCTCGCATGTGCGGGCTGCCCCGCGGCCACCCCGCATGCGGGCGCCCCGCACGGCACCCCCGCATGCGCGGCCTGCACCGCGCGGTGCCCCGCATGCGGGTGCCCCGCACGGCACCCCCGCATGCGCGGGCCGCACCGCGCGGTGCCCCCGCATGCGCGGGCTGCCCCGCGCGGCGCCCCGCACGCGGGTGCCCCGCACGGCGCCCCCGCATGCGCGGGCTGCGCCGCGCGGTGCCCCCGCATGCGCGGGCTGCCCCGCGCGGCGCCCCGCACGCGGGTGCCCCGCACGGCGCCCCCGCATGCGCGGGCTGCGCCGCGTGGTGCCCCCGCATGCGCAGGCTGCCCCGCGCGGCGCTCCGCACGCGGGTGCCCCGCACGGCGCCCCCGCATGCGCGGGCTGCACCGCGCGGTGCCCCCGCATGCGCGGGCTGCCCCGCGCGGCGCCTTGCATGCGGTTACCCCGCACGGCGCCCACGTGCGGCGGCACGCCCCTCTCCTTCCCTCTCCGACGAAGATCAAGAAACTCCCCCCCCCCTCCCCGCACGTGACGAGAAAAGACAAGAAAAGAAAACGAAAACACGGCTCACCTTGTCTTGGTCGGTACCGGGCGAAGGAGAGGGATCGTCCTCTTCGCGTTCGTCGGATCTTTGCGGGGAGGCGATCGATCTCTTCTCTTCCACGCCGGCCGATGGAAAGGACGAGGGTTTTTAGGGACCGCTCCTCGTCCACGCTCGGATATTATACGCCAAGGAGGGGGAGGCGAGGTTTAGGAAACCTAATTCCCAAGGCCGACTACTTAGACGTTTTGGGCGTAGTGGATTTTGGACTCCAAAATTAATTTTAACCCTCGAGTGAAAAGAAAACAGACAGGGGTGGCTTAACCCCAAATTGATCAACTAAAAATCGATCTGCACGCGGACCCGAGTCCGGTCCGCCCCCGGTAATTGTGCAGGTCACCTGGGCTACTTACCAGCTTCCGGAATTTATTCTGGGAGATCCGGGGGTCGGAATCCAGAACCGATCGCGCCGCCGGTCTCCGTTTCGCGAGCTTTATTAACCAAAAATACCCGCGAGCCCCGACCGTCTGCCCAGAAAAATAAGGAAAAATTACCCTCGCACCCCTATTGTCAACCACACGGTTCAAAAAAAAATCGACGGAAAGTCCCGAAAGGCAAAAATAAATCCGCGGTTATTACACCACTCACCTCTAAAAACGAGTTTCGTCCTCGAAACTCAGACCCGGATGGTGGTGAATAGGTTCGGGTAGTTTTCCCTCATTTTAGATTCCAGCTCCCATGTTGCCTCTCGCTCCTCATGGTTGCTCCAGAGTACCTTCACGTAGGGGATGGCTCGATTCCGCAGTGATTTTGTTTCCCTTGCCAGGATCTTCACTGGGGTTTCTTCGAAGCTCAGGTCCTCCTTAAGTTCGAGTGTAGAGGTGTCCAGGACATGTGATGGGTCGGGGAGATATTTCCGAAGCATTGATACGTGGAACACATCGTGGACTCGGTCGAGGTTTGGTGGTAGGGCGAGGCGGTAAGCTACTGGGCCGATACGCTCTAAAATCTCAAATGGCCCCACAAACCATGGGCTCAGCTTGCCCCTTAGCCCGAAACGCCTGATTCCTCTGGATGGCGAGACCCGCAAAAACACATGTTCCCCCACTTGAAACTCCAAGTCCCGGCGCCTCTGGTCTGCGTAACTCTTCTGTCGACTCTGGGCGGTCAGCAAGCGCTGTCTGATAAGGCGCACTTTCTCTTCAGTTTCTTCCACTAAGTCGGGCCCCAAAAATTTCCGCTCTCCTAAGTCGTCCCAGCAGATCGGGGATCGGCAGCGCCTTCCATACAGTGCTTCGTAGGGCGCCATCCGAATGCTGGCCTGGTAGCTGTTGTTGTAGGCAAATTCCACGAGAGGTAGGTAGCGTGACCAACCGATTCCCCAATCAAGCACACAGGCGCGAAGCAGGTCTTCTAGGGTTTGTATCGTGCGCTCTGACTGTCCGTCCGTCTGAGGGTGGAAGGCGGTGCTGAAATGTAATCTGGTCCCCATGGCCTGCTGGAGACTTTGCCAAAACTTCGAGACAAAGCGCGTGTCTCTGTCCGAGGTGATCGATGCCGGTACCCCATGCAGTCTCACGATCTCGCTGATGTAGACTTGAGCTAGCCGTTCGCGGGTCCAAGTGGTGTGAATTGGTAGGAAGTGTGCTGACTTGGTTAACCGGTCAACTACAACCCAGATCGCGTCGTGGCCCTGTTGTGAACGTGGGAATCCAGTGACAAAGTCCATGGTGATCTGGTCCCATTTCCACTCTGGTACCGGTAAGGGCTGTAGCTTCCCTGCTGGTCGCTGGTGTTCGGCCTTTATCTGTTGACATACAAGGCAGTGGGCTACGTATCGCGTCACGTCTTCTTTTAACTTAGGCCACCAGAACGTCCGTTTGAGATCCCTGTACATCTTCGTGCCCCCCGGGTGTGCCGCATAAGGGGCTCGATGTGCCTCCGCTAAGATTTCATTCTTCAACTCTGGTGAATCCGGCACACAGACCCGCCCGCGGAAACATAGGGTGCCGTCGTCTTTCACCGCAAAGTCAATCCCCTGACCCTGGGGAATCTCGTCTCGTATGCGCTGTAGGTGTAAATCGGTCTGCTGTCCCTCCTGGATCTTCTCGAATAGCGTCGGCTTGACCACCAAGGCTAGGAGTTGCAGAACTGTGCCCGCAGGCACCACCTCCAACTGCATTCGCGCGAACTCCGCGATCAGGTGGTCCTGCTTTGTCAGCGCGCTCTCCGACGCCCCGTCCCGATGCCCTTTTCTGCTCAGTGCGTCTGCCACCACATTTGCCTTCCCGGGGTGATATTGGATCGTCAAGTCGTAATCCTTCAGCAACTCGAGCCACCGTCTCTGCCGCAAGTTTAACTCTTTTTGGGTAAAGATGTACTTAAGACTTTGATGATCTGAGAAAACGTTGCAGTGGACTCCGAAGAGGTAATGCCTCCACAGTTTCAAAACGAAGACCACGGCGGCCAATTCCAAGTCGTGTATCGGGTAGTTCCTTTCGTAGTCCTTCAGCTGCCTGGACGCGTAGGCGATCACCTTCCCCTGTTGCATCAGAACACCTCCAAGACCGATCCTTGACGCGTCGCAGTACACTTCATAATCCTCCCCGGGCGTCGGCAGCACTAGTATTGGTGCCTTAGTTAATCTCTTCTTGAGTTCCTCAAAACTCTCCTGGCACTTGGCCGTCCATATGAACTTCTCGCCTTTCCTGGTCAATCGGTTTAAAGGGGTAGCGATCTTTGCGAAACCCTCGACGAAACGCCGGTAGTATCCTGCCAGCCCTAGAAAACTTCGCACTTCTGTCACCGACGTCGGCGGCCGCCAGTCTACCACTGCTTCTACCTTTTTGGGGTCCACAGCGATCCCCTGTGCCGAGATCACATGCCCTAGGAAGCCAACTTCCCGCAGCCAGAATTCACACTTCTTGAGTTTAGCGAACAGCTTCTGCTCTCTGAGGGTTTGCAGGATCGTCCGTAGATGGTCCTCGTGCTCCTCGTCGGTAGTGGAGTAAATCAGGATGTCGTCGATGAAGACTACCACGAACCGATCCAAGAAGGATCTAAAGATCCGGTTCATCATGTCCATGAAAACAGCGGGGGCGTTCGTAAGCCCGAAAGGCATCACCGTGAACTCGTAGTGGCCGTATCGAGTCCGGAAGGCAGTCTTGGGGATATCTTCATTTCGAACTCGGAGCTGATGATAGCCCGATTGTAGGTCAATTTTGGAGAAGACCGTCGCTCCCCGTAACTGATCGAAGAGGTCGTCGATTCTGGGTAGGGGGTACTTATTCTTCACCGTGACTTTGTTTATCCCTCTGTAGTCAATGCAGAGCCGCAGGCTTCCATCTTTCTTCCGTACAAAGAGTACCGGTGCGCCCCAGGGTGACACACTCGGTCGGATGAACCCTTTGTCCAAGAGATCTTCCAGTTGTGCCTTAAGCTCCTTCAGCTCCGCGAAGGCCATTCGGTAAGGGGCCTTCGTAATAGGCTGCGTGCCTGGTAGCAGCTCAATAGGGAACTCTACCTCCCTCTCCGGAGGCATCCCCGGCAACTCCGCGGGGAATACGTCAGGGTAGTCCCTCACCACTGGGATATCTGCAAGTGTCGTCGAGGGTCGAGTGGCCAAATCCACCGATGCTAGATAGGCCACGCACCCCCCCTCAACCAGTCTTCTGGCCCGTGCCGCTGAAATAACCGCCGGGAAGGAGATGCTCTTGCCCATTATGTACACATGTTCGGGGAAGCCCGGTTCTTGTAGCCGCAATTGTCGCTTGTCGCAATCAATGAGTGCCTGGTACCTTGTGAGCCAGTCCATGCCCAACACCACGTCGTACTCCTTCAAAGGGATCACCGCCAAGTCCCAAGGGCAGGCCAACCGTCCCAACATAATCGGGCAGGCGGCCGCAAAACTGGTCGCCTCCAGAGTCCCTCCCGCCGTTTGCACCGTCAAGGAGGCTTGGAGGGGTGTCTCCTCGAGGTGATGCGTGAAAACGAATTCACGAGAAATGAACGAGTGCGTTGCTCCGGTATCGAAAAGAGTTCTAGCACGGGAATTCAAAACGGAAGTAGTACCTGCAAGAGCGTCCTCCGGTGGGTCAGTCCCTTGGCGGGTCATTGAGAAAACCCTCCCGCCTGGTTGTGGTTGTCGGTCCTCCTCACGCCGTGGTGCGGGGGGTCTGGAAGCCGACGCCATAGGAGCTTTTCCCCGCCCTGAGTGCTGTGGCCTGGGCGTAGGTGCCCCCATGGGCGCCGATCCCCCGCCTAAGGGGCAGTTGCGGCGGAAGTGCCCCCGTTTGCCGCACCTGAAACAATGGTCGTCTCTTTGGGGGCACTCTCCCGTCAGGTGTCCTCCCCCGCATATGACACAAGGCCTATTCCACGGCCTCGGCCCTCCTGTTGGCGCGCCCCGGGGCCCTGTCGGCGGTCTCCATCTTTTGGGGGGTCGGCTCCCGCTGGAAGAACCCTCCCCCCAGCCTTGCTGGTGTCGCTTCTGATCCCTTAGCCGCGCCGCGTTCTCCCTTCTGGCCCGGGTCACAGCGAAACCCCGCTCCACCGTGGTGGCCTTGTCGACCACTCCCTGAAAGGTATGCAGGCCAGCCGCGTTCACCACCTCGAAGATGTCGCTTCGCAGGCCATCGACGAAGAGTTGTGCCTTGTGAGCCTCGTCCCGTGCGACGAACGGGACGCAATTTACGAGTCGGACGAACTCCCGTTGATATTCCATGACCGTCCGGTCCCCTTGTTGAATGTGGTTTAGGTCATCCTCCAACTTTTTCTTGACGCTGCTGGTGAAGAAGGCCTCGAACAGCTCCTTCTTGAAAGTTGTCCAGGACGGAAGAGCGGTACCCTTAGCAGGATCGGGGCGTATCGTCTTCCACCACAAGCGGGCATTCCCTTCCAAGCAATGGACGGCTAGGGGAACCCGCTCGTGATCCTCCATAAGTAAGTCTTCAAAGAGTTTCTCCATTGACCCCACCCAGTTCTCCACGACCCACGGATCTGTCGTGTCCCCTTCGAACGTGGGCGGGTCGTGCTTCTTAAAGTCCTTCAAGTTGGCCCGCACTCGATCCCGTTCGGTCATCACAACCCCCCCTCCACTCGTGGCGGCGGCAGCCGCGATAGGGGTAGGCGTGATCACCGTTTCCTCCAGAATAACCCGGCTAGTTGTCCCTGGCGCCGGCCCCGTAGTCGCCGCTGGTGGTGGTGCTGTCGGCGGTGCCGCGGCCGGTGCTGTCGGCCCCGGCGGAGGGACCGGGGCGGCCGTCACAGGTGCGGCCTGCTGCTGCGTCATCTGGCGTACGTGATCGGTGAGGGTAGCCAATTGCCCCGCCATTTCCCGCAATTGCTGCCGCAGGAGTTGGTTCTCCGCGGCCGTCGACGTTGTCGCATCCGCCTCGGCGTCCCCCGCCGATGACCTTGTACGGGCCATATCTGTCGCTCACAAGAAGGTCAAAATTAGACAGTAACTACAACCAGTGTACCCTTTTATGCGAGGAAAGATTCAAACTCCCGCCCCCCGTTCACTCACGTTCTAAAATCCTATGCCCCACCCATTTCATTTATTCGTAGGTATGTGAGGCATTCCTACGGATGTCGGCACGAGCCGTTGTGATTGAATGAAGGTCTCTGATACCATCTTAATCTGTCACGCCCCGGGGGTTTGTTTTAGCGGAAACGGCATTTTTTTTTTTTTGAAAGGTCTCTTTCTTTCCCGGTGCGTGCCCAGACCCGCCGCACATACAGGATCTCTCTGCAAACGGACAGAGTCTCCCCTGTACGTGCACGGCGTGTGGTTGAATACATCTCCCAAGCAAACATAACCATTCAATCACAACATTCAATTTCATACAACCAGTATTCTAAATATTTAAGCGCATGGCCACTTCAACTTGAAAGGATAAATCCACGGTTTTTAAAGAGTGCCCACCCGGCACTTAAGTTTTGAAAACGAGTTTCGAAATCAGCATAAACCCCAGGGTTTTGAAAACGGTGCCCACACGACACTTAGATTTTGAAAACGGTTTTCGCAATCTTTTCTTTGTTTTTGTTTCGCTTTTCAAATGGCCAGTAGGAAATAAAGGAGAAGGTAGTGCA
This sequence comes from Tillandsia leiboldiana, assembly GCA_029204045.2. Lineage (NCBI taxonomy): Eukaryota > Viridiplantae > Streptophyta > Magnoliopsida > Poales > Bromeliaceae > Tillandsia > Tillandsia leiboldiana. The sequence goes on from CM055067.1 coordinate 29,024,772, forward strand.
TAAACAGAAAATCAAATACCGACATCTACGTCGACCCCACAAGGGTATCGGGAACCTCACACATGCCCACAATATAAATGAAAAGCTGAAAAGAAAAGGAAAGTATAAAGTTCAGGGTCTCCAACGGTCCCGCTGTGTCCGCCCCGTCCTCACCGCCACCTACCTCTCCCCTCGCCTGGGCCCTGTCACGAAGTGGGAAGTCAGTGACTAATAAACGCCGTGCAAGGGAAAATAATAAAAACAAACCGTGGCGACAACCGGAGCAACCACCCTTTTGGGAAGGGGGGGGAAAAGGTAACCTGTATATCTGCATCCTGTAATACCCGGCCGCGTCGGTCCACTACCGACGGCCCCATACCGTACCTGCAACACCGCGACCGCGCCGGACAACTAAACCGGCGGGTCGCTCCGCTCGCACCTAGGCGCCTCAACCCCACAACTAATAAGGGGCCCCCACTACGTCACCTCGTGGGTAAACACGGGTTCTACGACCTCTTTTCCGGAAAAGCGCACCCTCTGCGGTGGCCAAACCGCGGGTGCGCGTGTGGCAACCTCGAGCCCAGTAACCGTACCACCATCATGTCAGTATCACAATAAGAATAATAAGAGTAATGAGGTAAATGAGGTAAATGAGGTAAATGAGGTAAAGTGCATAATCGAAAACAAGGTAATACTGCGCGCACTCGAAGGTGGCCCGCTGACATATAAGGGTTGAAAAAGAAGAACACCGTCGGCGATCGACGCTAGTCATTATAGCGAACCCACTAACATGCATAAGCTTTCACCCGTCATTACGTAACCCCAGTACACTTAGAATAGACCCCGTCCAATAAGATAGAATTTAGAGGCTAGGAATAAAGTAAAAACAACCCACCTGCCGCCAGTAGAAAAACCACGCTCGGCTCCCCGCGTCCCGGCGCGCTCCCCGAAGCTGCAAGACGGGATCCCCGGGCGGGGAGGTCAAGAACCTTTAAACGCGAAGTAAGGAAAAGCCCCAACACCGGCCGGCCCCCGACGGCAGCGACCGAACCCCCCCACGCGCCGCCGTGCTGTCCGCGCGGCGCCTCGCATGTGCGGGCTGCCCCGCGGCCACCCCGCATGCGGGCGCCCCGCACGGCACCCCCGCATGCGCGGCCTGCACCGCGCGGTGCCCCGCATGCGGGTGCCCCGCACGGCACCCCCGCATGCGCGGGCCGCACCGCGCGGTGCCCCCGCATGCGCGGGCTGCCCCGCGCGGCGCCCCGCACGCGGGTGCCCCGCACGGCGCCCCCGCATGCGCGGGCTGCGCCGCGCGGTGCCCCCGCATGCGCGGGCTGCCCCGCGCGGCGCCCCGCACGCGGGTGCCCCGCACGGCGCCCCCGCATGCGCGGGCTGCGCCGCGTGGTGCCCCCGCATGCGCGGGCTGCCCCGCGCGGCGCTCCGCACGCGGGTGCCCCGCACGGCGCCCCCGCATGCGCGGGCTGCACCGCGCGGTGCCCCCGCATGCGCGGGCTGCCCCGCGCGGCGCCTTGCATGCGGTTACCCCGCACGGCGCCCCCGTGCGGCGGCACGCCCCTCTCCTTCCCTCTCCGACGAAGATCAAGAAACTCCCCCCCCCCCTCCCCGCACGTGACGAGAAAAGACAAGAAAAGAAAACGAAAACACGGCTCACCTTGTCTTGGTCGGTACCGGGCGAAGGAGAGGGATCGTCCTCTTCGCGTTCGTCGGATCTTTGCGGGGAGGCGATCGATCTCTTCTCTTCCACGCCGGCCGATGGAAAGGACGAGGGTTTTTAGGGACCGCTCCTCGTCCACGCTCGGATATTATACGCCAAGGAGGGGGAGGCGAGGTTTAGGAAACCTAATTCCCAAGGCCGACTACTTAGACGTTTTGGGCGTAGTGGATTTTGGACTCCAAAATTAATTTTAACCCTCGAGTGAAAAGAAAACAGACAGGGGTGGCTTAACCCCAAATTGATCAACTAAAAATCGATCTGCACGCGGACCCGAGTCCGGTCCGCCCCCGGTAATTGTGCAGGTCACCTGGGCTACTTACCAGCTTCCGGAATTTATTCTGGGAGATCCGGGGGTCGGAATCCAGAACCGATCGCGCCGCCGGTCTCCGTTTCGCGAGCTTTATTAACCAAAAATACCCGCGAGCCCCGACCGTCTGCCCAGAAAAATAAGGAAAAATTACCCTCGCACCCCTATTGTCAACCACACGGTTCAAAAAAAAATCGACGGAAAGTCCCGAAAGGCAAAAATAAATCCGCGGTTATTACATCGCTACTGCTAAAATGCCTCAGTATCAATGCTCAAAGGAAAAACCATCTAAGAACATAATATGTCACCACCCGCTCATAACACCCAATCCCAAAGACTGCCACATAGGGTCCAGTCAAGCCTGCGCCTGTCGACTAGGAACGCACCTGCCCACTACCACACATCCCCATGAGGACGGGATTTACGTGGGGCGTCCTGTCCGACTATCTCAATCTCAATCAAGTAACCTCCTGGTAACTCGGCCAGGGGCATCAACCACCTGGTAACTCGGCCAGGGGCAAGTAACCACCTGGTAACTCGGCCAGGGGCATCAACACATCTACGCATCCGGAGCGTGACCCGAGGGGAGCGACCCCAACGAGCTCAAGTATCACATCAGTCTCAACTGTCTCAATAAACGGCATATGCAGGCTATGGTCCACGATCAAACAGATCGGCAACTCAATGCTCAGAAGTACAACTCAGTCGGAAAAGACTCCTCGACTCAAACAAGAAAAGCCCAAAACCTCACATGATCTGTCGGAGAACCCTCAACGACTCAATCTGATAATGCACAACTCATGGCTAAGTCTGGAAACCTCCACGACTCGATCCGCCAGAACCCCAAACTCTCAAGTTAAGTCGGAGGTCCACCTCAACGACTAAATCGGAAAAACGCAAACTAGAGCAATCACCCAATCCCCACAAGGAAACTCATCCCACATGACACTAGAACTCGACACACACATGCTCTAAAAATCCACTCGGCCCCCCGGCACGAGTATACAAGCACCCTGAACCTACGCCACACCCTTGGCATCTCATCATTTAAAAACCATCTTTGAAATCATTGATTTTCCTTAAAAACGCGTTTCTTGATTTTTAGAACGGTTCAGGTGCAGTTATGATGCAAACAAAACATGAAACCTAGTGTCATATGATGTCAGGAGTCTACTAAAAATAATTTGGGGTTCCAATAAATTTTACAAAAAATTCCAGGCAACTATCAGATGTAAAAACAGCGAAAACGCCTAATAAACATGTTCAACTTGCATTCAATAGCATTAAGGGGTATTCCATAAATTTTGGAGAAATTCGAATCCACCTGGAACGCTTTCCGCAGGCAATTGCTGAAGTCGATGAAGTGCCGGAACCTCGAACAGACGAAACCTCGAAAAACGTGCCGCGCGTGCGCACACCGTCGCGAACTCAAAAAAATCCTCGGAAGTTCGACCAAATCCACCCGAGTCCTCACAACAAATGAAATCATCCGGCTCACCACGGCCAACCCGCAGCACAAACAAAAGCCCAAGTACTCCCTCATCCACCAACAGTAAGCTCACTTTACCACAAAAACCCATAATTCCACACCACATACATCTCTCTACCTCAGCATAATTAAAAGCTTCCAAAAGTGCACACTAATTCATTCACCAAAAATCACCCCAAATTAAACACATACACACACATAATATCCTGTAAGCTTCAACACAAATTAAACCCACAACACAACTCTTACACTTCCAGGGCAACTAAAATACAAGCTCACATAAGCTCAGTTAACATAACTCTAAATCCATCAAAAACAAAAATCTGCACATTAGTAAATAAGTGCTCTCATTCACAATCACTTCCTCTAATATATTCCAACAATAGCCACAGGAGTCTCCAAAATTTCCTGCACACACTCATAGCCCAATACACACAACACAACACCAAATTTCCCATATTCACATAATCAACCAACTCCAAATACACACACACTACAACACCTCAGCATAAAACCACACCTCTCAACTAACAGTACAACCCAATATCATAATCCACACACATGCACTCTACCCCTCCAACTGCATAAGAATAAATTAATGCTCACATAGTCACAATATCACGTAAATCCATTGCTCCTTACAAGTTCACAAACAGTTAAGGCAAAACCATGTGTCGCAGACTCAAACCGGGCTCCGCACTGCACTTACCGAAATTCACCACTCTTAAATCATTAACAAAAGTCCGCGGCATTCTCATTGTTCACCCACAGCCAACGAGCAGTACCCAACCGCGCCACCTTACTTCCCGGGCTCCACGAGGCGGGCGTACACCAATCCGGCCAAGCTGTCCACAAAACTGCACACAAACACAAGGAAACACAAGGAAGAACATCAAGATGGGCCACACGTGCGGTCGCCGCTAAAAAACAGCCTCCGCCAACAAAATCGGGGCGCGAAAAGCCTCCGGCGCTCCCGCCGATGCGCGCCACCGCTGCCGCTGGCCGCGAGGCACCAGCGCGCCCGATGCCAGCCGCAGCCGCCACCGCGCTGCGCTGCAGCACGCCGCAGCTGCCGCTGCTGCGCCAAGGCTGGCCGCGCGGTGCCTGGGCCTGCCGCGCGGCGCCTGGGCCCGCCACGCGGGCCAATCGCGCGCTTGCTGCACGCCCGCGCGGCGCACCAGGCGTGCCCGCGCGGCGCCTGTGCAGCGGGCGTGCGGCGCCCGCGCGGCGCCCTTGCGCTGCGCAGTGCCCGCAGCGCCCGGCGCAAGGCCGCCAGCGCGCGCCCTGCGCTGCGCCCGCCAGCGCAGCGCCCATGCGCGCGCCCTGCGCTTCGCCGCCCTGCGCGTGCCTTGCGCGCGGCCACCTTCGCAGCGCCCATTTGGCGCCCTGCGGCCAAGCCAGCTCAAGGACAAGCAGTCCAGGCTGCACCAACCCAACCGAAAAAGACAAGAAGGGAAAATCCAAATAAAAACCCAAAAACTGCTACAGCCCTTACCTTGCAAGGCGAACCGCGCGCGCGCTCCGCTCCGCTTGGCGCCGCGGCTCCTAGCAGGACGTTCCCACCATCAGAACTCATCCATGCCTTCTCCTCCCCTTCTCTTCTTCTTCTTCTTCTTTCTTCTTTTCTCTCTTCTCCCTTTCCTCTGTTCACTATCCATTTCCTCTGCTTTGCATTTAAGAAGAAGACGATGACGTGGCTTGCTCATTAATTAAGGTTGGCGGTTTAATTAATGAGGCAAAAGACCGTTTTGCCCTCCAAGAAAAATATCAACCACACACCAACCTCTAAATCCCAACATAAATCTTTCTGCTTCCTTAATTCCTTCACAGAATAAAAGCAACCCATTAATTAATTTTCTCAATTAATTAATTAATTAAAAAAATTTCCTTTTTAGACAACTCCAAGTCACTTTTTGCCCTCGGGGCCTCCGCACCAGTCCGGAACCTCCCGAACTCAGCTGTAATCTAAAAATACACATGTCCACAGCTTTTCCAACTCAAAAAGCTCAGCTGTGGAGTCGGTGTGCTCAATACAAAAACCGGCTCCAAAATTGCCTGTTCCAACTCACTTTTTGCCTTCGGATCCTCCGCGTCAGTCCGGAACCTCCCGAACTCCGCTGTAATCATAAAATACGCCTGTTCCTAGTGTTTCCCAATTTTCTGCACACCACTGTGAGGTCGAGGCTTTCCCGGAACCAGTCCTCTATCACGGAAAATGCCCGGAAAACTCCGAATGCAGCTGGGGCTTCCGCGTTGATCCGAATCAACCCAAACTCATCTGTAAACCTAAGTGGAACACGCTCGTGACAATTTCCTCCGCTCCACGCCATCTTGCGAGGTCGGCGCACCGTCCGAAATCCCGGTATTCTACACGTAACATGCGACTCCACAAACCAACTGTCTCCGAGTCCTGACTCCTTCTTGTGGGTCTCCAATAATGTTGGATTCCGGATGATCCTTGGAGATCCGTACCGTTTGAGGTAACGGAGTACTCGGAGGTACATGTGATGATTCCTGCATATCAGATAAACTAGAAGAACCATTAGATGCATCAACTTTATCAAAAGAGTTATTATGAGAAGATGCATTTACAGGAGTATCATCATCTAGAGACATATCAGGGGTAGATTTATCAGATGCAAAATGGAAAGCTTCATATACTTTAACATTAATAGATTCTACCATCGTTTTAGATTCCAAGTTAAATACCCGATATGCTCTACTGTTTGTAGAATAACCCATGAAGATCCCTTCGTCACTTCGAGAGTCGAATTTACCAAGATTTTCGCGATCACGCAAAATATAACAACGACTCCCAAAGATACGAAAATATTTGATATTCGGTTTTCTACAAAGCCACAGCTCATATGGTGTATTTAAAGTTCTCGGGCGCAAATACACTCGATTAATTACATAGACGGCGGTGTTCACAGCTTCAGCCCAAAAATGTAACGGGAGTTTCCGGCTATGAAGCATCACACGCGCCATCTCTTGAACAACCTTGTTTTTGCGCTCGACTACACCATTCTGTTGAGGTGTATAGGGTGCTGAGAATTCATGTTTTATGCCATTGGAAGTACAAAAATCAATGAATTTGGAATTTATGAATTCTCCACCTCTATCACTTCGAACACGAACGATCTTTTCATTTCTTTCAATCATAATACGATGACAAACCTCATGAAAAGAGTCGAAAGTATCCGCTTTCTCTTTTAAAAATGTTACCCATGAATATCTAGAGAAATCATCAACCAAAAGAAAAATATACCATTTACCTCCCAAAGATGGTTGACGAGTCGGCCCCATTAAGTCCATGTGCAATAATTCTAAGGGCCGATTGGTACCAATGTGGTTCAAGTTCTTGTGTGCAGCCCTTGATTGTTTTCCCTTTTGACAACCTCCACACACAATGTTATCTTTGAATGAAAGTTTAGGAACCCCCTTACCCACGTCTTTATTTGAAATCCTTGCTAGTTCTTTAAAATTTATGTGACCTAGTCTTTCATGCCAAAGAGTTTCGTTATCCAAAGAAACTAGGTTACATTTTTCAGAAATTTTGTTTGAAACAACATAGCAATTATTTTCAGATCTAACCCCTTTCAAAAAGAATACATGGTTCTTATCAGTTACAATACATTCTACAGAAGAAAAATTAACTGAAAAACCATTGTCACAAAGTTGACTTATACTAATGAGGTTAGTCTTAAGGCCTTCAACAAATAAGACATTGTTTAAAACCGGGCCTTCTGGAATAGCGATTGTTCCTTTTCCAACAATTTTGGAAGAACGACCGTCTCTGAAAACAACATGTCCTCCGGAGATTTTCTCTAAAGTTTGAAAACTGTTTTTGTCACCGGTCATGTGCCGGGAACATCCACTATCCAGATACCAAGACGAGTTGTCATAAGCATGTAAAGAAGTATGAACAACAAGACAAGGGAAGATTTCACCTTTGCGCACCCAAACCTTTTTGGACTGCGTCGACAATGAATGTGAAGTTATTCTCCTTGGTGAAAGCGTCTTGATTGATTGAATGCTTTTCATTGATGATGTCGTCTTATGGGGTGAACTACCAAGGCTCTTTTCCTTTGAAAAGTTCTCCTTTGATTTCTGAGGAATCACCCTTTTGGTAGTCGTTGCAAGAGGTGCTTGATGTGATCTTTTCGCTCCAATCTTGCAATTTCTTGTTATGTGCCCTGCATAACCACAACGAAAACATACCTTTGTACTTGACAATCCCGAAGTAGGTGAAGTAAGGTTGTTGTCATTGTATGCAGTGATTTCCGCTGTCGGAGGAGGAGTTACCGACTGGGGCACAAAAACTGTCCCAACCGAACTAGAAGTGTCTCCAGTTCGAGTGTATCCGAGGCCGAAACGGTTTGTTTGACCAAGACCAAGCATCTTATCCAACTTGCTCCTTCCCGAAGAAAATTGCTTTAAGTCATCCTTGAGTTGGAAAATGGTCTTCGTCATCTCCATTTTTTCCTGTCGAGCCTCGGAGTAGAGCTTCAAGAGGTAACTTGCTTTGTCGACCATTTTTACATGTACCTTCTCGAAATGCTCATTTTTCTCTTGAAGTGAAATATTTTCTTTTATCAGGTTATCCCTTTCCACTTCAAGACCGGTTGAGAGAGAAGTTGCCCTTTTTACTTCTTCTTCGAGATCCTGCAATCTCCCTCTCAACCCCTTGTTTTGTTTAGCCAGTTTCTTTGAATCCTTTAGAAGTTTATGGTAGGCTAAAGCAAAGTCTTCACCTTCGGAATTACTCGATTCATCATCCGTTGCAGTTTTTTCAACCTGGGAGGTGTTGGACAATGAATCGGATGTACTTGCCATAAAGCATACGAAGGGTGAAGATGTGGACGCGTGGAATGCCGTTGCGCTATTTTCTTCATCACTGGAAGATGACTCATTTGACGTTGAGGTGTCATCCCAAGTGACGGCTTGCATCGCTTTCTTCTTCGACGGATTCTTATTGGGACACTCCGTTGAGATATGGCCGTATCCTAGGCACTTGAAGCATTGGACTTGTCCCTCCGAGCTTTTCTTATCCTTTGAAAAACTCTCTTGCTTTCTTGACTTGTGGCTTGAAGAACCTTTTCCTTTCTTCGACTTTACGAAGGATGAAGTTTTACTTGAATTACCGCTTTGAAAGTTTCGGCAAAATTTTCTTGTCAAGAGAGCAAGTTGCTTCTCAAAGTCCTCCATAGATAGGTTCTCGTCATCGTCTGAGGAGGAAGAATCCGCGTCTTCTTCTTTTGTTGTTTTCGACGCAAAACCTGAAGACTTAGAAGTAGATACTTTTCCAGAAGAATAGTTAGTAGGAAATGTCATTTCATATGTTTGAAGTGCACCAACTAATTCTTCTACACGGATTTCGTCCGGGTGTTTAAGAGTTTCAATGGCCGTAACCTTGGAACGAAATCTTTCAGGAAGAGTCCTTAAAATCTTTCTTACAACTTTAAATTCTGGAATTTTCTCTCCCAAGTTTGCACATGTATTCACGATGTCTTGCAATCGCGTATAGTAATCTGTGAACGATTCATTTTCTGCCATGAAAATAGAGTCAAACTTGCTCGTAAACATTTGCAGTTTTTGAATCTTCACAAGGTTTGTTCCCTCATGTGTAACTTGTAGAACATCCCAGATTTCTTTCGCAGTCTCACATGCCGAGACGCGAGAGAACTCAGTTTGCGACAAAGCATTAAATAAGGCATTAATTCCCTTGCCATTGTAAGAAGATGAGTCAATCTCTTCCTTGGTCCATTTCGACCTAGGTTTGATGGTGTGAACATCAACAATAACTTCAGTTGGATTTGACCATCCTAACTCGATAGATTGCCACACCCGTTCGTCGATAGAAATTAAAAAGGCTTTCATCCGTACTCTCCAGTAGGCATAATTTGTTCCATCGAAGAACGGGGGTCTGTTGATGTTTCCACCTTCAACCATTGTTTACAACCCTATTCCCGCTCTGATACCAATTGTTGGGTTATACTATAATAAGAATCTAAATAGGGGAAAAACCACCTAGAAGGGGGGTGAATAGGTGTAAACGATAAACACTCAAAAATCTTTGCGTAATAAAAACCCAATGCGAAAATGAAAATAACACGCAAGATTTTTACGTGGAAAACTCCAAAACCAGGAGTAAAAAACCACGGGACCGATAACACAGTGAAATCAACTAAGATTGTAACACGTACAAAGGTGATATAACGCACTCACAGACGACTCATCCTTTTTCCATACGCTCCGAGTTGATCTTCTCCGCTCGCTCCGCAACGTGCCTCGAATCCACGATTTGCGTCCAACGCCGAATCCACGGCGTCCAACATCGAGTCCACGACGTCTGACCGAATCCACGGTCTCCACCAGGTAGTACGTCTCGATCACACGAACGTACCTCGCTCCGAATCCACGAGAGCGGTAGCACCTTGAATCCACAAGGCCACGCGAATCCACACGCCGATTTTGGGGAAAATCGTTGTTTTGTTGGTGGTGATGATCCGCCGAATACTTAGATCAAAGATAGATCGGAAATGCCATCTAAGTATTCATTAATTTGATTCTACTCAAAATCTGAGTATGAAAACGTAGAATCAAATTAATTAATATAGATGAAGAAACATAGAATTAAATCTAGTTATTTCCTTTCTTCTCTATATGTGGATCTGTAAGATTTTCTCCGTTAATATTTTTCGGTCATTTCCCGGAGTAAAAAACTTTTTGTAGATTACCCTAAAAGATAGAATTAGGGTTTACTTATAGGTTAGAAACCATTGGAAGAGGATAAGAATCAAAAACTGATTGTAACAGAATTTTTTCCGCACGACGGTCCGGACCGGATTAGGCTCGTTCAGGACTGTCATTGTTTTTCAGAGAATTCCTGAAAAATCAAGGTTCGGGGTCCGAAACGAAATGCCACGGTCCGGACTGTTCATGCAGTTTCTGCAAAAACTACGTTCGGGGTCCGAAACAAAATCTCACGGTCCGGACTGTTCATGCAGTTTCAGCAAAATCCACGTTCGGGGTCCGGAACAAAACAGGGATGTTCAGGACTGGATTTGTGCATGAACTACCAACGTTCGGGGTCCGGACTGTAGTCCTCTGTTCCGGATCCTGAACATGTAAGTTGTCCAGTTTTTGATTTTTATGCGATTAAAAACCCATCCAAGAGTTTCTACATTATAAGAAGTATTCAGATCACCAATAATGTTTAGTTAAACTTACCTGATCATTTTGAATTCTTCTTTCTTGAGATTGAGGTATATGATCCAAGCTTCTTCATCTTCAATCTTCAACACTTTCACGAAATATGCCAAAACTAAAATCCTTAACAAAACAGATATCAGAGCTATAAGATAAAAGTGTTGTAAAACTAAAACCAACCATCTGTACAACTGGAAATAATGATACAATGTCCATCTCCCATAAATGATAATCATACAATATCCTCAAATACAATAAACCAGAACTCAACAGGGAGGTAACCTGAAATAATACATCAGTGTACAGGCTCTCAGTACAAGTCAGATCCTCACAATACAATGATCTCTCAAAAGCGGAAAAATAAATAATCTACTGACTGTACTCACGATCTCCAATGAAGGGTACCGTTACTCTCCACAGACGGGTAGGGATCGAGCTCGCGACTCCGTCGCCTCGAACAGCAACCGCAGAATCAGCAACACCCGCTAAGACTCTGCAAAACATAGGAGAAAAAAGAAAGAGGAGGGGGAAAACCCCCAATGGGTGTGAGAACTACACCAAAAAGGGAGTTCTCAGTGGGTACCACCGCCAGGCCCGACGATATGTGTCACGCCCCGGGGTCGAAACTGCGACCCGGGCTCGCCAACAGATCCGCCACCTATGCCAGCCTGCATAGGCGAAGCGTCCTACCTGCAAGAAAAGTACTACAGCTAAACATAATATCAGAGCTATAAATAAAAGAATCTGCTGTATAACTAAAATCAATCACTGTACAACTGGAAATGATGCAACAATGTCCACCTCCCAAAAATGATAATCGTACAAAATCCTCAGATACAGAACTCATAGCTCAACAGGGAGGTATCTCCAATAAATACAACAGTGTACAGGCTCTCAATACATATCATCCTCACTACAACAGTCTCTCAAAAGAGGAAATAAAACAACTAATCTACTGAAGCTCTCCTCTGAAGGGGTACCGCTACTCTCCAAATATGGGTAGGGATCTAGCTCGCGACTCCCTCGCCTCGATCAACAACCGCAGAATCAGCAACACCCGCTAAGACTCTGCAAAACAAAGGAGAGGAAGGAAAAAGAAGGGGGAAAACCCCCAAAGGGTATGAGAACTACACCAAAGGAGGGAGTTCTCAGTGGGTACCACCGCCAGAACCGATGGTCTGCCCACCAAGTCCTCAAGAGACAAAAACTAACCAAAGCCGTAAAGACTGATAAAAAGAAGCTGGAGCCTCTCAACAACTATCATGCCTCTATGCTTGCTATGCCTGCCATGCCTTCTATGCCTGCCATGCCTGCCTATGCCTGCCATGCCTGCTATGCCTGCTATGCCTGCCTATGCCTGCCGTGCCTGCCTATGCCGGCCTATGCCTGCCATGCCTGCTCTGCCTGCCTATGCCTGCCTATGCCTGCCATGCCTGCTCTGCCTGCCTATGCCTGCCCTGCCTGCCTATGCCTACTATGCCTGCCATGCCTTGTGAAAACCCGGAACTTCGTGGTCATTACAGTGTGATCGACAGCTTGTGGAGGCCCATTTTCGTGGATAGTGTTGGTTGCGCGCAAATTGGACCCAAGAAACGGACTCAGTGCGAGAAATGGACCAAGATTGTTTATTTGGGAGTTTCGTCGAAAAATAGAAGTGGTTTCGCGCAAAACGGATACCGTATTTGGATTCAGCGCGGAAAAATGATCAAAACGGCTATTTGGTTGCTTTATTTGGAATTTTGGACTCCGGAATTGGACTCAGCGCGCGAAAATAGCAAAAGTGGGCATTTTTGGAGCAGTTTTGGACTTATTTGAGGCGGCCGGTCCACGGAGCGCGCGTGCACCAGGCGCAGCGGCCGGTCGGGCTTCCACGCGGCGGCGCAGGAGAGGTGGGCGCGGCAACGTGGCGCGCCTGCGTTGCGCAGAGCGCGCCCACGTGCGCGTGCCGCATTGCGCGTCCCCACGCAGGGGGACATGCGGCGCCACGCCACTGGCGGGCGCTGCATCGGGCGTGGCCCCATCCGGGCCGTCCGCCCGGGGGCGGGGCGCCCGGATGGGCGCCACGTGCCCCCCGCCAGCGCGCAGGCTGGGCCAGGGTTGGGCCTGGCCCAGCACTGTGCTTTGCACAGTGAACCGAAGGGGGCTTTTTCCCCTTCACATCTTCTTCTTCCTCTTCTATTTTGGAAGCTCATACCACCTCCTTCTCCCTCTTTTGATGCTACGAACTTTGGGGACTTCTACAGGGGAATCTTATGCAACTCTCCTTCCTTTTCATCAGCAAAGAGATGGGTTTTAGAGGCTTCATCACCAACATCTTCACCATGAGGCAAGCACCACCATTGTTGCTGTTGGTGGACCTTTCCGTCGCGTTTCAGTACGAAAATTCCTCAGGACTCATTTCTTGGACTTTTGAGCTCATTTTTGGCTCTACGTTTTGACAAGAGGTAAGGATACAATTTTTATATTCAACTCTTCCCCCAGATCTCGTGTTTGTACAGAGTTTTAAGGCCATCTTTGGGACCCTTCATTTCAGTCTGGAATCCTGAGCAGTCCTCAGTGTTATGGCCTTTCTGGGCAGTAGGATGGGAATTTTTGGATAATTTTCACGGGGAAATTTCCAGGACTCGAAGATCTACAATATTAGTAAGTACCATTTTCCCCAGATCTGAGTTTTTATTAGGGTTTATGCATGATCTGTGGAACACCTTGCTGCATTCGTGTACAGATGGAACTTGGTGGATAGTTCAAAGTATTTATGGGTTTTCTCCTTCGTCCGAGCATGAAAATTGGAGTTCTTTAGCTCAATTTATATCTACTCTCGACAAGGAATCGAATGGTACCTCTCTTGTAGGATTTGGAGCACGTTTGATTAGGTAACTTTGATGATCTTTCTAAGTGCTGTTATAAGGTTTACTGCAGTCCCTGTTTTAGTTTTGATTTGAGCAATGCACCTTGGAATGCAGATAACTTTGTGAATATAGGGTCTTTTTTAGAAATTCAAGTTGGGACTTCTTCTTAACTTCAAGGTGAGCAAATTCTCTGCGGTGATCTATGGATGAATCCCTTTGGAACAGCCCCTAGTTAAGCTTGGAAATGCTAGCAAGTTTATGTTAGCAATTTTTGGACAGCATTGTGATTCTTGCTACATTTGAATGTTAAGGGAAATTAATGGTGGATTTTGAGGACTTGGAGATGTTTGTATGAAAGAGGATATCTTTCTTTTACCGTTAGAGACTTCATTTTGTGGTATTTGGGGCTGCACTTACATCTTCTTTAACTTGGTTTCAATTGCTGAAATCCTGGAATTTAATTGCGCAGCGTGCATTGTTTCAGTGATTGCGCCCAATCCGTGAGGCGGATTTGGATGATTTTCACGGAATCGGACTCCTGGGAGGATAAGGATTACTCATGCCAAAATTCAGCCAGATCGGGCATCGGATCGTCATGTTTCAGGTGGGTGGTTGTGCTTTGCCGAAAACAACGATTTACCCACTCGGGCTATTGGTTTCCCTCGTGGCATAGTTGATTGTTGTTCTCTTCTCCTTGGTGAAATATGCTTGGATATCCATGTTTAGATTAAGTTAATTGATCCTCATTGTATACATGAGTGAATGAATAGTTTGATTGATGTTGCATTATCTCATATGACGTTGATTTAAGCGATCATCCTTAAACCTATGCTTTGTGAGGGTAATTGGGAAACTAATCTTCAATCCACACCTTGTAATGAATGGATGACATAATTATGTGAGAATACTGGTGATGGTTATATGTAAATGGTTTTTAGTTGATTTATGTGAAGGACATGGTTGCTATGTGAGAAGGGTTATTATGACTTTATGTGAATGTCATATGGGCTAAGTGTGAATGGCCATCAAGGGCAAGTGAGGGTGAGCTTGTTGTGATTCTTGAACCTTTGTCATGAGAGGTTATATGTTAAATGATTTTGACTTATCTATATGAGAGTAATGTCTCCACTTGGTGATGTAAATTATAGTTGTTGATCCTTATCCTACAATATGTGATGTTGGGCATAGATGTTGATTCATAATCTATCTTTGAGGGATTGAATAGTTGATTGATCTTTGATCTAGCTTATGTGAAAATGGGTGTTGATGTTGGTTATCGATCTAATTGAGGTGAGAATGACCTATGCTTTTGATTTCCAATTCATTCATGATAAGATGGATATCATTGTGAGTTGAGGCCTATTTCTTATAAGACTAAGCTTTATTCATGACTCCTAATTCCTCTAATTGAGATTGGATGTTGTTTGTGGATCCTATGATCATCCTATGTGAGATCAATGAAGGTTGTGGAGCCTTAGACTACTCATTGGTGATACATGATTGAATGTCTATGATTAAGCAATGTAAAATGATCCTAAGCGTATTCATGTGTGAAGGTAAGGGTTGGACAAGCGTTGTACCACCTTATGTGATGTTGATTAGGCGCGGCACTTCTTTATTTTATATTTGTGAGCATCGTGTATGTGGTATAGGCAGGCACAGGCTATGTTGCACTTAATGTTCTTATACAATTATCAATACTTTGGATTAGCATGCTCTAATAAATGTAAGAACATCGACACCTGTTTTCTTTTTATCATCTTGGGACATTTGCATGCTTGTATGGTCATCTAGATAGGCCACCTTTTTCTGCTACACTATCATGCTAGAAATGACTTAGGAGAAACCATGCTTTTTATTCTTTCTCCTGTTGTCTAGTCTTAGGGGATAGTGTGCTCAGGTTCGAGCGGGGTCTGGGATAGTGTAGTCAGATGCTTAGAGTCTGGGACAGATGGGGATTGATGGTTGGGTATTGCGGCAACCGCGGACAGTGGGCGGTTGACCGGATTATTATTATTATTATTGCATCAGATTGGAGGTGAGGGATCGGGCTTCCTTAGTGGATGGTCTTACCCACTTACTTAGAGTCTTGATCCAGTCCTGCTATATCAGATACTTATGGTTACATACTTTACTCGTGTGGGTCGCTCCCCTCGAGTGCCACTCCGGAGTGTGCGATCGGACGGTTCGAGGCCGATCTGTTACTTACCTTTTATGCGATCGGACGGTTCGAGGCCGATCTGTTACTTACTTTGGGATGCGACCGTACCGGTCCGAAGTCGGTCTGTATCCCGCGATTGAGTTCTTGAGTTCGACAGCAGAGCAGGAAGTGCCAGTGATGTCACGCCCCGGGGGTTCGAATCGCGCGGAAGAGGAGCCACCGATGCCCCTGACTCAGCCATATATTTTTTTTTTAATACGTTACTCCCCGGCGCGTGCACAGACCCGCCGCATATACAAATTCACTCTGCAAATAAGCAGAGGCCCCTTTGTATATGCACGGCGTCTCAACTACAAAGTGTCTCACAAGGCGTAGTACAAACAATCTCTAACCACATCAGTTGGGGTCTCGTACACATACAACCAAACAATTCACATGACATTCTAGCATTCACTTAGAGCATGGAGGCCGGTGTTTTGAAAGGATAAATAATCACAAGGTTTTGAAAGCGGCATCCACACGATGCCCTCGTTTGTGAAAACAGTTCGCAAACACATAAATCCCACAAGGTTTATAAAGCTCGGTGCCCACACGACACCCACGTTTTAAAAATAGTTTTCGCAAACGGTTTTCTTTGTTTTTTCATCGTTCAAAACGGCCAAGTAAGAGAGAACGTAGTATTCATTCAATTATTCAAATAAAAGGAAAGAAAAAGGGCAACATCCACTTCGACCCCACGGGGGTGTCGCAATCCACATCTAGCTACCATGAATAATAAAAGGAAAGGGAAAGAAGAGTCACTGTATCTGAAGTCATCCAAAAATCAGATCAGCACCCTAACGTCCTCACCGGCGCCCTAGCACTCGCCCCTGGACGAACCTGTCACGGAGTGGGAAGTCAGTGACTAGAAATAGCATGATAAGCGTAGTATACAAAGATAAGGCAAACCACAAACACCGGAGCAACTATCCTTCCCATGCACTTTCCACCTTAAGCACACCCTGTATCAATACGACATCGGGCACCTTCCCCGATGCCCACCGCCGAGCACCTGCCTCACAAAGCAACATCGGGCACCTTCCCCGATGCCACCGCCGAGCACCTGCCTCGGCCGCCGAGCACCTGCCTCGACGTCACCGCTCACACCCCCCACCCATGGGGGCCCCCATTCCTAACGCCACCTTCGCGTGGGGTACACGGGTCAACGTACCACTTTTCCGGAAAAGCACACCCTTGCGGTGGCCAAACCGCGGGTGTGCGTGTAGCAATTTTGAGCCTCAGATTGATATTGAGTATCATAGCATAACATAACATAACAAAACAGGGTTAGTGCATAAACAGAAGGAGACTGACAATTCCACCTTGCCCCGACATGCTATTTCTAACAGTTAAACCCCATTCCCGAAACCCCCGGGAACGTACCCACCTTGTGTGCGTCGTCCTGCGTTCGTCCAGTCCGCGTCTGTGCTCCAGTCGCCAACAGTGTCCCGCACTCCTGAAGGAACATAAGCAAATCGAGACTTAGAAGTCCGAAACTTACAACGACTCCCTACAGCGTGCGGCGGAGTTCTTCGCACGGCACCAGCCCGTGCGACGAACACTCTGCCAGGACGCAGCCCCGCGCGGCACCAGCCCGCGCGGCCGTCCCTCCTGCGGGCGGCCCCGCGCGGCCGAGCGCCGCGCGGGCGCGCTGCCCGCGGTGTGGGCGACCCCGCGCGGCACCAGCCCGCGCGGGCGCCCCTCCTGCGGGCGGCCCCGCGCGGCCGAGCGCCGTGCGGGCGCGCGGCCCGCGGTGCGGGGCGGCCCCGCGCGGCACCAGCCCGCGCGGGCGCCCATCCTGCGGGCGGCCCCGCGCGGCCGAGCGCCGCGCGGGCGCGCGGCCCGCGGTGCGGGGCGGCCCCGCGCGGCACCAGCCCGCGCGGGCGCCCCCTCCTGCGGGCGGCCCCGCGCGGCCGAGCGCCGCGCGGGCGCGCGGCCCGCGGTGCGGGGCGGCCCCGCGCGGCACCAGCCCGCGCGGGCGCCCCCCCCGCTGCGGGCGGCCCCGCGCGGCTGAACGCCGCGCGGGCGCGCGGCCCGCGGTGCGGGGCGGCCCCGCGCGGCACCAGCCCGCGCGGGCGCCCCCTGCTGCGGGCGGCCCCGCGCGGCTGAACGCCGCGCGGGCGCGCGGCCCGCGGTGCGGGGCGGCCCCGCGCGGCACCAGCCCGCGCGGGCGCCCCCTGCTGCGGGCGGCCCCGCGCGGCTGAACGCCGCGCGGGCGCGCGGCCCGAGATGCGAGGCGGCCCCGCGCGGCACCAGCCCGCGCGGGCGCCCCCTCCTGCGGGCGGCCCCGCGCGGCCGAGCGCCGCGCGGGCGCGCGGCCCGCGGTGCGGGGCGGCCCCGCGCGGCACCAGCCCGCGCGGGCGCCCCTCCTGCGGGCGGCCCCGCGCGGCCGAGCGCCGCGCGGGCGCGCGGCCCGCGGTGCGCGACGGCGCCGGGCCTCCTCCCTCCTCGTGACCAACAAAAGAAAGAAAGAAAGAGGGAGATTCCCCCGAACGAAACGCGTCCGACTCACCTCGACGTGCGAAAGAGGAGGAAGAGAGGGATCGTCCGCTTGCCCCCACCGGTCCACCCTTGCGGTGTGCTTGGTTTCTCTTTGCCGGCGGCTACGAGGGAGGAAGAAAAAGAAAAGAGACGGCCACCAAAAGAGAATAAGAGGAACCCTAATCCTCTTTCCCTCACGGCTACATATATATATACTAAAAGAATTAGGGTTTACCTTAAAAGGTGTGCGGCTGCCAACACGGATCCCGAGGTGTCTAAGGGGGACCCCAACTTCGAGAATTAATTCTGGTCAGACCGGGAGTCGGAAAAATAAACCGATCGCGCCCACGCGCTCCGTTCCGCGAGCTCTACCGCCTAAAATTATTTGCGGGCCCCGACGGTCTGTCCGGAAAAATGCCAAAAAATGAGGCCCCCGGTCAGGCATTACAAGAAGAGGGTGACCAGAAGGGTTAAGGAAAAGCCGGGTCTTACACCACTTACCGCTAAAAACAAGTTTCGTCCCCGAAACTTAATCTTCCCCAGCGGCGAACAGGTCCGGGTAGCACTCCCTCATCTTTGACTCGGGTTCCCAAGTTGCCTCACGCTCTTCTTGATTGCTCCAAAGCACTTTTACGTAGGGAATCGTCCGACTACGCAGCTTTTTGTCCTCCCGGGCTAGGATCCGCACTGGTACTTCCGCAAAACTTAGATCCTCCTTGAGTTCAATCGCGGAGGCGTCCAGCACTCGCGATGGGTCGGGGAGGTATTTCCGAAGCATGGATACGTGGAACACATCATGAACGCGGTCAAGGTTCGGCGGTAGGGCGAGGCGGTAGGCTACCGGGCCGATGCGCTCCAGAATCTCAAACGGCCCTATGTACCGCGGGCTCAGCTTGCCCCTCAACCCAAACCGCTTCACCCCCTTTGACGGCGACACCCGCAGTAACACGTGCTCTCCCACCTGGAATTCCAAGTCGCGACGTCTCTGGTCCGCGTAACTCTTTTGCCGGCTCTGGGCGGTCGCCAAACGTTGCCTGATGAGGCGCACCCTTTCCTCTGTCTCGGCCACTAGGTCCGGCCCCAAAAACTTTCTCTCCCCCAGATCGTCCCAGCAGATCGGGGATCTACAGCGTCTGCCGTACAATGCTTCGTACGGCGCCATCTTAATGCTTGCTTGGTAGCTGTTGTTATAAGCGAACTCTGCAAGGGGTAGGTAGCGCGACCATCCGTCTCCCAAGTCCAGCACGCACGCCCGAAGCATGTCCTCGAGTATCTGGATCACCCGCTCGGATTGCCCGTCCGTCTGGGGGTGAAAGGCTGAGCTGAAGTGTAACTTGGTCCCCAAGGCTCGTTGTAGACTCTTCCAAAAGTTCGAAACGAACCTTGTGTCCCTGTCCGAGGTGATCGTCGTTGGCACCCCGTGCAGCCTTACAATCTCGCTGAGGTAGACCTGTGCCAGCCGGTCGCGTGTCCAGGTCGTGTGGATGGGTAGGAAGTGAGCTGACTTCGTTAGCCGATCCACGACAACCCAGATGGCGTCGTGTCCCTGCTGCGAACTGGGGAATCCGGTGACGAAGTCCATTGTGACTTGCTCCCACTTCCACTCGGGCACGGGTAGAGGTTGCAATTTCCCCGCCGGCCGTTGATGCTCGGCTTTCACCTGTTGGCAAATCAAACAGTGAGCCACGAACAGCGTCACATCTCCCTTCAATCTTGGCCACCAGAAGGTCTGTCGGATATCTCGGTACATCTTGGTGCCTCCAGGGTGCGCCACGTAGGGGGCGCAATGTGCTTCAGTCAGGATTTCTTTCTTTAGATCCGGCAGATCGGGCACGCAGATCCGCCCTCGGAACCGAAGGGTGCCGTCCGTTCCCACTGCGAAGTCTCCTTCTTGCTCCGGTGAAATCCTATCCCGTTCCAGCTGTAGCTGCGGATCCGCACCTTGGCCTTCCCGAATCCTCTCCAATAGGGTCGGCGCGACTGTTAGGGTCAACAGTCGCTCAACCGTCCCTGCTGGTACCACTTCCAACCTCAATCGTGAAAATTCCGCGATCAAGTCGTTCTGCTGCGTGATCGCGCCCGCCGAAGTTCCTTCTGCTTGCCCCTTTCGGCTTAGAGCGTCGGCTACCACATTTGCTTTCCCCGGGTGGTACTGGATGGTTAAGTCGTAGTCCTTCAGTAGCTCCAACCACCTCCTCTGCCGTAGGTTAAGCTCCTTCTGGGTGAAAAGGTACTTGAGGCTTTGGTGGTCCGAGAACACGTTGCAATGCACACCGTAGGGGTAGTGCCTCCACAGTTTCAGAACGAAGACCACTGCGGCAAGCTCCAAGTCATGGATCGGGTAGTTCTGTTCGTAATCCTTGAGTTGTCTTGAAGCATAGGCAATGACTCTTCCTTGCTGCATTAGTACTCCTCCCAGTCCTATTCGCGATGCATCGCAGTAGACTTCGTAGTCTTCTCCAGGGGTTGGTAAGGCAAGCACAGGCGCTCTTGTTAACCGTTTCTTAAGTTCTTCAAAGCTCTCTTGGCATTGGACCGTCCATATGAACTTTACTCCTTTCCGGGTTAGGCGGTTCAGAGGGGTCGCAATCTTCGAGAAACCCTCCACGAAACGTCTGTAGTATCCCGCAAGGCCCAAGAAGCTGCGCACCTCTGTCACTGTGGTCGGCTGGGGCCAGTCGGTCACCGACTCCACCTTCTTGGGATCCACTGCGACTCCTGCTGCTGAAATGATATGCCCTAGAAACCCCACTTCGCGAAGCCAGAATTCGCATTTATTAAGTTTTGCGAACAACTCCTGCTCCCTAAGGGTCTGTAGAACAATTCGTAGGTGCTCCTCGTGCTTCCCATCGGTGGTGGAGTAAATTAGGATGTCGTCGATGAAGACCACAACGAACTGATCCAGGAAGGGTCTGAAAACTCGGTTCATCATGTCCATGAACACCGCTGGGGCATTAGTAAGCCCGAACGGCATTACTGTGAACTCGTAATGGCCATACCGAGTCCGGAATGCCGTCTTCGGAATATCCTCGTCTCGAACTCTGAGCTGGTGGTATCCCGACTGCAGGTCGATTTTTGAGAAGACAGTTGCACCCCGCAGCTGGTCAAAGAGGTCATCAATCCTAGGTAAGGGGTACTTGTTTTTCACTGTGACTTTGTTGATTTCCCGGTAGTCGATGCATAACCGCAAGCTCCCGTCTTTCTTTCGTACAAAGAGTACAGGCGCGCCCCAAGGGGACACACTCGGTCGGATAAACCCCTTGTCCAGGAGGTCCTCTAGCTGCGCCTTAAGTTCCTTCAGCTCCGCGAAGGCCATCCTGTAGGGGGCCTTCGTGATTGGTCGAGTGCCGGGTGGAAGCTCAATGGGAAAGACAACTTCTCGCTCGGGGGGTAATCCAGGTAGTTCGGCCGGAAAAACATCTGGGAAGTCCCTCACTACAGGGATGTCGGGGAGTGCCGTGGAGGATCCGGCGGCCAGGGCCACCGACACCATGTAGGCCATACACCCGCCCTCTACCAGCTTTCTGGCTCGGGATGCAGGAATCATGGAAGAAAAGGAAACGCTCTTGCAGGCCAAGTACACGTTCTCCGGAAAATCGGGGTACATCAGTCGTACCTCGCGCTTCTCACAGTCTATGACCGCAAGGTACCACGTGAGCCAATCCATTCCGAGCACTACATCATACTCTTTCAATGGAATGACTACCAGATCCCAGGGGCACGGAAGCCTTCCCATCCATATAGGGCAGGAAGGCACCATGTTGCGTGCCTCCAAGGATCCTCCCGCGGTGTGAACGGTCATCAAACTGGGTAAGGGTCTCAACTCAAAATCATGGGTCAGTGCGAAGTCTCGAGACATAAACGAGAGGGTCGCTCCGGTGTCAAAAAGGGTTCTAGCGCGGTAAACAGAAGCAAGAGTGATACCTGCGACGACGTGCTCAGACGGGTGTGTCTCCTGCTGACCCATCGAATAGACGCGGCCTCCCGAAGGCGGTGGCTTCTCCCCCACAGATCGGGGTGCTGGCGGTCTGGGGGCTGACGTCATTGGCGCTTTCCCCCGCCCTGCATGCTGGGGTGAAGGCACGGAGGCTGCTGAAGATGTGGTGCCTTGGTTCAGGGGACAGTTGAAACGGAAGTGCCCCTGCTTGCCACATCGGAAGCAATGGTCCTGTCTCTTGGAGCAATCCATCACCCGGTGCGCCCCGCCGCAGATCACGCACGAGCGGTCCTCCGGGCGTTGTCCCTCTCCTGGCGCTCCCCTGGTCCTTTGCTGGGGTCTCCACCGCTTAGGGGGCCGATTCCCGCTGGAGGAGCCCCCTCCCCCTGAAGTCGTCTGGGTCCGCTTCCTGTCATCTTGTTGGTGGGAGCCTTCCCTTCGGGCGCGCGTGACGGCAAAGCCTCGTTCCACGATGGTGGCTCGGTCGACCACCTTCTGAAAGGTATGTAGATCTGCCGCGTCCACTACTTGGAAAATGTCAGTCCTCAATCCATCCACAAACAGTTGTGCCTTATGGGATTCGTCCCGAATGACGAACGGGACACAGTTCGCCAGTCTCACGAACTCCCTCTGGTACTCCATTACTGTTTTGGTTCCCTGCCTGATGTGGTTTAGATCGTCCTCCAGTTGTTTCTTCACGCTATTGGTAAAGAACGCCCCGAATAGCTGCTGTTTAAAGGTAGTCCACGACGGAAGGGTAGCGCCCGACGCAGTGTCGGGGCGTACGGTCTTCCACCAAATGCGGGCGTTCCCCTCGAGCAAGTGGGCGGCCAGGGGGACCCGCTCGTGGTCTTCCATCATTAGGTCCTCGAATAATTTCTCCATCGTATCCACCCATTTCTCCACAACCCAGGGGTCTGTCGTGTCCCCCTCGAACGTTGGCGGGTCGTATTTCTTGAAGTCGGCCAGGTTGGCGCGCACACGGTCTCGCTCGTTTGGTAGGTTCGCCCCCTCCTTCGCGACGTTGGCGGTCGCGGCGGGAGTGGGTAACACTACCGTCACACTCGGAGCAATTCCGACGATTGGTGTCGCCGCCGGCCCTGCCGTTGCCGTCGAAGGGGCCACCTCTGGGGCCGAGGCCCGGGTGGGGGCAGCCCCTCCTTCGGTCTCCATCACCGGTGCAGCTGGGCCCGGGAGACGGCCCGGGGCAACCTCTGCCGTCGCAGCGGCCTGCTGTTGCTGCGTCAGTTGGCGCACGCGGTCGTTCAGGGCTGCCAACTGTTCCGCCATCTCTTGTAGCTGCTGCCTTAGGAGCTGATTCTCCGCAGTCATCGCTTCCGCTGCGTCCGCCCCCGTGTCCTCGGCTGTGGATCTAGTCCTGGCCATGATCTGAACATTTGCACGAACCAGTTACTCCTAGTTCAAATAAGACGGCACGCCACTAGTGCTGGCACTAGAGGGAGAAAAGAAAAAGAACACTAATTCCCTCCCCCCTTTTTCCCCCAACGAGCACTCGCGTTTTATTTATCCCGTGTTCACTTTATTACTCAGTAGCCAGAGTATTGCGCCCGTGGATGTTAGGCCCCGACTGTTGTGGTTAAAGTTTACCTCTCTGATACCATCTTAATCTGTCACGCCCCGGGGGTTCGAATCGCGCGGAAGAGGAGCCACCGATGCCCCTGACTCAGCCATATATTTTTTTTTTAATACGTTACTCCCCGGCGCGTGCACAGACCCGCCGCATATACAAATTCACTCTGCAAATAAGCAGAGGCCCCTTTGTATATGCACGGCGTCTCAACTACAAAGTGTCTCACAAGGCGTAGTACAAACAATCTCTAACCACATCAGTTGGGGTCTCGTACACATACAACCAAACAATTCACATGACATTCTAGCATTCACTTAGAGCATGGAGGCCGGTGTTTTGAAAGGATAAATAATCACAAGGTTTTGAAAGCGGCATCCACACGATGCCCTCGTTTGTGAAAACAGTTCGCAAACACATAAATCCCACAAGGTTTATAAAGCTCGGTGCCCACACGACACCCACGTTTTAAAAATAGTTTTCGCAAACGGTTTTCTTTGTTTTTTCATCGTTCAAAACGGCCAAGTAAGAGAGAACGTAGTATTCATTCAATTATTCAAATAAAAGGAAAGAAAAAGGGCAACATCCACTTCGACCCCACGGGGGTGTCGCAATCCACATCTAGCTACCATGAATAATAAAAGGAAAGGGAAAGAAGAGTCACTGTATCTGAAGTCATCCAAAAATCAGATCAGCACCCTAACGTCCTCACCGGCGCCCTAGCACTCGCCCCTGGACGAACCTGTCACGGAGTGGGAAGTCAGTGACTAGAAATAGCATGATAAGCGTAGTATACAAAGATAAGGCAAACCACAAACACCGGAGCAACTATCCTTCCCATGCACTTTCCACCTTAAGCACACCCTGTATCAATACGACATCGGGCACCTTCCCCGATGCCCACCGCCGAGCACCTGCCTCACAAAGCAACATCGGGCACCTTCCCCGATGCCACCGCCGAGCACCTGCCTCGGCCGCCGAGCACCTGCCTCGACGTCACCGCTCACACCCCCCACCCATGGGGGCCCCCATTCCTAACGCCACCTTCGCGTGGGGTACACGGGTCAACGTACCACTTTTCCGGAAAAGCACACCCTTGCGGTGGCCAAACCGCGGGTGTGCGTGTAGCAATTTTGAGCCTCAGATTGATATTGAGTATCATAGCATAACATAACATAACAAAACAGGGTTAGTGCATAAACAGAAGGAGACTGACAATTCCACCTTGCCCCGACATGCTATTTCTAACAGTTAAACCCCATTCCCGAAACCCCCGGGAACGTACCCACCTTGTGTGCGTCGTCCTGCGTTCGTCCAGTCCGCGTCTGTGCTCCAGTCGCCAACAGTGTCCCGCACTCCTGAAGGAACATAAGCAAATCGAGACTTAGAAGTCCGAAACTTACAACGACTCCCTACAGCGTGCGGCGGAGTTCTTCGCACGGCACCAGCCCGTGCGACGAACACTCTGCCAGGACGCAGCCCCGCGCGGCACCAGCCCGCGCGGCCGTCCCTCCTGCGGGCGGCCCCGCGCGGCCGAGCGCCGCGCGGGCGCGCTGCCCGCGGTGTGGGCGACCCCGCGCGGCACCAGCCCGCGCGGGCGCCCCTCCTGCGGGCGGCCCCGCGCGGCCGAGCGCCGTGCGGGCGCGCGGCCCGCGGTGCGGGGCGGCCCCGCGCGGCACCAGCCCGCGCGGGCGCCCATCCTGCGGGCGGCCCCGCGCGGCCGAGCGCCGCGCGGGCGCGCGGCCCGCGGTGCGGGGCGGCCCCGCGCGGCACCAGCCCGCGCGGGCGCCCCCTCCTGCGGGCGGCCCCGCGCGGCCGAGCGCCGCGCGGGCGCGCGGCCCGCGGTGCGGGGCGGCCCCGCGCGGCACCAGCCCGCGCGGGCGCCCCCCCCCGCTGCGGGCGGCCCCGCGCGGCTGAACGCCGCGCGGGCGCGCGGCCCGCGGTGCGGGGCGGCCCCGCGCGGCACCAGCCCGCGCGGGCGCCCCCTGCTGCGGGCGGCCCCGCGCGGCTGAACGCCGCGCGGGCGCGCGGCCCGCGGTGCGGGGCGGCCCCGCGCGGCACCAGCCCGCGCGGGCGCCCCCTGCTGCGGGCGGCCCCGCGCGGCTGAACGCCGCGCGGGCGCGCGGCCCGAGATGCGAGGCGGCCCCGCGCGGCACCAGCCCGCGCGGGCGCCCCCTCCTGCGGGCGGCCCCGCGCGGCCGAGCGCCGCGCGGGCGCGCGGCCCGCGGTGCGGGGCGGCCCCGCGCGGCACCAGCCCGCGCGGGCGCCCCTCCTGCGGGCGGCCCCGCGCGGCCGAGCGCCGCGCGGGCGCGCGGCCCGCGGTGCGCGACGGCGCCGGGCCTCCTCCCTCCTCGTGACCAACAAAAGAAAGAAAGAAAGAGGGAGATTCCCCCGAACGAAACGCGTCCGACTCACCTCGACGTGCGAAAGAGGAGGAAGAGAGGGATCGTCCGCTTGCCCCCACCGGTCCACCCTTGCGGTGTGCTTGGTTTCTCTTTGCCGGCGGCTACGAGGGAGGAAGAAAAAGAAAAGAGACGGCCACCAAAAGAGAATAAGAGGAACCCTAATCCTCTTTCCCTCACGGCTACATATATATATACTAAAAGAATTAGGGTTTACCTTAAAAGGTGTGCGGCTGCCAACACGGATCCCGAGGTGTCTAAGGGGGACCCCAACTTCGAGAATTAATTCTGGTCAGACCGGGAGTCGGAAAAATAAACCGATCGCGCCCACGCGCTCCGTTCCGCGAGCTCTACCGCCTAAAATTATTTGCGGGCCCCGACGGTCTGTCCGGAAAAATGCCAAAAAATGAGGCCCCCGGTCAGGCATTACAAGAAGAGGGTGACCAGAAGGGTTAAGGAAAAGCCGGGTCTTACAAGTGATTACTGGTCTATCGATTGGGTTTGGTCAGGCAGGCTTTGACATTCTGATGCATACATTTAGCTATCCTTTTAGCTTGGCATTCTAGAGGCATAGTAGTGGTAGTTTCCTTTTTCCAGCAGTCTCTATTACTTACCACTCTTCCTTTCCTTTTGCCTCTGGTAGACCTTGTGGGTATGTCGGGGTTTGAGGCTTACCCACAGGGGGAGGCTACTGGTTTTACTAGTGGTTCTCACCCCCATTGTTGTTTCTACCCTTTCCTCCCTTTGTTTTGCAGTGTCTGCTGCGTGAGTTGCGGATCTTCGGTTGACGGTTCGAGGCGAGGGAGTCGCGAGATAGATCCCTACCAGTGTTGATTCCTACAGTGGGATAGATGTACCAACCCGGATTGTGGGTTCCACTGTACACAGTTGTATCTTATTATTTTAGTTATCTCCCTTTTTGGATTTATAGATGTTGTATAGGTGGCTTTTACTTGTATTACAGTTTCGGTGGATCGGATTATTGTATCATTATTTTTGGGAGATGGATATTGTACTTTTATTTTTCAGTTGTACAGTGATTCAGGTTTTTATTACAGCAGATTTTCTTCAGCTCTGATATCTGTTTAGTTGTTAGATGATACCTTGCAGGTTGGACGCTTCGCTTATGCGGGGTTTCGCATAGGTGGCGGATCTGTTGGCGAGCCCGGGTCGCAGTTTCGACCCCGGGGCGTGACAGATTAGAGTGGTATCAGAGCCTAGGTTATAGGTCATGTTGGACTTAGAAACCCTAGGCTTATGGTTTGACCCTTGGTTGACTTCGTGAGATTCGTGATTTCTTTAGCGAGAGTCCTCATTGAGTTTTATACCTCTCCCAAGGGATGGGAAGAGTGATTGGCATGTTTATTCTCCTAAGTGATTATGTTGGCTGCAGACAACATAATGCTGTGGAACGGGTGACGTGCTTTAGACTTTCGCTGGATTGGGTCGAGCGCTGTTGTGTGCTGTTTTGTGGTTTCGTCGTGGCGAGCGGTGTCTCCCCGACGCTGGGTGTTGACCCGTGTGCATCCTGTCATAGCAGTTGAGCTTGAGCGTTTGGTTTTGGGCCGGATACCTGGATTGAGGTCAGAGAATTCCGGACCCAGATGACAGGATTGTTTGAGGCCTTTCAGCAGCAGAGTGAGCAGCTGGTTTGGGTGATACAGTTGTCGGAGCAGCGGGCAGCTCGACAGTGTTTCCTTCTGAGACCACCCGGTTGCAGTATCCTCAGTGGTAGGGATTTCTGTGGCACCGATGGAGCGAGTAGCCCCCTCTGTGCCAATGTTTAGTGTCGAGGCACCGAGGCAGGGTAGATAGTTGACAGCTGGTGAGCTGAGGGGACATGATCGACCTATTCAGCCAGATTTGGCAGATGAACCACCCCGACTCGTAAGATTGAGTCGGAGCGTTTGGAGTCAGAGTCGTGGTTGGTGGTGATGGAGTGATCAAGTGAGAGCCTCACTGTGCTAGAGAGTTTTGTAGTTGTTGAACTGCGTGCTCCAGGTTTCGAGGGATGAGGCGCATAGGATGTGTGTGTGTCTGAGAGTGGATTGCGCCAGATACCTTTCAGTTTATTCGGTCCCTCCTGTACAGATTTTGGGTCTTGGATGCCTCGATAGAGTAGGCGCTGTGTATGGAGCATGGCACTACAGTTCCTTTGGATAGGGATCTGCTGCCAGAGGTTAGTTCTGGATATTGGTGCTTGGCGCCGGGTGATGGAGGACAGATTGGCCGGCAGAGGCATTTCTGATTTCTTTTTCCAAGATAACGAGTTCCCGTGATGCCAGAGATCGGGTAGGCCCCGATGGCAGTATCAGCATCTATATCAGAGTAGCGCAGCGGTAGCGTGGATTTGTTATCTGCGGAGGACCGTATCCGTCGCCTCAGTGTGAGCAGAGACAGAGGTCGTGCTCCCTTTGTGATTAGTCGTGATTTTTTTCTGGTAGACTGAGCGACGACCATTTGCATCGAGAGGATGAATCTGTGCCGCCCGGTTGGAGGGCGCCACGGTAGTGGATTGAGTTGTCGCAGGTGTGATTTCATCACAGCAGTCGGAGTTAGAGCATGTTGCATTCCTGCATGGACTAGAGGCAGATTTGTTACCACGTGCACTTGAGGTACAGGTTCCTGTTAGTGTTGTGCATGTGGAGGAGGCTTGTGGATCATGTCCAGTGCAGCTGAGAGAGCTGATGGCGCAGTTGCAGGATCTGATGGTTCGAGGGTTCTGGTTGATCTAGTGCCACGTCGTTGGTACGCGGTGGTGATGCCATGTCGTTGATACACGACTGTGAGGATCCTTTTATGGTTCGAGTGTAGACAGGTCCGGGTGGTATCTAGAACCTTTGGATGGAGTCATACCCCGACAGTTATTATATGATGCGAGTACCTACTTGGAATCAGACAGCCAAGGACTTGGCCTAGATGGCATTCAGGGTCCCGTAGGGGCATTATGAGCGCACAGTGGGCCAAATGGAATAATTAATGCCCTGTTGTCTTCAAGATCTGAGGAATTGTGTGTTCCAGATGTACTTGGACAGATTGGGAGTGGTGTTCCCCGAGGATATTTGAATTACTCCCAGAGCGACTTGGAGCACGAGGGGCACTTGGGGATGTGCTACCGTGCCTGTGTGGATGAAGCTGTATGCCAAGTTAGTGAGATACAAGTTTTAGCTTCTGAAGCTTACCTTCGTAGGTCACATTGTGTTAGCCGTAGGGGCGGCAGTGAAAATCCGGCCAATATAGATACCATTTGGGAATTGACCGAGGTCGACAATTATTGCCAAGGTGAGGAGCTTCTTGGACTTGGCGGGCCAGGAGAGCCTAGCTAATGGATAATGACACTGATATCAGCAACGACTTTTGCATTGTTAGTGTGGGGTGATGGACATGCGAGTTATAGCGATGCCTCCCATGGTGGCGGTGGATTTACCGTTGGTTTACTTTTGAGCATTCTGGATCACCCCGACAGGGCCACTGTGTTGGCGGATACCTGGAGCAGGAAAGCTGTCTGGGGTCGAGTTGGATGATTCCACAGCTAGCGCTGTGTAGACTATTGAGGCGAACATGGCTTGTGGTTGTGCCCCTGAGGGTTGCCTTGGTTGAGTTGACACAAGTTGTGGTTTGGTGCATGTTGCATTGGCGGTTATTTTGTTTCCCCCAACTTTTGATGGAACCCCTGTTGTGTTTCGTGTCTCAGCTCAGGAAGGTTATGTTTTTGGATCCCTCGCCCGTGATTGACTCGCCCCATTTGAGATTTAGGAATGTTTGGAGTACGAGGGACGCCCGTTGCGAATTCTGGCTCGTGAGATTGGAGGTTTACGCAACCGGGCTATGCCGTACTGGTCGTTGCTGTTGCTGTTGTTGAGGAGTAATCACGGGGAGTGAGTGGTGATTTAGGAGCTGGAGACGGTGATTTTGAGTACTTATCCTTGGTAATTGTGACTCCTGTTTGAGTTGTGTTAGTTTCGAGGACGAAACTTTCTTTTAGTGGAGGAGGATGTGAAGACCCGGAACTTCGTGGTCATTACAGTGTGATCGACAGCTTGTGGAGGCCCATTTCCGTGGATAGTGTTGGTTGCGCGCAAATTGGACCCAAGAAACGGACTCAGTGCGAGAAATGGACCAAGATTGTTTATTTGGGAGTTTCGTCGAAAAATAGAAGTGGTTTCGCGCAAAAC
Organism: Tillandsia leiboldiana; assembly: GCA_029204045.2. Lineage (NCBI taxonomy): Eukaryota > Viridiplantae > Streptophyta > Magnoliopsida > Poales > Bromeliaceae > Tillandsia > Tillandsia leiboldiana. The sequence continues at coordinate 29,055,126 of CM055067.1, forward strand.
GGATACCGTATTTGGATTCAGCGCGGAAAAACGATCAAAACGGTTATTTGGTTGCTTTATATGGAATTTTGGACTCCGGAATTGGACTCAGCGCGCGAAAACAGCAAAAATGGGCATTTTTGGAGCAGTTTTGGACTTATTTGAGGCGGCCGGTCCACGGAGCGCGCGTGCACCAGGCGCAGCGGCCGGTCGGGCTTCCACGCGGCGGCACAAGAGAGGTGGGCGCGGCCATGTGGCGCGCCTGCATTGCGCAGAGCGCGCCCACGTGCGCGTGCCGCATTGCGCGTCCGCGCGCAGGGGGAAACGCGGCGCCACGCCACTGGCGGGCGCTGCGTCGGGCGTGGCCCCATCCGGGCCGGCCGCCCGGGGTCTGGGCGCCCGGATGGGCGCCACGTGCCCCCCGCCAGCACGCGGGCTGGGCCAGGGTTGGGCCTGGCCCAGCACTGCGCTTTGCACAGTGAACCGAAGGGGGTTTTTTCCCCTTCACACCTTCTTCTTCCTCTTCTATTTTGGGAGCTCCTACCACCTCCTTCTCCCTCTTTTGATGCTACCAACTTTGGGGACTTCTACAGGGGACTCTTATGCAACTCTCCTTCCTTTTCTTCAGCAAAGAGATGGGTTTTAGAGGCTTCATCACCATCATCTTCACCATGAGGCAAGCACCACCATTGTTGCTGTTGGTGGACCTTTCCGTCGCTTTTCAGTACGAAAATTCCGCAGGACTCATTTCTTGGACTTTTGAGCTCATTTTTGGTTCTACGTTTTCACAAGAGGTAAGGCTACAATTTTTGTATTCAACTCTTCCCCCAGATCTCATGTTTGTACAGAGTTTTAAGGCCATCTTTGGGACCCTTCATTTCAGTCTGGAATCCTGAGCAGTCCTCAGTGTTTTGGCCTTTCTGGGCAGTAGGATGGGCATTTTTTGATAATTTTTGCGGGGAAATTTCCAGGACTCGAAGATGTACAATATTAGTAAGTACCATTTTCCCCAGATCTGAGTTTTTATTAGGGTTTATGCATGATCTGTGATACACCTTGCTGCATTCGTGTACAGATGGAACTTGGTGGATAGTTCAAAGTATTTATGGGTTTTCTCCTTCATCCAAGCATGAAAATTGGAGTTCTTTAGCTCAAGTTATATCTAATCTCGACAAGGAATCCAATGGTACCTCTCTTGCAGGATTTGGAGCATGTTTGATTAGGTAACTTTGATGATCTTTCTAAGTGCTGTTATAAAGTTTACTGCAGTCCCTGTTTTAGTTTTGATTTGAGCAATGCACCTTGGAATGCAGATAACTTTGTGAATATAGGGTCTTTTTCAGAAATTCAAGTTGGGACTTCTTCTTAACTTCAAGGTGAGCAAATTCTCTATTGTGATCTGTGGATGAATCCCTTTGGAACATCCCCTAGTTAAGCTTGGAAATGCTAGCAAGTTTGTGTTAGCAATTTTTGGACAGCATTGTGATTCTTGCTACATTTGAATGTTAAGGGAAATTAATGGTGGATTTTGAGGACTTGGAGATGTTTGTATGAGAGAGGATATCTTTGTTTTACTGTTAGAGACTTCATTTTGAGGTATTTGGGGCTGCACTTACATCTTCTTTAACTTGGTTTCAATTGCTGAAATCCTGGAATTTAATTGCGCAACGTGCATTGTTTCAGTGATTGCGCCCAATCCGTGAGGCGGATTTGGATGAGTTTCACGGCATCGGACTCCTGGGAGGATAATGATTACTCATGCCAAAATTCAGCCAGATCGGGCATCGGATCGTCAAGTTTCAGGTGGGTGGTTGTGCTTTGCCGAAAACAACGATTTACCCACTCGGGCTATTGGTTTCCCTCGTGGCATAGTTGATTGTTGTTCTCTTCTCCTTGGTGAAATATGCTTGGATATCCATGTTTAGATTAAGTTAATTGATCCTCATTGTATACATGAGTGAATGAATAGTTTGATTGATGTTGCATTATCTCATATGACGTTGATTTAAGCGATCATCTTTAAACCTATGCTTTGTGAGGGTAATTGGGAAACTAATCTTCAATCCACACCTTGTAATGAATGGATGACATAATTATGTGAGAATACTGGTGATGGTTATATGTAAATGGTTTTTAGTTGATTTATGTGAAGGACATGGTTGCTATGCGAGAAGGGTTATTATGACTTTATGTGAATGTCATATGGGCTAAGTGTGAATGGCCATCAAGGGCAAGTGAGGGTGAGCTTGTTGATGATTCTTGAACCTTTGTCATGAGAGGTTATATGTTAAATGATTTTGACTTATCTATATGAGAGTAATGTCTCCACTTGGTGATGTAAATTATAGTTGTTGATCCTTATCCTACAATATGTGATGTTGGGCATAGATGTTGATTCATAATCTATCTTTGAGGGATTGAATAGTTGATTGATCTTTGATCTAGCTTATGTGAAAATGGGTGTTGATGTTGGTTATCGATCTAATTGAGGTGAGAATGACCTATGCTTTTGATTTCCAATTCATTCATGATAAGATGGATATCATTGTGAGTTGAGGCCTATTTCTTATAAGACTAAGCTTTATTCATGACTCCTAATTCCTCTAATTGAGATTGGATGTTGTTTGTGGATCCTATGATCATCCTATGTGAGATCAATGAAGGTTGTGGAGCCTTAGACTACTCATTGGTGATACATGATTGAATGTCTATGATTAAGCAATGTAAAATGATCCTAAGCGTATTCATGTGTGAAGGTAAGGGTTGGACAAGCGTTGTACCACCTTATGTGATGTTGATTAGGTGCGGCACTTCTTTATTTTATATTTGTGAGCATCGTGTATGTGGTATAGGCAGGCACAGGCTATGTTGCACTTAATGTTCTTATACAATTATAAATACTTTGGATTAGCATGCTCTAATAAATGTAAGAACATCGACACCTGTTTTCTTTTTATCATCTTGGGACATTTGCATGCTTGTATGGTCATCTAGATAGGCCACCTTTTTCTGCTACACTATCATGCTGGAATTGACTTAGGAGAAACCATACTTTTTATTCTTTCTCCTGTTGTCTAGTCTTAGGGGATAGTGTGCTCAGGTTCGAGCGGGGTCTGGGACAGTGTAGTCAGATGTTTAGAGTCTGGGACAGATGGGAATTGATGGTTGGGTATTGCGGCAACCGCGGACTGTGGGCGGTTGACCGGATTATTATTATTATTATTGCATCAGATTGGAGGTGACGGATCGGGCTTCCTTAGTGGATGGTCTTACCCACTTACTTAGAGTCTTGATCCAGTCCTGCTATATCAGATACTTATGGTTACATACTTTACTCGTGTGGGTCGCTCCCCTCGAGTGCCACTCCGGAGTGTGCGATCGGACGGTTCGAGGCCGATCTGTTACTTACCTTTTATGCGATCGGACGGTTCGAGGCCGATCTGTTACTTACTTTGGGATGCAACCGTACCGGTCCGAAGTCGGTCTGTATCCCGCGATTGAGTTCTTGAGTTCGACAGCAGAGCAGGCAGTGCCAGTGATTACTGGTCTATCGATTGGGTTTGGTCAGGCAGGCTTTGACATTCTGATGCATACATTTAGCTATCCTTTTAGCTTGGTATTCTAGAGGCATAGTAGTGGTAGTTTCCTTTTTCTAGCAGTCTCTATTACTTACCACTCTTCCTTTCCTTTTGCCTCTGGTAGACCTTGTGGGTATGTCGGGGTTTGAGGCTTACCCATAGGGGGAGGCTACTGGTTTTACTAGTGGTTCTCACCCCCATTGTTGTTTCTCCCCTTTCCTCCCTTTGTTTTGCAGTGTCTGCTGCGTGAGTTGCGGATCTTCGGTTGACGGTTCGAGGCGAGGGAGTCGCGAGATAGATCCCTACCAGTGTTGATTCCTACAGTTGAATAGATGTACCAACCCGGATTGTGGGTTCCACTGTACACAGTTGTATCTTATTATTTTAGTTATCTCTCTTTTTGGATTTATAGATGTTGTATAGGTGGCTTTTACTTGTATTACAGGTTCGGTGGATCGGATTATTGTATCATTATTTTTGGGAGATGGATATTGTACTTTTATTTTTCAGTTGTACAGTGATTCAGGTTTTTATTACAGCAGATTTTCTTCAGCTCTGATATCTGTTTAGTTGTTAGATGATACCTTGCAGGTTGGACGCTTCGCTTATGCGGGGTTTCGCATAGGTGGCGGATCTGTTGGCGAGCCCGGGTCGCAGTTTCGACCCCGGGGCGTGACATGCCTGCCTATGCCTACTATGCCTGCCATGCCTGCTTGCCTGCCTATGCCAGCCCTGCTTGCCTATGTGTAGAGTACGGGAACTTTGTAGAGTGTGCCGACGCTGCAAGATGGCATGGTGCGGAGGAATCGCCTCGGGCGAGTTCCAATTGTGGTTACATCTGAGTTCGGAGTGTCCCGGATCGACGCAAAATCCATTGTAATGGAAAGTGAGTTAGCGGTGTCAAACTTGGAAGCCCAGTTTGAATCTTTGGCTTCGAGGCTTTGTGTATTTGTAGAGTAATCGTAGGGTACTGGATTTGGATAGAGAACCGACTCCGCGGTTGTGCACAGAATTTGGAAAGTGTTGGAACGCGTGTATGTTCAGTTTACAGCGGAGTTCGGGTTGATTCGGACTGACGCAGAGGCCCCGAAGGCAAAAAGTGATTTGGAGTTAGCAAGTAAAGAAATGAATAAAGGATTTTGTTGGGGGAATGCCGGTTTTCTGGATTGAGCGCACTGACTCCATGGTTAAGCTTTCTGAGTGGGAAAAAGCTTTGGACATGTGTACTTTATGTTTACAGTGAGGTTCGGGTGGTTTCAGACTGTGGCGGAAGCTTCCGGGGCGAAAAGCGAGTCAGCGGCGGAGTTTTGGAGGTTCTGCAGAGTTTTGGGAGTGGCTGGCTGCTTGTGTTCCGGAACAGGATGCTGTGTTCCAGAACAGGGCATTGTGTTCCGGAACACAGCATTGTGTTCCGGAACAGGGGCTGGTGTTCCGGAACAGGCATGCTGGTTCCGGAACACAGGGCATCAGGGGGCTGTTTTGATGCAGAATTGGATATTTTGAGGGTATTTTGGTCTTTTCTCCTCCCAAGCCCTTCACCCTCTATTTATTGAGCCCCTGCCTCTTCTCTTCGACAGAGCAAGAAGAAAGAAAGAAAGTGAGAAAGAAAACAAAGAGAACAAGATAAAGAGAGTAAGAGAGATTGAGAGGGAAACGATGTAGCTTGGGTTTCTCTACAGCTTGGAGTAGAGCGGAGTCGCGCGCGCGCCGGCCACACGTATGAGGTAAGCCGGCAGATTTTTGTACTTGAGTTTTTGGATTCTTAGATGGATTTCTGGATGGGGTTTTGAGCTTATTGGATTGTTCTTTCCATCTTTGTGCTTGTGCTGTGAGCTTGTGGATTTTCTCGGCGCGGAGTCGAGGCGTGCGTGCGCGCGTGCGTGAGTGTGTGCGTGTGCTGTGAGAGGGCAGCGAGGGCCGGAGTGCGCGCCGATTTCATTAGAGGACTCGAGGGATTCGATCGAGTTTCCGGGGGATTTTTCTGAGGACCGTGACAGCGCGCGTGCGTGCGGCGCGATTTTTGGGCGTTCCGGCAGATTTTTGACAGTGAGCGGTGCGGAGCTTCACCGACTTCAGCGATTGCCTGCGGAATGCATTTGAGGTGGGTTGGAATTTCTCCGAGATATATGGAATGCCTTCTAAAGCTATTGTATGCATGTTGATCATGTTTAGCTCATTAGTTATATAGCTGGTAAATCTGATAATTGCCTAGAAAACTATAGGAAGACATTTATGATGTCACGCCCTGGGTGTAAACCAGAACCCGGGCTCGTCCACAAATCCGCCGTGCACACGGAATTTCCCGTGTACACGAAGCGCTGGTAACCTGCTCAGATATGAAGATATAATAAAGGAGCATAAAACAGAGCTAAACTAAAACTAGTACATCTCAGAAGAATACTGGAAAGTAAAGTACAACATAATTCTCAAAAATATACATGTGTCTCTCCCAGCTCACAAAAAAAAAAAACATCCAGCTGGCCGAAGCCAGACCCAAAATAAAAGGAAGTACAACAGTCTGAGTGTACCGGGGATACATCCAAATCTATCAAACTCAGGATCAGGGGAAAACAGCTAGCTAGTCAACGATCCTCTTACCTCGGTCCAGGGAAGAGGGTCCCGCGACTCCCGCAGAGGACTCTGCAAAACAACGGGGAAAAGAAGAGGGAAAAAGAGTGGGGGTGAGAACTACTATAAAGACAGTAGCCTCCCCTAGTGGGTAAACCTCAACTCGAACCTGCCCACTAGGACTACCAGAGGCGAAAAGAATAAAAGTGGTAAACTGAAAATAAAACTACTGATAAAAGCTACCACTAGTATGCCTCTACATGCCCAGCTAAAAGATAGCTACATATATACATCAGAATAACAAAGCCTGCCTGACCAAACCAATCTATACCCCAGTAAACCCTGGTACTGCCTGCGATGCCTGCCAAATCGGGTATGCCAGCCTACGCATAACACCGATAGGGGATAGGAGTCTCAAGGACTCAAGTCTGCATAACGCGCACTCCGGAGTGGCACTCGAGGGGAGCGACCCACACGAGTAAAATGCCTGAGTAAAAAGTCCGCAGGACTGGATCATGACACTGATCTAAATGGAAATAACCATCCACTAAAAGAAACCCAAATCCTCTCCCCGATCTGATGCAATAACAACTGTCCGGTCAACCGCCCAAAATCCGCGGTTGCCGCAACACCCTGCCATCACAGCCTGTCCGTCCTGAATCCCAAGTATCTGACTACACTATCCCAGCCCCTGCTCTAAGGCATGACATCCCCTATGTCAAGATAACTGGAGAAAATGAAATCATGGTTTCTCCTAAGTCAATTCCAGCATGATAGTGCAGCAGAAAAAGGTGGCCTAACTAGATGACCATTCAAGCATGCAAAAGTCCTTTACTAAGCAAGATAATTTTAATATTCCAATTCTTACATTATGCCTTGGGTAAAAATATCTAAAATATTAACCTGCCATAAGCTGATTTAGACACATGCCTAAGTCCTTCAATAAACATTAAGTATGAAACAGATTTAGCCGGTTATTACCATTTATTAGTGTCTAGTCCTCTAAAGATGCAAGTATCAATCGTGAGCCCTTTTCCTTTCATTAAGCATACTATGTTCATTTTTACTAGTATGTTGGCCATATTACAAAATACAAGCTCCAATATGCCTAGTGGGTTGTCCAAAATAAGAGGTTAACAACGGTACCCACCTCGAGCGCTAAAATCCTGTCCCAAATGCGAAAACCCGCGCTCGCACCAAAACTCACCGCACTGCTGTGCCAAACCTCCAAGAAGAACATACATAATTTTAGTCCTTCAAACATCACAAAATCTGTCCCAAAATTACCGATCCAAAGATCTCAGATTTTCACCTGCGAAGGGTGCTCAGAAAATTCTAATAAAAATACCGTCGCGTTCCTTGCGACGAACCCGTCGAAACGAGTACCTGCACGTTCAAAACCGAGCTTCCTTCGTTGAGATACAAATTCGGCAAGGGGAACACCCCAAACAAAACTGTGCAGAATTTCTGTACCAAAAAGTTACAGAGAAAGGAGATTTCCACCTTCTAAAAACATTCAGAAAAATCTGAGAAAATTCCAGGAGATTCCTCGCGAGATGTAGATGAGAAATGCCTTTTGAATCGCCTCGATCCGTCGCCTGAGCGCGAAGTTATAGCCAAATCAAGCAGGTGCTGTCCAAAACTCCGCGAGGAAAAATGGGTCACAAAGAAGCTCGGGAAAACTCAAAATCCACAAGAAAACCAGGGGCAACCGAAATATCAAAACGGCGCAAAATCACCCGAATCGGAGGTCGGGGTGAGCCGGGGGAGCCTAAACACTGCAAAGGGACGAAACGGGTCGTCGAAGAACGAGTGTTGCGCCGCGCCGGAAAATGACCAACCTCGAAAAACGCGCTCCTAAAAATCTCAGGAGTGAGCAACAAGAAGGGTTTCAGGTAGAGGAAAATTTTTCATTAAGGGTTCACTGTGGAAATCCTCACAGAAAGTGAGCAAAAGGGCCCCCCAAAAGGCCTTTATATAGGCTGCCAACCCCCCCCCTTTTTGTCGGATTCGGGCGCCACTTTCGGGCGCCCGAATCCTCGAAGCAGGTCGGACGGGGGGCCGTCCGACCGCCCGAAAGTCCCTGGAGCGGCCACGCGTCCCCCGCACAGCAAACAGCCGTGCGGGGCGACTGGCCGCCCGCCACGTGGCCCGGGTGCGCTGGAGGCGGTGCATGCACCCCTCCGCTGGCCGGCCGACACGTGGCCCGCACTCGAGTGCGGGCCATGTGCGGCCGACCAGCCGCACTGTGGCCCTGCACCGGCCCGCGCCCCGAGGCGCCGCCTCGGGCACGCGTGGACCGAGTCCAGGTGAACCACCCAACCAGCCGGCGACGCGTGTCGTGCGCCCGGCCCACGAGCCCCGCGCCAACCTCCCTGGACCGCGCCCCACACGCCCGCCAGTCCGCGCCTGCCACGTGGCCCGCCGCGCGGTCCATGCACCGCCGCGCCCATTCCCGTGGACCGAGCGACGTGGGCCGCCCAATGGTGAGCTGCCACGTGGCATAGGCCGGTCCACGAAGCACCCCCATGCACCAAAAATCCCCCGAAACTTCCGGAAACCCGTTTTTGGTCATCCGGACTCCAAATTCGACAAATAAATAGTCGTTTTCAAGCGTTTTTCCGCGCTGAATCCAAATCCGAACTCCGCTTGGCCCAATTCCTTTTCTAAAATTCGGCAAACACCGCCGAAGACCAAATCAGCTCAAATACCACACAGGGTCCATCTGTGGCACCCCTTTGATGCACCATGGGCCAGACACACCAACACTAGGTGTTCTACACAGTGGATTCAACGGAAAACTGAACGGGGAAAAACCAGAACACTACATCCTCCCCCACTAAAAAGAGTTTCGTCCTCGAAACAAAAGCCATTCCTCAAGCCGGGGCCTCGAACAAATAGGGGTAAGCATCCATCATCGCTGACTCTAGCTCCCAGGTAGCCTCGTGCTCATCACGACCGCTCCAGAGGATCTTCACATAAGGGATGGCCCGGCTGCGCAGCTCTCTAACCTCGCGGTCCAAGATTCTCAATGGCCGCTCAACAAAGCTCAGATCCTCAGCAACCTCCAGTGGGGTGAAATCGATGATGTGAGACGGATCATGAACATACTTCCTCAGGGTCGATACATGAAATACATCGTGAACACCGGCAAGCCTGGGAGGAAGTGCAAGCCTGTAGGCAACTGGCCCTATGCGCTCCAATACCTCAAAAGGTCCAATATAACGAGGGCTCAGTTTCCCACGAATCCCAAATCTTCGGATACCCTTTGAAGGCGAAACCTTCAAAAAGACATGATCTCCAATCCTAAACTCCAGGTCTCGTCTCTGCACATCGGCGTAGCTCCTCTGTCTGCTCTGAGCTGTCTGAAGATGTTGCCTGATTATCCTGACTTTATCCTCTGCCTCTCGCAACAACTCTGGACCCAAAGTCCGTCTTTCACCCACATCGCTCCAATAAAGTGGGGAACGACACTTGCGTCCATACAATGCTTCGAACGGAGCCATCTGGATGCTCGCTTGAAAGCTATTGTTGTACGCAAACTCTGCCAGTGATAAGTGTCGCACCCATCCTCCTGCAAAGTCTAGCGTGCAAGCCCGGAGCATGTCCTCAAGAATCTGTATAGTCCGCTCTGACTGTCCGTCTGTCTGTGGGTGGAAAGCCGTGCTGAAACTTAGCTGCGTCCCCAAAGTGGCCTGTAGACTCCTCCAAAAGCGCGAAACAAACCTCGAATCTCGATCAGATACAATGGAGGCAGGCACGCCATGCAACCTCACTACCTCGTCTAAATACAGCTGTGCCAGTCGGTCTAGTGGCCAAGTTACCTGTACCGGTAAAAAGTGAGCGGATTTGGTGAGTCTGTCCACGACTACCCAGATCGCGTCTGCTCCTGACTGTGCCCTCGGCAACCCGGTGACAAAATCCATGGTAACATGTTCCCATTTCCATTCAGGGATTGGGAGGCTCTGCAACTTGCCAGCAGGTACACGATGCTCAGCCTTTACTTGCTGACAAATTAAGCAATGTGCTACAAACCTCCCAATGTCTCTTTTCATCCCGTTCCACCAGAACTGTGCCTTGAGGTCCCTATACATCTTAGTCCCCCCAGGATGGATGGTATAAGGTGTATAGTGGGCCTCCCTCAAGATCTGCTCTCGAATCTCTGTATCCATGGGCACACAAGCTCGGTCCCTGTACCGAAGTACTCCCGAAGCATCAACTGAAAAATCCCCTGCCGAGTCCGTCTGAATCTGCTCTCGAACCCTCATCAAGTGGGGGTCCTCACTCTGTCTCTCCCGAATCCTGTCCAACAGAGTGGGCTGTACGACTAGAGTCATAAGTCGCGCAGAGACCCCAGGGGATACAACCTCGAGCTCTAACCGCCTCATCTGCTCAAGTAGTGGCGCCTGATCGGTGATCATCAAAGATAAGCTCTGCACTGCTCTCCTGCTCAAGGCATCAGCAACCACGTTGGCCTTGCCGGGATGGTAGAGTATATCCACATCATAATCCTTTAATAATTCTAACCATCGGCGTTGCCTCAAGTTGAGCTCCTTCTGTGTGAACAAGTATTTCAAGCTCTTGTGATCTGTGTAAATCTCGCGGTGCTCCCCATACAGATAATGGCGCCACAACTTCAATGCAAAAACCACTGCAGCAAGCTCCAAGTCATGGGTGGGGTAGTTCTTTTCATAATCTTTTAGCTGCCGAGAGGCATACGCGATCACTCTACCCTCCTGCATCAGCACGCAACCAAGTCCATTATGCGATGCATCACTATAAATCACATATCCTTTCCCCATAATAGGGAGGGAAAGGATAGGAGCCGACATCAATCTGTTCTTTAATTCCTCAAAGCTCCTCTGGCAATCCTCACTCCAAATAAACTTAATCCCTTTACGAGTCAGACGAGTGAGGGGTGTGGAAAGTTTCGCAAAACCTTCCACAAACCGACGGTAGTATCCGGCTAAGCCCATAAAACTGCGAACCTCAGATACCGTCGTTGGTCGAGGCCAATCCCGGACTGCCTCAATCTTCGCCGGGTCCACGGCCACTCCTGCGGCGGAGATCACATGCCCCAAAAAGGTGACCTCTCTAAGCCAAAATTCGCACTTAGATAGTTTGGCATACAACTTCTTTTCCCAGAGAAGTTGCAACACAATCCTCAGATGCTCCTCGTGCTCTGCATCACTCCGTGAATAGATCAGGATATCATCAATAAACACCACCACGAATCGATCCAGATATGGCCGAAAAATCCTATTCATTAAATCCATAAAAGCAACAGGGGCATTAGTCAATCCAAAAGGCATGACGGTAAACTCATAATGCCCGTACCGCGTCCTGAATGCCGTCTTCGGGATGTCCTCGGCCTTCACCTTCAGTTGGTGGTAACCAGACTGTAAGTCAATCTTGGAGAAGACACAAGACCCTTGCAGCTGATCAAATAGATCATCGATGCGCGGCAAAGGGTACTTGTTCTTGATGGTCACTTTATTCAGCTCTCGATAATCAACACACAGTCGAAGTGATCCATCTTTCTTCTTCACAAATAGCACCGGCGCTCCCCAAGGCGATACACTTGGCCTCACAAAGCCTTTATCCATTAAATCCTGAAGTTGCGCCTTTAACTCTCGCAACTCAGCCGGTGCCATCCGGTAAGGAGCCTTAGAGATTGGCGCAGTTCCTGGGACTACGTCAATCAAAAACTCAACCTCCCTATCCGGCGGCATACACGTCAACTCCGGTGGAAACACGTCCGGGAACTCATGGACAATAGGGATATCCGTGAGTCCCGGTGCCGCCGTAGGCTCCTTTACCACACAAGCCAAAAAGGCTACGCAGCCACTGCGCATCATCTGCCTCGCCCGAGAAGTCGAAACCACAGAGGCAAAGAAAGCACTCTGGCACCCCCTGTAAACGAACACCTCCTGGCCTGGCTCGCTAAAAGTAACAGTCCTCGCGGCGCAGTCAATCGTCGCGAAATAGCGGGCCAGCCAATCCACCCCCAGTATAATGTCAAAATCTCGCAGCTGACTAAGGACCATAAGGTCCGCTGGCAAAACCCAAGACTCAAGCTGTACAGGGCAAGACCAACAACACTCCTCTACATGCAATGTATGCTCAGGAATCCGTACCTCTAATGCATGTGGCAACCGACCTAACTCTAATCCATAGGATGATGCAAATGATCTACTGATAAAAGAATGTGATGCACCGGTATCAAATAAAGTGCGAGCTCTAGTACCAAAAAGTAAAGTGATACCTGCCACCACGTGGTCGGCTGCTGCGGAGTCCTCTACCTGGGCGGCGTAAACACGCCCACTCTGTGCCGGGGGTCTGTAGTCTGCAGGATGCGAAGAAGGAGCCCTGCTCGCTGGAGCATAAGGCCGCTGTTGGGGCGCCGAAGGGGCTGATGCTGAGGAAGGAGCCGGCGATGCCGAGAAAGGGCAAGTAGCACGAATGTGGCCAGACTGTCCACACCGATAACAGCGGCCATACCTCTGATCACAAGTATCCGACGGGTGTTGTCCCCTGCAAAAGATGCACCTGACCGCCGACTGAGACTGCCTCGACTGCTGCTGCTGCTGCCTCTGCCGCTGTGACCCCTGCTGTCGAGACTGCGACCTCTGCTGCTGCGAATGCTGCTGCTGTCGCTGGGGCTGCTGCTGCTGATGCTGCGGGGGCCTCTGGGATCCCCCAGACCCTCGCCGCTCCGAGCGCCCACGGCCCGTAAACTGAGGCGATGGCGGTCGGGGCGGCCTCCAGGAACTGGCCTGTCCCCCATCATCTGGCGCTGGTCGCTTCCTCTCAGAACCCTGAGCGACCAAGCCTCCACGTCTAGCGACAACGTGGTCTCCCCTCTCGACCCACTGTGCATGATCCACCGCCTCTGATAAGGTCTGAAGCCTCTGGGCGTGCACTAAGGTATAAATCTCTGGGCGAAGGCCCGTCTCAAAAAGCTCTACCTGGTGCGGCCCATCCCTGGCAACATAGGGCACGCAGTTGAGCAACTGCGTGAACTCCTAAAAATAATCCCATACAGCCCGATCACCTTGCTATAGATTCTTCAAGTCATCCTCAATCTTTTTCTTCACGCTCGTGGAGAAATAGGTGTCCATAATCATCCGCCGAAACTCTGACCAAGGCAGCTGTCGGGTAATTTGAAACTCCAAAGGCTCAACCCGACGCCACCAAGCATCTGCATCCCCCTCTAGACAGTGTACTGCCATATGCACTCTGTATCTATGGTCAATGAAGAAGTCCCGAAATAACTTCTCCATTGCTGCCAGCCACGATCCTATCTCCCACGGATGTGTGCTCCGCCCTGAGAACCTAGGCGGTCCTCGCTTGCAAAACTGTGAGAGCTTGTCAGCAAACTCCCGCTCCTCCGCCGGGGTCAACGGCCTCAACATCCCCTGGGCCCCACTGCTCGACGACGGTGCCGTAGGGACTGGTGGAATAGCCGGTGGTACGACAGGTGGTACAGGGGCCTCTACAGTAGCAGGGGGAGGTGCCCCAACCTGGGCAAGCAACTGGTCAAACCTCTGCTCCTGACGGCGGTGGCTCTCCGCCAACTGGGCCACCATGGCCCTGAGCTCACTAATCTCCGAAGGCCCGGACTGCTCCGGCTCCTCCGGGGGTGTAGGAGTACCCCGAGTAGGGATCTGCCGCCTAGGAGGCATCCTGCCACACAAGAAACCACGGGTCAGTAAACAAAAGCACACTCGACCCAATCCAGCGAAAGTCATGAACATCCCCCTATTTCTGTAACCTTATGTTGTCTGCAGCCAACATAATAGTCTACCAGAAATAGGATATGCCAATCCCTCTTCACTCACAGGAAGAGTTAACAATAAATTGCTGACTTTCGCAAAATGTCGCGTCACTCGCGCCCTGCCATCCTAGGGTCTGCCAAAAGCCTAGGGTTTCCTAAGTCCCAACTGACCTATCCCTAAGCTCTGATACCATTTTAATCTGTCACGCCCCGGGTGTAAACCAGAACCCGGGCTCGTCCACAGATCCGCCGTGCACACGGAATTTCCCGTGTACACGAAGCGCTGGTAACCTGCTCAGATATGAAGATATAATAAAGGAGCATAAAACAGAGCTAAACTAAAACTAGTACATCTCAGAAGAATACTGGAAAGTAAAGTACAACATAATTCTCAAAAATATACATGTCTCTCCCAGCTCACAAAAAAAAAAAACATCCAGCTGGCCGAAGCCAGACCCAAAATAAAAGGAAGTACAACAGTCTGAGTGTACCGGGGATACATCCGAATCTATCAAACTCAGGATCAGGTGAAAACAGCTAGCTAGTCAACGATCCTCTTACCTCGGTCCAGGGAAGAGGGTCCCGCGACTCCCGCAGAGGACTCTGCAAAACAAAGGGGAAAAGAAGAGGGAAAAAGAGTGGGGGTGAGAACTACTATAAAGACAGTAGCCTCCCCTAGTGGGTAAACCTCAACTCGAACCTGCCCACTAGGACTACTAGAGGCGAAAAGAAAAAAAGTGGTAAACTGAAAATAAAACTACTGATAAAAGCTACCACTAGTATGCCTCTACATGCCCAGCTAAAAGATAGCTACATATATACATCAGAATAACAAAGCCTGCCTGACCAAACCAATCTATACCCCAGTAAACCCTGGTACTGCCTGCGATGCCTGCCAAATCGGGTATGCCAGCCTACGCATAACACCGATAGGGGATAGGAGTCTCAAGGACTCAAGTCTGCATAACGCGCACTCCGGAGTGGCACTCGAGGGGAGCGACCCACACGAGTAAAATGCCTGAGTAAAAAGTCCGCAGGACTGGATCATGACACTGATCTAAATGGAAATAACCATCCACTAAAAGAAACCCAAATCCTCTCCCCGATCTGATGCAATAACAACTGTCCGGTCAACCGCCCAAAATCCGCGGTTGCCGCAACACCCTGCCATCACAGCCTGTCCGTCCTGAATCCCAAGTATCTGACTACACTATCCCAGCCCCTGCTCTAACCTGAGCATGACATCCCCTATGTCAAGATAACTGGAGAAAATGAAATCATGGTTTCTCCTAAGTCAATTCCAGCATGATAGTGCAGCAGAAAAAGGTGGCCTAACTAGATGACCATTCAAGCATGCAAAAGTCCTTTACTAAGCAAGATAATTTTAATATTCCAATTCTTACATTATGCCTTGGGTAAAAATATCCAAAATATTAACCTGCCATAAGCTGATTTAGACACATGCCTAAGTCCTTCAATAAACATTAAGTATGAAACAGATTTAGCCGGTTATTACCATTTATTAGTGTCTAGTCCTCTAAAGATGCAAGTATCAATCGTGAGCCCTTTTCCTTTCATTAAGCATACTATGTTCATTTTTACTAGTATGTTGGCCATATTACAAAATACAAGCTCCAATATGCCTAGTGGGTTGTCCAAAATAAGAGGTTAACAACGGTACCCACCTCGAGCGCTAAAATCCTGTCCCAAATGCGAAAACCCGCGCTCGCACCAAAACTCACCGCAATGCTGTGCCAAACCTTCAAGAAGAACATACATAATTTTAGTCCTTCAAACATCACAAAATCTGTCCCAAATTACCGATCCAAAGATCTCAGATTTTCACCTGCGAAGGGTGCTCAGAAAATTCTAATAAAAATACCGTCGCGTTCCTTGCGACGAACCCGTCGAAACGAGTACCTGTACGTTCAAAACCGAGCTTCCTTCGTTGAGATACAAATTCGGCAAGGGGAACACCCCAAACAAAACTGTGCAGAATTTCTGTACCAAAAAGTTACAGAGAAAGGAGATTTCCACCTTCGAAAAATATTCAGAAAAATCTGAGAAAATTCCAGGAGATTCCTCGCGTGATGTAGATGAGAAATGCCTTTTGAATCGCCTCGATCCGTCGCCTGAGCGCGAAGTTATAGCCAAATCAAGCAGGTGCTGTCCAAAACTCCGCGAGGAAAAATGGGTCACAAAGAAGCTCGGGAAAACTCAAAATCCACAAGAAAACTAGGGGCAACTCGAAATATCAAAAATGAAGCCCTACCTGTCGAGAGTCCAACGGCGCAAAATCACCCAAATCGGAGGTCGGGGTGAGCCGGGGGAGCCTAAACACTGCAAAGGGACGAAACGGGTCGTCGAAGAACGAGTGTTGCGCCGCGCCGGAAAATGACCAACCTCGAAAAACGCGCTCCTAAAAATCTCAGGAGTGAGCAACAAGAAGGGTTTCAGGTAGAGGAAAATTTTTCATTAAGGGTTCACTGTGGAAATCCTCACAGAAAGTGAGCAAAAGGGCCCCCCAAAAGGCCTTTATATAGGCTGCCAACCCCCCCCCTTTTTGTCGGATTCGGGCGCCACTTTCGGGCGCCCGAATCCTCGAAGCAGGTCGGACGGGGGGCCGTCCGACCGCCCGAATGTCCCTGGAGCGGCCACGTGTCCCCCGCACAGCAAACAGCCGTGCGGGGCGACTGGCCGCCCGCCACGTGGCCCGGGTGCGCTGGAGGCGGTGCATGCACCCCTCCGCTGGCCGGCCGACACGTGGCCCGCACTCGAGTGCGGGCCATGTGCGGCCGACCAGCCGCACTGTGGCCCTGCACCGGCCCGCGCCCCGAGGCGCCGCCTCGGGCACGCGTGGACCGAGTCCAGGTGAACCACCCAACCAGCCGGCGACGCGTGTCGTGCGCCCGGCCCACGAGCCCCGCGCCAACCTCCCTGGACCGCGCCCCACACGCCCGCCACGTCCGCGCCTGCCACGTGGCCCGCCGCGCGGTCCATGCACCGCCGCGCCCATTCCCGTGGACCGAGCGACGTGGGCCGCCCAATGGTGAGCTGCCACGTGGCATAGGCGGTCCACGAAGCACCCCATGCACCAAAAATCCCCCGAAACTTCCGGAAACCCGTTTTTGGTCATCCGGACTCCAAATTCGACAAATAAATAGTCGTTTTCAAGCGTTTTTCCGCGCTGAATCCAAATCCGAACTCCGCTTGGCCCAATTCCTTTTCTAAAATTCAGCAAACACCGCGAAGACCAAATCAGCTCAAATACCACACAGGGTCCATCTGTGGCACCCCTTTGATGCACCATGGGCCAGACACACCAACACTAGGTGTTCTACACAGTGGATTCAACGAAAAACTGAACGGGGAAAAACCAGAACACTACATATGAGCCCCAGGTATTTTTAGCATGATCTAGGGATGATTGGACACTAGACTGCATGGTTAGTTGGCATTAGATTGGCATCTGAACCGTTTTAAAAATCGGCGGACCGGTTTTAAGGAAAACTGAGTCTTAAAAATAGTTTTGGAATTATTGTGAGCTTCCAGAGGGTTTGATTAGGTTCAGGATGCATGTATCCTCGTGCCAGGGGGCCGAGTGGATTTTTAGAGCTCTGTGTGACGAGCCTCTAGTGTCAGGTGAGTGAGATCCCTGGTGGGATTATTCTAGATCATGGATTGGTATATCTGATTTTAGTAGAGGAGATGGTTTCTCCGACTTGATTTCGAGAGATTGGGCTCTGGCAGATTGGGTCGAGGAGGGTTCCCGACTTAGCCATGGATGTGCATTATCAGATTGGGTCGTTGAGGATTCTCCGACATAGCTATGAGAGGGTTTGGCATTCCCTGATCCAGTCGTGGAGGGTTCCCGACTGTGATGTGATATCTGGTATCGAGTATCCGATCTGTTTGATCGTGGATCATAGCCTGCATGTGCCATTTATGAGATAGTCGAGACTGACTAGATACTAGAGCTCGGTGGGGTCGCTCCCCTCGAGTACGCTCCGGATGCGTGATGATGATTGAGATGGACCGACTAGGACGCCCCACACGCAGTGGGCAGGTGCGTTCGTGGTAGTCGGCAGGACGCCCCACATAGAGTGGGCAGGTGCATCCATAGTAGTCAGTAGTACGCCCCACGTGGAGTGGGTAGGTGCGTAGTACGCCCCACAGAGAGTGGGCAGGTGTGTAGTATGCCCCACACGCAGTGGGTAGGTGCGTAGGACGCCCCACGGGAGTGGGCAGGTGCGTCATAGTGGTCGGTAGGACGCCCCACGTAGAGTGGGCAGGTGCGTTCCTAGACGACAGGCGCTGGCTTGTCTGTGCCAGTTTTGGACAGTCATTGAGATTTGGGTTTGAGAGCACCTTGTGTGCGAGTGGGGTATAGATGCTCTAGATGAGTTACCTTTGAGCATGATACTTGAGCACTAGTGGTGAGAGTGTATGCATAGACAGGATCTGGTAGAGGTTTCCTTGAGCATCTGGTTGTAGCATTTAGTTGTAGCTCATTTCCTGCTTTCATTTATCTTCTATCTGCGTACCTATCTTTTTGTGACCTCCAGTAGAATTAGTGGGCATTACCGTGTGTCACGCCCGAGCCCGCCATTGGGTCGTTCTCGGGCACGCCAACAGGACCCGCCAATCGGGCACAACCTCACGGCTACCCGAAAGGAACGGTCACAACCATCTCGAATCAAAATAATGCTTATGATGAGATATATAAATATCAGAGTCAGCTCACTACTAATTAAAACTTCATTCAATAAAACAAATATTTAAGCCGATATGAAAGCATGATAAGAATAGCCATAATAAACTTTATTACATTTACATCTCTCACTTACAAATTACATATATTACAATGCTTTTCCTCAAAGACATGGTTCACTCAGATCATTAAAAGCAAAGGTACCTATGCTAGACCTCTAGGTCTCTATGCTGCTGGGCCTTGCCCCTGTTCGTATGCCTCGC
>CM055067.1:29074101-29137547 GCA_029204045.2 Tillandsia leiboldiana
CGGACTCCGGCACCCGTGCACCGTTTTGCGTGCGGACCTCCGTTTTGCTTGCGGATTCCGGCACCGTGCACCGTTTTGCGTGCGGACTCGCCGCGCCGTGCACCGTTTTTCACTGCAATACTCCGTTTTTGGTGCGGACTCCGTAGCGTGCTCCGTTTTGCGTGCGGACTACGGCGGCGTGCTCCGTTTTGCGTGCGGACTACCGCGGCGTGCTCCTTTTTGCGTGCGGACTCCGACTGGCGTGCCCCGTTTTGCGTGCGGATCACGGGGGCCAATTGCAAGTGTCTACGAGCAATTGGTGGCAAATCGAGGTGGGTGGCCTTATCTCCAAGTTTTATGGAATGTACATTAATTCTATTAATGTAGGACTATGCATGATAGTTTATTTCCCTGTGTAGCATTCTAGATTGTTGGAATGACTATCCCTTTATTATTGGTTAATGTGGTTATCTTGGAACTTGACCTAGCACCCCCGTCATACGTTGCATGTGTAACCAGACCAGTAGAAAACCCTCACTTGGGCTAGGGTTATTTATGCTTAGACATCCACACTGTTCTTTCATCCCTGGACATAGTGTTTTCTCGCCCGGGTAGTGGGCCGAGAGGTCGGGACTTGCTTTTAGTGTGGGATGCTTTTGCACTCTTGCTTGGGAGCAGAGTGGAGTCTGGTAGTTGTAGCGGGTTGCTTATCTATGCGGGGAGCCGTTTGGGTAAACGGTAGTCCCGGGCCGTCGAGTATCTTCCGGTCCGTATTGTTGGGAACCGTTGGGGTTGACGGTGGTCCCAGGTCGTTGAGTGTTGTCCGACCTGTTTTGTTACCCTGAGTTGTGGGTCGTTCCTGGCTGTGGAGTATCTCCAGCCAGTGAGCTTTGTGCTGCGAACTGTTGGAGAGGCTAGTGTCTCGTGTTTTGAGTTAGCCGAGCAGCTGAGTCGTCGAGAGTTCTCCGACTGTTGTGCGAGGTATTTGGGGATCCTGAGTCCTACCGTTCTGTGAGTGAGCGTGGATTTTGACTAGCCTGCTTATGCCAATTTGTGATACTCTATGCCGCGCCGTTTTCCTCAGTTGGAGTCGCGTCCCTGAGATGCCGCTGTGGATACGATGGGCCTGTTGAGGCAGTTTTGCGCGAGGAGTGAGTTAGTCGGGCAGGACGCCCCACGTAAATCCCGTCCTCATGGGGATGTGTGGTAGTGGGCAGGCGCGTTCCTAGTCGACAGGCGCAGGCTTGACTGGACCCTATGAGGCAGTCAGTTCGATTGGGTCTTTTGAGCACCTTGGGTGCGAGTGGTCTCTTTTACTTTCATCTGTTCCACTTTTTGAGTATCTAGATAGAGGTATGGCAGCTGTAGAGTAGCTCCAGCTTTTCTTGTTCAGATTTCATTGCTCTGTTATCTTTTACCTCTAGTAGACTTGGTGGGCAGACCGTTGGGCTTGTTGACGGCACCCACTGAGAACTACTGTGGGAAGTAGTTCTCACACCCGTCGTGGTGTCTTTTTCCCCAGGAACTTCTTCTCCTGTTCCTGTTGCTCCAGTTGCTGATCCTTCTGACCGAGGCGAGGGAGTCGCGAGCTAGTTCCCTACCCGTCATTGGAGTGTAGCAGTACCCCTCCAGAGGAGAGCTTCAGTAGATTAGTTTACTTCTGTTTTCCTCTGTTGAGAGACCTTTGTTGTGAGGTATAGAGTTGTACTTTATTCTACAGTTTGAGAGACTGATGTAGTGAGGATATTCTTGTATCGAGAGTCTGTACACTGATGTATTTATTGGAGATACCTCCCTTTTGAGTTTTGTATCAGAGGACTTTGTATACGATCGTATTTGGGAGATGGATATTGTATTATTTTCAGTTGTACAGTGTTTGGTTTTCAATTTTTAGTAGTTTACTTTCCGCTCTGATATCTGTGTACTGTAGTTGATTCTTTCTGCAGGTTAGACGCTTCGTCTGTACGGCAGTTTCCGTACAGACGGCGGATCTGTTGGCGAGCCCGGGTCGCAGTTTCGACCCCGGGGCGTGACATTCCATCCCAAAGTTAGCGAAACCAGATAACCGCCAGTGCAACACACACCAAACCACAACCTGTGTCAACTCAACCAAGGCAACCCGAAGCACACCCACACGATTAACCAATAAGGAAATAAGCCCTAACAAGGAGAGGTCCTCACTCGGTCACTCCCGAATCTGGACCATCCGAGTGAACTACTCAGCCGCGGTCTATCATCCAAAGGAACCCTCAGGGACACAACCACAAGCCATGTTTGCCCCAATAGTCCACACAGCGCCAGCTGTGGAATTATCAAACTCATCCCCAGACAGCTTTCCTGCGCCAGGTATCCGCCATCACAGTGGCCCTGTCGGGGTAATCCAAATGCTCAACAATAACCCAACTGTAATTCCACAGTCGCTTTAGGAGGCATCACTAAAACTCGCAGATATCTCTCCCAACACTGGAAATACTAGAATTGGCGCTGGTAGCAATCTCAATAATCTGGCATACAGCTTCCTTCACCTAAGCATTATAGCACATCCACAAGTGCTCCTCATGCCCCAAGTCGCTCTGGGAGTAAAAATATCCCTGGAGGATCTTGTTACCAATCCAATCAGGTATTCGCACCATACTATAACTGCCGGAGCACGACTCCATCAAAAGGTCCTAGATACCACCCGGACCTGTCTACCCTCGAACCATAAAAGGACCCTCAGAGTCGTGTATCCACGACGTGGCACTAGGTGAAACAGACCCCTCAATCCATCAGATCCTGCAACTGCGCCATCAGCTCTCTCAGCTCTACAAGCGACATCCAATGAGGTGCTATCGATGGTGGCGCGGTTCCCCGAACCACGGCAAACGCAATCTCTATCTCCCTAACCGGCGGCATCACAAACAGCTCCGGTGAAATCACACCCGGGATCTCGTGGGCAACAGAGATATCCTTGAATCCCGGTGCCGCCAAAAGAACCTCTCACACTGTCGCTACAACCTGTATGCTCTGGTAATCTCAACCATCAAGCCCCCCTCTCGTCTGCCTCACAGAAGGTCAAAGTCCTCTCTTCTGCAGTCTAACATCCTGTGGCACTGTGCCAACCAATCTCAGAGCATACTATCCCCTGCTCTAATCAGAGCATACTATCCTCTATGTCTAAGTGACTAGAGAAAGAATGAAACATGGTTTCTCCTAAGTCAATTCCAGCATGATAGTGTAGCAGAAAAAGGTGGCCTATCTAGGTGACCATTCAAGCATGCAAAAGTCCTTTTCTTGATGAAACCATTTTAAGTACTCTAACCGCATGTCCCAACCTTTCATTAAACATTCAACATGTTATGGATTTAGCATGATTTCCAAGTAATTATACTACATATCTAAAGCATGGAAACACAACCTACTAACTTGTAGTTTTCTTGACAATGCCAATATTAACAAAGAAACCATGATCTCATACAAGCATGCTAGGTCCATTTCACAGTTCTACTAACAACATGATCAAGAGCATTCCAATAGGCCTAGTGACAAATCATAAGTAGGAGGTTTACAACATCACCCACCTCGAGCGCTAATCCCAGACCCAAAAGCGAATCCCACGCTCAGTCTAAAATAGTCACCACAACTCTGTACAAAATACCCCAAAGGAACATACATAAATTAATATAATATTCCAACCAAATCTGTCCACTTTTACAACAGTCCACAAATTGTCTGTTTTCACCTGTGAAAAATGCCCGGAAAAATCCAAGATAAATACTGTCGTGATCCTCGCGACGAACTCGTCGAAACGAGTACCTGCACGTTCAAATCCGATTTTTCTACGCTGAGTTACAAATTCTGCAAGGGAGACACCCCGAATTCAAATGTCCAGAAAATCTGTGTCAAAGCACTACAGTGGAACGAGACTTTCACCTTCGTAAAATATTCCAAAAATTCAGCGAAAAATCTAGGAGATTCCTTGCGAAGTGTAGATGAAAATTGCCTTTTGAATCGTCTCGATCGGACGTCTGAACGAAAAGATACGGCTAGAACACCGCGGTGCTATCCAAAAATCCGCGCAGAAAAATGGGTCAAATGGGTGCTCGGAAAACTCCAAGGTCAGCATGGAAAACGAGGAACCTCAAAACACAGGAGTTGAAGTCCTACCTGTCGTGAGTCCAACGGCGTGAAAATCGGCGAAATCGGAAGTCGGGATGAGTCAGGGGAGTCCAAACACTGAGAAGGGGCGAAGCAGGTCGCCGGAGAACAAGCGTCGCGCCGCGCCGTAAAATCATGAACCTCGGGAAACGTGCCACCAAAAATCTCCAAAGTCCTCCAATTGATAGTGCACTGTGTGGGGGAAATTTGCTCTGAAGAACTCTCTGTGGAAAAAGATCCAGAAGAGCTGAAAAAAAAGACTAAGGACCCTATTTATAGCCCAGCCCAAAGTGCTGTCGGGCCGGGTTTTCAGGCGCAAGTTTCGGGCGCACTGCGCCCGGAAACCCGGTTGTACACCTCCTGTACGACGCGCCCGAATCACTCTGGTGATGCCACGTCACCCCGCAACAGGGGACAGCGGTGCAAGGGTCCCGCCGCGCGCCACGTGTCCCCCCGCGGTCAGCGGGGGTAGGTACGGCCCGCCTGTCGTGTGCCAACACGTGTCCGCACTCGAGTGCGGCCGACCGCCCGCCTGGCGCTACTGTGCGCGCGCCGTCCCGAGGCGCCCCTCTGCGCACACCGTGGACCGCGCCCTCGTGAACCAGCAAATCCCAAGCCGCCACGTGTCATGCGCCCGGTCCACCGCAACCCCGCAAAGCCCCTGAGCCGTGCCGCGTGCGCCGGCCATTCCGGGCACGCCACGCGTCCCCCGCCCGCGGTCCATGCACCGCCGCGCCTCCCCGTGGACCGAGCTGCGTGAGCCGGCCAATAATAGGCCGCCACGTGGCTCAGGCCGGTCCACGAGCCACACCCATGCACCGAAAATCCCCGAAAACTTCCGGAAGCCCGCTTTTGGTCATCCGGACTCCAAATTTAACAAGCAAATAGCCGTTTTCAAGCGTTTTTCCGCGCTGAATCCAAATCCAACCTCAGATTGGCCCAAAACCTTTTCCAAAATTCGGCAAATGCAGCCGAAGGCCAAATCAGCTATCAAAGTCTCACAAGGTCCATCTGTGGCACCCCTTTGATGCACCATGGGCCAGACACACCAACACTAGGTGTTCTACATAGTGGATTCATCGGAAAGTTGCATGGGAAAAACTAGAACACTACATAAGATCCATCCACATGCCTAGGGTTTCTAAGTCCATAATGACCTACAACCTAGGCTCCGATACCACTCTAATCTGTCACGCCCCAGGGTCGAAACTGCTACCCGGGTCCGCCAACAGATCCGCTGCCCATACGGAAAGCCCCGTATAGACGAAGTGTCTAACCTGCAAAACATAATAGTACAGCTATATAGATATAAGAGCTGAAAAGTATACTACCGAAATAAGAAAATACATCTTCCAATAGTACAAGTCTGAACCTCACTACATAAGTATCTCAAAATAAATAAAACTCTCAACAACAACTAACCACAATAACCCAGCAGATTGTACTACAAAGCTCCAAAAAGGGTGCCACTATTCTCTAAGGATAGGTAGGGAACTAGCTCGCGACTCCCTCGCCTCAATCAGCAACAGAAGGATCAGCAACACCCGCAGAAGACTCTGCAAAACAAAGGAGAGGAAAGAGGAAGGGGAGGGGGAAAAACCCCTAGCGGGTGTGAGAACTACACCAACACGTAGTTCTCAGTGGGTACCGCCACCAAGCCCGACGGTCTGCCCACTAAGTCTACTAGAGGCATAAGATAACAGGAAAACTGTACTAATGTAAAGATAAGCTAGAAAGAAATCTACAGCTATCATGCCTCTATCTACAATGCTCAATAGGTGATACAGATAAAAATGGTGCATCGACTCTAACCCGAAATACTCAATCAACCCAATCACAGTGACTGCCATATAGGGTCCAGTCAAACCTGCGCCCACCTACTGCCATTACATCCACGGAGGACTGGACTTACGTAGGGCGTCCGTGACTGCCTAAAAAAAGGCCCAACCAGAGGGACTGCGTCGACAAGTCGCGATAGCAAAGTAACAGGCCTAGCTCCGAAGTGGCACTCGAGGGGCGCGACCCCACCGAGGAAAGTATCTGCGCATCTCTGTCGAGCTCAATTTGGCTCATGCAGGCTATAATCCAAATCAATGATCAACAAGATCAACAGTGCCCAAAACACATCTCTAACTCACTAACTGAAAATACTTGAACAGTCAGGACAGCTGTCAACCCAACGGCTCCCCAAATAGAACATCAACTCAACATACAAACCCATTAGACTGGAGATGCTCCACAGCCGACAACAAGGAAGGGTCCGAAAACCCCGAAAGACTAGAACCTACAACCCAAATCAAACAAGAACAGGCTCTAGGCATAGCCTCTCGTTGTTCTCGACCCAAAAAAAAAGGCAGCCGTAGAATCCAGATCACTCGAACTCTCTCGGGTGAAGAAGTTTATAGAAAAGGCGACATTTATTACCGAAAACCATTTTCACTCTAGCCCACGTGGGGTGAGGACTAAAAGTAGTTCTTTTTTGTAAAACCATCTTGATTTAATAAAATCTATTTTAATGAATTTTAGCTATTTTAGGAAAATCAGTTAGAAACAAGTTTTATTCCCAAACCCAGAAGGGCTAATGCCTTCGCCCAATCAGATAAGAACAGACTCCAGCGATCCTTCGACATTTGAAAGAAAAATATTGGTTTACTGAAATCATGTGTGTCCAAAAAGATTCTGGATTCAAGGTCTTGCTATCACTGGTACACCACTGCCACGAACACAGTGGCGACAAACAAATCGAAAACTCGACAACCCGGGACCACCGTTTACCCAAACGGCACCCGCCACTGGTACAAGACTAGCTACATCTACCAGACTCCACTCAGCCCCCAAGCATGAGTGTAACATGCATCCTACACTAAGAGAAATTCCGACCACTTAGCCCACTACCCGGGCGAGGAAAACACTATGTCCAGGGATAGAATGTAAAGTGTGAATGTCTAAAGCATAAATAAACCTAGCCGAAGTGAGAGTTTTCTACTAGTCTGGTTACACATGCAACATATGACAGGGTTGTTGGGTTATACTATAATAAGGATCTAAATAGGGGAAAAACCACATAGAGGGGGGGTGAATAGGTGTAAACGATAAACACTCAAAAATATTTGCGTAATAAAAACCCAATGCGGAAATAAAAATAACACGCAAGATTTTTACGTGGAAAACTCCAAAACCAGGAGTAAAAAATCACGGGATCGATAAAACGGTGAAATCAACTAAGATTATAACACGTACAAAGGTGATATAACGCACTCACAGACGACTTATCCTTTTTCCATACGCTCCGAGTTGATCTTCTCCGCTCGCTCCGCAACGCGCCTCGAATCCACGATTTGCGTCCAACGCCGAATCCACGGCGTCCAACGTCGAGTCCACGACATCTGACCGAATCCACGGTCTCCACCAGGTAGTACGTCTCGATCACACGAACGTACCTCGCTCCGAATCCACGAGAGCGGTAGCACCTTGAATCCATAAGGCACGCGAATCCACACGCCGATTTTGGGGAAAATCGTTATTTTGTTGGTGGTGATGATCCGCCGAATACTTAGATCAAAGATAGATCGGAAATGCCATCTAAGTATTCATTAATTTGATTCTACTCAAAATCTGAGTATGAAAACCTAGAATCAAATTAATTAATATAGATGAAGAAACATAGAATTAAATCTAGTTATTTCCTTTCTTCTCTATATGTGGATCTTATAAGTTTTTCTCCGTTAATATTTTTTCGTCATTTCCCGGAGTAAAAAACTTATCGTGGATTACCCTAAAAGATAGAATTAGGGTTTACTTATAGGTTAGAAACCATTGGAAGAGGATAAGAATCAAAAACTGATTGTAACAGAATTTTTCCCGCACGACGGTCCGGACCGGATTAGGCTCGTTCAGGACTGTCATTTTTTTTTCAGAGAATTCCTGAAAAATCAAGGTTCGGGGTCCGGAACGAAATGCCACGGTCCGGACTGTTCATGCAGTTTCTGCAAAAACTACGTTCGGGGTCCGGAACGAAATCTCACGGTCCGGACTGTTCATGCAGTTTCAGCAAAATCCACGTTCGGGGTCCGGAACGAAATAGGGATGTTCAGGACTGGATTTGTGCATGAACTACCAACGTTCGGGGTCCGGACTGTAGTCCCCTGTTCCGGATCCTGAACATGTAACTTGTCCAGTTTTTAATTTTTATGCGATTAAAAACCCATCCAAGTGTTTCTACATTATAAGAAGAATTCAGATCACCAATAATGTTTAGTTAAACTTACCTGATCATTTTGAATTCATATTTCTTGAGATTGAGGTATATGATCCAAGCTTTTTTATCTTCAATCTTCAAGACTTAAACACTTTCACGAAATACGCCAAAACTAAAATCCTTAACAATCTCCCCCTTTGGCGGTTTCGTGACAAAACGTAGATCCACTTAAGAAAATTCAAAAAGATATTTTTGTTGCTATCACCATACAACAAAAATTTACATTTGAGATCCAAATAAAAATGAATACACGAGATAAACTCCTAAAACAGACTCTAGACTTAGACATCTGTACTCTCTGCAAAAGGAAGTAATTCTTGACAAAAGAAATCGTTAGATACCTCAAGAATTTTTTGCATTCAAAAACCAACCAGAGAGATAGAGTTTATACTCACCATGACATTTATGAACTCAGATATGTATTAAGATATCAATCAGAGATAGAGCATTAAAATCCAAATGTCATAAATTTGTTCGTAATCAAACAACTTGTTAGTAATAATACATGCCCAAATAGTTAGTCAAATAGTTAGTCGAGACATGCATTCATTCACAATACAAAACCAAAAGTTGTTTTGATACTTACCTTCCTTTGATACTTACCTTCCAGAGTTCAAAGTTCTCACAAACCATTGTCAATCATTGTTCATCATTGTTCATATCTCTCTTCTTTGATACTTACTTTCCTTTGATACTTACCTTCCAGAGTTCAAAGTTCTCACAAAGCATTGTCAATCATTGTTCATCATTGTTCATATCTCTCTCCCCCTTTTTGTCACTAAATTAAGCCAAAATTACAAAAATTAAAAGGGAGTCAAAGGTTCAAAAAGATAGAGAACTAAAACCTGCAAAAGAGAAAATTAGCTAGAATAACAAAGAAACCACAGATTAGATCATCAGAGCAAATGATCATTCCAGATCAGACTGGTCTGAACTGCTACAGTTCAATTTGTTCAAAATTCCTTTAAGCATTCCTGATATTTTGGAACATTTTCTTTTCATCTTGTGAATGTTAGTGGACATTCTTTCTTGTTCTTCAGACATTCTCCTCTGTTCTTGTTGGATAGATAATATATCATCTTCTGTGGTGTTTCTCCTGGAGGTCGAAGGAGGTTGAATGGACGCTGACGGTGCATATTGACCTTCATTCCATAGATGTTCTCTAGGCAGAGAGCGTGCTCTGGCGAGGGGTTCATTAATCTGAATTCCACTACCACTCGAATTCTTTCGCCTAGTGTACTGCTTGGTTGTTGAAGAAGACTTCATCAGCTTTTTGTTCTTTAAATAAAACCTATCTTCGTCATCAACAGCCTATTGTACTTCTTTACAAAATGTGTCCCAATCCTCTTCATCTTCTGATTCTGACTCAATTTGAGGAATATTCTTCGTCTCTTCTTGATGTGTGCCATCTTGTTCCTTTTTAACAGATGCACGAGTTCCTACCAATGCCACAATGAGCACAATGATCCATGCAAAAGCCATCTTTGCTGCTAGTGCGTTAGTGATTAGGGAAACCTGCGAGCAAGAACTCAAGAACACGAAAAATTGTTTATTTTCAAAAATTTGAAAAATTATACCTAAACAATCATTATCATGTAGAGAGACTAGGAATCCAATTAGTTTTGCAAAAAGAATTTTAAAAATAGATCAATCCCATGATTTTCAAAAATTCCTATTATATGCCCTAAAACCGAATTTTCAAAAATCGAAGACTAAAAATCCGTTAATCAAGAGAATACCTAGCATATAATCAAAACTAATCTACTCAGAGTTCTTATTTCAAAAGAAATTTGACCAAAAACCAATCTCAAACGAAAAAGATACAAGATCTTCACGCACGTTTTGAGAAAATAGAGAAAACCTGTGAAAAACCGAAGTTTTGATCATGAAAACTCACTTTGATCCGAAGAACTTGAGTTAGAAAGGCTCCAAATCAGTTGATTTCTAGAGAGAGAAGCACTGGAGACTTGGAAACAAAAGATTGTTGTAAAAAGAAATCAAATCCCTTTTGTTTCTTATAAAACCCTAGCCGTGGTCCGGAACGGAGAAAGAATCCAGTCCGGATCGGCTACCAGCAGAAAATTCCTGCGTTCGGGATCCGGAACGAATATTCCGGTCCGGATCGGCTCCAAACTTTTTCTTCAGAAAAATTTAGGAAAATTCTAGAAAATCCAGAAAAAGTATGTAAGCACTTTTGCATGTCAACTTTAAACAAAAGTCATCATTTCACATCAAAAGAAATAGATTATGCTAAATCTATCAATAATATCCAAGTAATGAAATGAGAATTTATAAAAATTAAATCCCTTAAAGTTGAACAAGTTCAATGACATCTATCATGATCTTATGAGTAATGCGTTTATCAAATCATTAATCTTGCAAAGAAAATGAAGTACCAAGATCAATAGATGTTTGAAATCCCAAATATGTTAGATAATATATCTAATCAATTTATTGTAAGGAGTGGCTCTTTGAGCATCTTTCAATAAAATCCCCACCTTATACCAACCTTGGAATTTGACAGAGTCAAGTATTCCAAAAAGCATTTTATCTTATTCAACTTGAAAAACCATGCTTGGTATACATGTGGTAGCTGCACACAGTACTCGGACGACCGAGGTGGTAGCTCTTTCCTTCATGTGGTGGTAGTTTTCATACTCCTCAATGGGATGTAACTCTTTCCACATCTTATGAGCATAAATATTTTAACAAACTCCCCCTCAATTAGTTAACAATTATTTAAGATATAAGGTATTCAACCAAAAATTGATCTCGAGTTTCATACTTAACTCAATTTCCAAATATGATAAAAACTATACCAAGAGATCATATGAGAGAGAAATTGACTTTGATCAATTAAAGATGATTTAATTGACATAAATGATCATTGCATCAAATGAATTATTATGATATCCAAAGCATAATAAATTTCTAAATATATGAAAGAATGCAAGTAAAGTCAATTATACTAATGCTCAATTAATGTTCTATGTACAAACATAGACAAAGAACACAAACACACACAAAACCTAACCTAAGCATTGGTTTCAAAAAGTGTTGTTTTAAAGAAAGCATTCCAATCACTTTTCGCAAAAGAATAAATCGTTTTTGATCCAAAGGTTTTGTTAAAATGTCAGCTAATTGATCCTCAGTTGAAATATAAGATATTTGAAGAATACTTGTGTGACACCCCCGGAATTTGAAATAGTCCTATATATAAATAATATAATAGGACTAAATCTCTTAACCCGGCTATAGCATTTTGGGTGGTAGCAAGACCCAAGAGGTTAAAAGTGTTAAGCGTGCTAGAGCTAGAGTAGTTCTAGGATGGGTGACCCCGTGGGAAGTTAGGGCGTCACAATTGGTATCAGAGACAATCACCAGCCGGAAATGTGAGATGAGTTTCGGTTGAGCAAGGGTTATATAGCGGGTAGAGCGTGGCTCCCCGGCTAATGACTGTTGTAGGTGGAGTGTAGCTCCCTACAAGGTTGGCTAAGGCTAGTGTAATGACACGGATTTTTTTAGTAATATTTTACCCTCCTTCTAATAAAGTGTCCCTTTAGTGGATCGGAATTATCATATTTCTGTAAGTCGGTCAGTGTGCGGCGTGAGTATTTTTCTGTGAAAGAGCACGAAAAATGATGACCGACGGTGCGATCCGATTCGAAATCCGATGTAGTGATCTTCCGAAATGTAATTTTTAGTGTCGCGGTGACTTAACGTGCATCGGAACCCGTGCAAAATATCATGCACGCTTTTCGAGAAAAAGGTGGGTTTATCTCGTGTGATTAATTAGTTAGAGAATTAGTTATTCGGTTATGGATATTAATGGTGGGTTATCCCGTAGGATTAATTAATTAAATAATTAATTATTCGGTGACGGAAAGTAAAAACGGAATTTAATTATACGTACGAGAAGGGAAAAATCCCACTTTTCGTAAAAGAGGAAAACGAAACCCTAACCAGAGAACGGAAGGAAAAGAAAAAAAAAAGGCGGAACCCTAACCGGAGGAAAGAAAGAGGAAGAAGACGACGGGATCCGATCACCCCGAACCACGTACCGGAAGCAAGAACGTGATCGGACGACTCCCCCGTCGGATTATCCGGTGTGTGATTTTACGTTCGTAGCATCTTTGGGTTTTTCATACTTTTGTTGTCTTCTCCGTCTCCGTCTCCATCGTCTCCGTCGGCCGCCGTCGTCGCCATGCAACTTAGGGCACGACGCGGGCGGGCGGACGACGCGCGGTGCCGCTAGGGCACCGCGCGGGCTGGGGAGGCGCGTGGTGCCGCTTGGGCACCACGCGGGTGGACACCGCAAGGCGGGCGCCGCGCGGACGTCGCGCGGGCGCCGCCGCGGGTAGCACCGCTGGCGCCGCGCAGGCCGCACCCGCGCGGGTGCCACGCGGGCACCGCCCGAGGGCAGCACCCGCGGGGACCGCGCGGGCGGTCGCCGCCCGAGGGCAGCACCCGCGGGCGCCGCGCGGGCGGGCACCGCGCGGGCGCCGCCCGAGGGCAGCACCCGCGGGCGCCGCGCGGGCGGACACCGCGCGGGTGCCACCCGAGGGCAGCACCCGCGGGCGCCGCGCGGGCAGACACCGCGCGGACGCCGCGCGGGCAGTCACCGCGCCCGCGCCGCGCTGGGACCACCCGCAGGCGCACGTCGCGCGGCCTTGAGCCGCGCGGGGCACCCGCGGGCCGACGGCCGTCGCGCGCGCGCGCGCGAGGAGTCGTCGAGCGTAGTTGTTGGCGCCGGTTTGGGGGTTCTCGGCGTGGAGTTAGTTGGGTTCCGTTTCCCGGTATTCGTACGTATTATTAACTGCTGTTTCTGGGGCTTTCGTTAGGTCCAGGTGCACGGCAGGAGAGTGTCACAGATCCCAAGTACCCCGGGGTATCTTCCCTCAACCAGGTGGGTTCTTATGCAACAAGTGTTGTAAGTGCATTAGGTGCAGTGTATCATCTAAGTATTCATGCTCACCTGTTTAACAAAGTAGATGAGATGTTTCCAGTGAATTAACCCTTCGCATTATCATGAACCGTTCTTTTGTGGATGTTTGTGGCGACCAAGTGTCGCGATATTTAATTTACGCCGACTTCGGCAAACCGGTGTTGATTGTTGCACGTACACTGGCGGATTGGCCTCCGCATAGGTGTACTTTTTCGGAGGAGTGGTCTGAATGACCCGTGTGCCCCACGTGTGTAGGGTGGGGACCTCTTCATGATAGCTAAACATGTCTCTCACGCTTCGTGAAGGGGTAAAAGCATCAACTGTCGCGTGGGGAGATCGTCGACTACCCTGACGCGACGGTGTCACTAAATTAAATAAAGTAAACTCAGGGCGAAGGATTGCGAAAGGTTCCGGTGCAGAGTATTTCATTTAAAGTTATTGCCCTTTAATGTTTTAACATCTACTTTGTTTGTCACTGACTTTACCCACTCCGTGACAGGTTCAAATAGGTATGTTCATCGGGACGGTGGTGAGGCAACGCAGTCATAACTATTGGCCGTATGAGGCCTTATGTCAGGACTTTTAGTTTGGTTATCTCTATTCGCTATTCTCTATTCTCTCTCTCTAGTTTAATTTGTGTGGATGCGGATCATGCTGGATGGTTGGTTAGTTGTTTGATATCACAGTAGAATTTAAATTATTGTTCTCAATTTTTGCGGCCGTTTTACGATATAAAAATGGGTTTCGAAAATGTCTTTCAAAAATCAAGTGTCGTGTGGGCACTACTTTGAAAACCTATGGTTTTATCCTTTCAAAAAGATGTAGCCGCCTTACTGTGAATATGTAGACGTTTTAAAGGAATGGGTGTCGAGTGGACACCGTTTGCAACTTGTAGAATCTTCTTAATGTGATTGAATGTTTTTACACTCTCGTACTGGTTGACTGTGACTGTGTGGTTAAAGATTTCATGAAGAATGATGTTATTGTCGTTGTTGTAACCGTGACGTCGTGCATATACAAAGGAGACTCTGTCCGATTGAAGAGTGAATTTGTATATGTGGCGAGTCTGACACGCACTGGGGGAGGTCGATGCTTATTCATAAAGAAAAATATATATACGCTTTTTCCGCTTGTCTTTACTTAAAAACCCCCGGGGCGTGACAGCTAGCGAGACGAGTCTCACATCGCCTGGTACTAGTGAGTGTGCTTGAGCCTGACGTGGATGTCAGGGCTTAAAGGGGGGAGAAATGTGACACCCCCGGAATTTGAAATAGTCCTATATATAAATAATATAATAGGACTAAATCTCTTAACCCAGCTATAGCATTTTGGGTGGTAGCAAGACCCAAGAGGTTAAAAGTGTTAAGCTAGCGTGCTAGAGCTAGAGTAGTTCTAGGATAGGTGACCCCGTGGGAAGTTAGGGCGTCACAACTTGATTCAACTAGCTCTCTTAGAAAATGATATCTAAGTTCAATGTGTTTTGTTCTAGAGTGTAACACAGGATTTTTGGAAATATTTATAGCACTTGTGTTGTCACAAAGAATAGTTACCGAAGTTGCTGAAATTCGGAAGTCGCTCAACATGCTTTTCATCCAAATGAGTTAAGTTGAACAACTACCCGCTGAGATAAATTCCGCTTCGGTAGTCAAGAGTGCTATGCAGTTTTGCTTTTTACTATGCCATGCAACAAGGTAATGGCCAAGATAAAAACATACACCACTCATACTTTTCCGATCATCCACAGATCCTGCCCAATCGGCATCTGAATATCCTATAATGTCAAGCGTTGTTCCCATAGGATACCAAATTCCGAAATTCAGTGTTCCTTTGACGTACCGGATGATCCTTTTCACCGCTTTCAGGTGAACCTCCTTTGGTACTGATTGATATCTCGCGCAGATCCCAACACTAAAGGATATATCCGGGCGACTAGCCGTGAGGTAGAGTAGACTTCCAATCATGCTACGATAAAGCTTCTCGTCTACACTTTCACTAAGAGATTCACTTCCTAATCCCTTATTGCTAGTTCCCATTGGAGTCGGAAAATCTTTAGAGTTTTCTAAATCGAATTTCTTCACCAACTCCCTTGCATACTTGGATTGGCACAAATGGATGCCTTCTTCATTTTGTTTCACTTGCAATCCAAGAAAGTATGTCAGTTCGCCCATCATAGACATCTCAAATTCGCTTTCCATGGTTTCTGCGAATTTAGAAGCATCATTGTCTCTAGTTGCACCAAATACAATGTCATCGACATAGATTTGTGCCACAATGAAGTTATCCTGATAATGCTTCACAAAGAGAGTACGGTCTGCTCCCCCTCGAGTATAGCCCTTTTCCAATAGGTGCTTTGTTAACCTTTCGTACCACGCTCGCGGTGCTTGTTTTAGACCGTAAAGAGCCTTTTTCAAACGAAAAATATGGTTAGGTTGTTTATAGTCTACAAAACCTTTCAGTTGAGCCACATAAACTTCCTCGTTCAAAAACCCATTTAAAAATGCGCTCTTAACGTCCATTTGAAAGAGTTTGATTTTAAAATGACAAGCAATCACTAACAAAATACGAATCGACTCGAGTCGAGCAACTGTGGCGAACGTCTCATCAAAGTCTATACCTTCAATTTGTGAGTAGCCCTGAGCAACTAGGCGTGCTTTGTTCCTGATGACGGTACCATCCTCGTTTTTCTTATTCTTGAAAATCCATTTAGTACCAATCACATTGTGTTGCTTCGGTGGCTTCGTTAGTTCCCAGACTTTGTTTCTTTCGAACTGATGGAGCTCTTCCTGCATCGCTTCAATCCAGTAGTCGTCCTGAAGAGCTTCATCGACGTTCTTTGGTTCTACCATGGAGACGTAACATGCGACTCCACAAACCAACTGTCTCCGAGTCCTGACTCCTTCTTGTGGGTCTCCAATAATGTTCGATTCCGGATGATCCTTAGAGATCCATAGCGTTTGAGGTAATGGAGTACTCGGAGGTACATATGATGATTCCTGTATTTCAGATAAACTAGAAGAACCATTAGATGCATCAACTTTATCAAAAGAGTTATTATAAGAAGATGCATTTACAGGAGTATCATCATCTAGAGACATATCAGGGGTAGATTTATCAAATGCAAAATGAAAAGCTTCATCTACTTTAACATTAATAGATTCTACAATCGTTGTAGATTCCAAGTTAAATACCCGATATGCTCTACTGTTTGTAGAATAACCCATGAAGATCCCTTCGTCACTTCGAGAGTCGAATTTACCAAGATTTTCGCGATCACGCAAAATATAACAACGACTCCCAAAGATACGAAAATATTTGATATTCGGTTTTCTACAAAACCACAGCTCATATGGTGTATTTAAAGTTTCCGGGCGCAAATACACTCGATTAATTACATAGACGGCGGTGTTCACAGCTTCAGCCCAAAAATGTAACGGGAGTTTCCGGCTATGAAGCATCACACGCGCCATCTCTTGAACAACCCTATTTTTGCGCTCGACTACACCATTCTGCTGAGGTGTATAGGGTGCTGAGAATTCATATTTTATGCCGTTGGAAGTGCAAAAATCAATGAATTTACAATTAATGAATTCTCCACCTCTATCACTGCGAACACGAACGATCTTTTCATTTCTCTCAATCATAATACGATGACAAACCTCATGAAAAGAGTCGAAAGTATCCGCTTTCTCTTTTAAAAATGTTACCCATGAATATCTAGAGAAATCATCAACCAAAAGAAAAATATACCATTTACCTCCCAAAGATGGTTGACGAGTCGGCCCCATTAAGTCCATGTGCAGTAATTCCAAGGGCCGATTGGTACCAACGTGGTTCAAGTTCTTGTGTGCAGCCCTTGATTGTTTTCCCTTTAGACAACCTCCACACACAATGTTTTCTTTAAATGAAAGTTTAGGAACCCCCTTAACCACGTCTTTATTTGAAATCCTTGCTAGTTCTTTAAAATTTATGTGACCTAGTCTGTCATGCCAAAGAGTTTCGTTATCCAAAGAAACTAGGTTACAATTTTCAGAAATTTTGTTTGAAACAACATAACAATTATTTTCAGATCTAACCCCTTTCAAAAAGAATACATGGTCCTTATCAGTTACAATACATTCTACGAAAGAAAAATTAACTGAAAAACCATTGTCACAAAGTTGACTTATACTAATGAGGTTAGTCTTAAGGCCTTCAACAAATAAGACATTGTTTAAAACCGAGCTTCTGGAATAGCGATTGTTCCTTTTCCAACAATTTTGGAAGAACGACCGTCTCCGAAAACAACATGTCCTCCGGAGATTTTCTCTAAAGTTTGAAAACTGTTTTTGTCACCGGTCATGTGACGGGAACATCCACTATCCAGATGCCAAGATGAGTTGTCATAAGCATGTAAAGAAGTATGAACAACAAGACAAGGGAAGATTTCACCTTTGCGCACCCAAACCTTTTTGGACTGCGTCGATAATGAATGTAAAGTTATTCTCCTAGGTGAAAGCGTCTTGATTGATTCATCGCTTTTTCTTGACGTCGTCGTCTTGTTTGATGTACTACCAATGTTCTTTTCTTTTGAAAAATACTTCTTTGATTTCTGGGGAGTGAACTCATTGGTAGTAGTTGCAGGAGGTGCTTGATTTGTTCGTTTCGCTCCAATCTTGCAATTTCTTCTTATGTGCCCTGCATAACCACAACGAAAACATACCTTTGTACTTGACGATCCCGAAGTGGGTGAAGTAGGCTTGTTGTCGTTGTATGCAGTGATTTCCGTTGTCGGAGGAGGAGTTACCGACTGAGGCACAAAAACTGTCTGACTCGAACTAGGACTGTCTCTAGTTCGACTGTATCCGAGGCCGAAACGGTTTGTTTGACCAAGACCAAGCATCTTATCCAACTTGCTCCTTCCAAAAGAAAATCGCTTTAAGTCATCCTTAAGTTGGAAAATGGTCTTCGTCATCTCTATCTTTTCATGTCGAGCCTCGGATTAGAGCTTCAAGAAGTAACCAGCTTTATCAACCATTTTTACATGTTCCTTCTCGAAATGCTCATTTTTCTCTTGAAGTGAACATTTGCTTTTATCAGGTTATCCCTTTCCACTTCAAGACCGGTTGAGAGAGAAGTTGCCCTTTTTACTTCTTCTTCGAAATCCTGCAATCTCCCTCTCAACCCCTTGTTTTGCTTAGCCAGTTTCTTTGAATCCTTTAGAAGTTTATGGTAGGCTAAAGCAAAGTCTTCACCTTCGGAATTACTCGATTCATCATCCGTTGCAGTTTTTTCAACTTGGGAGGAGTTGGACAATGAATCGGATGTACTTGCCATAAAGCATACGAAGGGTGAAGATGTGGACGCGTGGAATGCCGTTGCGTTATTTTCTTCATCACTGGAAGATGACTCATTTGACGTTGAGGTGTCATCCCAAGTGACGGCTTGCATCGCTTTCTTCTTCGACGGATTCTTATTGGGACACTCCGTTGAGATATGGCTGTATCCTCGGCACTTGAAGCATTGGACTTGTCCCTCCGAGCTTTTCTTATCCTTTGAAAAACTCTCTTGCTTTCTTGACTTGTGGCTTGAAAAATCTTTTGCCTTTCTTCGACTTTACGAAGGATGAAGTTTTACTTGAATTACCCCTTCGAAAGTTTCGGCGAAATTTTCTTGTCAAGAGAGCAAGTTGCTTCTCGAAATCCTCCATAGATAGGTTCTCGTCATCGTCTGAGGAGGAAGAATCCGCGTCTTCTTCTTTTGTTGTTTTCAACGCAAAACCTGAAGACTTAGAAGTAGATGCTTTTCCAGAAGAATAGTTAGTAGGAAATGTCATTTCATATGTTTGAAGTGCACCAACTAATTCTTCTACACGGATTTCGTCCGGGTGTTTAATAGTTTCAATGGCCGTAACCTTGGAACGAAATCTTTCAGGAAGAGTCCTTAAAATCTTTCTTACAACTTTAAATTCTGGAATTTTCTCTCCCAAGTTAGCACATGTATTCACGATGTCTTGCAATCGCGTATAGTAATCTGTGAACGATTCATTTTCTGCCATGTAAATAGAGTCAAACTTGCTCGTAAGCATTTGGAGTTTTTGAATCTTCACAAGGTTTGTTCTCTCATGTGTAACTTGTAGAACATCCCAGATTTCTTTCGCAGTCTCACATGCCGAGACGCGAGAGAACTCAGTTTGCGACAAAGCATTAAATAAGGCGTTAATTCCTTTGCCATTGTAAGAAGATGAGTCAATCTCTTCCTTGGTCCATTTTGACCTAGGTTTGATGGTGTGAACATCAATAATAACTTCAGTTGGATTTGACCATCCTAACTCGACAGATTGCCACACCCGTTCGTCGATGGAAATTAAAAAGGCTTTCATCCGTACTTTCCAGTAGCCATAGTTTGTTCCATCGAAGAACGGGGGTCTGTTGATGTTTCCACCTTCAACCATTGTTTACAACCCTATTCCCACTCCGATACCAATTGTTGGGTTATACTATAATAAGGATCTAAATAGGGGAAAAACCACCTAGAGGGGGGGTGAATAGGCGTAAACGATAAACACTCAAAAATCTTTGCGTAATAGAAATCCAGTGCGGAAATGAAAATAACACGAAAGATTTTTACATGGAAAACTCCAAAACCAGGAGTAAAAAACCACGGGACCGATAACACGGTGAAATCAACTAAGATTATAACTCGTACAAAGGTGATATAACGCACTCACAGACGACTCATCCTTTTTCCATACGCTCCGAGTTGATCTTCTCCGCTCGCTCCGCAACGCGCCTCGAATCCACGATTTGCGTCCAACGCCGAATCCTCGGCGTCCAACGTCGAGTCCACGACGTCTGACCGAATCCACGGTCTCCACCAGGTAGTATGTCTCGATCACACGAACGTACCTCGCTCCGAATCCACGAGAGCGGTAGCACCTTGAATCCACAAGGCCACGCGAATCCACGCGCCGATTTTGGGGAAAATCGTTGTTTTGTTGCTGGTGATGATCCGCCGAATACTTAGATCAAAGATAGATCGGAAATGCCTTCTAAGTATTCATTAATTTGATTCTACTCAAAATCTGAGTATGAAAACCTAGAATCAAATTAATTAATATAGATGAAGAAACATAGAATTAAATCTAGTTATTTCCTTTCTTCTCTATATGTGGATCTTATAAGTTTTTCTCCGTTAATATTTTTCCATCATTTCCCGGAGTAAAAAACTTATCGTGGATTACCCTAAAAGATAGAATTAGGGTTTACTTATAGGTTAGAAACCATAGGAAGAGGATAAGAATCAAAAACTGATTGTAACAGAATTTTTCCCGCATGACGGTCCGGACCGGATTAGGCTCATTCAGGACTGTCGTTGTTTTTCAGAGAATTCCTGAAAAATCAAGGTTCGGGGTCCGGAACGAAATGCCACGGTCCGGACTGTTCATGCAGTTTCTGCAAAAACTACGTTCGGGGTCCGGAACGAAATCTCACGGTCCGGACTGTTCATGCAGTTTTAGCAAAATCCACGTTCGGGGTCCGGAACGAAATAGAGATGTTCAGGACTGGATTTGTGCATGAACTACCAACGTTCGGGGTCCGGACTGTAGTCCCCTGTTCCGGATCCTGAACATGTAACTTGTCCAGTTTTTGATTTTTATGCGATTAAAAACCCATCCAAGTGTTTCTACATTATAAGAAGTATTCAGATCACCAATAATGTTTAGTTAAACTTACCTGATCATTTTGAATTCTTCTTTCTTGAGATTGAGGTATATGATCCAAGCTTCTTTATCTTCAATCTTCAAGACTTAAACACTTTCACGAAATACGCCAAAACTAATATCCTTAACAAGGGTGCTAGGTCACGTTTCAATAATAGCATTTAGTTTAACTAATGCAAGATCAGGGAACATTAACCAACATGATTTCAATAACGACACAAGAAAGACAACATCTCTCTCTCTAACATGCATTCTAACATATCTCACAATCATGCATGTTTTCTATACAATAGAATTAATGAACCGTCCACCGGTTTTGGAGACCAAGCTACCCACCGGAATCGCTTTCTGCAGGCAAAGCCGAAGTCGGTGAAGTGTGCAGCCACTCGCTACCAAAATCTGCCGAAACCGCACCCTCGGTACTCGATCACACAAGCCTCTGCTCAAACCAACATCACGGCCAACAACACAATCAATACCCCAAACAGCATTTGCTGTTTTGCAAGCCGGCACAGAAAAGGGGATTTTTCACCTGCGTGCGGTCCTCCGAAAAATCCATAAAAATCACGGCTGCGATCCTCGCGACAAGTAGATACAAATTGAGTATTTATACTCCTCGTTCGACACCTGGAGGCCGAGATACACACAAAACATCGCGGTAAGCCAAACTCCCCACAAACACAACTCTGGGCACAAACAGTCCGAAAAAAGTCAAAATATCACCTTTGAGATGACCTCCAAAAATTCCAATAAAAATATTGTTGCGTTCCTCTCGAAGCGTAGATGTTGATCGAGTCCTTAAACGTCCCGTTTCGATGCCCGTAGGCCAAGAAAACCCAACAATACTCCGCTGCTGTCCAAAAATTATCGCAGAAAAAGGGGGCTTAAAGAAGCTCCAGAAAACCCTATAAAACCTCAAAACGGGCAGAAGTGGTAAATACAAGAGATGTTGTGAGGACCTAGATCCCCACGACGAGATTACTGGTTGACCAGCAGCTCCTGGTGGCCTATGTGGCGTGTCGGTGGTATTTGTGCACCTATTGGACACTAAGGATTGACTCGGTGTGTGTAGTGGATTACGAGAGTAGTCTGATGACCCCGTCGGATGCTTAGAAGTGGTTTCGCGCGCTATGGATATTAAAATTGGACTCAGCGCGAAGTTTGGATCAAGGAACATCTTCCCGGATGCCTTCGGCAATTTTTAGAGTTGGAATTTGGCAAAATGGACTTCGGATTTGGATTCAGCGCGCGAAAACGATTAAATGGACTATTCATTTGCATTTTTCGGAGTCCGGATGATTCGGCACGTTTTTCGAGGCTAGGGTACTGTTCCGGCACCGGCGGCGGCGGCGTGCGGCGGCGGAGCGCGGCGGAGCAGGCTCGGGCAGGTGCGCGGTCCACCGCGGAGGCGTGCACCGGTCGCAGGCCACGTGGCGGCTCCCGGTTGGGTCGGCGCAGCGGGCGCGGTCCACGGGAAAGGCGGGTGTACCGTGGACCGGTTGGGGGACACGTGGCGCACACTGATTGGCCGGTCAACGTGCACGCGGTCCACGGAACGGGTGCAGGCCGCCTCAGGGCGCGTGCGTGCAGGGTGGCAGGCGGCGGCGCAGGCACGCACGTGGGCGCGGTCGGGGGGCTGGGTGCGGTCCACGCGTCGGCATCTACGCGCGCCACGTGTCGAGCAGCGGATGGCCGGTGTGGCTGTCCGCTGTTCGGGTGCGACGTGGCAGGCCGTGGGTTTTTCGGGCGGCTACAGTGTTGGGCCAGGCCCAACACTGTTCACGCCCGATTCTCATTGCGCCCGGAAATTTCGGCCCAAAGCCCATTTTTGGGATTTTTCGGGTGGGCCTATAAATAGGCCCTTTGCACTACCTTTTTCGGGCTTTTCCCGAGCTCTCCGGCCTGAGGGCCCTTCACCAAATTTGTTTCTCACCTTGTCGCGCATCTTGTGGAGGAAGCTCGGAATTTTTGGAAGGCGCGGCGTCAACGACTTCGGCATCGTGGCACAGAGCGACATATTTTCATCGCAGGCCCGTTATCGTCGCAGTTTGGTATGAGAGGTCCACAGAGCAACCCCGATAATATTTTTAGATGATTTTCATGGCGTCGGATTCATGAGAGGTAGATCTACAATTCTTGTATTGTCCACTTTTGGGGTTCCGGGTACGTTTTTAACCCTCCTTGCCGCTGATGGAAAT
Source organism: Tillandsia leiboldiana (assembly GCA_029204045.2). NCBI lineage: Eukaryota > Viridiplantae > Streptophyta > Magnoliopsida > Poales > Bromeliaceae > Tillandsia > Tillandsia leiboldiana. Next base: position 29,097,318 of record CM055067.1, read on the forward strand.
TCTGGACAGTACCATTTTCCCGGATTTTTATCTCCGCAACCGGGCATCGGATGGAGACGAGCCTCTGGACATTTTTTATCTACTCGACGCGAGGATTGTGACAGTATTTTTCTTGGATTTTTCTGAGGCTTGCCCGGAGGTATACTTTTCTCCCTTTATCTGTACAAGAGTTTACAGATGTGTGGTTGTGTGTTTGTGAGCGCCCTGTATTGTGGAATTTGTATCTCGGCCTACGGGGCTCGGAATTTGACGTGCAGGTACTCGTTTCGAAGGTATCGACGCGACGATCGCGACAGTATTTATTTTGGAATTTTCTGAGTTCTCGCTATAGGTGAAATAATTACATCTTCGGGACTGATTTTCAGACTGTGTGTACGTAGTTAAATTTTGGAATAAAAGTGTAATGTTGGGCCTTATTGTTGTACCCAGGGGTGTTTGCAAGTGTTGCTGGACCCGTTGGATCTGCAGACTTTGATTTCGGGGTACTTTCAGCTGTTTGGAGTCGAGGCTTTCGCGACGTGCACCGAGGATGCAGTTTCGGCAGAATTTGGACTGTGAGCGTCTGCACACTTCACCGACTTCAGGTTTGCCTTGGTTTAAGTGCTTTAGGTGGGTAAGCTTAATATCAGTAACTATATAAGGCAATGAGTATGTTATGGCGAATATAAGTGCACTTGTGGGGATGTCACCCCTCTATGACTGATGCATGCATGTTTAGGGTACATGGTTTATGTTTGTAGGTAGGTAAGCTTGATAATGATATTTGTATAAATGATTGCAAGAATAGTATTTATGAGGTATACTGAGGACTTGCATGACTTGGACATCTATGTGATGATTAGTGTAAGCTTACCTAGGATAATGTTACCCTATGAGATTATGTAACATGCCATGTTAGCACGTAGCCTTTCTTGTGGTTGGTTTATGCTTTGGGACAGGATTTCGTAGCTATGTGTGGATTTATACTCTGAGGAGTTATTATGATCATTCTGTTGATGGACCCTGGATTGTGGACAGGTTTAGTTCTTTAGGGATTCCGGCATGTTGTTTATTCCTAAAGGATCTATTATTATGCTTTACCCCCTTTTATTTCCTTGAGGACATTTGCATGCTTGTATGGTCATGTAGTTAGGCCATCTTTTACTGCTGCACTACTTATGGGAACTTGACTTAGGAGAAACCATGCTTTTCCTTTCTCCGCCTTTGCTAGTCAAGTGGTCAGTGTTGCTCGGGTTCGAGCAGTGGTATGGGTAGTGTAGTCGGGACTCGGTGTCTGGGAGAGGTTGGATTAGTTGTGGGGCTTTGCGGCAACCGCGGATATTGGGCGGTTGACCGGATATTTATTTATGCATCAGATTGGGTATCAGAGTTCTCTAGTGGACAGAGTTTCCCACTATTTGAGTACTTTTGCATCTGATTGAGGACCGGGGTCTTCTTTAGTGGTTGGGCTTTCCCACTTTGATCATAGTCATGATCTAGTCCTGCTATCTAGATATACTTGTGTTACTTGTTACTGAGATACTTTGCTCGAGTGGGTCGCTCCCCTCGAGCGCCGCTCCGGAGTAGGCTTTAGACCGTGTTGGGTTCCGGTCAGACCGTGATTGGCCGGTCAGTTGGTGAGTTGTGAGTGATGACAGAGTTGGTGAGTTGTGAGTGATGACAGAGTTGGTGAGTTGTGTGTGATGACGGGTCAGGGGGGGGACCGAGTGGAGTCTAGTAGCTGTGTTAGACCAGTGCAAGTGTTGTTGGGAACCGTTTGGGGATTGACGGTGGCCCCAAGGTCATTGTGAGTTGTTGACCATTGTGCGAGAGGCTTGGTGATCTTGAGTTTATCCGTTCTGAGAGAGAGCGTGGATTTTGACTATAGCCTGCATGAGCCACTACTCGATAGCGAGTTAGTCCGTTTGGACGCCCTATGTAATTCCTGCCCGTCAGTGGGAGGTGGTCGTAGGTGGGGCGCAGGTTTGACTGGACCAGATGTGGCAGTCAGCTCGATTGGGTCGATTGTGCACTTCATGTGCTAGTGGTTGCATACCATTCTTTGTTTCTCCCCTCTTGAGCTTTTAGAGGGAGGCATAGTAGCTGTTGAGCGTCATCAGCATTCTTGTTTCATTCTAACGGCTTTGGTTAGTTTTTGCCTCTTGAGGACTTGGTGGGCAGACCGTCGGGTCTGGCGGTGGTACCCACTGAGAACTCCCTTTTTGGTGTAGTTCTCACACCCATTGGGGTTCCCCCCCCCTTTTCTTTCCTCTTCTTTGTTTTGCAGAGTCTTAGCGGGTGTTGCTGATTCTGCGGTTGTTGATCGAGGCGAGGGAGTCGCGGGCTAGATCCCTACCCGTCGTTGTAGAGTAGCGGTACCCCTTCAGAGGAGATCATCAGTAGATTAGTTGTTTCTTTTTCCTCTTTTGAGAGACTGTTGTAGTGAGGATATTATGTATTGAGAGACTGTACACTGTTGTATTTATTGGAGATACCTCCCGGTTGGGTTCAGAGCTTGTATTTGAGGACATTGTATTATTATTATTATTTTTGGGAGGCGGATCTTGTTGTATTATTTCCAGTTGTACAGTGATTGATTTTAGTTATACTGCAGGTTTTTATTTATAGCTCTGATATCTGTTTAGCTGTAGTACTTTTCTTGCAGGTAGGACGCTTCGCCTATGCAGGTTGGCATAGGTGGCGGATCTGTTGGCGAGCCCGGGTCGCAGTTTCGACCCCGGGGCGTGACAGATTAGAGTGGTATCAGAGCCTAGGTTGTAGGTCATGGTGGACTTAGAAACCCTAGGCTTATGGTTTGACCCTTGGTTGACTTCGTGAGAGTCGTGATTTATAGCGAGAGTCCTGATTGAGTTTTATACCCCTCCCAAGGGACGGGAGGAGTGATTGGCATATTTATTCTCCTAAGTGGTTATGTTGGCTGCAGACATCATAATGCTGTGGAACGGGTGACATGCTTTAGGCTTTCGCTGGATTGGGTCGAGCGTTGTTGTGTGCTGTTTTGCGGTTTTGTCGTGGCGAGCTGTGTCTCCCCGACGCTGGGTTTTGACCCGTGTGTATCCTGTCATAGTGGTTGAGCTTGAGCATATGGTTTTGGGCCGGACACCCGAATTGAGGTCAGAGAACTCCGAACCCAGATGACAGGATTGTCAGAGGCTTATCAGCGGCAGAGTGAGCGAGCAGCTGGTTTTAGTGACACAGTTGTCGGAGCAACGGGCAGCTCGACAGTGCTTCCTTTTGTGACCACCCGGTTGCAGTATCCTCAGGGGCGGGGATTGCTGTGGCACCGATGGAGTGAGCAGCCCCTCTGTGCCAATGTCTAGTGCCGAGGCACCGAGGCAGGGTGGATAGTTGACAGCTGGTGAGCTGAGGGGACGCGATCGATCTATTGAGCCAGATTTGGCAGATGAACTACCCCGACTCGTAAGATTGAGTTTGGATCCTTTGGAGGCAGAGTCGTGGTTGGTGGTGATGGAGTGATCAATTGAGAGCCTCCCTGTGCTAGAGAGTTTTTGGCAGTTGTTGAACTGCGCGCTCCAGGTTCGAGGGACGAGGCGCATAGGATATGTGGCTTGGAGTGGATTGCGCCAGAATACCTTTCAGTTTATTTGGTCCCTCCTGTACAAATTTTGGATCTTGGACGCCTCGATGGAGTACACACTGTATATGGAGCATGGCGCTGCAGTTCCTTTGGATAGGGATCTGCCGCCAGAGGCGAGTTCTGGATTTTGGCGCTTGGCGTCGGGTGATGGAGGACAAATCGGCCGGCAGAGGCACTTCTGATTTCCTTTCCAGGATGACGGGTTCCTGAGATGCCAGAGATCAGGTGGACCCCGATGGCAGCATCAGCATCTATATCAGAGTGGCGCAGCGGTAGCGTGGATTTGCTATCTGCGGAGGACCTTATTCGTCGCCTCAGTGTGAGCAGAGACAGAGGTCGTGCTCCCTTTGTGTTTGGTCTAGATTTTTCCTTGCAGATTGAGCGACAACCACTTGCATCGAGTGGATGAATCTGTGCCGCCCGATTGAAGGGCGCCACGGTAGTGGATCGAGTTGTCGCAGGTGTGATTTCATCACCGCAGTCGGAGTTAGAGCATGTTGCATTCCTGCATGGACTAGAGGCAGATTTGTTACCACGTGCACTCGAGGTACAGGTTCCTGTTAGTGCTGTGCACGTGGAGGAGGCTTGTGGATCATGTCCAATGCAGTTGAGGCCGCGAGTTGTACCGGCAGGCTTATTGGTAATTGTGGCGGTTCGGTGTTTCGACCCTGTGCTTGAGATTGGTTGGCACAATGCCACAGGATGTTAGACTGCAGAAAGAAAGGACTTTGAACTTCTGCGAGGCAGACGAGAGGAGGCTTGATGGTTGGGATAGTTAGAGCACGTAGGTTATAGCGACAGTGTGAGAGGTGGTTACGGCGGCACCGGGACCCAAGGATATCTCTATTGCCACGAGATCCCGGGTGTGATTTCACCTGAGCTGTTTGTGATGCCGCCGGTTAGGGAGATAGAGATTGAGTTTGACGTGGTTCGGGGAACCGCGCCACCCTCGACGGCACCTCATTGGATATCGCCTGTAGAGCTGAGAGAGCTGATGGCGCAGTTGCAGGATCTGATGGATCGAGGGGTCTGTTTGACCTGGTGCCACGCCGTTGGTATACGGCGGTGATGCCACGCCGTTGGTATACGGCGGTGATGCCACGCCGTTGGTATACGGTGGTGATGCCACGTCGTTGATACACGACAGTGAGGGTCCTTTTATGGTTCGAGTGTAGACAAGTCCGGGTGGTATCTAGGACCTTTTGATGGAGTTATACTCCGGTAGTTAGTGTATGATGCGAGTACCTACTCGGAATCAGACAGCTGAGGACTTCGCCTAGATGGCGTTCAGGACACGGTAAGGGCATTATGAGGGCATAGTGAGGCCAAATGGAATGACTAATGCCCTATGACTTCAAGATCTGAGGAATCGTATGTCCCAGTTGTACTTGGACGGACTGGGAGTGGTGTTTCCCGAGGATATTTTGCTTTACTCCCAGAGTGACTTGGAGCACGAGGAGCACTTTGTGGATGTGCTACCATGCCCGTGTGGATGAAGCGGTATGCCAAGTTATTGAGGTACAAGTTGTAGCTTCAGAAGCATACCTTCTTGGGTCACTTTGTTCGAGCCGTAAGGGCGGCGGTGGAACCCGACCAAATGGATGTTAATCAAGTTTGGCTGAGACCAACATTTATTCTTGAGGTGAGGAGCTTCTTAAACATGGCAGTGCCGGGAGAGCATGGCCAATGGATAATGAGACTGATACCAGCGCCAATGCTAGTGTTTCCAGTGTTGGGATATGGATTGGTGTGTTTTAGGGATACCTCCCATTGTGGCGGTAGAGTTACTGTGGGTTGATCTTCGGTCCACACTTCATTAGTCCAACCCTATGAGTATTGTGGCAGGATGTACCGCTATTTTGCAGGCAGCTTGGATTCCACAGTTGAGCCTTTCAGTACGCCTTTTATTTCCAGCTTTGATTGATGTACCTGGGCGTAGGCCATGCCTGCTTGGCTATCAGTTCTGATTACTCACCATCTTGAGTGGGATTTTCGCGGATTGTCGTTGTTGGTTCGGATTTTGACCGCGAGTTTGGGCATCCGCATTATGATCGCCTTTCGAGCCAGTTTTCACTCCCGTTCATCGACGGTTTGGTCCCCGTCAGGGTGTCCTTTATTAGTTGAGAGATCAACTTCGACCCGTGGGTCCGTTGGGGTTAGGTTGGCATGTTGAGTGACCAACTATGGCATGAGATTGTGTCTCTTAAGGATTCCTTTTTAGGGTAGCCTGCGGTTGAATAGTCCACTCGGGTGGTTTTGGATCGGGAAGTAACCGAGTGAATACCCCAGCTTATTGGACTCTTTTCCTTATTTGATGAATGCGTGGGTATACTTTGGGTCGCCTTGTTGAGATTGGCACCAGGGTGAGGTGTTGGTGCGAGTAGAACTAGTTGTTATTTTCTTTTCCCCAGTATTTTGGTGGAGCCCCTATGGTTTTCACGTCTCAGCTCAGGAGTGATGTGTTTTTGGGTCCCTCGCTCGTGATTGACTTGCCCCTTCGAGATCTGTGATTGTTGGAGTGCGAGGGAAGCCCGTTGCGATTTCTGGCTCGAGAGATGAGAAAATTGCATATCGGGCCATGCCGTACTTGTTGTTGTTGTTGTTGGGGAGTAATCACGGGGAGTGAGTGATGTTTCGGGAGCTGGAGACGTTATTGATGGATACCTACCCGTGGTATTTGTGACTCTTGGGGGATTTGAGCTAGTTTCGAGGACGAAACTTTCCTTAGTGGGGGAGGATGTGAGGACCTGGATCCCCACGACGAGATTACTGGTTGACCAGCAGCTCCTGGTGGCCTATGTGGCGTGTCGGTGGTATTTGTGCACCTATTGGACACTAAGGATGGACTCGGTGTGTGTAGTGGATTACGAGAGTAGTCTGATGACCCCGTCGGATGCTTAGAAGTGGTTTCGCGCGCTATGGATATTAAAATCGGACTCAGCGCGAAGTTTGGATCAAGGAACATCTTCCCGGATGCCTTCAGCAATTTTTAGAGTTGGAATTTGGCAAAATGGACTTCGGATTTGGATTCAGCGCGCGAAAACGATGAAAATGGACTATTCACTTGCATTTTTCGGAGTCCGGATGATTCGGCACGTTTTTCGAGGCTAGGGTACTGTTCCGGCACCGGCGGCGGCGGCGTGCGGCGGCGGAGCGCGGCGGAGCAGGCTCGGGCAGGTGCGCGGTCCACCGCGGAGGCGTGCATCGGTCGCGGGCCACGTGGCGGCTCCCGGTTGGGCCGGCGCAGCGGGCGCGGTCCACGGGAAAGGCGGGTGTACGGTGGACCGGTTGGGGGACACATGGCGCACACTGATTGGCCGGTCAACGTGCACGCGGTCCACGGAACGGGTGCAGGCCGCCTCGGGGCGCGTGCGTGCAGGGTGGCAGGCGGCGGCGCAGGCGCGCACGTGGGCGCGGTCGGGGGGCTGGGTGCGGTCCACGCGTCGGCATCTCCGCGCACCACGTGTCGAGAAGCGGGTGGCCGGTGTGGCTGTCCGCTGTTCGGGTGCGACGTGGCAGGCCGTGGGTGTTTCGGGCGGCTACAATGTTGGGCCAGGCCCAACACTGTTCACGCCCGATTCTCCTTGCGCCCGGAAATTTCGGCGCAAAGCCCATTTTCGGGATTTTTCGGGTGGGCCTATAAATAGGCCCTTTTCACTACCTTTTTCGGGCTTTTCCCGAGCTCTCCGGCCTGAGGGCCCATCACCAAATTTGTTGCTCACCTTGTCGCGCATCTTGTGGAGGAAGCTCGCAATTTTTGGAAGGCGCGGCGTCGACGACTTTGGCATCGTGGCACAGAGCGACATATTTTCATCGCAGGCCCGTTATCGTCGCAGTTTGGTATGAGAGGTCCACAGAGCCACCCCGATAATATTTTCAGATGATTTTCATGGAGTCGGATTCACGAGAGGTAGATCTACAATTCTTGTATTGTCCACTTTTCTCAGATTTGAGCTCTGTTTGGGGTTCCGGGTACGTTTTTAACCCTCCTTGCCGCTGATGGAAATTCTGGACAGCACCATTTACCCGGATTTTTATCTCTGCAACCGGGCATCGGATGGAGACGAGCCTTTGGACATTTTTCATCTACTCGACGCTAGGATTGCCACATTATTTTTCTTGGATTTTTCCGAGGCTTGCCCGGAGGTATACTTTTCTCCCTTTATCTGTACAAGAGTTTACAGATGTGTGGTTGTGTGTTTGTGAGCGCCCTGTATTGTGGAATTTGTAACTCGGCCTACGGGGCTCGGAATTTGACGTGCAGGTACTCGTTTCGAAGGTATCGACGCGATGATCGCGACAGTATTTATTTTGGAATTTTCTGAGTTCTTGCTGTAGGTGAAATAATTACATCTTCAGGACTGATTTTCAGACTGTGTGTACTTAGTTAAATTTTGGAATAAAAGTGTAATGTTGGGCCTTATTGTTGTACCCAGGGGTGTTTGCAAGTGTTGCTGGACCCGTTGGATCTGCAGACTTCGATTTTGGGGTACTTTCAGCTGTTTGGAGTCGAGGCTTTCGCGACGTGCACCGAGGATGCAGTTTCGGCAGAATTTGGACTGTGAGCGTCTGCACACTTCACCGACTTCAGGTTTGCCTTGGTTTAAGCGCTTCAGGTGGGTAAGCTTAATATCAGTAACTATATAAGGCAATGAGTATGTTATGGCGAATATAAGTGCACTTGTTGGGATGTCACCCCTCTATGACTGATGCATGCATGTTTAGGGTACATGGTTTATGTTTGTAGGTAGGTAAGCTTGATAATGATATTTGTATAAATGATTGCAAGAATAGTATTTATGAGGTATACTGAGGACTTGCATGACTTGGACATCTATGTGATGATTAGTGTAAGCTTACCTAGGATAATGTTACCCTATGAGATTATGTAACATGCCATGTTAGCACGTAGCCTTTCTTGTGGTTGGTTTATGCTTTGGGACAGGATTTCGTAGCTATGTGCGGATTTGTACTCTGAGGAGTTATTATTATCATTCTGTTGATGGACCCTGGATTGTGGACAGGTTTAGTTCTTTAGGGATTCCGGCATGTTGTTTATTCCTAAAGGATCTATTATTATGCTTTACCCCCTTTTATTTTCTTGAGGACATTTGCATGCTTGTATGGTCATGTAGTTAGGCCATCTTTTACTGCTGCACTACTTATGGGAACTTGACTTAGGAGAAACCATGCTTTTCCTTTCTCCGCCTTTGCTAGTCAAGTGGTCAGTGTTGCTCGGGTTCGAGCAGTGGTCTGGGTAGTGTAGTCGGGACTTGGTGTCTGGGAGAGGTTGGATTAGTTGTGGGGCTTTGCGGCAACCGCGGATATTGGGCGGTTGACCGGATATTTATTTATGCATCAGATTGGGTATCAGAGTTCTCTAGTGGACAGAGTTTCCCACTATTTGAGTACTTTTGCATCTGATTGAGGACCGGGGTCTTCTTTAGTGGTTGAGCTTTCCCACTTTGATCATAGTCATGATCTAGTCCTGCTATCTAGAGATACTTGTGTTACTTGTTACTGAGATACTTTGCTCGTGTGGGTCGCTCCCCTCGAGCGCCGCTCCGGAGTAGGCTTTAGACCGTGTTGGGTTCCGGTCAGACCGTGATTGGCCGGTCAGTTGGTGAGTTGTGAGTGATGACAGAGTTGGTGAGTTGTGAGTGATGACAGAGTTGGTGAGTTGTGAGTGATGACGGGTCAGGGGGGGGACCGAGTGGAGTCTAGTAGCTGTGTTAGACCAGTGCTAGTGTTGTTGGGAACCGTTTGGGGATTGACGGTGGCCCCAAGGTCATTGTGAGTTGTTGACCATTGTGCGAGAGGCTTGGTGATCTTGAGTTTATCCGTTCTGAGAGAGAGCGTGGATTTTGACTATAGCCTGCATGAGCCACTACTCGATAGCGAGTTAGTCCGTTTGGACGCCCTATGTAATTCCTGCCCGTCAGTGAGAGGTGGTCGTAGGTGGGGCGCAGGTTTGACTGGACCGGATGTGGCAGTCAGCTCGATTGGGTCGATTGTGCACTTCATGTGCTAGTGGTTGCATACCATTCTTTGTTTCTCCCCTCTTGAGCTTTTAGAGGGAGGCATAGTAGCTGTTGAGCCTCATCAGCATTCTTGTTTCATTCTCACGGCTTTGGTTAGTTTTTGCCTCTTGAGGACTTGGTGGGCAGACCGTCGGGTCTGGCGGTGGTACCCACTGAGAACTCCCTTTTTGGTGTAGTTCTCACACCCATTGGGGTTCCCCCCCCCCTTTTTCTTTCCTCTCCTTTGTTTTGCAGAGTCTTAGCGGGCGTTGCTGATTCTGCGGTTGTTGATCGAGGCGAGGGAGTCGCGGGCTAGATCCCTACCCGTCGTTGGAGAGCAGCGGTACCCCTTCAGAGGAGATCATCAGTAGATTAGTTATTTCTTTTTCCTCTTTTGAGAGACTATTGTAGTGAGGATATTATGTATTGAGAGACTGTACACTGTTGTATTTATTGGAGATACCTCCCGGTTGGGTTCAGAGCTTGTATTTGAGGACATTGTATTATTATTATTATTTTTGGGAGGCGGATCTTGTTGTATTATTTCCAGTTGTACAGTGATTGATTTTAGTTATACGGCAGGTTTTTATTTATAGCTCTGATATCTGTTTAGCTGTAGTACTTTTCTTGCAGGTAGGACGCTTCGCCTATGCAGGTTGGCATAGGTGGCGGATCTGTTGGCGAGCACGGGTCGCAGTTTCGACCCCGGGGCGTGACAGATTAGAGTGGTATCAGAGCCTAGGTTGTAGGTCATGGTGGACTTAGAAACCCTAGGCTTATGGTTTGACCCTTGGTTGACTTCGTGAGAGTCGTGATTTATAGCGAGAGTCCTGATTGAGCTTTATACCCCTCCCAAGGGACGGGAGGAGTGATTGGCATATTTATTCTCCTAAGTGATTATGTTGGCTGCAGACAACATAATGCTATGGAACGGGTGACATGCTTTAGGCTTTCGCTGGATTGGGTCGAGCGTTGTTGTGTGCTGTTTTGCGGTTTCGTCGTGGCGAGCTGTGTCTCCCCGACGCTGGGTTTTGACCCGTGTGTATCCTATCATAGTGGTTGAGCTTGAGCGGGTGCGGCCAACAGCGCCGCACCGCGTGGCCCGACAAGGCAGGGGAGTGGGTGGCGGCAGGCAGTAGTGGGGCGCCACGTGGCGCCCCGCCCACGTGCGTGCCACGCCAACCAACCCCCCCCCCCCCTCCCGCGCCTGCTCCCACCTGCCGTACCTGCCCGCCCTGCTCCGTGAACCGTGCGTCCTGCACCATCCACTCACCGGCCGCCACGTGTCCACCCGGTGGTCTCCAGCCCCCCCGTGCACCAGAAAACACAGAAAACTTCCTGGGGTCCGTTTTTGGGCATCCGGACTCTGAAAAATACAAGTAAATAACCCATTTTTGACGTTTTTCTGCACTGATCCCAAATCTGGCCTCGGATTAGCCTGAAACCCTTTCTAAAATTTGGCGAAAATAGCCGGAAGGCGGGCTTGATCCAGGAACCTCACAGACTTCGTCCAACGCGTCCATTTGACGCGTTGCGGGTCCGACACACTAATAATAGGTGTTCCACAGCATGGATCAAGGGGAAAAGCTGCATGGGGATCTGGGCTACTACACCATTGCTCGTCCAATAAAGATTTTATGTGATAGTTCAGCTGTAGTTTCTCTTGCCAATAACAACAAGATTACAACGGTATGTAAACACTTGGACACCAAGTATCTTGTTGTGAGAGAGAAGATAGATGAAGGTTATATTAGAATTTAATACATCAGTACCAAGTGTGTGGTTGCAGACCCAATTACCAAGGGGCTGGCACCTAGGTCATATAAGGATCATGTTTGTAGCATGGGTCTGATTAGTTCTTTTGATGTATAAGATTATGACATTATTTTTATCTTCTTTCAATAAAGTTACAGTTTTGATGCAGCTGTATTGGACCGTTTAATAAACATAAAGTTTTGTCTGTTAACGAATGGACATATGATTTTTAGTTCATTCATAATGTTGTGCCGTATAAAGTGCATGGCTAGGAGAAGAATATGATATGGTAATTATGGAAGGAAAATTTCAATATAGAGAGGTGGACCGCCATAGTTCCTATCATTGTAGTCTTTTAGTTTCAGTTAAGGATCAAATGAGTGTTGGATGTGGCCCATGTGATTTATTCAAGGCGATTTTTAAAGATACAATCAATCCAATCTATTAGGATGTATCTGAACACGTCCTTGATGGACGGACGTGATTAAAACATCCTTACATTAGGTTATATATATATATATATATATATGACATAACGAGAGTCCCGGTCTAACCCTAATCCAAATTTTCTGTGACGACTCCATCTCCGGGGATAAGGGAATAGACAGGAAACATCCCGCTGTTTGCAGATTGCGCATGAGGATGAATCGAAAGGAAGAACCATCGTCTACAATCAATTTTAGGAAATTAAAAATTGTGGCAGAAGGTACGATCTAAAATTTTATTTGGTATTACAGGTGGTATTAGAGCCAAACCTTTTGTTGTATTTTCATTTCTTCTAGATTTCGTTTATTTTTCTTTTCATTTAAAATAATAATATAATAATAATAATAATTTTTTTTTATCGCCGATTGGATTACGTAAGTGGTGGCGTTGATCGGTCCCATCGGAACCGGCATTCGGAGGAAGGTGCCACCGCCGCCGCGGCCGCATTAGGTGCCCCACAATGGGCCGTATAGTGCATCCTATTGGGGCTGCACGTGGTAGCCCATGTTGGGGCGGCTTCATCCTGAAAGAAAAGTATATTCTGTTATTATTATTATTATTAAAGGGAAAAGAGAATATATATTTTGTATTGTGACTCATCATTATAAAAGAAATCTATATCAAAGTTATGTATAACTTATGGTTTTTGTTATATATTATTTTGTACTATTCATTTATTTATTTATTTATTCATGACTATAAAGTGGTGTGTTTGTTACGGCTTTTTGTGTTGGCATATTTCGTGAGTTGAGCCGGAGTCATGAAGTGATCAAATTGTCAATCAGCAATCGAAGACTCGGAGAAGATTCAACAAGAACTCAAGTTGTCACTCAGTGTTTTGAGTCTTGAAGATTGAAGATGAAGAATTGTGGATCAATTACATCAATCTCAAGAAGAAAGAATTCAAAAGGATCAGGTATGTTTAACTAAATAATTTTGGTGATCCAAATACTTTCTTATAGTGTAGAAACACTTGGATGAATTTTTAATTGCATAAAAATCAAAAACTGGACATGTAATATGTTCAGAATCCGGATCAGACCAATTCAGTCCGGACCCCGAACATAGTTTAGTTCATGCGGAATTCCAATCCGGACCTTCCCTGTTTCAGTCCGGACCCCGAACTATGTGTTTGCTGAAATCGCATGAACAGTCCGGATCAGGAAATTCCAGTCCGGACCCCGAACTGTTTTTTCAGGAAAATTGCTGAAAAAAGACGACAGCCCGAATCAGCCAAATCCAGTCCAGACCGTCGTGCGGGAAAAATTCTGTTAAGTCAGTTTTTTATGCTTATCTATTTCCAAAGGTTTCTAACCTATAAATAGACACTTAGGGTTCCTCAAGAACTATCGACTAATTCAGAAAACACTTGAGAGCAACCCTAGAGGCTAGGTTTTTATTGTTCTTCTTTTAGCCTCTTTTAGGTCAATTCGACGGTTCTTCCAAGACATACTTTTTGTCGAATTGATCTAATCTTTGCTTAGAGATTCCATCCATGGTTCTTCATTGATAATCTAAGCAAAGGATCACCATCGAATCTTTTATCAAGTTTGCGTCGTGGATGCGACGTAGCTTCGTGGATTCGATGTGTTGAAGGCGTTTCATGGATTCGAAACTTGTGCTTGTGGATTCGAGTGGCGTTCGTGGATTCGAACGTGTGCAGTGGACGTGCAGTCAGTGAGCGCAAGATCCGAAGAAGTTGAAGGAGGGGTAGGAGTCCGTGGAGTCGGTAATCACCTTGTTATTCTTCTATTCTTAGTGGATTGTTATTGCGTGTCGGTCCCGTGGTTTTTCTCCTGGATTGGTGTTTCCACGTAAATCTCGGTGTGCTATTTTTTATTTTCCGCATTGGTTTTTATTTTGCACTAAGATTGGTTTTTTGTTTATTACACCTATTCACCCCACCTCTAGTTGTTTGATAGTACCTATTTAGATCCTTGTGGATCCTTATAAAAACCTACAAGTGGTATCGGAGCGGGTTTTAGGTTTATCTATCATGTCGGGTGAAAGTGGTAATATTTATAGACCTCCTCTTTTTGATGGGACCAATTATGCATATTGGAAAGTGCAGATGAGAGCTTTTCTCATCGCAATTGATGAGCGGGTATGGCAAATCATGGAATACGGTTGGGTGAATCCTATTGAGGAAGTAGGAAATACTACTACCCCAAAACCTCGCTCTAGATGGTCCAGAGAGGAAGTTGAAAAATCTTCTTACAATGGAAAATGTATGAACGCTTTATTTAATTCTCTTTCCTCAACCGAGTTTACACGTATTTCCGCGTGTGAAACTGCAAAGGAGATTTGGGATATTCTCAAAATTACACGTGAGGGTACTAATCTAGTAAAAATTCAAAAGCTTCATATGGTTACAAGTCAATTTGACTCTATTCATATGGATGAGCATGAATTGTTTACTGATTATTACACTAGACTTCAAGATATAATCAATACATGTGCTAATTTAGGAGAAAAGATCCCGGAATCGAAAGTTGTAAGAAAGATTCTTCGGACTCTTCCGGAACGGTTTAGGGCAAAAGTTGCCGCCATTGAAACCGTTAGTCATCCGGATGACATGAGAGTAGAGGAATTAGTAGGTGCTTTACAAACATATGAAATGACTTTTTCTACTAATCAAGTTTCTTCCAAGTCTTCTTCTAAGCTTATAGGTATTGCATTCAAATCAACAAAGGAAGAAGATAGCGAATCAAGTTCCGACGATGAAATCTCTTTTGCCGATTTTGAAGAACAACTGGCGCGGATCACAAAGAAATTTCGTCGGAAGTTTTGGAAGAATCGAACCGATGGATCTTCATCCTCGAAACCATCTAAAGGATCATCTGGTTCTAAATCCTCTAAACTCAAAAGCTTTGCAAAACCTTCTAAAGAAAAAGAAAAAGATGAATTCGAAGGGGAAATCCAATGCTATAGATGCAAAGGCTACGGCCATATCTCAAAGGATTGTCCATCTAAGAAATCATATAAAAAGAAGGCTTTGCAAGCAAGAACTTGGGACGATTCTACTTCCAATGAATCGGCCTCAAGTAAAGAGGAAAAGGATAAAGTTGTTGCCTTTCATGCTTCTCAAATTCCCTCCTCTAATTTTTGCTTGTCATCTTTAATTACTGACTCTACTTCTTTGATTTTGCATGAAACATCAACATCCGATGGAGAGTCATCAACTGAGGGGGAGTCGGACGAAGAAGAACTCGTTGAGGCATATCAACAACTTCTTACGGAATCAAAGAAGATGGCCAAGCATATTAAGAAGTTGAGGAAGAAACGACTTGAGGTTCAGGACGACTGTGCTTTAAAGATCAAACTTCATGATCACGAGGAGGAACGAGAACTTTTATTGGATAATGATAAAATCCTCCAAGAAAAGCTAAACCAATAAGAAATAATCGTTAAATCATATATGAACAAGATTGGTTTTCTTGAAAAGAAGTTTGAGGAAATTCATGAAGCCAACCAAGGTTGAATCAAGCAAGTTCATCAACTCAAATCCGACATACAAAGGCTTTCAACCGGTTCCAAGAAACTTGACGGTATGTCCGGATTAGGTCAAACAAGCAAGATTGGCTTAGGATATAAAAAGAAACAAACTGTGAAGGCTTCAAGTTCCACAACTAAATCGAAAAGAAGAACTTGTCACCAATGTGGACTTGAAGGACACTTGATGAAGACGTGCCCGAAAAAGAGAAAGAAGAATTCTTCGGCAATTTCATCTAGAGCGGACTCAACGGAATCAAAAGCAACATCAATTCAATGGAGTTCCCTCAATCCACCAAAGGTCCGAGCCACAACATTAATCATTCAAGTGGATCATTGCAACGCAAAGACCTAAGGTGGACCAACAGTCAAAGCTATCAACTCATGGCCACAATGAATCAAGACAACCCAAAATCCGACGATTTTGGATTCGGAAAGGTGATATCTTTCCTTGTCTTAAGTTCTAAATAGCTTATGACTGTATGTAATGCTTTGATTGGTTTTCCCTTTCATATTCTTCTTAATCTTTGCATTACATGATTTCAATGCTCTTCGTTTTTATGTTTTGTTTTTAAACAAAAGGGTTTTAACGATCGAGTGCATTGAATTTGAAAAGGGTTTACTTTCACTCACTCCAATTTAATTTTATATGAATTATCAACTTTACTACATAATCATAATCTTTGAAGATATTTCATTATAGGAGTTTTTGATAGTTATATACATTAAATTTTAGTAATCATGTGTGATCTTTAGATGCTTAACCTATCTCGGTTGTGTGAGTTCATTGTGATAAACATGAGACAACCGATAGACTAAAATTTGGGATTTAATTCTTTCACATAAGAGATTGCATTTTTTCAAGGGTAATAAATGAGTTGCAAAAGATGTGGAAAGAGTTACATCCGAAAGGAGTGTGAAAACTACCACCACATGTTGGAAAGAGCTGCCACCCCGGTCGTCCGGTTAGTGTGTGAAGCTACCACATGTTTTGGATGCTTGAAAAATATTTTTGAAATTTTTTAGTTGAAGCATTCGGAGATTCATATTCAAAGTTCTTAAATTTTGAACAATCTCCTGGTTAGTATAAGGTGGGATAGTTGAAAGATGCTCAAAGAGCAACCCTTAGGTATTTTAGTGTTTATCTCAAATTTGAAAGGGTAGAAATCAAATTGATGTCATTTGGAAATCTCTAAGTCATCTTTGTAAATCCGTTACATCTTGATAGAGTTTGGATCTCTAGATTATTTTTGATGACTTGTGTTTGACGCATATAACATGAAAAACGGTTTATAATAATTTATCTTTGTTTTTCATGATTTTGGAGTAAATCTTTTTAATTTTTGTAAAATTAATTGGATTGAATGACATCTGTGTGATCTCACAATTTTCAAGCACTTAAATTATTTTCTTGATGGCACGTAAATCAGTATTTGAAAGATTTCAAAATTTGGATTTGTTTTAAGAATTTTTGTGATTTTTGCTCTCGAGTACCGGTACGCAATCTGCATTTTTTCTATATACCGAAACTGAGCTTTTATCTCTCTTTCTCTATGAACTAATGCTGTTAGTGATTTCCTTTTGTCTAGTATGTTCACTGTTTGACAATTTGTGGCGAAAAGGGGGAGAAGAGAAATGACGGAGATGAGATGATCGAGATAGGGGGAGACGGAGATGAGATCATCGAGATAGGGGGAGATGATGAAAAAGAAGCCGAAAAACAAAAAGAACCAAAAGGACAAATCAAATGTAGGATTTACATTTAATTTCTGACAACTGACTTTTGATTTGTTTGGAGTTTTGTTTTGCAGGATCTACATCACTTTAAGACTCCATGTCCTAAGTCATAGAGTTTGTTCTAAGACTGGTTCAAATGTAATTTTTATTTATTGGATCTTTCACGCAAAGAAAGTCAATATTTTGGTGATGACATTGAGTTTCAATTTTTTGTTTTAAGATGAGTGTCTTGAGCGTTTTATGTATTTTTGGGTTTTGTCACGAAATTGCCAAAGGGGGAGATTGTTACGGCTTTTTGTGTTGGCATATTTCGTGAGTTGAGTCGGAGTCTTGAAGTGATCAAATTGTCAATCAGCAATCGAAGACTCAGAGAAGATTCAACAAGAGCTCAAGTTGACACTCAGTGTTTTGAGTCTTGAAGATTGAAGATGAAGAATTGTGGATCAATTACATCAATATCAAGAAGAAAGAATTCAAAAGGATCAGGTATGTTTAACTAAATAATTTTGGTGATCCGAATACTTTCTTATAGTGTAGAAACACTTGGATGAATTTTTAATTGCATAAAAATAAAAAACTGGACATGTAATATGTTTAGGATCCGGATCAGAGCAATCCAGTCCGGACCCCGAACATAGTTTAGTTCATGCGGAATTCCAGTCCGGACCTCCCCTGTTTCAGTCCGGACCCCGAACTATGTGTTTGCTGAAATCGCATGAACAGTCCGGATCAGGAAATTCTAGTCCGGACCCCGAACTGTTTTTCAGAAAAATTGCTGAAAAAAGACGACAGTCCGGATCAGCCAAATCCAGTCCGGACCGTCGTGTGGGAAAAATTCTGTTAAGTCAGTTTTTGATGCTTATCTCTTTCCAAAGATTTCTAACCTATAAATAGACACTTAGGGTTCCTCAAGAACTATCGACTAATTCAGAAAACATTTGTAAGCAACCCTAGAGGCTAGGTTTTTATTGTTCTTCTTTTAGCCTCTTTTAGGTCAATTCGACGGTTCTTCCAAGACATACTTTTTGTCGAATTGATCTAATCTTTGTTTGGAGATTCCATCCATGGTTCTTCATTGATAATCTAAGCAAAGGATCACCATCGAAGCTTTTATCAAGTTTGCGTCGTGGATTCGACGTAGCATCGTGGATTCGATGTGTTGAAGGCGTTTCGTGGATTCGAAACGTGTGCTCGTGGATTCGAGTGGCGTTCGTGGATTCGAACGTGTGCAGTGGATGTGCAGTCGGTGAGCGCAAGGTCGGAAGAAGTTGAAGGAGGGGTTGGAGTCCGTGGAGTCGGCAATCACCTTGTTATTCTTCTATTCTTAGTGGATTGTTATTGCGTGTTGGTCCCGTGGTTTTTCTCCTGGATTGGAGTTTCCACGTAAATCTCGGTGTGCTGTTTTTTATTTTCCGCATTGGTTTTTATTTTGCACTGAGATTGGTTTTTTGTTTATTACACCTATTCACCCCCCCTCTAGTTGTTTGATAGTACCTATTTAGATCCTTGTGGATCCTTATAAAAACCTACAGTGTTTAGTTTATTATTATTATTTTTATTTATTTTAAACACATATACGGTAATCATGAAAATTTAGAGTAGTATTTATATAGACTTCATGCAGTTTATAAATTTTGAGTCACATAAAGTTGTATAAATTTTTTTTATATATACTTTTCGCTGCGTTTAGGAATAATATGAAATATTAGGTCATTCGATATCATATAAAAATTTGTGAGATCGACTATGTTTAGAAGTAGCCACAGCATTCTAGTCATAATATATGATCGTTTATGGTATTTTTTATAAAATGACATTGAATTAAGGTTAACCCGAAAATTCATACATATTCCTAATTTAATTTTAATAGTTATTCAATGTTATATAAAGTTGTTTGTGTTTTTCATTATATTTGGAACTAGCCACAGCATTCTGCAAATAAAGAAGAACACATAAGGATTTTTGACATTGAATTAAAGTTTAACTATTTATTGCAGTCAAATAAAATTATAATTTTCTTTTATTTTTATTTTGACTGGAATAGGATAGTCGAATGAATTTCTAGATAACAAGTTTTCTTATACCCACAGGTACAGAAATCTAGTTATTTAGGAATTAGTTTTCCACTAGTCTTATTATTAAAGTAGATAAATTCTATGCATGTAGCGCCTCTATCCACAGGAATGTTGAATTTATATAATTTAAAGATTATTGTCTCATAGTATGCGATAAAGTCCAATATTTATTTTATTGTTACTGCTTCTTCCTCTACTGTATTTTTTAGTGATGTTTCTCGTATTCCTATGCTTACTGGGGACAACTATTTTGATTGGAAAGAAAGCATTCTTTTTACTTTGTGCTATATGGATCTTGACTTGGCTCTGCGCATTGAGGAACCGCTTAAGATAGTGGGGCCAATAACTCCACAACAGGAATCCGCGCAGGATAAATGGGAACGATCCAACCGCTTAAGCTTGATGCTCATAAAGTCTAGAGTGTCAAAAAGCATAAGGGGATCAATTCCAGAATATAATAAAGCCAAGGATTACCTAAAGGCCATTGAGGAGCAATTTGTTAGCTCCAATAAAGTTTTGGCTAGCACGCTGATGAAGAAACTTTCGGGCATCAAATACGATCGAACCAAGGGTGTGCGTGAGCATATCATGGAGATGCGGAACATAGCAGCTCAACTAAAAGCTTTAAAAGTTGAGATCTTCGACACCTTCTTAGTCCATTTGATTCTAAACTCATTACCGTCTGAATTTGACCCCTTTAAGATCTCCTACAACACACATAAAGATGAATGGTCAATAAACGAATTACTGACCATGTGTGTTCAAGAAGAGGAGAGACTTAAGCAGGAGAAGCCGGAGATCATGACAGAATCTGTCAATTTGGTGACTCAGCGCAAAAGGGGAAAAGGCAAAAGTGCCTCCAATTCCAAGAAGCCAACACAATTACCAATAAAGAATTCTGGCAAGAAGGATCAATGTTATTTCTGTAAAAAAAGGGGGCACATGAAAAGGGACTGCTTGAAGTATAAAGCATGGCTCGAGAAGAAAGATATTGAAACTATCTATATTTGTTATGAATCTCATTTGGTTAATATTCCTAAAAACACATGGTGGATTGACTCTGACACTACTGTACATATCTCAAATACCATGCAGGGTTTTCACAACCTAAAGATGCTGAAGCCAAATGAAAGGATTTTAATTAGTGGAGAAGGAAATAAATCTCAAGTTGAAGCGGTAGGAAACTATATTTTACAACTTAGCACTGGTTTTGTACTTGAACTTGAGGATACTTTTTATATTCCTAAATTTTCTAGAAATTTAGTTTTCATTTCTAAACTAAAAAATAAAGGTTTTAAATTTTTATTTGAAAATAAATTTTTTACTATCTTCTCTGATAATGTTATTGTTGGCAATGATTGTTTGGTAGATGATTTGTACAAATTTAATTTGAGTCAATCTTTTGAGAATAACTTTAATGTTAATCATAGCATTGGTGTTAAAAGGAACATTCTTAAGGAAAACTCCTCTTCGTTGTGGCACAAGCGTTTAGCTCATATCTCTTTAGAGAGAATAAAGCGATTGGTGAAAGAAAAGATCCTAAAAGATCTTGACTTTACCGATTGTGGTACTTGTGTGGAATGCATAAAGGGAAAGCATACCAACACAAATACCACTAAAGGTTCTAGAAGGAGTTCTGAAATTCGTGAGATCATACATACAAACATCTGTGGACCTTTTCCTATTCCTTGTTTCAATGGTCGGAGATATTTTATCTCATTCATTGATGACCACTCTAGATACATGTATCTCTATCTCTTATTTGAAAAAGCTGAAGCACTCAATGCTTTCAAAG
The DNA here is from genome assembly GCA_029204045.2 of Tillandsia leiboldiana. Lineage (NCBI taxonomy): Eukaryota > Viridiplantae > Streptophyta > Magnoliopsida > Poales > Bromeliaceae > Tillandsia > Tillandsia leiboldiana. The sequence goes on from CM055067.1 coordinate 29,118,276, forward strand.
CTTATAAGGTTGCGGTAGAGAAACAATTGGATAGGAAAATCAAAAGTGTGAGGTCCGACAGAGGGGGTGAGTACTATGGAAGACATACGGATAAAGGTTAAATGATCGGTCCATTTGCTCAATTTCTCGAAAGTGAAGGCATCATTGCTCAATATACGATGCCTGGCACGCCCCAACAAAATGGCGGTGCCGAAAGGAGGAATAGAACACTTATGGACATGGTAAGGAGTATGATTAACAACTCTTGTCTTCCATCATCTCTTTGGAGTGAAGCATTAAAGACAGCGGTGTATATTTTAAATAGGATTCCATCGAAGGTTGTTTCCAAAACTCCTTTTGAGTTATGGAAAGGGTGGAAGCCTAGTTTAAATCACTTGCATGTATAGGGATGTCCAACCGAGGTGAGGGTTTATAATCCACATATAAAGAAGTTGGACTCCTGAACAGTCAATGGATACTTCATTGGCTATGCGGTAAACTCCAAGGGATTCAGATTTTATTGTTCAAATCACTCATCCAAGATAGTTGAGGCCAGGAATGCCAAGTTTCTTGAGGATTCTGAAGCTAGTGGGATTGTTGTTCCTCAAAAGATGGATTTTGAGAAAATAAGGGATTCAACTGGTTATCCATCAAGAGATGATGATTTTGTTTCTCTTCCAAGAGATCAATATGACCATATTGGAGACCAACCAATCATAGAGCATGAAAATGCTGAACCAGTTGAACCTTGCCATGAAGAGCTTTCCCAAGAGGAACAAACAATAATAGAGCCAGCTGCACAGCATAATGAAAACCTAGAGGGAGTGGTTGGCTTAAGAAGATCCTCAAGGCAAAAGAGATCGGCAATTCCTGATGATTATGTAGTCTATCTCCAGGAGTCTGACTATGATGTTGGGCACCATAAGGACCCATGGACATTTCCAGAGGCCATGCAGGGGGATAAATCCTCCTTTTGGTATGATGTCATGCATGAAGGAAGAGATGAAATCTATGGTAGAAAATAGAGTTTGGGATCTCGTTGTGTTACCACAAGGAGTCAAAGCCGTTGGCTGTAACTGGGTCTTCAAGACCAAAAGGGACTCTTTAGGTAACATAGAGCGATATAAGGCCAGACTTGTTGCCAAAGGTTTCACTCAGAAAGAAGGCATTGATTATAATGAAACCTTCTCTCTGGTATCTAAGAAGGATTCATTAAGAATTATCATGGCTTTGGTAGCTCATTTTGATTTGGAGCTACATCAAATGGATATGAAAACTGCATTTCTAAATGGGGATATAGAGGAAATAGTCTACATGCAACAGCCCGAAGGTTTTAGCACAGATGAGAACAGTCACCTTGTTTGCAAACTAAAGAAGTCTATATACGAACTAAAACAGGCCTCCCGTCAGTGGTACATCAAATTTCATGATGTAATTACTACATTTGGTTTCGTAGAAAATATCGTGGATCAGTGTATATACCTTAAGGTCAGTGGGAGTAAATATATTTTCTTAGTTCTATATGTGGATGTCACGCCCCGAGTTTAAAAACCAGCGTCTAAATTTTTTTTTTATTTTTTAAATATCAGAGTTTAAAACCAGCCAGGGCGCAACAGACCGCCACTTATATAGAAGAGTCCCAATCCAACTGGGGATTGAGCCTTTTCTATATATGCACGGCTAGCTCGGCAATCAATCAGAGTACTAACTACGTACCACTAATATAACACAGATAGTAAATTACACAATTACAACAACTTATTACATTTTCCTTGTTACATCAAATAACTAAATGCTTGGCTATCGGCTGTCTAGGGCCAAGCTCTATCTCGTGATCTCACCAACTCGTCCCGACATCTCAACACCCGCTCGACCTGAAAAACAGTCACCCGAGGGTGTGAGACACACCGGAGTGTATCCCAGTAGGCACGACGAGCCGAGAAATAGCAGATCGTACCTACTGGTATACAATACTAGAGGATAGTAAAGATCACTGTTAGGATAAGCAGATATAATCATAGATTAGGATAAACAGATACATATAATCATGGAACTATCTTTAAGGATGGCAAAATCATGATCTAGGATATTCAGGTATATACTCAATGTAACCATAGAACTGTTATCAACTTGAGGATAGAATCAATCATGAGTTAGGTCAATCGGAAATATAACCAGGAATTATAATCGAAAGCATCACTGAGTTAGGACAATCAGAAATAATATAACTAAGGAACTATAATCAAGGCATCTAGGAGTTAGGACAATCAGCAATATAACAATGAAACTATAATCAAAGGCATCACATGGAATCATATATAGGTAGATAACTAGAAGCCAGATCAAAGAATCAAAGAAGCATGTTAAAGCAACTTAACAACACATGCATCAAATAAATGAAAACACAAAGACCCAATCACAAGCTACCATATTGGCCTTCACAAGACCTCAGGCAAGGCTGCCCACCTGGCACCACCTGGTTGACATTCCCTCCACTGAGGGTCACGGGTTGCAACTGCTAACCACTTTACCGGTAAAGAACATCGCTACGGGTAGCAAATCCGCTGATGTTCGTGAAGTACAACGGTGCGGGCGATCACAATGCAAATGCTCAAGCTCACGGTCCACTGACCGAGTAATCGGCAAAAAGCCAGATATCAATCCCCTCTGGGATGCAATCTTCTCAACTCAAAGCAAGATCATCAACAATGTCAACACAAATGCAGGATCAAACAACAACAACTATGTATAGTGAAACCGGAATAGGTTTAGCAATATTCAGGAATATAATCCTAATATTGAAAGCAACTACAGATCAATCATACCACTAAACACATGATATTTTTGAGAAAACATTTTGGAAACAAGTTCTAGGTCCAAACCTCGTAGAGCTATGCCCTTGTCCTATCAAACAAGAACAGACTCAGGCGACTCCGCGATGCTTGGGTAAAACAGGTTTTCCAAACCTCGAAGAGCTATGCCTTTGTCCTATCAAACAAGAACAGACTCAGGCGACTCCGCGAAGCTCGGTAAAAACATTTATTTAATAAAATCATGTATTTAGCAGTACAGGCTCAAACAGGCATTGCAAAGTCCAGACAAGGATATGAATCAATTCAAGGATGCAATATCGAAATCAACTGAATCTCAATTCATAGACAGGAATATAATCAATCATCAACTCGAACATGAATCAGGATATAGATACTGATAATCAAGCACAGAAGTGCAAACAAGGTAAAGACCAATCAGGCCAAGCAACAAGTAGTAATATAACTCAATCAAAGGCAGACAGGCTCAAATATAATTTAGGTTAACAAAAACAGGGGTCCAACCAATACCGTACACAGAGGGCCGAAATGATAAAGCCCGGACCGAAGATAAACCCACCTGTCGTTTTGCAGGCGACTAAACTGTATCGACCGAACACTCGAAACCAGAGGCAAACCGTGCCAACCTGAATCAAAAATACTGATCAGGGAAAACTCAAACCCGACCAACAACTTACCTAGACCCTTAACGTTTTCAAAAACCGCACTTTTAATGCTTTTTTAACACTGTTTTCACTCGTTCTCTTAAACAGAAAATCATTTTTACGAGCCGTCACCTCCAGCAAGTGACCTTTAACTTGCTGAACACCGTGCTCACACATTTGTGGCAGCACGCAACCCGAGGAAAACTTCGGGCCATAAAACACTCCTCTAACATAGCCATTTTTGCATTTTTGTTTCTCCGGATCATCGAAACCAAAATCTAACGCGAACATCGCGTCCAGCGACCCCAAATTAGTCAAAAGCTCACTGTTACAATTTTTCAAACAGTCCAAAAGCAGGACTTTAGCCAACTATTTAACCTAAAGCTAGTTTATACACTAACTTTCAATCCATTCAACATCTGTTAAAACTTTGTATATGAAACTACCTCTGGACAGTGCCAGGACACTGGGGCTCACCTTTGGGCAGCCCAGAACTTGCTGGATCAAAGAGATCCAAAGCCTAGTTCTCTAACAATGTGTACGATGCTCCAAACTTAGTTCCACACAGAATCTGTTTGATCCGAAGTGAGCATCAAGCTCAGGGGACTTTTTGGAGCATCATTCATATTTACAGCACACCCAAATTCCACATTTTTCCTCTCTCAGACATTTTATCAAACACATGGCATGCACAAACTTGAAACATGTAGTAAACACCATTTCTTACTTGTTCTCTGCAACCACTGCACCTGGGGTTTTCCAACTTGGAAGGAAATGCTCCATATAGTTGCAGGAGCATTTCCATCATTTTATTTTCAAGCTAGCACCCCCTGGTTTGGCCGCAAGCATGAAGAAGAAGATGATATTAACCTTGAAAATTATGACCATTCAAGCAAAGCATCTGGGACCAAACAACTTGACCAAAAAGTTGCTAAATACCATAACTAACTTACCTGAGCCCATGCCCGGCGACAGAACACGGCGGCGGCGCGGCGGTGGCAAGCTCGGTTTTGGAGCTTTTACCAACAATGGCAACTTTGAAACTATTGGTTTTAAGGTGCAAGGGGCAGCACCTGAAGCTTCCTAGCAAGCTTTTAGGAAGGTCTAGCCTTGTCCCCGCCGTCGGAGGTCGCCGGATGGCCGGCCGCCATTAATGACCTCGAGCTTGGGCCAACAATGGTGGATCCCCCCTCGGGCTGCATGGCTGCCATGCAAAGGCATGGTTGGACTCTAAATGGTCCCATGAAGCTTCTCGGCCATGTGCACGGCGATGGGGAGGCTCGCCGGCGCCGGAGCACAAAGCTCGGCCGAAGTGCAATATTCCCGAAAACTAGGGCACAAATCTGCCATTGATCCGCTTGATCATACTCCACCAAATTTGGTGGGGTTGATCCCCATCCCCTACAGTCCATGCCTACCAACTTTGGCTCATTTTGGCCAATTGGTCGAAGAGAACGGCCGCGGTGGAGTTTTCTTAGGTTTCCGGCGAGATCTTGCTTCCGCCGGCAAACCAGTGTGCATGGGAAGCTCAAACTTGGCTCGAAGCATCCTAAGGACCTAAATAATCTACTGCTAGTGGTCTCGGGCTGAAACAAACCGTGGTTTAAAAACCTCACCTTTGCCGGAGTTGATGAAGATGGGATGAAGCCGGTTCTCTTCCTCCCTCTTCGCGCGGCCCCGGCAACCACCCAGGTGCTCCACAGGTACAGGGAAACACCACAGGGACTCCAGATCCCAACTTTGGAAAGGTTTGATCCAACCTTCTTCTTCCTCTCACTCTCTCTCGGTTCCTCTCAATGGGGTTTGATGTGGTGACCCGGATTTTTGCAGGGCTTCTACAGTGTCACCAGCAGCTTCTGGAGGCCTATGGGGCATCCCGACGGTGTTCGTGCGCCAATTTGGACACAAGTAATGAACTCGGGGCTTCAAATGGATCATGTGGGTAACCGGGAGACCCCGTCGGATGTTTAGTGGTGTTTCCGCGCAATTTGGATATCAAATTTGGATTCAGCGCGGAAAAACGCTTGAGAATGGTTTTTTGTTTGCTTAATTCTGAGTCCGGATGCCCAAAAGCAGGCTCCCGGAAGTTTTGGCAGTTTTTGGTGTTTGCGGGAGCCTCCGGCAAATTTTGGAGGTGGATTTTGGCGAAATGGACGTCGTTTTTGGAATCAGCGCGCGAAAACGGTCAAGATGGGCTTTTTACTTGATGTTTTTGGGTTGCGGTTACTGTTCACGTCGGAATAGTGTTTCCGGCGATCGCCGGCGGCGGCGGGCAGCGCCGGCGGGCGGCGGCGCAGCCTCGGGCAGGCGGCAGGCGGCGGCACAGGGCGCGGGCAGGGCGCGGGCAGGCGCCCGGGAGCGCGGGCAGGCGCGCGGTCCACCGCGGAGGTCGTGCGCCGGGGGCGGGCCACGTGGCGCTTTCCGGTTGGCCGGCGCTGCAGACGCGGTCCACGGAATTTGGTCCGGGTGCACGGTGGACCGGGTGGACACGTGGCGTGAGGTGATTGGTCGGGTGTTGTGCTCCCGGTCCACGCGATTGGTGGAGTCGGTGACCGGGGCAGGTGGCCGTACGGCGGGGCAGGTGGCCGTACGGCCCGGGTCAGCCGCGACGTGCGCGGTGCACGGGGCCACGTGCGCGGTGCACGGGTTGCCGGGGCCACGTGGCGCGACGCCATTGGCTGGCGCAGGTGCGCCGGGTGCAGCGGGGCCCGGGGAAGCACAGTGCTGGGCTACGTGGCGGGCCCGAGTGGTTTCGGGCTTGCACAGTAATGGGCCGGGCCCATTACTGTAGCAGCCCGAAACCCCCCCAGCGCCCGGAAGTGGGGACACATAGGGTATTTCTTCAATTGTTTTCTTCAGCCTATTTAAAGGCAACCCGAGCCCCCTTTCTTTGCCTTTTTCTCTCAACCCTCTCACTCTCTGCCCGAGCCCCCCTCAAGCAAAGTTGTTCACCTCTTCACCCTCGATCTTCCTGCCAAGTTTCAAGATTTTTGGAGGCTCGAATCCCGAGGTTCCCCATTTTACGGCGCGGCACGACATTGCATTCCTGGGTTCTTCTTCGGCGCAGCGACAGTGTTTTAGCTCCCCTGGGCTACCCCGAGATCATTTTGCTGTGATTCTTGCGCCGGCAGACTCCTAAGAGGTAGGACTTCATCTTTCATTTTGGTCGCGCTTTCTCGTTTAGAGGTTTTGGCACGGATCCCGAGGCAAACAGTGACCCCATTTTCTGTGTGGACTTCCTTGACAGCAGCGGGGTATTTTGGCCATATCTTCGCGCACGAGCATCAGACGGAAACGAGCTTATACAACTTTTTCATCTACGGATCGGAAGGAACACGCTCGTATTTTTCTTGGATTTTCCTGAGGTTTATTTCGAGGTGAAAATTACTGTTTTCTCAGTGAGCAGTGCACAGTTTTTAGCACAGATTTTTGTATGAGTGTACCCCCTTGCCGAATTTTTATCTTGACTTACCGAACTCGGATTTGGGCGTGCAAGGTACCGTTGCGAAGCTATCGACGCGAGGATCTCTGTGGTATTTTTCTTGGAATTTCCTGGGCACTTTCTGCAGGTGATAATTTAACAGTCTTGAATCCGAGGTTGTATGTGGTTATAAGAGCAATAATTGGGAGCCTAAGTGTAATTAGTGAGCTATGTATTGTACCAGGAATATTTCGGGGGTGCTAAAATTGTGGGAACAAGGATTTGGAGTTTTGGTATTTTCTTGCTGTACGGATCCGGACAGTTAGCACTTCAGGTGGGTGGTTGTTGTACTCCTCTCCTTTGGTATGCCCACTAGGAACATCAGAGTTTTCCCTCATTTTGAGGCCCAAAGTATTATTAGTAACCTTGCATGCTCTAGGGAATTAATTATTGGTTGATTGATATCTGATAATTGTTATTTGATCCATGTGGAAATTGTTGGACTGCATGTTTAGGGTTAAAATAATAGTTGAGGATTATAAAATTGATAAATATTCTTATGAGACTGTCACTTTAGCTTATGTCACTCTGAACTGATTACTCTTGGAAAATGGACAACATATTGAGACAATGCATGATTAAACGGGTCACTTAAGTATTGACATCTTTTACTGCTACACTATCTTTTGGGACTTGACTTAGGAGAAACCATGCATGTATTCTTTTCTTCTCTTCTCCTATTATCGATAGACTTGCGGCATAGTCGCTCAGGTTCGAGCGTGTGTTGGACAGTGTAGCCAGGTATTGGGATTTGGAACAGGTTGGGCTTTTGACAGGGTGTTGCGGCGACCACGGATCTTGGGTGGTTGACCGGGTTGTTACTGTTGCATCAGATTGGGGGTTTTGGGGATCGGGCTTTCTTTAGTGGATGGAGTTTTCCACTTTGATCATAGTCATGATCCAGTCCTGCTATTATGAGACAGTGGTTACAGAGATGCTTGTTACAGTGATTTCCTTACTCGTGTAGGTCGCTCCCCTCGAGTGCCACACCGGAGTGTGCGACCGGACGGATCGAGGCCGGTCTGTTATTACTTTAGAGCTTGATCGGACGGGCCGATGCCGATCTGTTACTTACGTTGGGGACATGACCGTATCAGGCAGTAGTCGGTCAGTATCCCCACAGATGAGATTAGCAGGCAGTGCCAGTGTCCACTGGCGTTACATTGGGTCGTTTTGACAGGCTTCTTGATACCGATGCATACTTTTCCATACTTATTGGTTTATCATGTAGAGGCATGTTAGGGGTAGCACTTCATCAGTTGTCATTCATAGCTTCACCCCCCTTTCTCTTCTTCCCCTTTTGCCTCTGATTACCTGGTGGGCATATTTGAGCTGAGGCTTTACCCACTAGGGGAGGCTACTGTTTATAGTAGTACTTACCCCCATTGTCTTTTCTTGTTTCTTTCTTCCCCTTTATTTTGCAGAGTCCTCTGCGGGAGTTGCTGGGCCGTCAGCAACTGATCGAGGTAAGCAGATTGCAGACTAGATAGAGAGCCACCCGAGGGTTGTAGCACGTAGCTGGAGCTTTTGGGTACCTGGTCTTCTCAGACAGCTTTTGTTTATTTCTTTTTGGGTCTGGCTTTTGCCAGCTGTTTGTATTTAGTGGTGAGCTGGGAGAGACATCTGTATTTTATTCCACTGTTGTACTCTTTTACTTCCAGCTTCTGTCTGAGATACAGTAGTTTTAGTTTAGCTCTGATTATTATGCCCTTTTATTATTATTTCTTATCTGAGCAGGTTACCGACGCTTCGTGCATGTGGGAAATACCGCATGCACGGCGGATCTGTAGACGGGCCCGGGTTCTGGTTTACACCCGCGGCGTGACAGATTAAGTTGGTATCAGAGCTTAGGGATAGGTCAGTTGGGACTTAGGAAACCCTAGGCTTTTGGACAGACCCTAGGATGATAGGGCGTGAGTGACGTGACATTATGCGAAAGTCGGTGATTTTTGTAGTTTACTCTTCCTGTGAAGAAAGAGGGATCGACATATCTTATTTCTGTTGGACAGTTATGTTGGTTGCAGACAACATAACGTTACAGAAAATAGGGGGATGTCTTTGACTTTCGCTAGATTGGGTCGTGTGGGGATTTGTTTCTGATTTGTGGTTTCTTGTTACAGGATGTCGCCCCGGCGTCGTTTTTCCGCCGAGGGTACCCCCACTCCCCCTGTGGAGCCTAGACTGGCGGTATCCGCCGAGTTGGGGGAACTGCGGGCCTTAGTGACCCATTTGGTGGCGAGGAGCTTTCGACAGGATCAGCGCTTGGAGCAACTGTTGGCACGGAGGAGTGATCCGGCAGTCGGGGAGAGGGCCAGGGCTCCAGAGCAGCAGTCTGAAAGGAAACGCCCAGCCCCGGATGTTGATGGACAGGCCAGTTCTCAGAGACGGCCGCGGCTTCGCAGCAAGTGTATTTTCTGTAGAGGGCAGCATCCATCAGATACCTGCGATCTTAGGCACGGTCGTTGTTTCAAGTGTGGGCAGCCGGGCCACATCCGAGCTACTTGCCCCTTCCCGACCTTTGTAGCACCTTCTTCGGCGTCGGCCCCTATCGCATCCCAGCAGAGGTCGCGGTCACGACATCAGAGGCGACAGCAGCAGCTGAGGCAGCCCCAGCAGGCTGTCAGGTGCATCTTTTGCGGGGACTAGCATCCCGCCGGTACTTGTGAGCTGAGGTGGGGTCGCTGTTTTAAGTGTGGACAGCCTGGGCACTTGCGAGCGACGTGCCCCGCAGGGACAGCTGCAGCACCCACTTCAGCGTTTGTTCCTACTACTTCCCAACTACGACCGGGAACTCCACCGACGGATCTCCAGGTACACCGATCTTCGCCGCCCTGCTTATCTGGTGAGAGACAGCCGTTGTCGAGCGGCCAGGATTGCCTAGCACAGATGGAGGATTCTACTGTCGCCGACCGAGTTGTGGCAGGTATGTTTTATTTCTGGCGGTAGGATTCGTATCTTATTGTTGCAGGAGCGTCTCTTTCTTTCATTAGTCGAGCATTTGCATCCCTGCATGGTTTAGAGTTAGAGTCCTTGTCACATGCATTAGAGGTGCGGATTCCCGATCATATTTTGCATGTCGAGGAGCATTGTGTGGCATGCCCGGTACAGTTGGGGCCTTGGATATTGCCTGCAGACTTGCTGGTCTTGCAGCAGCTCCATGATTTTGACTTGGTGTTGGGGATGGATTGGCTATCACGGTACTCCGCCACTATCGACTGCAGAGAGAGGACGGTGACTCTTCGCGAGCCAGGACAGGAGGAGTTCATCTTCAGAGGCTGCCAGAGCACGCTATTCGCAGCGACCATTTCCTCGGCGAGGGCTAGGAGGATGTTGAGCAGAGGTTGTACTGCCTTTTTGGCCACGGTTGTGGAGGTGCCTACGACGGCACTGGGACTCGAGGATATCCCTATTGTTCGAGAGTTCCCAGATGTGTTTCCCCAGAGCTGACGACGATGCCGTCGGAGAGGGAGATTGTGTTCGTGATTGATGTGGTCCCTGGGACTGCACCAATCTCAAAGGCACCCTATAGGATGGCGCCAGCCGAGTTAAGGGAGTTGAAAGCCCAGCTTCAGGATCTTTTGGATAGGGGCTTCGTCCGACCCAGTGTTTCTCCGTGGGGAGCGCCTGTGTTGTTTGTTAAGAAGAAGGATGGGTCACTCCGATTGTGCGTGGATTATAGGGAATTGAACAAAGTGACCATCCGAAACAAGTATCCCCTCCCCCGGATAGATGATTTGTTTGATCAGTTACAGGGATCATCTGTGTTCTCGAAGATTGATCTGCAGCCCGGTTACCACCAGCTGAGGGTGAGGGCCGAGGACTTCTCCAAAACGGCTTTCAGATCGCGGTACGGGCATTATGGGTTTACTGTGATGCCTTTTGGGTTGACTAATGCCCCTGCCGCATTCTTGGACTTGATGAACAGGATTTTTCAGCCGTTTTTGGATCGGTTTGTGGTGGTGTTCGTCGATGATATTCCGATCTACTCCCGGAGTGATCTGGAGCACGAGGAGCACTTGAGGACCGTGCTACAGCTTCTGCGAGAGAAAAAGCTATATGCTAAGTTCAAAAAGTGCGAGTTTTGGCTCCGGGAGGTTGCCTTTCTGGGTCATGTGGTTTCAGCTGCTGGAGTGGCGGTGGATCCGGCCAAGGTGGATGCTATTAGAGATTGGCCGAGGCCGACGACTATCACCGAGGTGCGGAGCTTTCTTGGATTGGCGGGCTACTATCGGCGCTTTGTGGAAGGCTTTGCGAAGCTTTCCTCTCCCCTCACTCGTCTGACCAGAAAAGGGGTTAAGTTTGTTTGGAGCGAGACTTGCCAGAGCTGTTTTGAGGAGCTGAAGCAGAGGTTAATGACCGCTCCAATCCTTGCCCTCCCAGTTATGGGGGAAGGATTTGTGATCTACAGTGATGCCTCACATAGTGGTCTGGGGTGTGTGTTGATGCAGCATGGTAGGGTAATTGCCTATGCTTTGCGGCAATTGAAGGACTATGAGAAAAATTACCCTACTCATGATCTGGAGTTGGCAGCGGTGGTGTTTGCTCTGAAGCTGTGGCGGCATTATTTGTATGGAGAGCATTGCGAGATATATACTGATCACAAGAGCTTGAAATATCTGTTCACCCAAAAGGAGCTGAATTTGAGGCAACGCCGGTGGTTGGAGTTGTTAAAGGATTACGATCTGAGTATCCTTTACCATCCCGGCAAGGCCAATGTCGTGGCAGATGCTTTGAGTAGGAGGACGAGTCTGAGCTTATTGATCTCGCAGCAGGCGCCGTTGGTCGAGCAGATGAGGCGGTTACAGTTGGAGGTAGTATCCCCTGGGGTCTCTGCTAGACTCATGTCTATGGTCTTGCAGCCCACTCTGTTGGAGAGGATCAGGGACACTCAGAGTGAGGACCCCCACTTGATGAGGATCAGGACGCAGCTTCAGGAGGATCAGACAGGGGATTTTTCTGCGGATAGCTCGGGAGTACTGCGGTACAGGAACCGAGTGTGTGTGCCTATGGATCAGGAGATTAGAGATCAGATTTTGAGGGAGGCCCATTTTACACCTTATACCCTCCATCCTGGAGGTACTAAGATGTATAAGGACCTCAAGGCACAGTTTTGGTGGCCCGGGATGAAGCGGGACATTGGGAGATTCATAGCTCATTGTCTAACTTGCCAGCAAGTGAAAGCAGAGCATCGCGTTCCTGCTGGTAAGTTGCAGAGTCTTCCAATTCCCGAGTGGAAATGGGACCACGTCACTATGGATTTCGTCGCTGGATTGCCGAGGGCGCAGAGCGGGGCTGGTGCGATCTGGGTTATTGTTGACAGACTCACCAAATTGGCGCACTTCTTACCGGTTCAGATGACCTGGTCACTGGAGCGTTTGGCACAGTTATATCTGGATGAGATAGTGAGGCTTCACGGCATACCTGCTTCGATTGTGTCAGATCGAGACCCGCGATTCGTATCACGCTTTTTGGGGGAGTTTGCATTCTGCATTGGGGACTCAGCTCAGGTTTAGCACTGCTTTCCACCACAGACCGATGGACAGTCAGAACGCACCATACAGACCCTCGAGGATATGTTGAGAGCGTGCGTTATGGATTTTGGAGGAGGGTGGTACCGGCACTTGTCGTTGGTTGAGTTTCGCGTACAACAACAGCTATCAGGCGAGCATCCAGATGGCTCCGTTTGAGGCGTTGTATGGACGCAAGTGTCGGTCTCCCTTATTTTGGAGGACGTGGGTGAGAGAAGGACTTTGGGACCGAATTTGCTTTTGGAGCCTGAGGAAAAGGTCAGAGTCATTCGCCGACACCTTGTGACAGCCCAGAGTCGTCAGAGGAGCTACGCCGACACTCGACGGCGAGACCTGGAGTTTCAGGTTGGTGATCATGTCTTCTTGAAGGTCTCGCCCTCGAAAGGGGTCGGGAGATTTGGAGTACTGGGAAAGCTCAGTCCCCGCTTTATTGGACCTTTGAGGTACTTGACAGAGTTGGTCCTGTGGCATACAAAGTTGCTTTACCCCCACGCCTGGCCGGAGTTCATGTTGTCTTTCACGTCTCAACTCTGAGGAGATACGTTTTTGACCCGTCGCACGTGATTGACTTCACTTCGTTGGAGATCGGCGAGGACTTGGTCTACGAGGAGCGCCCGTTGCGGATTCTTGCTCGTGAGGTAAGGGAATTGCGCAACCGGGCCATTCCATATGTGAAGATCTTGTAGAGCAATCACGAGGAGCGAGAGGCTACTTGGAGCTGGAGACGGAGATGAGAGATGCCTACCCTTTTCTGTTCACGACTTCTGGTTGTGGTACGCCTGTCCTGCATTATTTTTGTTTCGAGGACGAAACTTTCTTTAGTGGGGGAGGATGTGGTGACCCGGATCTTTGCAGGGCTTCTACAGTGTCACCAGTAGCTTCTGGAGGCCTATGGGGCATCCCGGCGGTGTTCGTGCGCCAATTTGGACACAAGTAATGAACTCGGGGCTTCAAATGGATCATGTGGGTAACCGGGAGACCCCGTCGGATGTTTAGTGGTGTTGTCCGCGCAATTTGGATATCAAATTTGGATTTCAGCGCGGGAAAAACGTTGAGAATGGTTTTTTGTTTGCTTAATTCTGAGTCCGGATGCCAAAAGCGGGCTCCCGGAAGTTTTTTTTTGGCAGTTTTTGGTGTTTGCGGAGCCTCCGGCAAATTTGGAGGTGGATTTTGGCGAAATGGACGTCGTTTTTGGAATCAGCGCGCGAAAACGGTCAAGATGGGCTTTTTACTTGATGTTTTTGGGCTGCGGTTACTGTTCACGCTTGGAACAGTGTTTCCGGCGATCGCCGGCGGCGGGGGCAGCGCCGGCGGGCGGCGGCGCAGCCTCGGGCAGGCGGCAGGCGGCGGCACAGGGCGCGGGCAGGGCGCGGGCAGGCGCGCGGTCCACCGCGGAGGTCGTGCGCCGGGGGCGCGGGCCACGTGGCGCTTTCCGGTTGGCCGGCGCTGCAGACGCGGTCCACGGAATTTGGTCCGGGTGCACGGTGGACCGGGTGGACATGTGGCTGTGAGGTGATTGGTCGGGTGTTGTGCTCCCCGGTCCACGCGATTGGTGAGTCGGTGACCGGGGCAGGTGGCCGTACGGGCGGGGCAGGTGGCCGTACGGCCCGGGTCGCCGCGACGTGCGCGGTGCACGGGGCCACGTGCGCGGTGCACGGGTTGCCGGGGCCACGTGGCGCGACGCCATTGGCTGGCGCAGGTGCGCGGGTGCAGCGGGGCCCGGGGAAGCACAGTGCTGGGCTACGTGGCGGGGCCCGAGTGGTTTTCGGGCCTTGCACAGTAATGGGCCGGGCCCATTACTGTAGCAGCCCGAAACCCCCCCAGCGCCCGGAAGTGGGACACATAGGGTATTTCTTCAATTGTTTTCTTCAGCCTGTTTAAAGGCAACCCGAGCCCCCTTTCTTGCCTTTTTTCTCTCAACCCTCTCACTCTCTGCCCGAGCCCCCCTCAAGCAAAGTTGTTCACCTCTTCACCTCGATCTTCCTGCCAATGTTTCAAGATTTTGGAGGCTCGAATCCCGAGGTTCCCCATTTTACGGCGCGCGCGACGTTGCATTCCTGGTTCTTCTTCGGCGCAGCGACAGTGTTTAGCTCCCCTGGGCTACCCCGAGATCATTTTTGCTGTGATTCTTGCGCCGGCAGACTCCTAAGCGGTAGGACTTCATCTTCTCGTTTTGGTTTCGCGCTTTCTCGTTTCGAGGTTTGGCACGGATCCCGAGGCAAAAGTGACCCCATTTTCTGTGTGACTTCCTTGACAGCAGCGGGTATTTTTGGCCATATCTTCGCGCACGAGCATCAGACGGAAACGCGCTTATACAACTTTTTCATCTACGGATCGCAAGGAACACGCCTAGTATTTTTCTTGGATTTTCCTGAGGTTATTTCGAGGTGAAAATTACTGTTTTCTCAGTGAGCAGTGCACAGTTTTTAGCACAGATTTTTGTATGAGGTGTACCCCCTTGCCGAATTTTTATCTTGACCTTACCGAAATCGGATTTGGGCGTGCCAATGGTACCGTTTGTGAAGCTATCGACGCGAGGATCTCTGTGGTATTTTCTTGGAATTTCCTGGGCACTTCTGCAGGTGATAATTTAACAGTCTTGAATCCGAGGTTGTATGTGGTTATAAGAGCAATAATTGGGAGCCTAAGTGTAATTAGTGAGCTATGTATTGTACAGGAATATTTCGGGGGTGCTAAAATTGTGGGAACAAGGATTTGGAGTTTTGGTATTTTCTTGCTGTAGGATCCGGACAGTTAGCACTTCAGGTGGGTGGTTGTTGTACTCCTCTCCTTTGGTATGCCCACTAGGAACATCAGAGTGTTCCCTTATTTTGAGGCCCAAAGTATTATTAGTAACCTTGCATGCTCTAGGGACTTAATTATTGGTTGATTGATCTCTGATAATTGTTATTTGATCCATGTGGAAATTGTTGGACTGCATGTTTAGGGTTAAAATAATAGTTGAGGATTATAAAATTGATAAATATTCTTATGAGACTGTCACTTTAGTTATGTCACTCTGAACTGATTACTCTTGGAAAATGGACAACATATTGAGGACAATGCATGATTAAACGGTGTCACTTAAGTTATTGACATCTTTTACTGTACACTATCTTTTGGGACTTGACTTAGGAGAAACCATGCATGTATCTTTTCTTCTCTTCTCCTATTATCGAAGACTTGCGGCATAGTCGCTCAGGTTCGAGCGTGTGTTGGACAGTGTAGCCAGGTATTGGGGATTTGGAACAGGTTGGGCTTTTGACAGGGTGTTGCGGCGACCACGGATCTTGGGTGGTTGACCGGGTTGTTATGTTGCATCAGATTGGGGGTTTTGGGGATCGGGCTTTCTTTAGTGGATGGAGTTTTCCACTTGATCATAGTCATGATCCAGTCCTGCTATTATGAGACAGTGGTACAGAGATGCTTGTTACAGTGATTTCCTTACTCGTGTGGGTCGCTCCCCTCGAGTGCCACTCCGGAGTGTGCGACCGGACGGATCGAGGCGGTCTGTTATTACTTTAGAGCTTGATCGGACGGGCCGATGTCGATCTGTTACTTACGTTGGGGACATGACCGTATCAGGCAGTAGTCGGTCAGTATCCCCACAGATGAGATTAGCAGGCAGTGCCAGTGTCCACTGGCGTTAGATTGGGTCGTTTTGACAGGCTTCTTGATACCGATGCATACTTTTCCATACTTATTGGTTTATCATGTAGAGGCATATTAGGGGTAGCACTTCATCAGTTGTCATTCATAGCTTCACCCCCCTTTCTCTTCTTCCCCTTTTGCCTCTGATTACCTGGTGGGCATATTTGAGCTGAGGCTTTACCCACTAGGGGAGGCTACTGTTTATAGTAGTACTTACCCCCATTGTCTTTTCTTGTTTCTTTCTTCCCCTTTGTTTTGCAGAGTCCTCTGCGGGAGTTGCTAGGCCGTCAGCAACTGATCGAGGTAAGCGGATTGCAGACTAGATAGAGAGCCACCCGAGGGTTGTAGCACGTAGCTGAGCTTTTGGGTACCGGTCTTCTCAGACAGCTTTTGTTTATTTCTTTTTGGGTCTGGCTTTTGCCAGCTGTTTGTATTTAGTAGTGAGCTAGGAGAGACATCTGTATTTTATTCCACTGTTGTACTCTTTACTTCCAGCTTCTGTCTGAGATACAGTAGTTTTAGTTATAGCTCTGATTATTATGCCCTTTTTTATATTTCTATCTGAGCAGGTTACCGACGCTTCGTGTATGTGGGAATACCGCATGCACGGCGGATCTGTAGACGAGCCCGGGTTCTGGTTTACACCCGGGGCGTGACATTTGATGTCTAGGCTTACCCAACGCCCAGGCTATTAAGAGAAATAATCTGCTACGATTTGAAACCCAAAACACATAATGGCCCCTCGTGTAACCTCCATGAGTATACCAAGAGCCAAAGGTTGCAATGTAACAAAATGCCATTTAGCCCTATACCTTGTGCCTCTAACATCTGTCCATGCTGTATGTCATAATTGCAGCCAGAACCTTAGCTTATAAGCCTCATAAATTTGGTACATAAAATATATAGGTTCTATAGAAAAATATTGATTTTTCGACATTTTTCACGCAATTCGAGAAAACATCTCCGCTCCGCGAATTAGAAACAGACTTCGCCATGACGTCCGGCTCGTCGAGACTGTCAAGTAGTGTATGTGTTTGTTTAGTTTGCCCCCGTATAAAATCTCGGGCCATCTTATTCTGTATGTCGCAAACCGACGCACGCACTTCGATGCACCCGGATTGCCAAACGCGAAAACCGTCAGGTCATGCGTTCAGAACGTCGAAATTAGCTAGGATCGACTACTCATACCCCTATGTCAGGGTTCCAGACAGTGAAACGGCCGATAACGAGAAGGGCCATTTAAATAGGGGTTACTATTCACAACTTAAGTTGTGGGACCCGTTCTTCTTGCTGTTTTCTGGAAGATCCGACCGTAGATCGTCGACAAGTGAATATGAAATTTTCATGTTTCAACGAGACAATCGCTACGGCAATCTCGGATTTCGAGATCAGCCCCGATCAAAAGTCGGTTTTTAGGGCCACCATGTACTAAAAATTCCCACTTTTGCCAAAATTACCAATTTTATAAATTCCAAAGGTAATTATAAGTCGTTAATTTTCTAGATTACTACATTACCCACAACTTCTAAGAAGTTTCGTCCCCGAAACTTAAACTTAACTAAACCACTATTAAGCCTCTAACAGGTTTCGTAGTAGTGACATCAGTCACGGGTATCAAAAATCCAAGGCTACTAACTAGACCCCATCAGGTACTCCCCTTTACAGGGGCGAATATTCCCTCAGTTCTTTCGACAGTACGTTGACCGCGGCAACGTGCTTAACAAAAGAAAAGCGAAATACCACAGATCTGTCGCCAACAACTAGTTGGGGACACAACTCACATCTGAAGGTACATCACATACCTCCCTTCATAGTCTACGCCGATGATATAACCTCTACCAATACGAGCCATATCTGCAACACCAAGGATGGATCTTAGTTTGACCGACCCACAACTTCTGTTTCCAAACCACAAGACTAGAACACTACCCATCGCTCTCTCGTAGACAAAAGTCATCCTAGGTTCGTTCCTAACCCAACTAGGCATCGTATTCCTATTTCTCTGATACCATTTCAAACTGTCACGCCCCGAGTTTAAAAATCAGCGCCTAAATTTTTTTTTTTAAAAAAAATATCAGAGTTTAAAAAAGCCAGGGCGCAACAGACCGCCACATATATAGAAGAGTCCCAATCAGAGTATAACTACGTACCACTATATAACAAGATAGTAATTACACAATTACAACAACTTATTACATTTCCTTGTTACATCAAATAACTAAATGCTTGGCTATCGGCTGTCCAGGGTCAAGCTCTATCTCGTGATCTCACAACTCGTCCCGACATCTCAACACCCGCTCGACCTGAAAAACAGTCACCCGAGGGTGTGAGACACACCGGAGTGTATCCCAGTGGGCACGACGAGCCGAGAAATAGCAGATCGTACTACTGGTATACAATACTAGAGGATAGTAAAGATCACTGTTAGATAAGAAGATATAATCATAGATTAGGAAAAACAGATACATATAACATGGAACTATCTTACGGATGCAAAATCATGATCTAGGATATTCAGTATTACTCAATGTAACGTAGAACTGTTATCAACTTGAGGATAGCATCCATCATGAGCTAGTCAATCGGGAATATAACCAAGGAATTATAATCGAAAGCATCACGAGTTAGGACAATCAGAAATAATATAACTAAGGAACTTAATCAAGGCATCAAAGATTAGTGTAGACAATCAGCAATATAACCAATGAAACTATAATCAAAGGCATCACATGGAATCATATATAGGTAGATAACTAGAAGCCAGATCAAAGAATCAAAGAAGCATGTAAATTAACTTAACAACACATGCATCAATAAATGAAAACACAAAGACACAATCACAAGCTACCATATTTGTAGTGTACCGCGTTTTCCCATGCAACTTTCCGGTGAATCCTGGTGTAGGAAACCTAGTGTTGGTGTCTGGCCCATGGTGCTCGAAGGGTGCCACAGATGACTCGTGAGACTTGGATAGATGATTGGCCTTCGGCTGTGATGCTGAATTTTAGAAAAGGTTTTGGGCCAATCTGAGGTTGGATTTGGATTCAGCGCGGAAAAACGCTTGAAAACGGCTATTGCTTGTTGAATTTGGAGTCCGGATGACCAAATGCGGGCTTCCGGAAGATGTTGGGGGATTTTCGGTGCATGGGGGAGCCTCG
>CM055067.1:29137647-29175453 GCA_029204045.2 Tillandsia leiboldiana
AATGGATCATGTCTGGTAACCGGGAGACCCCGTCGGATGTTTTGTGGTGTTTCCGCGCAATGGATATCAAATTTGGATTCACGCGGAAAAACGCTTGAGAATGGTTTTTTTGTTTGCTTAATTCTGAGTCCGGATGCCCAAAAGCAGGCTCCCGAAATTTTGGCAGTTTTTGGTGTTTGCGGGAGCCCTCCGGCAAAATTTTGGAGGTGGATTTTGGCGAAATGACGTCGTTTTTGGAATCACGCGCAAAACGGTCAAGATGGGCTTTTACTTGATGTTTTTGGGCTGCGGTTACTGTTCACGCCGGAACAGTGTTTCCGGCGATCGCCGGCGGCGGCGGGCAGCGCCGGCGGGCGGCGGCGCAGCCTCGGGCAGGCGGCAGGCGGCGGCCAGGGCGCGGGGCAGGGCGCGGGCAGGCGCCCGGGAGCGCGGGCAGGCGCGCGGTCCACCGCGGAGGTCGTGCGCCGGGGGCGGGCCACGTGGCGCTTTCCGTTGGCCGGCGCTGCAGACGCGGTCCACGGAATTTGGTCCGGGTGCACGGTGGACCGGGTGGACACGTGGCGTGAGGTGATTGGTCGGGTGTTGTGCTCCCGGTCCACGCGATTGGTGGAGTCGTGACCGGGGCAGGTGCCGTACGGCGGGGCAGGTGGCCGTACGGCCCGGGTCAGCCGCGACGTGCGCGGTGCACGGGGCCACGTGCGCGGTGCACGGGTTGCCGGGGCCACGTGGCGCGACGCCATTGGCTGGCGCAGGTGCGCCGGGTGCAGCGGGGCCCGGGAAGCACAGTGCTGGGCTACGTGGCGGGCCCGAGTGGTTTTCGGGCTTGCACAGTAATGGGCCGGGCCCATTACTGTAGCAGCCCGAAACCCCCCCAGCGCCCGGAAGTGGGGACCATAGGGTATTTCTTCAATTGTTTTCTTCAGCCTATTTAAAGGCAACCCGAGCCCCCTTTCTTTGCTTTTTCTTCTCTCAACCCTTCACTCTCTGCCCGAGCCCCCTCAAGCAAAGTTTGTCACCTCTTCACCCTCGATCTCTCCTGCCAAGTTTCAAGATTTTTGGAGGCTCGAATCCCGAGGTTCCCCATTTACGGCGCGGCCCACGACATTGCATTCCTGGGTTCTTCTTCGGCGCAGCGACAGTGTTTTAGCTCCCCTGGGCTACCCGAGATCATTTTGCTGTGATTCTTTGCGCCGGCAGACTCCTAAGAGGTAGGACTTCATCTTTCATTTTTGGTCGCGCTTTCTCAGTTTAGAGGTTTTGGCACGGATCCCGAGGCAAACAGTGACCCCATTTTCTGTGTGGACTTCCTTGACAGCAGCGGGGTATTTTGGCCATATCTTCCGCAGCACGAGCATCAGACGGAACGAGCTATACAACTTTTTCATCTACGGATCGGAAGGAACACGCTCGTATTTTTCTTGGATTTTCCTGAGGTTTATTTCGAGGTGAAAATTACTGTTTTCTCAGTGAGCAGTGCACAGTTTTTAGCACAGATTTTTGTATGAGTGTACCCCCTTGCCGAATTTTTATCTTGACTTACCGAACTCGGATTTGGGCGTGCAAGGTACCGTTGCGAAGCTATCGACGCGAGGATCTCTGTGGTATTTTTCTTGGAATTTCCTGGGCACTTTCTGCAGGTGATAATTTAACAGTCTTGAATCCGAGGTTGTATGTGGTTATAAGAGCAATAATTGGGAGCCTAAGTGTAATTAGTGAGCTATGTATTGTACCAGGAATATTTCGGGGGTGCTAAAATTGTGGGAACAAGGATTTGGAGTTTGGTATTTTCTTGCTGTACGGATCCGGACAGTTAGCACTTCAGGTGGGTGGTTGTTGTACTCCTCTCCTTTGGTATGCCCACTAGGAACATCAGAGTTTTCCCTCATTTTGAGGCCCAAAGTATTATTAGTAACCTTGCATGCTCTAGGGAATTAATTATTGGTGATTGATATCTGATAATTGTTATTTGATCCATGTGGAAATTGTTGGACTGCATGTTTAGGGTTAACAATAATAGTTGAGGATTATAAAATGATAAATATTCTTATGAGACTGTCACTTTAGCTTATGTCCCTCTGAACTGATTACTCTTGGAAAATGGAAAACATATTGAGACAATGCATGATTAAACGGGTCACTTAAGGTATTGACATCTTTTACTGCTACACTATCTTTTGGGGACTTGACTGTAGGAGAAACCATGCATGTATTCTTTTCTTCTCTTCTCCTATTATCGATAGACTTGCGGCATAGTCGCTCAGGTTCGAGCGTGTGTTGGACAGTGTAGCCAGGTATTGGGATTTGGAACAGGTTGGGCTTTTGACAGGGTGTTGCGGCGACCACGGATCTTGGGTGGTTGACCGGGTTGTTACTGTTGCATCAGATTGGGGGTTTTGGGGATCGGGCTTTCTTTAGTGGATGGAGTTTTCCACTTTGATCATAGTCATGATCCAGTCCTGCTATTATGAGACAGTGGTTACAGAGATGCTTGTTACAGTGATTTCCTTACTCGTGTAGGTCGCTCCCCTCGAGTGCCACACCGGAGTGTGCGACCGGACGGATCGAGGCCGGTCTGTTATTACTTTAGAGCTTGATCGGACGGGCCGATGCCGATCTGTTACTTACGTTGGGGACATGACCGTATCAGGCAGTAGTCGGTCAGTATCCCCACAGATGAGATTAGCAGGCAGTGCCAGTGTCCACTGGCGTTACATTGGGTCGTTTTGACAGGCTTCTTGATACCGATGCATACTTTTCCATACTTATTGGTTTATCATGTAGAGGCATGTTAGGGGTAGCACTTCATCAGTTGTCATTCATAGCTTCACCCCCCTTTCTCTTCTTCCCCTTTTGCCTCTGATTACCTGGTGGGCATATTTGAGCTGAGGCTTACCCACTAGGGAGGCTACTGTTTATAGTAGTACTTACCCCATTGTCTTTTCTTGTTTCTTTCTTCCCCTTTATTTTGCAGAGTCCTCTGCGGGAGTTGCTGGGCCGTCAGCAACTGATCGAGGTAAGCAGATTGCAGACTAGATAGAGAGCCACCCGAGGGTTGTAGCACGTAGCTGGAGCTTTTGGGTACCTGGTCTTCTCAGACAGCTTTTGTTTATTTCTTTTTGGGTCTGGCTTTTGCCAGCTGTTTGTATTTAGTGGTGAGCTGGGAGAGACATCTGTATTTTATTCCACTGTTGTACTCTTTTACTTCCAGCTTCTGTCTGAGATACAGTAGTTTTAGTTTAGCTCTGATTATTATGCCCTTTTATTATTATTTCTTATCTGAGCAGGTTACCGACGCTTCGTGCATGTGGGAAATACCGCATGCACGGCGGATCTGTAGACGGGCCCGGGTTCTGGTTTACACCCGCGGCGTGACAGATTAAGTTGGTATCAGAGCTTAGGGATAGGTCAGTTGGGACTTAGGAAACCCTAGGCTTTGGACAGACCCTAGGATGATAGGGCGTGAGTGACGTGACATTATGCGAAAGTCGGTGATTTTTGTAGTTTACTCTTCCTGTGAAGAAAGAGGGATCGACATATCTTATTTCTGTTGGACAGTTATGTTGGTTGCAGACAACATAACGTTACAGAAAATAGGGGGATGTCTTTGACTTTCGCTAGATTGGGTCGTGTGGGGATTTGTTTCTGATTTGTGGTTTTCTTGTTACAGGATGTCGCCCCGGCGTCGTTTTTCCGCCGAGGGTACCCCCACTCCCCCTGTGGAGCCTAGACTGGCGGTATCCGCCGAGTTGGGGGAACTGCGGGCCTTAGTGACCCATTTGGTGGCGAGGAGCTTTCGACAGGATCAGCGCTTGGAGCAACTGTTGGCACGGAGGAGTGATCCGGCAGTCGGGGAGAGGGCCAGGGCTCCAGAGCAGCAGTCTGAAAGGAAACGCCCAGCCCCGGATGTTGATGGACAGGCCAGTTCTCAGAGAC
Source organism: Tillandsia leiboldiana (assembly GCA_029204045.2). Lineage (NCBI taxonomy): Eukaryota > Viridiplantae > Streptophyta > Magnoliopsida > Poales > Bromeliaceae > Tillandsia > Tillandsia leiboldiana. The sequence goes on from CM055067.1 coordinate 29,141,581, forward strand.
GGCCGCGGCTTCGCAGCAAGTGTATTTTCTGTAGAGGGCAGCATCCATCAGATACCTGCGATCTTAGGCACGGTCGTTGTTTCAAGTGTGGGCAGCCGGGCCACATCCGAGCTACTTGCCCCTTCCCGACCTTTGTAGCACCTTCTTCGGCGTCGGCCCCTATCGCATCCCAGCAGAGGTCGCGGTCACGACATCAGAGGCGACAGCAGCAGCTGAGGCAGCCCCAGCAGGCTGTCAGGTGCATCTTTTGCGGGGACTAGCATCCCGCCGGTACTTGTGAGCTGAGGTGGGGTCGCTGTTTTAAGTGTGGACAGCCTGGGCACTTGCGAGCGACGTGCCCCGCAGGGACAGCTGCAGCACCCACTTCAGCGTTTGTTCCTACTACTTCCCAACTACGACCGGGAACTCCACCGACGGATCTCCAGGTACACCGATCTTCGCCGCCCTGCTTATCTGGTGAGAGACAGCCGTTGTCGAGCGGCCAGGATTGCCTAGCACAGATGGAGGATTCTACTGTCGCCGACCGAGTTGTGGCAGGTATGTTTTATTTCTGGCGGTAGGATTCGTATCTTATTGTTGCAGGAGCGTCTCTTTCTTTCATTAGTCGAGCATTTGCATCCCTGCATGGTTTAGAGTTAGAGTCCTTGTCACATGCATTAGAGGTGCGGATTCCCGATCATATTTTGCATGTCGAGGAGCATTGTGTGGCATGCCCGGTACAGTTGGGGCCTTGGATATTGCCTGCAGACTTGCTGGTCTTGCAGCAGCTCCATGATTTTGACTTGGTGTTGGGGATGGATTGGCTATCACGGTACTCCGCCACTATCGACTGCAGAGAGAGGACGGTGACTCTTCGCGAGCCAGGACAGGAGGAGTTCATCTTCAGAGGCTGCCAGAGCACGCTATTCGCAGCGACCATTTCCTCGGCGAGGGCTAGGAGGATGTTGAGCAGAGGTTGTACTGCCTTTTTGGCCACGGTTGTGGAGGTGCCTACGACGGCACTGGGACTCGAGGATATCCCTATTGTTCGAGAGTTCCCAGATGTGTTTCCCCCAGAGCTGACGACGATGCCGTCGGAGAGGGAGATTGTGTTCGTGATTGATGTGGTCCCTGGGACTGCACCAATCTCAAAGGCACCCTATAGGATGGCGCCAGCCGAGTTAAGGGAGTTGAAAGCCCAGCTTCAGGATCTTTTGGATAGGGGCTTCGTCCGACCCAGTGTTTCTCCGTGGGGAGCGCCTGTGTTGTTTGTTAAGAAGAAGGATGGGTCACTCCGATTGTGCGTGGATTATAGGGAATTGAACAAAGTGACCATCCGAAACAAGTATCCCCTCCCCCGGATAGATGATTTGTTTGATCAGTTACAGGGATCATCTGTGTTCTCGAAGATTGATCTGCAGCCCGGTTACCACCAGCTGAGGGTGAGGGCCGAGGACTTCTCCAAAACGGCTTTCAGATCGCGGTACGGGCATTATGGGTTTACTGTGATGCCTTTTGGGTTGACTAATGCCCCTGCCGCATTCTTGGACTTGATGAACAGGATTTTTCAGCCGTTTTTGGATCGGTTTGTGGTGGTGTTCGTCGATGATATTCCGATCTACTCCCGGAGTGATCTGGAGCACGAGGAGCACTTGAGGACCGTGCTACAGCTTCTGCGAGAGAAAAAGCTATATGCTAAGTTCAAAAAGTGCGAGTTTTGGCTCCGGGAGGTTGCCTTTCTGGGTCATGTGGTTTCAGCTGCTGGAGTGGCGGTGGATCCGGCCAAGGTGGATGCTATTAGAGATTGGCCGAGGCCGACGACTATCACCGAGGTGCGGAGCTTTCTTGGATTGGCGGGCTACTATCGGCGCTTTGTGGAAGGCTTTGCGAAGCTTTCCTCTCCCCTCACTCGTCTGACCAGAAAAGGGGTTAAGTTTGTTTGGAGCGAGACTTGCCAGAGCTGTTTTGAGGAGCTGAAGCAGAGGTTAATGACCGCTCCAATCCTTGCCCTCCCAGTTATGGGGGAAGGATTTGTGATCTACAGTGATGCCTCACATAGTGGTCTGGGGTGTGTGTTGATGCAGCATGGTAGGGTAATTGCCTATGCTTTGCGGCAATTGAAGGACTATGAGAAAAATTACCCTACTCATGATCTGGAGTTGGCAGCGGTGGTGTTTGCTCTGAAGCTGTGGCGGCATTATTTGTATGGAGAGCATTGCGAGATATATACTGATCACAAGAGCTTGAAATATCTGTTCACCCAAAAGGAGCTGAATTTGAGGCAACGCCGGTGGTTGGAGTTGTTAAAGGATTACGATCTGAGTATCCTTTACCATCCCGGCAAGGCCAATGTCGTGGCAGATGCTTTGAGTAGGAGGACGAGTCTGAGCTTATTGATCTCGCAGCAGGCGCCGTTGGTCGAGCAGATGAGGCGGTTACAGTTGGAGGTAGTATCCCCTGGGGTCTCTGCTAGACTCATGTCTATGGTCTTGCAGCCCACTCTGTTGGAGAGGATCAGGGACACTCAGAGTGAGGACCCCCACTTGATGAGGATCAGGACGCAGCTTCAGGAGGATCAGACAGGGGATTTTTCTGCGGATAGCTCGGGAGTACTGCGGTACAGGAACCGAGTGTGTGTGCCTATGGATCAGGAGATTAGAGATCAGATTTTGAGGGAGGCCCATTTTACACCTTATACCCTCCATCCTGGAGGTACTAAGATGTATAAGGACCTCAAGGCACAGTTTTGGTGGCCCGGGATGAAGCGGGACATTGGGAGATTCATAGCTCATTGTCTAACTTGCCAGCAAGTGAAAGCAGAGCATCGCGTTCCTGCTGGTAAGTTGCAGAGTCTTCCAATTCCCGAGTGGAAATGGGACCACGTCACTATGGATTTCGTCGCTGGATTGCCGAGGGCGCAGAGCGGGGCTGGTGCGATCTGGGTTATTGTTGACAGACTCACCAAATTGGCGCACTTCTTACCGGTTCAGATGACCTGGTCACTGGAGCGTTTGGCACAGTTATATCTGGATGAGATAGTGAGGCTTCACGGCATACCTGCTTCGATTGTGTCAGATCGAGACCCGCGATTCGTATCACGCTTTTGGGGGAGTTTGCATTCTGCATTGGGGACTCAGCTCAGGTTTAGCACTGCTTTCCACCCACAGACCGATGGACAGTCAGAACGCACCATACAGACCCTCGAGGATATGTTGAGAGCGTGCGTTATGGATTTTGGAGGAGGGTGGTACCGGCACTTGTCGTTGGTTGAGTTCGCGTACAACAACAGCTATCAGGCGAGCATCCAGATGGCTCCGTTTGAGGCGTTGTATGGACGCAAGTGTCGGTCTCCCTTATTTTGGAGTGACGTGGGTGAGAGAAGGACTTTGGGACCGAATTTGCTTTTGGAGCCTGAGGAAAAGGTCAGAGTCATTCGCCGACACCTTGTGACAGCCCAGAGTCGTCAGAGGAGCTACGCCGACACTCGACGGCGAGACCTGGAGTTTCAGGTTGGTGATCATGTCTTCTTGAAGGTCTCGCCCTCGAAAGGGGTCCGGAGATTTGGAGTACTGGGAAAGCTCAGTCCCCGCTTTATTGGACCCTTTGAGGTACTTGACAGAGTTGGTCCTGTGGCATACAAAGTTGCTTTACCCCCACGCCTGGCCGGAGTTCATGTTGTCTTTCACGTCTCAACTCTGAGGAGATACGTTTTTGACCCGTCGCACGTGATTGACTTCACTTCGTTGGAGATCGGCGAGGACTTGGTCTACGAGGAGCGCCCGTTGCGGATTCTTGCTCGTGAGGTAAGGGAATTGCGCAACCGGGCCATTCCATATGTGAAGATCTTGTAGAGCAATCACGAGGAGCGAGAGGCTACTTGGGAGCTGGAGACGGAGATGAGAGATGCCTACCCTTTTCTGTTCAAGACTTCTGGTTGTGGTACGCCTGTCCTGCATTATTTTTGTTTCGAGGACGAAACTTTCTTTTAGTGGGGGAGGATGTGGTGACCCGGATCTTTGCAGGGCTTCTACAGTGTCACCAGTAGCTTCTGGAGGCCTATGGGGCATCCCGGCGGTGTTCGTGCGCCAATTTGGACACAAGTAATGAACTCGGGGCTTCAAATGGATCATGTGGGTAACCGGGAGACCCCGTCGGATGTTTAGTGGTGTTTCCGCGCAATTTGGATATCAAATTTGGATTCAGCGCGGAAAAACGCTTGAGAATGGTTTTTTGTTTGCTTAATTCTGAGTCCGGATGCCCAAAAGCGGGCTCCCGGAAGTTTTGGCAGTTTTTGGTGTTTGCGGGAGCCTCCGGCAAATTTTGGAGGTGGATTTTGGCGAAATGGACGTCGTTTTTGGAATCAGCGCGCGAAAACGGTCAAGATGGGCTTTTTACTTGATGTTTTTGGGCTGCGGTTACTGTTCACGCTGGAACAGTGTTTCCGGCGATCGCCGGCGGCGGCGGGCAGCGCCGGCGGGCGGCGGCGCAGCCTCGGGCAGGCGGCAGGCGGCGGCACAGGGCGCGGGCAGGGCGCGGGCAGGCGCGCGGTCCACCGCGGAGGTCGTGCGCCGGGGGCGGGCCACGTGGCGCTTTCCGGTTGGCCGGCGCTGCAGACGCGGTCCACGGAATTTGGTCCGGGTGCACGGTGGACCGGGTGGACATGTGGCGTGAGGTGATTGGTCGGGTGTTGTGCTCCCGGTCCACGCGATTGGTGGAGTCGGTGACCGGGGCAGGTGGCCGTACGGCGGGGCAGGTGGCCGTACGGCCCGGGTCAGCCGCGACGTGCGCGGTGCACGGGGCCACGTGCGCGGTGCACGGGTTGCCGGGGCCACGTGGCGCGACGCCATTGGCTGGCGCAGGTGCGCCGGGTGCAGCGGGGCCCGGGGAAGCACAGTGCTGGGCTACGTGGCGGGCCCGAGTGGTTTCGGGCTTGCACAGTAATGGGCCGGGCCCATTACTGTAGCAGCCCGAAACCCCCCCAGCGCCCGGAAGTGTGGACACATAGGGTATTTCTTCAATTGTTTTCTTCAGCCTGTTTAAAGGCAACCCGAGCCCCCTTTCTTTGCCTTTTTCTCTCAACCCTCTCACTCTCTGCCCGAGCCCCCCTCAAGCAAAGTTGTTCACCTCTTCACCCTCGATCTTCCTGCCAAGTTTCAAGATTTTTGGAGGCTCGAATCCCGAGGTTCCCCATTTTACGGCGCGGCGCGACGTTGCATTCCTGGGTTCTTCTTCGGCGCAGCGACAGTGTTTTAGCTCCCCTGGGCTACCCCGAGATCATTTTGCTGTGATTCTTGCGCCGGCAGACTCCTAAGAGGTAGGACTTCATCTTTCGTTTTGGTCGCGCTTTCTCGTTTCGAGGTTTGGCACGGATCCCGAGGCAAACAGTGACCCCATTTTCTGTGTGGACTTCCTTGACAGCAGCGGGGTATTTTGGCCATATCTTCGCGCACGAGCATCAGACGGAAACGAGCTTATACAACTTTTTCATCTACGGATCGCAAGGAACACGCTAGTATTTTTCTTGGATTTTCCTGAGGTTTATTTCGAGGTGAAAATTACTGTTTTCTCAGTGAGCAGTGCACAGTTTTTAGCACAGATTTTTGTATGAGTGTACCCCCTTGCCGAATTTTTATCTTGACTTACCGAACTCGGATTTGGGCGTGCAAGGTACCGTTGTGAAGCTATCGACGCGAGGATCTCTGTGGTATTTTTCTTGGAATTTCCTGGGCACTTTCTGCAGGTGATAATTTAACAGTCTTGAATCCGAGGTTGTATGTGGTTATAAGAGCAATAATTGGGAGCCTAAGTGTAATTAGTGAGCTATGTATTGTACCAGGAATATTTCGGGGGTGCTAAAATTGTGGGAACAAGGATTTGGAGTTTTGGTATTTTCTTGCTGTACGGATCCGGACAGTTAGCACTTCAGGTGGGTGGTTGTTGTACTCCTCTCCTTTGGTATGCCCACTAGGAACATCAGAGTGTTCCCTTATTTTGAGGCCCAAAGTATTATTAGTAACCTTGCATGCTCTAGGGAATTAATTATTGGTTGATTGATCTCTGATAATTGTTATTTGATCCATGTGGAAATTGTTGGACTGCATGTTTAGGGTTAAAATAATAGTTGAGGATTATAAAATTGATAAATATTCTTATGAGACTGTCACTTTAGCTTATGTCACTCTGAACTGATTACTCTTGGAAAATGGACAACATATTGAGACAATGCATGATTAAACGGGTCACTTAAGTATTGACATCTTTTACTGGTACACTATCTTTTGGGACTTGACTTAGGAGAAACCATGCATGTATTCTTTTCTTCTCTTCTCCTATTATCGATAGACTTGCGGCATAGTCGCTCAGGTTCGAGCGTGTGTTGGACAGTGTAGCCAGGTATTGGGGATTTGGAACAGGTTGGGCTTTTGACAGGGTGTTGCGGCGACCACGGATCTTGGGTGGTTGACCGGGTTGTTACTGTTGCATCAGATTGGGGGTTTTGGGGATCGGGCTTTCTTTAGTGGATGGAGTTTTCCACTTTGATCATAGTCATGATCCAGTCCTGCTATTATGAGACAGTGGTTACAGAGATGCTTGTTACAGTGATTTCCTTACTCGTGTGGGTCGCTCCCCTCGAGTGCCACTCCGGAGTGTGCGACCGGACGGATCGAGGCCGGTCTGTTATTACTTTAGAGCTTGATCGGACGGGCCGATGTCGATCTGTTACTTACGTTGGGGACATGACCGTATCAGGCAGTAGTCGGTCAGTATCCCCACAGATGAGATTAGCAGGCAGTGCCAGTGTCCACTGGCGTTAGATTGGGTCGTTTTGACAGGCTTCTTGATACCGATGCATACTTTTCCATACTTATTGGTTTATCATGTAGAGGCATATTAGGGGTAGCACTTCATCAGTTGTCATTCATAGCTTCACCCCCCTTTCTCTTCTTCCCCTTTTGCCTCTGATTACCTGGTGGGCATATTTGAGCTGAGGCTTTACCCACTAGGGGAGGCTACTGTTTATAGTAGTACTTACCCCCATTGTCTTTTCTTGTTTCTTTCTTCCCCTTTGTTTTGCAGAGTCCTCTGCGGGAGTTGCTAGGCCGTCAGCAACTGATCGAGGTAAGCAGATTGCAGACTAGATAGAGAGCCACCCGAGGGTTGTAGCACGTAGCTTGAGCTTTTGGGTACCTGGTCTTCTCAGACAGCTTTTGTTTATTTCTTTTTGGGTCTGGCTTTTGCCAGCTGTTTGTATTTAGTAGTGAGCTAGGAGAGACATCTGTATTTTATTCCACTGTTGTACTCTTTTACTTCCAGCTTCTGTCTGAGATACAGTAGTTTTAGTTTAGCTCTGATTATTATGCCCTTTTATTATTATTTCTTATCTGAGCAGGTTACCGACGCTTCGTGTATGTGGGAAATACCGCATGCACGGCGGATCTGTAGACGAGCCCGGGTTCTGGTTTACACCCGGGGCGTGACATTTGATGTCTAGGCTTACCCAACGCCCAGGCTATTAAGAGAAATAATCTGCTACGATTTGGAAACCCAAACAACACATAATGGCCCCTCGTGTAACCTCCCATGAGTATACCAAGAGCCAAAGGTTGCAATGTAACAAAATGCCATTTAGCCCCTATACCTTGTGCCTCTAACATCTAGGTCCCTGCTGTAGGTCATAATTGCACCCAGAACCTTAGCTTATAAGCCTCATAAATTTTGGTACATAAAATATATAGGTTCTATAGAAAAATATTGATTTTTCGACACTTTTCACGCAATTCGAGAAAATCCGCTCAGCGAATTACGAAACAGACTTCGCCATGACGTCCGGCTCGTCGAGACCTGTCAAGTAGTGTATGTGTTTGTTTAGTTTGGCCCCCGTATAAAATCTCGGGCCATCTTATTCTGTATGTCGCAAACCGACGCACGCACTTCGATGCACCCGGATTGCCAAACGCGAAAACCGTCAGTGTCATTGCGTTCAGAACGTCGAAATTAGCTAGGATCGACTACTCATACCCCTATGTCAGGGTTCCAGACAGTGAAACGGCCGATAACGATCGAAGGGCCATTTAAAATAGGGGTTACTATTCACAACTTAAGTTGTGGGACCCGTTCTTCTTTGCTGTTTTCTGGAAGATCCGACCGTCAGATCGTCGACAAGTGAATATGAAATTTTCATGTTTCAACGAGACAATCGCTACGGCAATCTCGGATTTTCGAGATCAGGCCCCGATCAAAAGTCGGTATTTTAGGGCCACCATTGTACTAAAAATTCCCACTTTTGCCAAAATTACCAATTTTATAAATTCCAAAGGTAATTATAAAGTCGTTAATTTTCTAGATTACTACATTACCCACAACTTCTAAGAAGTTTCGTCCCCGAAACTTAAACTTAACTAAACCACTATTAAGCCTCTAACAGGTTCGTAGTAGTGACAATCAGTCACAGGGTATCAACAATTCCAAGGCTACTAACTTAGACCCAATCAGGTACTTCCCCTTTACAGGGCAGAATATTCCCTCAGTTCTTTCGACAGTACGTTGACCGCGGTCAACGTGCTTAACAAAAGAAAAGCGAAATACCACAGATCTGTCGCCAACAACTAGTTGGGGACACAACTCACATCTGAAGGTACATCACATACCTCCCTTCATAGTCTCTACGCCGATGATATAACCTCTACCAATACGAGCCATATCTGCAACACCAAGGATGGATCTTAGTTTGACCGACCCACAACTTCTGTTTCCAACCACAAGACTTAGAACACTACCCATCGCTCTCTCGTAGACACAAGTCATCCTAGGGTTCGTTCCTAACCCAACCTAGGCATCGTATTCCTATTTCTCTGATACCATTTAAACTGTCACGCCCCGAGTTTAAAAATCAGCGCCTAAATTTTTTTTTTAAAAAAAAATATCAGAGTTTAAAACCAGCCAGGGCGCAACAGACCGCCACATATATAGAAGAGTCCCAATCAGAGTACTAACTACGTACCACTAATATAACACAGATAGTAAATTACACAATTACAACAACTTATTACATTTTCCTTGTTACATCAAATAACTAAATGCTTGGCTATCGGCTGTCCAGGGTCAAGCTCTATCTCGTGATCTCATCAACTCGTCCCGACATCTCAACACCCGCTCGACCTGAAAAACAGTCACCCGAGGGTGTGAGACACACCGGAGTGTATCCCAGTGGGCACGACGAGCCGAGAAATAGCAGATCGTACCTACTGGTATACAATACTAGAGGATAGTAAAGATCACTGTTAGGATAAGCAGATATAATCATAGATTAGGAAAAACAGATACATATAATCATGGAACTATCTTTAAGGATGGCAAAATCATGATCTAGGATATTCAGGTATATACTCAATGTAACCGTAGAACTGTTATCAACTTGAGGATAGAATCAATCATGAGCTAGGTCAATCGGAAATATAACCAAGGAATTATAATCGAAAGCATCACTGAGTTAGGACAATCAGAAATAATATAACTAAGGAACTATAATCAAGGCATCAAGGAGTTAGGACAATCAGCAATATAACAATGAAACTATAATCAAAGGCATCACATGGAATCATATATAGGTAGATAACTAGAAGCCAGATCAAAGAATCAAAGAAGCATGTTAAATTAACTTAACAACACATGCATCAAATAAATGAAAACACAAAGACCCAATCACAAGCTACCATATTTGTAGTGTACCGGTTTTCCCATGCAACTTTCCGGTGAATCCATTGTGTAGAACACCTAGTGTTGGTGTCTGGCCCATGGTGCATCGAAGGGGTGCCACAGATGGACCTCGTGAGACTTGGATAGATGATTTGGCCTTCGGCTGTGATTGCTGAATTTTAGAAAAGGTTTTGGGCCAATCTGAGGTTGGATTTGGATTCAGCGCGGAAAAACGCTTGAAAACGGCTATTTGCTTGTTGAATTTGGAGTCCGGATGACCAAATGCGGGCTTCCGGAAGATTTGGGGGATTTTCGGTGCATGGGGGAGCCTCGTGGACCGGCCTGAGCCACGTGGCGGCCTATTATTGGCCGGCTCACGCAGCTCGGTCCACGGGGTTGCGCGGCGGTGCATGGACCGCAGGCGGGTGGCACGTGGCGTGCCCGGATAGGCCGGCGCACGCGGCACGGCTCATTGGATTTGCGGGATTGCGGTGGATCGGGTGCACGGCACGTGGCGGCGTCGGATTCGTCGGCCGACGTGGGCGCGGTCCACGGGTGCGCGGGGGGGGCGCCTCGGTACTGTGCACGCACGTGCGCGCACAGTGGCGCAGGCGGGGCGGTCGGCCGCACTCGAGTGCGACACGCGTCGCCTCGAGATTGGGCGGCCGTACCTACCCCGCTGACCGCGAGGGGGACACGCGGCGTGTCGTGGGCGCGGGGATCCGCTGTCCCCTGTTCGGGGCTACGTGGCGCTCCCTGGCGCTTCCGGGCGCGTCGGACGGAAGGGTGCAACCCGGGTTTCCGGGCGCAGTGCGCCCGGAAACCGCGCCCGAAAACCCGGCCCGTTATGCTTGTGGGCTGGGCCTATAAATAGGACCCCCCTTTCATTTCTTTGTCTTTTTTGGACCTTTTTCACTGGGCTCCCTTCACAGAAGTTCCTCCTCTCTCAGTGCTCTACCCTTTGGAGAAGTTTGAAGATTTTTGGAGGCACGCTTCCCGAGGTTCACCATTTTACGGCGCGGCGCGACGCTTGTTCTCCGGCGATCCTCTTCGCCCCTTCTCAGTGTTTGGACTCCTCCGACTCACCCCGACCTCGGAATCCGCCGATTCTTGCGCCGTTGGACTCACGACAGGTAGGGCTTCAACTCCTGTGTTTTATGGTTCCTCGATTTCCGTGCTGATCTTGGAGTTTTCTTAGCACCCATTTGACCCTTTTTCTTCGCGGACTTTTGGGACAGCACCGCAGTGTTCTTGCCATATCTTTTCGCTCAGGCGTCGGAACGAGGCGATTCAAAAGGCAATTTTCATCTACGCTTCGCAAGAAGTCTCCTGGATTTTTCTCAGAATTTTCTAAGTTTTACTCGAGGGTGAGAATCTTCTTCCTCTGTGGTTCCTTGTTACAGGAATTTAGTGCAGTTTGGATTCGGGGTGTACCCCTTGTCGGATTTTTATCTCAGCGTAGGAAACTCCAAATTGGGCGTGCAGGTACTTGTTTCGACGGGCTCGTCGCAAGGATCGCGATAGTATTTTTCTTGGATTTTTCTGGACATTATTCGCAGGTGAAAATTAGTGAATTGTGGACTGCTGGTTTGGGGGGACAGATTCTGGAATTGTGGATGTTTAGCTTATGTATTTTCCTTTGGGGTACTTTGTACAGATTGGTGGTGTATTTGGACTGGTCTTGGACTTCGCCTTTGGATAATTGGAATAGCGCTTCAGGTGGGTGATGTTGTGAACCTCCTACTTGTGAATGTCACTAGGCCTATTAGAATGCCATGATTATATGTAATTAATGGTGAATGTATCTAGCATGCTTGTATGAGATTAAGGTTCCTTTGCTATTACTTGCATTGTTAGCAAGCTACAAGTTAGTAAGTGGTGTTTCCATGTTTAGATATGCAATTTAATTAGTTGGAAAGAATGCTATAGCCATATCATATTGTATGTTGAGGGAAGGTTTGGGCATGTGATTAGAATGAATGTTGTAAAAGGGGTACTTGCTAGTAGATTGTGCATCTAAAATGTATTAAGTATCATATATCTTACCACATGTACATCGGGATTTGCCCAAACACTTAATGTTGCATATGTTTGAATAATTGGAATAATTATGGCAAATAAAGGACTTTGCATGCTTGAATGGTCATCTAGGTAGGCCACCTTTTTCTGCTACACCAACTTATTAGAATTGACTTAGGAGAAACCATGCTTTTGTTTATTCTCCTGTCGTCTAGCCTAAAGGGATTGTGTAGTCAGATGTTCAGAGTTGGGACAGTCGGGGATTGAGTTTTGGGGGTTGCGGCGACCGCGGACTGTGGGCGGTTGACCGGATTATTATTATTACTTTTACACCAGATTGGGGGTAGGGGATCGAGTTTCCCTTTTAGTGGATGGGTTTTCCCACTTTGATCAGGGTCGTGACCCCGTCCTGCTATTTATGGTACTGATGATACTAGTGACAGTGATGCTATGCTCGTGTGGGGTCGCTCCCCTCGAGTGCCACTCCGGAGTAGGATTTCGACCGTGTTGGGTGCCGGGCAGGCCGTGTTGGGTGCCGGTCAGGCCGTGTTGGGTTCCGGTCTATTTGGACAGGGGAGATACTCAGTTGTGAGGTTGACAGCAGAGCAGGCAGTACCAGTGTTTACTGGTGTTTTGATTGTGTTGGTCTGTCAGTCCTTACGTTCTGGTGCTTGCCTTTAGCCATTCTCTAGCAGACATCGTAGAGGCATGTTAGTGGTAGCTTTGCATCAGTAGTGTACTTGTAGCTTACCACCTTTGTTTCATTTTCTTCGCCTCTGATAGTCCTAGTGGGCATGTCTGAGTTTGAGGTCTACCCACTAGGGGAGGCTACTGTTTTTATAGTAGTTCTCACCCCCCCCACTGTTTTCTCTTTTCTGTTCCCCTTTGTTTTGCAGAGTTCTCTGCGGGAGTTGCGGGACCCTCTTCCCTGGACCGAGGTAAGAGGATCGCTGACTAGATAGCCACTGCCCCCGAGTTCGAGTTTTTGATAGTTTTGATGTATCCCCAGTACACTCAGACGGTTGTATTTTCCTTTTATTTTGGGTCTGGCTGCGGCCAGCTGGTTGTATATATTTCGTGAGCTGGGAGAGACACTTGTATATTTTTGAGAGCTTACTGTACTTTATTTCCAGCATTTGTCTGAGTTGTATTAGTTTTAGTTAGCTCTGTTTTATGCTCCTTTATTACTTGTTTTATATCTGAGCAGGTTATCAGCGCTTCGTGTACACGGAAAATTCCGTATGCACGGCGGATCTGTGGACGGGCCCCGGGTTCTGGTTTACACCCGGGGCGTGACAGATTAGTTGGTATCAGAGCTTAGGGATAGGTCAGACGGGACTTAGGAAACCCTAGGCTTTTGGCAGACCCTAGGAAGGCTGAGCGCGAGTGACGTGATATTGTGCGAAAGTCGGTAATTGGTTGTTAACTCTTCCTGTGAGTGAAGAGGGATTGGCATAGCCTATTTCTGGGAGACTATTATGTTGGCTGCAGACAACATAAGGTTACAGAAATAGGGGAATGCCCATGACTTTCGCTTGATTGGGTCGAGAGTGGTTTGGTTTACTGACCCGTGGATTTTGTGTGGCAGGATGCCTCCTAGGCGGCAGATTCCTACTCGGGGTACTCCTACACCCCCAGAGGAGCCGGAGCAGTCCGGGCCTTCTGAGATCAGTGAGCTGAGGGCCATGATGGCCCAGTTGGCGGAGAGCCACCGCCGACAGGAGCAGAGGTTTGACCAGTTACTTGCCCAGGTTGCGGCACCTCCCCCTACTACTGCAGAGGCCCCAGTACCACCTGTTGTACCACCGACTATTCCACTTGCCCCTACAGCGCCGTCGTCGAGCAGCGGGGCTCAGGGGATGTTCAGGCCTTTGACCCCAGAGGAGGAGCGGGAGTTTTCTGATAAACTCACGCAGTTCTGCAAGCGGGGACCCCCTAAGTTCTCGGGGCGGAGCACTCACCCGTGGGAGATTGGATCGTGGCTAGCGTCGATGGAGAAGATGTTTCGGGACTTCTTCATCGACCAGAGGTTCAGAGCACATTTGGCAGTACACTGTCTGGAGGGGGATGCAGATGCTTGGTGGCGTCGGGTCGAGCCCCTAGAGTTTCAGGTCACCCGGCAGCTACCCTGGTCAGAGTTCAGGAGGATGACCCTTGACACTTACTTCTCCACGAGTGTGAAGAAGAAGATAGAAGATGACTTGAAGAACCTGCAGCAAGGTGATCGCCCGGTGTGGGACTATTATCAGGAGTTTACGCAGTTGCTCAACTGCGTGCCCTACGTTGCCAGGGATGGGCTGCACCAGGTGGAGCTGTTTGAGACAGGCTTGCGCCCCGAGATCTTTACCATGGTACACGCCCAGAGGCTTCAGACTTTATCAGAGGCAGTGGATCATGCCCAGTGGGTCGAGAGGGGAGATCAGGTTGTTTCTAGACGCGGAGGTCTGGTCGCTCAGAGTTCTGAGAAGAAGCGACCAGCATCAGATGAGGGGGGACAGGCCAGTTCCTGGAGGCCGCCCCGACCGCCACCGCCTCAGTTTACGGGCCGGGGGCGTTCGGAGCGGCGAGGGCCTGGGGGATCCCAGAGGCCCCCACAGCATCAGCAGCCCCAGCGACAGCAGCAGCACTCGCAGCAGCAGAGGTCGCAGTCGCGACAGCAGGGATCTCAGCGGCAGTCGCACAGGCAGCAGCAGCAGCAGTCACGGCAGTTTCGGGCCCCAGGCAGTTGTATCTTCTGCGGGGGTCCGCATTTCCCCGGCACTTGTGATCAGAGGTGGGGGCGTTGTTATGGCTGCGGGCAGGCAGGGCACATACGATCTTCATGCCCTTTTTCGGCATCAGTGGCGCCTTCTTCGGCCTCAGTTTCTCCTCCATCTCAGCAGCGACCGCCAGCTCAGCGGCCCTATGCTTCTGCGAGCAGGGCTCCTTCCTCCCACCCTGCAGACCACCGACCACCAGCTCAGAGCGGGCGAGTCTACGCCGCTCAGGTAGGGGACTCCGCGGCAGCCGACCACGTGGTGGCAGGTATCACTTTACTTTTTGGTATTAGAGCTCGCACTTTATTTGATACCGGTGCATCACATTCTATTATTAGTAGAGCATTTGCATCATCTCATGGACTAGAGTTAGGTCGGTTGCCACATGCCTTAGAGGTACAGATTCCTGGTCACATATTGTTTGTAGAGGAGTGTTGCTGGTCGTGCCCGGTACAGATTGAGTCTTGGATTTTGCCAGCGGACCTGATGGTCCTTAGTCAGCTGCGAGATTTTGACATTGTACTGGGGATGGATTGGCTGGCTCGCTATTTCGCGACGATTGATTGCGCCGCGAGGTCTGTTACTTTTAGCGAGCCAGGCCAGGAGGTGTTCGTTTTCGGGGGGTGCCAGAGTGCTTTCTTTGCCTCTATGGTTTCGACTTCTCGTGCGAGGCAGATGATGCGCAGTGGATGCGTAGCCTTTATGGCATCTGTGGTTAAGGAGCCTACGGCGGCTCCGGGACTCGCGGATATCCCGATTGCCCGCGAGTTCCCGGATGTGTTTCCTCCAGAGCTGTTTAGCATGCCGCCGGATAGGGAGGTCGAGTTTTTGATTGACGTGGTCCCAGGAACCGCGCCAATCTCTAAGGCTCCTTATCGAATGGCACCGGCTGAGCTGCGAGAATTAAAGGCGCAACTCCAGGATTTAATGGATAAGGGTTTTGTGAGACCGAGTGTATCGCCTTGGGGAGCGCCGGTGCTATTTGTGAAGAAGAAAGATGGTTCGCTTCGACTGTGCGTTGATTATCGGGAGCTGAATAAAGCGACCATCAAGAACAAGTACCCTTTGCCGCGCATTAATGATTTATTTGATCAGCTGCAAGGGACTTGTGTCTTCTCCAAGATCGACTTACAGTCTGGTTACCACCAATTGAAGGTGAAGGCCGAGGACATCCCAAAGACGGCATTCAGGTCGCGGTACGGGCATTATGAGTTCACCGTCATGCCTTTTGGACTGACAAATGCCCCTGCAGCTTTTATGGATTTAATGAACAGGATTTTTCGACCATACCTGGATCGGTTCGTCGTTGTTTTTATTGATGACATCCTAGTTTATTCCCGAAGCGATGCGGAGCACGAGGAGCATCTGAGGATTGTGCTACAACTTCTGAGAGAGAGGAAGTTGTATGCCAAGTTATCTAAGTGTGAATTTTGGCTTCGGGAGGTTGTCTTTTTGGGCCACGTGATTTCAGCCGCTGGAGTGGCAGTAGACCCGGCGAAGATCGAGGCAGTCCGGGATTGGCCCCGACCGACGACGGTATCAGAGGTTCGCAGTTTCATGGGCTTAGCAGGATATTACCGTCGGTTTGTGGAAGGTTTTGCGAAACTTTCCACACCCCTCACTCGTTTGACGCGAAAAGGGATTAAGTTTATTTGGAGTGAGGATTGTCAGAGGAGCTTTGAGGAATTAAAGAACAGATTGATGTCGGCTCCTGTCCTTTCCCTCCCTGTTATGGGGAAAGGATACGTGGTATACAGCGACGCATCGCACAGTGGACTTGGTTGCGTGCTGATGCAGGAGGGAAGGGTGATCGCTTATGCCTCCCGGCAACTGAAGGATTATGAAAAGAATTACCCTACCCACGATTTGGAGCTAGCTGCGGTGATTTTTGCACTAAAGTTGTGGCGCCATTATCTGTATGGGGAGCATTGCGAGATTTATACCGACCACAAGAGCTTGAAATACCTAATCACGCAGAAGGAGCTCAACTTGAGGCAGCGTAGATGGTTGGAATTGTTGAAAGATTATGATGTAGACATATTATACCATCCTGGCAAGGCCAACGTGGTTGCTGATGCCCTGAGCAGGAGAGCAGTACAGAGTCTATCTTTGAGGATCACCGATCAGGCGCCATTACTTGAGCAGATGAGGCGGTTAGAGCTCGAGGTTGTGTCCCCTGGGGTCTCTGCTAGACTTATGTCTCTAGTCGTGCAGCCCACTCTGTTGGACAGGATTCGGGAGAGACAGAGTGAGGACCCCCACCTGGTGAGGATTCGAGAGCAGATGCAGACTGGTTTGATAGGGGACTTCTCAGTCGATGCTGCGGGAGTACTACGGTACAGGGACCGCGCGTGTGTGCCTATGGACGCAGAGATCCGAGAGCAGATCTTGAGGGAGGCCCACTATACACCTTACACCATCCATCCTGGTGGGACTAAGATGTATAGGGATCTTAAGGCACAGTTTTGGTGGAATGGGATGAAAAGAGACATTGGGAGATTTGTAGCACACTGTCTAACTTGTCAGCAAGTAAAGGCGGAGCATCGTGTACCTGCTGGCAAGTTGCAGAGTCTCCCAATCCCTGAATGGAAATGGGAACATGTTACGATGGATTTTGTCACTAGTTTGCCGAGAGCACAGACGGGAGCGGATGCTATCTGGGTAGTCGTGGACAGGCTTACCAAATCCGCTCACTTTCTGCCGGTTCAGATGACTTGGCCGATGGAGCACTCGCACAGGTGTACTTGGCTGAGGTGGTTAGATTACACGGAGTACCTGTTTCCATCGTATCAGATAGAGACCCGAGGTTCGTCTCGCATTTCTGGAGGAGTTTACAGACAGCCTTGGGGACGCAGCTCCGATTCAGTACAGCATTCCACCCACAGACCGATGGGCAGTCAGAGCGCACTATTCAGACCCTCGAGGATATGTTGAGAGCATGCATTCTAGACTTTGGAGGAGGATGGTACCGACACTTGGGATTAGTTGAGTTTGCGTACAACAACAGCTATCAAGCGAGCATTCAGATGGCTCCGTTTGAAGCGTTGTATGGACGCAAGTGTCGGTCACCCCTTTATTGGAGTGACGTGGGTGAGAAGAAGACCTTGGGTCCTGATCTACTGTTAGAGGCAGAGGAAAAGGTCAGATTGATACGACGACACCTCGAGACCGCCCAGAGTCGACAGAGGAGTTATGCTGATACTCGACGGCGAGACTTAGAGTTCCAGGTGGGTGACCATGTTTTTCTGAAAGTCTCGCCTTCGAAGGGGATTCGGAGATTCGGTATTCGTGGGAAACTGAGCCCTCGTTATATTGGACCTTTTGAGGTGTTGGAGCGCTTAGGGCCAGTTGCCTACAGGCTTGCGCTTCCTCCCAGACTTTCGGGTGTTCACAATGTTTTTCATGTTTCGACACTGAGGAGGTATGTTCATGACCCGTCTCATATTATCGATTTCACTCCATTGGAGGTTGCTGAGGACCTGAGTTATGTTGAGCGGCCGTTGAGGATCTTGGATCGTGAGGTTAGGGAGTTGCGCAGTCGGGCCATCCCCTATGTGAAGGTTCTCTGGAGCAGTCATGATGAGCGCGAGGCTACCTGGGAGTTGGAGTCAGCGATGATGGATGCTCACCCCCACTTGTTTGAGGCCGCTACCTGAGGTATGACTTTTGTTTCGAGGACGAAACTTTTTCTTGTAGGGGAGGATGTAGTGTACCGGTTTTCCCATGCAACTTTCCGGTGAATCCATTGTGTAGAACACCTAGTGTTGGTGTCTGGCCCATGGTGCATCGAAGGGGTGCCACAGATGGACCTCGTGAGACTTGGATAGATGATTTGGCCTTCGGCTGTGATTGCCGAATTTTAGAAAAGGTTTTGGGCCAATCTGATGTTGGATTTGGATTCAGCGCGGAAAAACGCTTGAAAACGGCTATTTGCTTGTTGAATTTGGAGTCCGGATGACCAAATGCGGGCTTCCGGAAGATTTGGGGGATTTTCGGTGCATGGGGGAGCCTCGTGGACCGGCCTGAGCCACGTGGCGGCCTATTATTGGCCGGCTCACGCAGCTCGGTCCACGGGGTAGCGCGGCGGTGCATGGACCGCAGGCGGGTGGCACGTGGCGTGCCCGGATAGGCCGGCGCACGCGGCACGGCTCATTGGATTTGCGGGATTGCGGTGGACCGGGTGCACGGCACGTGGCGGCGTCGGATTCGTCGGCCGACGTGGGCGCGGTCCACGGGTGCGCGGGGGGGGGCGCCTCGGTACTGTGCACGCACGTGCGCGCACAGTGGCGCAGGCGGGGCGGTCGGCCGCACTCGAGTGCGACACGCGTCGCCTCGAGATTGGGCGGCCGTACCTACCCCGCTGACCGCGAGGGGGACACGCGGCGTGTCGTGGGCGCGGGGATCCGCTGTCCCCTGTTCGGGGCTACGTGGCGCTCCCTGGCGCTTCCGGGCGCGTCGGACGGAAGGGTGCAACCCGGGTTTCCGGGCGCAGTGCGCCCGGAAACCGCGCCCGAAAACCCGGCCCGTTATGCTTGTGGGCTGGGCCTATAAATAGGACCCCCCTTTCGTTTCTTTGTCTTTTTTGGACCTTTTTCACTGGGCTCCCTTCACAGAAGTTCCTCCTCTCTCAGTGCTCTACCCTTTGGAGAAGTTTGAAGATTTTTGGAGGCACGCTTCCCGAGGTTCACCATTTTACGGCGCGGCGCGACGCTTGTTCTCCGGCGATCCTCTTCGCCCCTTCTCAGTGTTTGGACTCCTCCGACTCACCCCGACCTCGGAATCCGCCGATTCTTGCGCCGTTGGACTCACGACAGGTAGGGCTTCAACTCCTGTGTTTTATGGTTCCTCGATTTCCGTGCTGATCTTGGAGTTTTCTTAGCACCCATTTGACCCTTTTTCTTCGCGGACTTTTGGGACAGCACCGCAGTGTTCTTGCCATATCTTTTCGCTCAGGCGTCGGAACGAGGCGATTCAAAAGGCAATTTTCATCTACGCTTCGCAAGGAGTCTCCTGGATTTTTCTCAGAATTTTCTAAGTTTTACTCGAGGGTGAGAATCTTCTTCCTCTGTGGTTCCTTGTTACAGGAATTTAGTGTAGTTTGGATTCGGGGTGTACCCCTTGTCGGATTTTTATCTCAGCGGAGGAAACTCCAAATTGGGCGTGCAGGTACTTGTTTCGACGGGCTCGTCGCAAGGATCGCGATAGTATTTTTCTTGGATTTTTCTGGACATTATTCGCAGGTGAAAATTAGTGAATTGTGGACTGCTGGTTTGGGGGGACAGATTCTGGAATTGTGGATGTTTAGCTTATGTATTTTCCTTTGGGGTACTTTGTACAGATTGGTGGTGTATTTGGACTGGTCTTGGACTTTGCCTTTGGATAATTGGAATAGCGCTTCAGGTGGGTGATGTTGTGAACCTCCTACTTGTGAATGTCACTAGGCCTATTAGAATGCCATGATTATATGTAATTAATGGTGAATGTATCTAGCATGCTTGTATGAGATTAAGGTTCCTTTGCTATTACTTGCATTGTTAGCAAGCTACAAGTTAGTAAGTGGTGTTTCCATGTTTAGATATGCAATTTAATTAGTTGGAAAGAATGCTATAGCCATATCATATTGTATGTTGAGGGAAGGTTTGGGCATGTGATTAGAATGAATGTTGTAAAAGGGGTACTTGCTAGTAGATTGTGCATCTAAAATGTATTAAGTATCATATATCTTACCACATGTACATCGGGATTTGCCCAAACACTTAATGTTGCATATGTTTGAATAATTGGAATAATTATGGCAAATAAAGGACTTTGCATGCTTGAATGGTCATCTAGGTAGGCCACCTTTTTCTGCTACACCAACTTATTGGAATTGACTTAGGAGAAACCATGCTTTTGTTTATTCTCCTGTCGTCTAGCCTAAAGGGATTGTGTAGTCAGATGTTCAGAGTTGGGACAGTCGGGGATTGAGTTTTGGGGGTTGCGGCGACCGCGGACTGTGGGCGGTTGATCGGATTATTATTATTACTTTTGCACCAGATTGGGGGTAGGGGATCGAGTTTCCCTTTTAGTGGATGGGTTTTCCCACTTTGATCAGGGTCGTGACCCCGTCCTGCTATTTATGGTACTGATGATACTAGTGACAGTGATGCTATGCTCGTGTGGGGTCGCTCCCCTCGAGTGCCACTCCGGAGTAGGATTTCGACCGTGTTGGGTGCCGGTCAGGCCGTGTTGGGTGCCGGTCAGGCCGTGTTGGGTTCCGGTCTATTTGGACAGGGGAGATACTCAGTTGTGAGGTTGACAGCAGAGCAGGCAGTACCAGTGTTTACTGGTGTTTTGATTGTGTTGGTCTGTCAGTCCTTACGTTCTGGTGCTTGCCTTTAGCCATTCTCTAGCAGACATCGTAGAGGCATGTTAGTGGTAGCTTTGCATCAGTAGTGTACTTGTAGCTTACCACCTTTGTTTCATTTTCTTCGCCTCTGATAGTCCTAGTGGGCATGTCTGAGTTTGAGGTCTACCCACTAGGGGAGGCTACTGTTTTTATAGTAGTTCTCACCCCCCCCACTGTTTTCTCTTTTCTGTTCCCCTTTGTTTTGCAGAGTTCTCTGCGGGAGTTGCGGGACCCTCTTCCCTGGACCGAGGTAAGAGGATCGCTGACTAGATAGCCACTGCCCCCGAGTTCGAGTTTTTGATAGTTTTGATGTATCCCCAGTACACTCAGACGGTTGTATTTTCCTTTTATTTTGGGTCTGGCTGCGGCCAGCTGGTTGTATATATTTCGTGAGCTGGGAGAGACACTTGTATATTTTTGAGAGCTTACTGTACTTTATTTCCAGCATTTGTCTGAGTTGTATTAGTTTTAGTTAGCTCTGTTTTATGCTCCTTTATTACTTGTTTTATATCTGAGCAGGTTATCAGCGCTTCGTGTACACGGAAAATTCCGTATGCACGGCGGATCTGTGGACGGGCCCCGGGTTCTGGTTTACACCCGGGGCGTGACAATATTGGCCTTCACAAGACCTCAGGCAAGGCTGCCCACCTGGCACCACCTGGTTGACATTCCCTCCACTGAGGGTCACGGGTTGCAACTGCTAACCACTTTACCGGTAAAGAACATCGCTACGGGTAGAAAATCCGCTGATGTTCGTGAAGTACAACGGTGCGGGCGATCACAATGCAAATGCTCAAGCTCACGGTCCACTGACCGGGTAATCGGCAAAAAGCCAGATATCAATCCCCTCTGGGATGCAATCTTCTCAACTCAAAGCAAGATCATCAACAATCTCAACACAAATGCAGGATCAAACAACAACAACTATGTATAGTGAAACCGGAATAGGTTTAGCAATATTCAGGAATATAATCCTAATATTGAAAGCAACTACAGATCAATCATACCACTAAACACATGATATTTTTGAGAAAACATTTTGGAAACAAGTTCTAGGTCCAAACCTCGTAGAGCTATGCCCTTGTCCTATCAAACAAGAACAGACTCAGGCGACTCCGCGATGCTTGGGTAAAACAGGTTTTCCAAACCTCGAAGAGCTATGCCTTTGTCCTATCAAACAAGAACAGACTCAGGCGACTCCGCGAAGCTCGGTAAAAACATTTATTTAATAAAATCATGTATTTAGCAGTACAGGCTCAAACAGGCATGGCAAAGTCCAGACAAGGATATGAATCAATTCAAGGATGCAATATCGAAATCAACTGAATCTCAATTCATAGACAGGAATATAATCAATCATCAACTCGAACATGAATCAGGATATAGATACTGATAATCAAGCACAGAAGTGCAAACAAGGTAAAGACCAATCAGGCCAAGCAACAAGTAGTAATATAACTCAATCAAAGGCAGACAGGCTCAAATATAATTTAGGTTAACAAAAACAGGGGTCCAACCAATACCGTACACAGAGGGCCGAAATGATAAAGCCCGGACCGAAGATAAACCCACCTATCGTTTTGCAGGCGACTAAACTGTATCGACCGAACACTCGAAACCAGAGGCAAACCGTGCCAACCTGAATCAAAAATACTGATCAGGGAAAGCTCAAACCCGACCAACAACTTACCTAGACCCTTAAAGTTTTCAAAAACCGCACTTTTAATGCTTTTTTAACACTGTTTTCACTCGTTCTCTTAAACAGAAAATCATTTTTACGAGCCATCACCTCCAGCAGGTGACCTTTAACTTGCTGAACACCGTGCTCACACATTTGTGGCAGCACGCAACCCGAGGAAAACTTTGGGCCATAAAACACTCCTCTAACATAGCCATTTTTGCATTTTTGTTTCTTCGGATCATCGAAACCAAAATCTAACGCGAACATCGCGTCCAGCGACCCCAAATTAGTCAAAAGCTCACTGTTATAATTTTTCAAACAATCCAAAAGCAGGACTTTAGCCAACTATTTAACCTAAAGCTAGTTTATACACTAACTTTCAATCCATTCAACATCTGTTAAAACTTTGTATATGAAACTACCTCTGGACAGTGCCAGGACACTGGGGCTCACCTTTGGGCAGCCCAGAACTTGCTGGATCAAAGAGATCCAAAGCCTAGTTCTCTAACAATGTGTACGATGCTCCAAACTTAGTTCCACACAGAATCTGTTTGATCCGAAGTGAGCATCAAGCTCAGGGGACTTTTTGGAGCATCATTCATATTTACAGCAAACCCAAATTCCACATTTTTCCTCTCTCAGACATTTTATCAAACACATTGTGATGATCCGGAACTCTACAGGGCTTTTACTGTGTGACCGGCAGCTTCTGGAGGCCTACGGGGCATGTCGGCGGTGTTCGTGCGCCAATTTGGACACAAGTGATTGACTCCGAGCTTAAAGTGGATCACGTGGGTAATCAGGGAACCCCGTCGGATGTTTATAGGTGTTTTCGCGCAAATCGGATATCAGATTTGGACTCGGCACGAAATTCGGATTGAAAATGCCTTTTCGGGAGCCTCCGGCGATTTATTGGATGGGAATTTGGCGAAGCGGACGTCAAATTCGGGTTCAGCGCGCGAAAACGGTCAAGATGGACTATCTGCTGGATTTTTCTGAGCTTCGGGTACTGTTCACCGCCGGAACAGTAACTCCGGCGATCGCCGGCGGCGGCGGCGGCGGCGGGCAGCGTCGGCGGGCGGCGGCGCGGCCTCGGGCAGGCGGAACGGCGGCGGCACAGGGCGCGGGCAGCGCGCGCGGCGCGCGGGCAGGCGCGGTCCACGCGGCCGTCGTGCACCAAGGCGGGGGCACGTGGCACCACCCCATAGGCCGGCTCACAGCTCACGGTCTACGGAGCATGATGGTTGGGTTTTGGTTCACGGTGCACCGGAGTGGACACGTGGCAGGTTACCATTGGTTCGGCTTACGGAGGCTCGTGCACCGGGTGCAGCGGTCAGTGGCAGGGACGCGTGGCGCTTCCCTATTGGCTGGTCAACTGTGCGGGCAGGAGGGGCAGCTGGCGCGGGCAGGCGCGCAGGCGCGACCGGTACTGTTGTCGGGGACGCGTGTCGACTCCCGGGGTTGGCCGCGTGGCGCAGCAGGAGTGGAGGATTTGGGCTGTCGCCTGTTCGGGCGACACGTGGCGGGCGCTGAGGCGGGTCGGACGGACCGTGGATCCCGTCCGACGGCGCGCCTTGGGCCGGGCCGCACTGTGCGCGCCCGAAAGTCTTGGGCCGGGCCGCACTGTGCGCGCCCGGAAACTTCCGGGCGCCCGAGAATGGGGACCCGGATGGCATTTTGCTAATTGTTTGGGAGGCCTATTTAAACAGCCCGAGCTCCTTTCTTCTCACTTTTTCCACCATTTCCGAGCCTCCTCTCACCAAGGTGTCTTCAGCAAAGTTGTTCCCCTTCGAGTTCTACATCTTCTGGAGGATTTCCAAGATTTGTGGTGGCACGCACTCCGAGGTTTGGATTTTACGGCGCGGCGCGACGCTCGTTCCCTTGTGTTTCCCTTCGTCGCATTTCAGTGCACGGACTCTCCCGAGCTACCCCGGCACTCTTTTTCAGCGATTCTTGCGCCATCGTCTTCACGACAGGTAGGGCTACGTTTTCCGTGTTTGCTGGTTTTTCCCATCCCGAGGTTTTCATGGGTTTTTCGGATCATCTTGTGACCTCTTTTGCTGTGATGGAGTTTTGGACAGCGGTTCGGTGTTTCGGCGATATCTCCGCAACCAGACATCGGATTGAGGTGATTCAAAAGGCAATTTGCATCTACGCACCGCCAGGAGTCTCTCTGAATTTTCTTGGATTTTCTGGAATTTTCCCCGAAGGTGAGAAACCCCTTTTTACAGAACTTTGTAGCACAGTTTTGGGTGGAAGTATTGTTCGGGGTAGTTCTCTTGTCGATTTTGGATCTCAGCGTAGAAAACTCGTGTGGGAACGTGCAGGTACTCGTTTCGACCGGTTCGTCGCGAGGATCGTGACGGTATTTTTCCTGGAATTTCTCGAGCACATCTCGCAGGTGAAAAAGGCAAAACTGTGGACTGATTGTATTTGGGGCAGATTTTGGTGTGAGCTTGGTGGATTAACTGTGCTTGTTCTTTTGGGGTATTTTGTGCAGCACCGTGGTGATCGTTGAGACCGGGCGCGGACTTCGCTGTTGGGATCAGGGTTTAGCGCTCGAGGTGGGTGGTTGCTTTACTCCTCTTTTCTGATATACCCACTAGGAATATTAGAGTGATCCCCTTTATTGGACATGTTGAATGGTCACCTAATGGACATGCATGCTTAACTAGATAATTGTGAGCCTATCATATGGAAAACATTATATTGGAAACTTGACATGTTGGAACTTATACATGCTTCATGGACATCGTTTTAGCATTTAACCTTGCATGAGGGGGGGGATGTACTTTCATATTGTGTTATTGTGAGGCGTCTTGTGGGAGGGTACCACTTGAGGATTTTTGGACAGGCATAGGTGGATGATTCATGTGAAGGTGATTAGCAGGTTATGGACATGTGCGGTTGGATTATGATTTAGCATGATGATTACACCCAGGTGGAGTTATTACTTGATACACATGATGAACCACTATTTGTCACTCCCCTTCTTTCTTCCATGAGGAGATAGGCTTGATTTCAGGGATATCTAGTTAGACCATTTCTGACCGCTACACTATATGTTGGGACTGCCTTGGGAGGAACCCTATTGTCTCTTCTTCCCCCTATTCCTTAGGCAGGCGGCTATTTGTTGCTCGGGTTTGAGCAGGGATCGGCATAGTGTAGCCGGGGCTTGAATTTTAG
This sequence comes from Tillandsia leiboldiana, assembly GCA_029204045.2. NCBI lineage: Eukaryota > Viridiplantae > Streptophyta > Magnoliopsida > Poales > Bromeliaceae > Tillandsia > Tillandsia leiboldiana. The sequence continues at coordinate 29,167,286 of CM055067.1, forward strand.
CTTTTGGGGTGTTGCGGCTATTGCGGATAGTAGGTGGTTGACCGGATGTCGGACCTGGGTCAGGATTGTCATTATAGGTGTGGTTGTTAACCCTCCATCTTTTGATTACCCGCTAGGCATTTGAGTAGCTTCTTTGATTAAAAGGATAAATGCACTTTATGTGTGGCAATGGCAGGCTTATTGTGATTAAACAGATATTGTTAGAACTTGCTTGATTGGGGATTATGATTGTAGGACAGTAACATCATGTTAAAAGGTAAGGCTAATCAATAATTGTGGGCTTTGGGTTTGTGGCATAAGCAGGCACAGGCTATCTCATATTTACTATTCTCATACTGTTCTATACATGCTCTAACATTATAAAGGTTATCGACATCTGTTTATTTTTTATATCATCTTGGGACATTTGCATGCTTGTATGGTCACCTAGTTAGGCCACCTTTTTCTGCTACACTATCATGCTGGAATTGACTTAGGAGAAACCATGCTTTTCTCTTCTTTTATTCGGGGGATAGTGCGCTCGGGTTCGAGCAGGGACTGGGATAGTGTGGTCAGACAGTTGTGGGCTTTGGGACAGGCAGGCTGTGAGGGTCGGGCATTGCGGCAACCGCGGATCTTTGGCGGTTGACCGGACAGTGGTTATTGCATCAGATTGGGATAGAGGATTTGGATTTCTTCTAGTGGATGGGTTTTCCACCGTGATCAGAGTCATGATCCAGTCCTGCTGATTTGGTACTTGTTACCCAGGCATTATACTCGTGTGGGTCGCTCCCCTCGAGTGCCACTCCGGAGTGTGCGTTTTTACAGGCTTCGAGTCTTCGAGACTCCCTTTTTCCTATCGGTGTTATGCGTAGGCGGGCATACCCGATTTGGCAGGCAGAGCAGGCAGTACCAGTGCTTACTGGTGTATCGATTGGGTCTGGTCAGGCAGGCGTTGACATTCTGATGCATACATTCAGCTATTCTTTTAGCTCAGTTTTTAGAGGCATTCTAGTGGTAGCTTTTCATCAGGAGTCATACTCATTGCATACCACCTTTATTCCTTTTGCCTCTGGTAGACCTAGTGGGCGTGTCAGAGTTGAGGTTTTACCCACTAGGGGAGGCTACTGGTTTACTCGTAGTCTCACCCCCATTCTTCTTTCCTCTTTTGCTTCTCCCTTGTTTTGCAGTGTTTTTTTTGCGGGTGCCACTGGGCTTACAGTGGCGGGTCGAGGAGAGAGGACGGCCGAGTAGATAGATCTCGAGGCAGGATGAGCATGTTAGCTGGATTGTTGGTGTACCCATGTTTCCTCAGACGGTAGTACCTTTACTTTGGGACTGGCTTTTGCCAGCAGGTTGTATTTATTTTGGTGAGCTGGGAGAGACAGATGTATCATTTATACAGATGTATTGTATTTTATTTCCAGCTTCAGTCTGAGATGTATTAGTTTTAGTTCAGCTCTGTTTTTATTGCTCTTTTATTATATCTCTTTTATCTGAGCAGGTTACTGGCGCTTCGTGTACACGGAAAGTACCGTGTGCACGGCGGATCTGTGGACGGGCCCGGGTTCTGGTTTACACCCGGGGCGTGACAGATTAAGTTGGTATCAGAGCTTAGGGATAGGTCGGTTGGGACTTAGGAAACCCTAGGCTTTTAGCAGACCCTAGGATGATAGGACGCGAGAGACGCGACACCTTGCGAAAGTCGACGATTTATTTGTTTTACTCTTCCTGTGAGTGAAGAGGGATCGACATACTCTATTTCTGTGGGACAGTATGTTGGCTGCAGACAACATAAGGTTACAGAAATAGAAGGATGTCTTTGACTTTCGCTAGATTGGGTCGAGTGTTTGGGGTGTGCTGATTTGCGGTTTGTCGTGGCGAGCGGTGTCTCCCCGACGTTGGGCCTTGACCCGGGCGCACCTTGGTGCGGCAGTTGGGTCTGAGCTAGTTGTTTCAGGCCGGATACCGGATTAGAGTCAGAGGACTCGGGACCCTGATGACAGGATTGTCAGAGGCTTATCAGCGGCAGAGTGAGCGGGCATCTGGTTTTGAGTGACACTGTGACACCCCCGGAATTTGGATTAGTCCTCTATATAAATGATATAATAGGACTAAATCTCTAACCCGGCTAGGGGTGTCACAGACACAGTTGTCGGAGCAGCGGGCAGCTCGACAGTGCTTCTTTCTGAGACCACCCGGTTGCAGTATCCTCAGGGGCGGGGATTTTTGTAGTACTGAGGGGAGTGAGTAGCCCTCCGTGCCAATGGTTAGTGCCGAGGCGCCGAGGCAGGGTGGATTGTTGACAGCGGATGAGCTATGGGACACCATTGATCAGTTAAGCCAGTTTTGGCAGATAAACCACCCCGATTCATAGGATTAAGTTTGGAGCCTCTTGGGGTAGAATCGTGGTTGGTGGTGATGGAAAGACTGCTTGAGAGCCTCTTGGTGTCAAAAGGATTTACGCAGTTACTGAACTACGCGCTCTATGATTTAGGGGACAAGGCGCATAGGATATGCTTGACTGTGAGTGGATTGCGCCAGGATGCCCTTCCGTGTATTCGGACCCTCTTTTGCAGGTTTTAGATTTTGGGGTGCTTTGATAGTGGGAGGCATTGGGTATGGCGCGTAGCATTGCAGTTCCGTTGGATAGGGGTCTGCCGCCAGAGGCGAGTTCTGGATAGAGGCGCTTGGCGCTAGGTATTGGTGGACAGGTCGGCCGGCAAGGACATTTTCGTTTCCCTTCCGGGATGGTGGATATCCTTTTGGATGGATTATGTAAAGCTTACCCCAGGGGGATGTTACCCTTGGTGATCGATAACATGCATGTTTGGGGTACAACATATGTGATTGAGGGGTGAGCTTAGTAAGGGTAATTGTATAAGGAATTGCATGAATTGATGGTGCTTTGTCGTATGACGATGATATCCAGGTGGATTTCTGAGACGTCCGAGGTTGGGTGGACCCCGATGACAGCATCAGCCCATTTATCAGAGTGGTGCAGCGGTAGCGTGGATTGGCTGTCTGCGAGAGACCACATTCGTCGCCTCAGTGTGAGCAGGGACAGGGGCGAGCTCCCTTTGTGATTGGTCTAGATATGTTTGGCAGGCTGAGCGACGACCACTTGCATCGAGAGGATGAATTTGTGGCCGCCCGGTTGGAGGGCGCCACGGTAGTGGATCGAGTGTCGCCGGTGTGATTTCATCACAGCAGTCAGAGTTAGAGCATGTTGCAGTCCGCATGGGCTAGAGGCAGAGTTGTTGCCCCGTGCACTAGAGGTACAGGTTACTGTTGGTATTGTGCAGGTGGGGAAGGCTTGTGGATCATATCCAGTGCAGTAGAGGCCGTAAGTTATGCCGGCAGACTTATTAGATTGTGGCCGTTCGGTGTTTAGACCCAGTGCTTGGGACTGTTGGCATAGTGCCACTGGATGTTTCACTGCTGAGAGAAAGGACCTTGTTTCTGCGAGGCAGACAATAGAAGGCTTGTTTGTTGCGACTGTTTGGGTACTCAGGTTACAGCGATAGTGGGAGAGGTGCCTACGCGGCACCGGGACGTAAGGATATTCTTGTTGCCGTGAGATCCCGGGTGTGATTCCACCTGAGCCGATGATGATGCCGCCGCGTTAGGGAGATTGTGATTTCGATGGACGTGGTTTTGGGAACTGCGCCTACCTCGATAGCACCTCGTTAAATATCATTTGTAGAGCTTGAGAGTTGTGGGCATAGGTGCGTGGACCTGATGGATAGAGGGTTTGTTGGACCTAGCGCCGCGTCGTTGATACACGACTGTGAGGGTTCTTGTGAGTGGAGCCCAGGCAGGTCCGGGTATTATTTAGGACCTTTTGGATGGAGTTATACTCCGGCAGATGTTCGATTATGATGCCTGCATCAATTTGGAACTACAGCTGAGTATCTCGCCAAGATGACGTTCAGACACGCTAGGGGGCATTATGAGTACAGTGAGGCCAATGGAATGACTAATGCCTTATTGCCTTTAAGATTGAGGAATTCTGTGTTCCAGTTGGGCTGAACGGATTGATAGCGGCATTTTTCAGGGATATCTTGGCTTTTACCCCTCCCTGAGTGATTTAGAGCTTGTGAAGCATTTATAGATGCTGTGCAAGGTCTGTGAGGATAAGGTCTTATGCTAAATTGGTTTTGGTACAAGTTTCATCGTTGAGAGCACATCTTCCTGGATTACGTATTCAGCCGCGGGGGCGGCGGGTGGAAGTCCAGTCAAAATAGATGCTATTTGAGATGGGCCGAGATCGGCAGTTACTACTGAGGTGAGGAGCTTTTGGACCGGATGGTGCCAGCAGAATTTGACGAGCGGATGGTAAGATTGGTATCAGCGACCGAGTGAGAACCCCTGCTTGTTAGGGCCCCTTTCCTGTGCGGGTGCTTGTGTGGATGTGTTTTCGGGTTGCCCTGGTTGAGTCGGCTCTAGAGGGTGATTTTAGTGCGTGTTGCACTGGCTGTTCGTTCTTTCCCCCAGCTTTTGATGGAGTCCCTGAGGTTTTTCTGCGTCTTCGCTCAGGAGTGGTTGTGTTTTGAACTCCTCGCCGTGATTGACTCACTTCTTTGGAGCCCTGCGAGAGTTTGGAGTACGAGGGACGCTCGTTGCGAATTCCGGCTTGTGAGATGAGCGAATTGCGCGATCGGCTATGCCGTACTGGTTGTTGCTGTTATTATTGCTGAGGAGTAATCACGGGGAGTGATTAGGCGACTTGAGAGCGGGAGACGGCGGTGTTGAGTACTTACCCCTGGTTTCTGAGACTCGTTGAGAGTTGCTTTAGTTTCGAGGACGAAACTTTCTTTTAGTGGGGGAGGATGTGATGATCCGGAACTCTACAGGGCTTTTACTGTGTGACCGGCAGCTTCTGGAGGCCTACGGGGCATGTCGGCGGTGTTCGTGGCGCCAATTTGGACCAAGTGATTGACTCCGAGCTTAAAGTGGATCACGTGGGTAATCAGGGAACCCCGTCGGATGTTTATAGTTGTTTTCACGCAAATCGGATATCAGATTTGGAGCTCGGCCCGAAATTCGGATTGAAAATGCCTTTTCGGGATGCCTCCGGCGATTTATTGGATGTAATTTGGCGAGCGGACGTCAAATTCGGGTTCAGCGCGCGAAAACGGTCAAGATGGACTATCTGCTGATTTTTCTGAGCTTCGGGTACTAGTTCCTCCGCCGGACAGTAACTCCGGCGATCGCCGGCGGCGGGCGGGCGGCGGCGGGCAGCGTGCGCGGTGCGGCGTGCGCGGCCTCGGGCAGGCGGAACGGCGGCTGGCACAGGGCGCGGGCAGGCGCGGTCCACGCGGCCGTCGTGCACCAAGGCGGGGGCACGTGCACCACCCATAGGCCGGCTCACAGCTCAAGGTTCTACGGAGCATGATGGTTGGGTTTTGGTTCACGGATGCACCGGAGTGGACACGTGGCAGGTTACCATTGGTTCGGCTTACGGAGGCTCGTGCACCGGGTGCAGCGGTCAGTGCAGGGACGCGTGGCGCTTCCCTATTGGCTGGTCAACTGTGCGGGCAGGAGGGGCAGCTGGCGCGGGGCAGGCGCGCAAGGCGCGACCGTACTGTTGTCGGGGACGCGTGTCGACTCCCGGGGTTGGCCGCGTGGCGCAAGCAGGAGTGGAGGATTTGGCTGTCGCTGTTCGGGCGACACGTGGCGGGCGCTGAGGCGGGTCGGTACGGACCGTGGATCCCGTCCGACGGCGCGGCCTTGGGCCGGGCCGCAACTGTGCAGCGCCCGAAAGTCTTGGGCCGCGGCCGCACTGTGCGCGCCCGGAAACTTCCGGCGCCGAGGAATGGGGACCCGATGGCATTTTGCTAATTGTTTGGGAGGCCTATTAAACAGCCCGAGCTCCTTTCTTCCTCACTTTTTCCACCATTTTCCGAGCCTCCTCTCACCAAGGTGTCTTCAGCAAAGTTGTTCCCCTTCGAGTTCTACATCTTCTGGAGGATTTCCAAGATTTGTGGTGGCACGCACTCCGAGGTTTGGAATTTACGGCGCGGCGCGACGCTCGTTCCCTTGTGTTCCCTTCGTCGCATTTCAGTTGCCAGGACTCTCCCGAGCTACCCCGGCACTCTTTTTCAGCGATTCTTGCGCCATCGTCTTCCGACAGGTAGGGCTACGTTTCCGTGTTTGATGGTTTTTCCCACCCGGGTTTTCATGGGTTTTTCGGATTCATCTTGTGACCTCTTTTGCTGTGATGGAGTTTTGGACAGGTTCGGTATTTCGGCGATATCTCCGCAACCAGACATCGGATTGAGGTGATTCAAAAGGCAATTTGATCTACGCACCGCCAGGAGTCTCTCTGAATTTTCTTGGATTTTCTGGAATTTTCCCGAGGTGAGGAAACCCCTTTTTACAGAACTTTGTAGCACAGTTTTGGGTGGAAGTATGTTCGGGGTAGTTCTCTTGTCGATTTTGGATCTCAGCGTAGAAAAACTCGTGTGGGAACGTGCAGGTAATCGTTTCGACGGTTCGTCGCGAGGATCGTGACGGTATTTTTTCCTGGAATTTCTCGAGCACATCTCGCAGGTGAAAAAGGCAAAACTGTGGACTGATTGTATTTGGGGACAGATTTTGGTGTGAGCATGGTGGATTAATTGTGCTTGTTCTTGGGGGTTTTTGTGCAGCACCGTGGTGATCGTTGAGTACGGGCGCGGACTCGTGTGGGCTCAGGGTTTAGCGCTCGAGGTGGGTGGTTGCTTACTCCTCTTTTCTGATATACCCACTAGGAATATTAGATTGATCCCCTTTATGGACATGTTGAATGGTCACCTAAGGACATGCATGCTTAACTAGATAATTGTGAGCTATCATATGGAAAACAATCTATGGAAACTTGACATGTTGGAACTTATACATGCTTCATGGACATCGTTTTAGCATTTAACCTTGCATAAGGGGGGGGATGTATTTCATATTGTGTTATGTGAGGCGGTCTTGTGGGAGGGTACCACTTGAGGATTTTGGACAGGCATAGGTGGAGATTCAGTGTGAGGGTGATTAGCAGGTTATGGACTGTGCGGTTGGATTATGATTTAGCATGATGATACACCAAGGTGGAGTTATTACTTGATACACATGAGAACCAACTATTTGTCATCCCCTTCTTTCTTCCATGAGGAGATAGGCTTGATTCGGGATATCTAGTTAGACCATTTCTGACCGCTACACTATATGTTGGGACTGCCTGGGAGGAAACCCTATTGTCTATTCTTCCCCCTATTCCTTAGGCAGGCGGCTATTTGTTGTCGGGTTTGAGCAGGGATCGGCATAGTGTAGCCGGGGCTTGAATTTTAGCTTTTGGGGTATTGCGGCTATGCGGATTAGTAGGGTGGTGACCGGATGTCGGACCTGGGTCAGGATTGGCATTATGGGTGTGGTGTTAAACCCTCCATCTTTTGATTACCCGCTAGGAATTTGAGTAGTTCTTTGAGTAAAAGGATAAATGCACTTTATGTGTGCGGAATGGCGGCGTATTGTGATTAAACAGATATTGTTAGAACTTGCTGATTGGGGATTATGATTGTAGGACAGAACGTCCATCATGTAAAAGGTAACGGCTAATCATAATTTGGGCTTTGGGTTTGTGCATAATCAGGCACAGGCTATCTCATATTTACTATTACATGTTCTATACATGCTCTTAACATTATAAAGGTTATCGACATTGTTTCTTTTTATATTCATATTGGGGACATTTGCATGCTTGTATGGTCACCTAGTTAGGCCACCTTTTCTGCTACACTATCATGCTGGAATTGACTTAGGAGAAACCATGCTTTTCTATTCTTTATATTCGGGGGAGAGTGGCTCGGGGTTCGAGCAGAGGGAATGGGATAGTGTGGAAGACAGTTGTGGGCTTTGGGACAGGCAGGCTGGTGAGGGACCGGGGGCATTGCGGCAAACGCGATCTTTGGCGGTTGAACGGATCAGTCAGTGGTTTATTGCCATCAGATGGGATAGGGATTTGGATTTCCTAGTTTGATTGGGTTTTCCCAGGTGATCAGAGTCATGATCCAGTCCTGCGGATTTTTCGTACTTGTTACCCAGCATTATACGCGTGTGGCGCTCCCTCGAGTGCCACTACTGGAGTGTGCGTTTTTTACAGGTTCGATGTCTTCGAGACTCCCTTCTTTCCTATCGGTGTATGCGTAGGCGGGCAT
>CM055067.1:29175553-29296751 GCA_029204045.2 Tillandsia leiboldiana
CCCGCATGGGTGTGGTGGACCGGCGTGTGGCACCGTGCACCGTGGGCCATGGCCACCTTCCCTCTCTCCCTTCTTTCCTTCTTCTTCTTCCTCCCCCGCAAGCGTTTTTCTCCAGTTCTTTTCCTTCTCTTCTCACCCGAGAGCGAGAGAGAGTGAGGAGAGTGTGGAGATGGCGTTTTCGCATCGCTGGCCTCGTGGACGCCCGAGGCTTCCGATGGGGGCGTTGCGGCGCGGCGGCGCGGTCGGGTAAGTCCCGCGTTTTGCTTTACTGTATTTTTGTACAGTTTTTGGAGCGTTCTTTTAGACTTAATTGACCCTCTTGCTCGTTTCTGTGTTGGGCACCGTGCACCGTTTTGCGTGCTGACTCCGTTTTGCATTGCGGATCCTTGCACCGTGCACCGTTTGAGTGCGGACTCCGTTTTCGTGCGGACCTGCACCGTGCACAGTTTTGCATGCGGACTCCATTTTTGCGTGCGATCCTGGCACCGTGCACCGTTTTGCGTGCGATCCGTTTGACGTGCGGATTCGGCACCGTGCTCCTTTTGCGTGCGGACTCCGGCAGCGACAATCGTTTTGCGTGTGTGACTCCATTTGGCGTGCGGATTCCGGAACCATGCTCCGTTGCGTGCGACTTATCTCGAGCGGACTCGTTTTGCGTGCGGATCGCGTGGAGGCCAATTGCAAGTGTCTACGACAATTGGTGGTCAAATCGAGGTGGGTGGCCTTATCTCCAAATTTATGGATGTACATATTCTACTGATGTAGGACTATGCATGATAGTTTATTTCATGGTGTAGTATGCCTGATTGTAGGAATGTTATTCCTTTTATTATATGTATATGTTATCTTGAACTTGACCTAGCACCCCCGTCATATGTTGTATTGTAACCAGGACTAGTAGAACCCTCACTTGGGCTAGGGTTATTGGGCTTAGACATCCAAACTGTTCCTCATCCCGGACATAGTGTTTTCTCGCCCGGGTAGTGGGCCGAGAGGTCGGACTTTGCTTTTAGTGTGGGATGCTTTTACACTCTTGCCTGGAGCAGAGTGGAGTCGGTAGTTTACTGGTTGCTTATCTGTGTCGGGAGCCGTTTGGTAACGGTAGTCCCGAAGGTCTTGTTTCCCGTTGTCCGTCGTGAGGGAGCCGTTGCGCAGACGGCAGTCCCGGGCCGTCGAGTTCTCCTTCCGTTTATTGCGAATCGTTGGGGTTGACGGTGGTTCCAGGTCGTTGCGTGTTGTCCGACCTTTTTGTTACCCTGAGTTGGTCGGTCGTTCCTGGCTGTGGAGTATCTCCAAGCCAGTAGCCTTGTGCTGGCGAGCCGTTGGCGAGGCTATGTTTTTTACGGAATTTGAGTTGGCGTAGTTTCGTGAAAGGTTCAAGTCTTGAAGATTGAAGGTGAAGAAAGTTGGATCATTTAACTCAATCTCAAGAAAGAAGAATTCAAAAGGATCAGTATGTTTAACTAAAGATTTTGTGTGATCCGAATACTTCTTGTAGTGTAGAAACACTGGAAGAATTTTTATTGCATAAAAATCAAAAACTGGTGTTGGGACATGTTCAGGATCCGGATCAGAGCCGCAGATCCGGATCCCGAAGGTTGTTGTTTCATACATTACTTCAATCCGGATCGCAGCATCTCACGATCCGGATCCCGAACGTTGAGTTTTCCAATTGTGAACGATCCGGATCAGGCATTCCGATCCGGATCCGAACGATTGTTTTTTCTCTGGAACCGTCCTTTCTTTGCTACTGGCATCCGATCGCCCAAATCCGATCCGGATCGCCGTCCGTAAAATTCCAGAAATGTTAGGTTTTTTATTCTTATCTCCTTCCAAGGGTTTCTAACCTATAAATAGACCCTATGACTCTTTTTCTAGGTGAAAAAGAAAAGACCGATAATCCAAATAGCCGTCATTTTCATATATCATTTTATACGGCCTAGATCCACATATAGAGAAGAAAGGAAATCATTAGAGAATACTCTATGTTTCTTCATCTATATTGATTAGTTTGATTCTAGGTTTTCATACTCACATCTTGAGTTGAATCAAACTAATGAATACTTAGATGGTATTTCCGATCTATCTTTGATCTAAGTATTCGGCGGATCATCACCACCCAAAAACAACGATTTACCCCAAAATCGGCGCGTGGATTCGCGTGTCCTTGTGGATTCAAGGTTCAACCGCTCTCGTGGATTCGGAGCGAGGCACGTTCGTGGATTCGAAGGGTGCTATTGGTGAAGACCGTGGATTCGGTCGGACGTCGTGGATTCGACGTTGGACGCCGTGGATTCGGCGTTGGGCGCAGATCGTGGATTCGAGAAGCGTCGTGGAGCGAGCGGAGAAGATCCTCTAGGAGCGTATGAAAAGGTTGAGTCGTAAGTGTGTACGGTAAATCACCTTGTACGTGTTTTAATTCTAGTGGATTTCTGCCGTGTTATCGGTCCCGTGGTTTTTTACTCCGGTGATGGAGTTTTCCACGTAAAAATCTTGCGTGTTATTTTTATTTCCGCATTGGGTTTTTTATCGCAACGATTTTTGAGTGTTTATACGTTTACACCTATTCACCCCCCTCTAGGTTTTCTTCCCCTATTTAGATCTATATTACATATAACCAACAAGTGGTATCAGAGCGGGAATAGGGTTGTAAACAATGGTTGAAGGTGGAAACATCAATCGACCCCTTTCTTTGATGGAACAAATTATGCGTACTGGAAAGTACGGATGAAAGCCTTTTTAATTTCCATCGACGAAAGGGTGTGGCAATCAATTGAATTAGGATGGTCTAATCCAACTGAAATTATCTCTGATGTTCGCACCTTAAAACCTAGGTCGAAATGGACCAAGGAAGAGTTAGATTCATCTTCTTACAATGGCAAGGGAATTAATGCTATTTTTAATGCCTTATCTCAAACTGAATTCTCTCGCGTCTCGGCATGTGAGACTGCGAAAGAAATCTGGGATGTTCTTCAGGTTACACATGAGGGAACTAACCTCGTGAAGATTCAGAAACTGCAAATGCTTACGAGCAAGTTTGACTCTATCTTGATGGCAGAAAATGAATCTTTCACGGACTACTATACACGATTGCAAGACATCGTAAACTCATGTGCTAACCTGGAGAGAAGATTCCAGAATTTAAGATTGTAAGAAAGATCTTAAGAACTCTTCCTGAACGATTTCGCCCAAAGGTTACTGCCATTGAAACTATTAAACACCCGGACGAAATACGTGTAGAAGAATTAGTTGGTTCATTACAAACTTATGAAATGACATTTACTACTAACAATTCTTCTGGAAAAGCATCCTCTTCTAAGTCTTCAGGTTATGCGTTGAAAACAACTAAGGAAGAAGACGCGGATACATCCTCCTCAGACGATGACGAGAACCTTTCTATGGAGGAATTTGAGAAGCAGCTCGCTCTCTTGACAAGGAAGTTTCGCCGCAACTTTCGAAGGGGTAATTCAAGTAAATCTCCATCCTTCGGAAAGTCGAACAAAGGCAAGGGTACTTCAAGTTACAAGTCAAGAAAGCAAGAGAACTTCTCAAAGGATAAGAAAAGTTCAGAGGGACAACTACAATGCTTCAAATGTCGAGGCTACGGCCACATTGCAACGGAGTGTCCCAACAAGTATCCGGCAAAGAAGAAGGCGATGCAAGTCGTCACTTGGGATGACAACTCAACGTCAAATGAGTCGTCTTCAAGTGATGAAGAAAAGAGCTCCACGGCATTCCACGCGTCCCATCTTCACCCTTCATGTGCTTTATGGCAAGTACGTCCGAGTCATTGTCCAACTCCACTGTTGAAAAGATTGCAACGGACAACGAATCGGATGATTCGGAAGGTGAAGATTTGCTCTAGCCTACCACAGACTTTTGAGGGATTCAAAGAAAGTGGCTAAGCAAAACAAGAGTTTGAGAGGGAGATTGCATGATCTCGAAGAAGAAGCAAAAAGAGCAACTTCTCTCTCAAACGCTCTTGAAGTGGAAAGGGAAAATCTGATAAAAGCAAATGTTTCCCTTCCAAGAGTCCAATGAGCTTTTTGAGAAGGAACATACAAAATCTGTGGCATAAAGCGGATCACTTCTCAAAGCTCAACAACGAGGCTCGACAGGATAACCTGGAATGACAAAGACCATTTTCCAACTCAAGGATGACTTGCAGCGATTTCTCTTCATGAAGGAGTAAGTTGGATAGGCTTCTTGGTCTTGGTCAACAAAATCGGTTCGGCCTCGGGTACACTCAAACTGGAAACAGTCCAAGTTCGAGTGGGACAGTTTTTGTGCCTCAGTCGGTATCTCCTCCTCCGACACCGGAATTCAAGACAAACAACGACAACAACCTACTTCATCCTCTTTGGGATCGTCAAGATCTAAGGTATGTTTTCGTTGTGGTGTTTCATGGCACATAAGAAGATATTGCAAGACGGGAGTCAAACGCTCCACCTCAAACACTCTCTTGCAATGACTACCACAAAGGTGATTCCTCGGAAATCATTGCAAATCAATTGAAGGCAAAAAAACCTTGGTAGTTTACCGCGCAAGACGACTTCATCAAGGAGCAGCAATCGTTTTAACAAGACGCTTTCACCTAGGCATTATAACTTCACGACCATTACCGACGCATTCCAAAAAGGTTTGGCTGCGCAAAGGTGAAATCTTTCCTTGTCTTGTTACCAATGTTTCCTTGCATGCATATGATAGTTCGTCTTGGTATCTGGATAGCGGGTGTTCCGTCACATGACCGTGACAAAAATAGTTTTCAAAATCTTGAGAAAATCTCCGGAGGACTCGTTGTTTTCGGAGACGGTCGATCTTCCAAAATTGTTGGAAAAGGAACAGTAGCTATTCCAGATGGCCCGGGTTCTAAATAATGTGTTATTTGTTGATGGTCTTAAGACTAACCTCATAAGCATAAGTCAACTTTGCGACAATGGTTTTGTCAGTTAACTTTTCATCTGTTGAATGTGTTGTACTGATAAGGACCATGTCTTCTTTTTAAAAGGGGTTAGATCTGAAAACAATTGCTATGTTGTTCCTAATAAAATTTCAGAAAAATGTAATCTAGTTTTCTTTGATTAATGAAACAATTTGGCATGAAAGGCTAGGTCACATAAATTTTAAGGAAACTTGCTAGAATTTCAAAACAAGGAAATGGTCAAGGGGGTTTCCAAAACTTTTATTTAAACAAAACATTGTGTGTGGTGGTTGCCAAAAGGGGAAACAGTCCAGGACTGCGCACAAGAACTTGAACCACGTTGGTACAAAACGGCCTTTGGAACTTTTTACACATGGATTTAATGGGGCCAACTCGTCAATCATCTTGTGGGAGGTAAATGGTATATTTTCTTGATGATTGATGATTTCTCTCGATATTCTTGGGTAGCATTTTTAAAAGAGAAAGCTGATACTTTTGATTCTTTTCACGAGATTGCCTTCGTATTATGATTGAAAAGAATGAAAAGATCATTCGTGTTAGAAGTGATAGAGGTGGAGAATTCGTTAACTCTAAATTCATTGACTTTTGCACTTCAAACGGTATTAAGCATGAATTCTCTGCACCCTATACACCTCAACAGAATGGTGTTGTCGAGCGCAAAAACAGGGTTGTTCAAGAGATGGCACGTGTTATGCTTCACAGCCGGAATTTACCGCTACATTTTGGGCTGAAGCTGTGAACACTGCAATCTATGTAATTAATCGAGTTTATTTGCGCCCGGGAACGTTAAATACACCATATGAACTATGGTGTGGTAGAAAACCCAACATCAAATATTTTTGCATCTTCGGGAGTCGGTGTTACATTTTACGTGACCATGAAAATCTTGGAAAGTTTGACTCTCGAAGTGACGAAGGGATATTCTTGGGGTATTCTACAAATAGTAGAGCATATCGAGTATTTAACTTGGAATCTAAGACGATCGTAGAATCTATAAATGTTAAAGTAGATGAAGCTTTTCACTTTGGATCTGGAAAATCTACCCTCGATATCTCTCTAGATGATGATTCACCTGCCATTGCATCTTCTCATAATAATACTTCCAATATTAATGATGCATCTAATGGTTCTTCAAGTTTATCTGATGTGCAGGAATCATCTCATATACCTCCGAGTACTCCGTTTCAACAAACGCTACGAATCTCCAAGGATCATCCGGAATCAAATATTATTGGAGATCCACAAGAAGGAGTTAGAACTCGGAGGCAGTTGGTTTGTGGATTCGCTTGCTACGTATCTTTAATCGAACCAAAGAACATAGATGAAGCTCTTCAGGATGACGACTGGATTAAAGCAATGCAGGAAGAGCTCCATCAATTTGAGCGAAACAAAGTCTGGGAATTAACGAAGCCTCCAAAGCAACATAATGTGATAGGTACCAAATGGATTTTCAAGAACAAGAAAAATGAAGATGGTACTATCGTCAGGAACAAGGCACGATTAGTTGCTCAAGGCTACTCTCAAGTAGAAGGTATAGACTTTGATGAAACATTCGCCCCTGTAGCTAGACTCAAGTCCATTCGTATACTATTTGCTATTGCTTGTCATTTTAAAATCAAATTATTTCAAATGGACGTTAAGAGCGCGTTTCTAAATGGGTTTTTAAATGAGGAAGTTTATGTGGCTCAACCGAAAGGTTTTGTAGACCATAAACAACCTAACCATGTTTTTCGTTTGAAAAAGGCTCTTTACGGTCTGAAACAAGCACCGTGAGCATGGTACGAAAGGTTGACAAAGCACCTTTTGGAGAAGGGCTATACTCGAGGGGGAGCTGACAGGACTCTCTTTGTGAAGCATTATCAAAGCAATTTCATTGTAGCACAAATCTATGTCGATGACATTGTATTTGGCGCAACAAGAGATAATGATGCTTCTAAATTCGCGGAGACCATGGAAAGCGAATTTGAGATGTCCATGATGGGCGAATTGACTTATTTCCTTGGATTGCAAATTAAACAAAATGATGAAGGTATTCACTTGAGTCAATCCAAGTATGCAATGGAGTTGGTTAAAAGTTTGACTTAGAAAATTCGAAGGATTTTCCGACTCCAATGGGAACTAGCCACAAGGGACTTGGAAGTGAATCACAAAGTGAGAATGTAGACGAGAAACTGTATCGAAGTATGATTGGAAGTCTACTTTACCTCACGGCTAGTCGCCCGGATATATCCTTTAGTGTTGGGATTTGCGCGAGATATCAATCAGCACCAAAGGAGGTTCACCTGAAAGCGGTGAAAAGGATCATCCGGTACATCAAAGGATCAATTAATTTCGGAATTTGGTATCCTATGGGAACTAGTTTGGATATTGTTGGATACTCAGATGCCGATTGGGCAGGATCAGTGGATGATCGGAAAAGCACGAGTGGTGCATGCTTCTATCTTGGCCATTGCCTTGTTGCATGGCACAGTAAAAATCAGAATTGCATAGCACTCTCGACTGCCGAAGCAGAATACATTTCAGCGGGTAGTTGTTCAACCCAACTCATTTGGATGAAAAGTGTGTTGAGCGACTTCCGGATTTCAGCATCTTCGGTAACAATTCTTTGTGACAACACAAGTGCAATTAACATTTCTAAAAACCCTGTGTTGCACTCTAGAACAAAACATATTGAACTTAGATATCATTTTCTTAGAGAGCTAGTTGAATCAAATACTCTTCAACTTTCATATATTTCAACTGAGGATCAATTAGCTGACATCTTAACAAAACCTTTGGATCAAAAACGTTTTATTCATTTGCGAAAAGCAATTGGAATGCTTTCCTTGAAATAAACTTCTTTTTGAAACCTTTGCTTAGGATAGGTTTTGTTTTTGTTTTGTTTTGTTCATTATCTATGTTTGTACATAGGACATTAATTGAGCATAGATCATAATTGACTTTAATTGCATCTTTTCGCACATTTAGAAATTTATTATGCTTTTGCCATCATAATATTTCACTGTTGCAATGATCATTTATGTTAATTAAATCATCTTCTAAGTGATCAAAGTCAATTTCTCTCTCAATGATCTCTTGGTATAGTCATTATCTTATTTGACTGCTTAGTCGAGTATGAAATCGAGATCAATTTTTGGTTGAATACTTTATATCTTAAATAATTGATAGCCAATTGAGGGGGAGTCAAAGAAATGTAAAATGCTCAAAAGATGTGGAAAGAGTTACATCCCAATGAGGAGTGTGAAAACTACCACCACATGGAGGAAAGAGCTACCACCTCGGTCGTCCGAGTATTGTGTGCAGCTACCACATGTATACCAAGTATGGTTGTTCAATTTTTGATTAAGTAAAATGCATGTTGAAATACTTGACTTCGTCAAATTTCAAGGTTGGTATAAGGTGGGATTTTAAAGAAAGATGCTCAAAGAGCCACTCTCTTCAACAGATTGTCTAGATAAATTATCTACCATATTTGGGATTTCAAACATCTATTGATCTTTGTATTTCATTTTCTTTACCGAACTGATGATTTGATAAAGGCATTACTCATAAGATCAAGTTAGATGTAATTGAAGGTGTTCAACTTTAAGGGATTTAATTTTTGTAAATTCTCGTTTCATTTTTGGATATTATTGATAGATTTGGCATAATCTAATTCTTGTTGTATGAAACGATGATTTTTGTTTAAAGTTGATACACAATTGTGCTTACATACTTTTTCTGGATCTTATGAATTTTTTTCTAAATTTTTCTGAAGAAAAAGTTGGAGCCGATCCGGATCGGGCAAGCTGATCCGGATCCCGAACGTAGGCTTCTTCCTGCGGCTGGCGGATCCGGATCGAAATCTCGATCCGATCCGGATCACGGCTAGGGTTTTAATAAGAACAAGAGGGTTTTGATTTCTTTTACCTTAATCTTTTGTTCTCAAGTCTCTAGAGCCTCTCTCTCTAGAACTATTGCACCTTGGAGCTTTCCAAACTCAAGTTCTTCGAATACAAGTAAGTTTTATTGATCAAAATCCCGTTTTTCACAGTTTTCTCTATTTTCTTCAAAACGTGATGAGATTTTTCTATCTTTTTCGTTTTTGAATGGTTTTTGGTCAAATTTCTTTTGAAATAAGAACTCTGGGTAGATTAGTTTTTGATTATATGCTAGGTATTCTCCTGATTAACGGATTTTTAGACTTCGATTTCTAAAAATTTCAGTTTTAGGGCATATAATAAGGATTTTCGAAAATCATGCAATTGATCTATTTTTAAAAGTCCTTTTTGCAAAACTAATTTGATTCTTAGTCTCTCTACATGATTATGATTGTTTGGGTACAATTTTTCAAATCTTTGAAAATTAACAATTTATCATGTGTTCTTGAGTTATTGTTCACAGGATTTTAAATCTATTAAGCACTTGCACCAATGGCGTTCGCCTGGATAATCTTCCTTTTGGTAGCAATGGTAGGACCTAGTGCGTCTTCTATAAAAAGAGAACAAGATGACTCAAATCAAGAAGAGACAAAGAAAGTTTGTCAAAATGATTCAGAATCAGATGAAGAAGACTGGGAAGAGATTTGTGAACAAGCACAAAAAGCTATTGACAAAGAAGATAGGTTGTATTTGAAGAACAAGAAGCTGATGAAATCTTCCTCAACAACCAAGCAGTACACTAGGCGAAAGAATTCGAGGGGAACTGGAATTCAGATTGATAGACCCCTCGCCAGAGCTCGCTCTCTCCCTAGAGAATCTCCATGGACTGAAGGTCAAGATGCACCGTCTGGATCTATACTACATCCTTCAACGTCCTGGAGACACACGGCAAAAGTGAATGTATGGTCCTCAATTCGACAAGAACAGCGAAGATCGTCTGCTGAACAAGACAGTGTATCTACAAATCTTCAACAGATTATCTCTGAGCAACATAAGATGAAAAGAAAGTGCTCCAAAATGTCAAAAATGCTTCAAGCAATTTTGAAGAAGTTGGATTGTACCAATCCCACTAGTTCTGATTCAGACTGACTTAACTTTCTTTCTAATCGTTTTGTGCAGGATTTCAGTTCTTAGTTTTTCATGTTATATTTTTACTTTGCTTTAATTTTAGTTCTCAGGTTTTTCTTGATTTTGAACTTCTTAACTCTCCTTAAAATTTTTGTAATTTTGGCTTTGTTTGTGACAAAAAGGGGGAGAGAGTTTAGAGAGAACTTGAACAATGATTGAACAACGATTGAACAATGATGATGTGAATGTGTGAACATCAAGGTAAGTATCTCTTCAACTTTGACTTTGGTGAAGGGTAAGTATCACAACTTTGGTTTTTATCTTGTGATTTGTTGCATGTTCCTACTAACTATTCGACTAACTATTTGGACATGTATTATTACTAACAAGTGGTTTGATTACTAACAAAGCAAAGTTATGACATTTGGAATTTTATTGCTTAGAAGATATGTCAATGTTTGATTGTGATCTTATTACATATCTGAATCACTCAATGTCATGGTGAGCATAAACTCTATCTCTGTTAGGTTTTGAATGCTAAATATTCTTGAGGTATCTAACGATCTCTTTTTGTCAAGAATGATTTCTTTGTGCAGAGAGTACAGATGTCTAAGTCTAGAGTCTGTTTTAGGAGTTTATATCTCATATTTCTAAATTTTTGGATCTCCATTGTAAATTTTTGTTGTATGGTGATAGCAACAAAAATATCTTTTTAAATTTTCTTTAGTGGATCTGTGTTTTGTCACGAAACCGCCAAAGGGGGAGATTGTTACGGAATTTGAGTTGGCGTAGTTTCGTGAAAGGTTCAAGTCTTGAAGATGGAAGGTGAAGAAGGTTGGATCATTTAACTCAATCTCAAGAAAGAAGAATTCAAAAGGATCAGGTATGTTTAACTAAAGATTTTTGGTGATCCGAATACTTCTTGTAGTGTAGAAACACCTGGAAGAATTTTTAATTGCATAAAAATCAAAAACTGGTGTTCGGACATGTTCAGGATCCGGATCAGAGCCAGCAGTCCGGATCCTGAAGGTTGTTGTTTCATACATTACTTCAATCCGGATCGCAGCATCTCACGATCCGGATCCCGAACGTTGAGTTTTCTGAATTGTATGAACGATCCGGATCAGGCATTCCGATCCGGATCCCGAACGATTGTTTTTCTGGAAACCGTCTTTCTTGCTACTGCAATCCGGATCGCCCAAATCCGATCCGGATCGCCGTCCGTTAAAATTCCAGAAATGTTAGGTTTTTTATTCTTATCTCCTTCCAAATGTTTCTAACCTATAAATAGACCCTATGACTCTTTTTCTAGGGCAAAAGAAAAAGAAAAGAAGCCGATAATCCAAATAGCCGTCATAATAAAATATCATTTTATACGGCCTAAGATCCACATATAGAGAAGAAAGGAAATCATTAGAGAATACTCTATGTTTCTTTATCTATATTGATTAGTTTGATTCTAGGTTTTCATACTCACATCTTGAGTTGAATCAAACTAATGAATACTTAGATGGTATTTCCGATCTATCTTTGATCTAAGTATTCGGCGGATCATCACCACCCAAAAACAACGATTTACCCCAAAATCGGCGCGTGGATTCGCGTGTCCTTGTGGATTCAAGGTTCAACCGCTCTCGTGGATTCGGAGCGAGGCACGTTCGTGGATTCGAAGGGTGCTACTGGGTGAAGACCGTGGATTCGGTCGGACATCGTGGATTCGACGTTGAACGCCGTGGATTCGGCGTTGGGCGCAGATCGTGGATTCGAGAAGCGTCGTGGAGCGAGCGGAGAAGATCCTCTAGGAGCGTATGGAAAAGGTTGAGTCGTAAGTGCGTACGGTAAATCACCTTGTACGTGTTTTAATTCTAGTGGATTTCGCCGTGTTATCGGTCCCGTGGTTTTTTACTCCGGTGATGGAGTTTTCCACGTAAAAATCTTGCGTGTTATTTTTATTTCCGCATTGGGTTTTTTATCGCAATGATTTTTGAGTGTTTATACGTTTACACCTATTCACCCCCCTCTAGGTGTTTCTTCCCCTATTTAGATCTATATTACATATAACCCAACAAGTGTCTCGTGTTTCGAGTTAGCCGAGCAGCTGAGTCGTCGAGAGTGCTCCGACTGTTGTGCGAGGTATTTGGGGATCTTGAGTCCTACCGTTCTGAGAGTGAGCGTGGATTTTGACTAGCCTGCATATGCCAATGTTTGATACTCTATGCCACGCCGTTCTACTCAGTTGGAGTCGCGTCCTGAGATGCCGCTGTGGATACGATGGTTGGCCTGTTGAGGCAGTTTTCCGCAGTTGAGGCAACGATGGGCCTGTTGAGGCAGTTTTGCACGAGGGATGAGTTAGTAGGACAGGACGCCCCATGTAAATCCCGTCCTCATGTGGATGTGTGGTAGTGGGCAGGTGCGTTCCTAGTCGACAGGCGCAGGCTTGACTGGACCCTATGAGGCAGTCAGTTCGATTGGGTCTATTGAGCACCTTGGGTGCGAGTGATCTCTTTTACTTTCATCTGTTCCACTTTTTGAGTATCTAGATAGAGGTATGGTAGCTGTAGAGTAGCTCCGGCTTTTCTTGTTCAGATTTCATTGCACTGTTATCTTTTACCTCTAGTAGACTTAGTGGGCAGACCGTTGGGCTTGTTGACGGCACCCACTGAGAACTACTGTGGGAAGTAGTTCTCACACCCGTCGTGGTGTCTTTTTCCCCAGGAACTTCTTCTCCTGTTCCTGTTGCTCCAGTTGCTGATCCTTCTGACCGAGGCGAGGGAGTCGCGAGCTAGTTCCCTACCCGTCGTTGGAGTGTAGTGGTACCCCTTCTGAGGAGAGCTTCAGTAGATTAGTTTACTTCTTTTCCTCTGTTGAGAGACCTTTGTTGTGAGGTATAGAGTTGTACTTTATTTTACAGTTTGAGAGACTGATGTAGTGAGGATATTTGTATTGAGAGCTTGTACACTGATGCTTTTGGAAATATCTCCCTTTTGAGTTTTTGTATCAGAGGACTTTGTATACGATCGTATTTGGGAGATGGATATTGTTTTTATTTTCAGTTGTACAGTGTTTGGATTTCAGTTTTAGTAGTTTACTTTCAGCTCTGATATCTGTATGCTGTAGTTGATTCTTTCTGCAGGTTAGACGCTTCGTCTGTACGGCAGTTTCCGTTCAGATGGCGGATCTGTTAGTGAGCCCGGGTCGCAGTTTCGACCCCGGGGCGTGACACTAGCACCTACAACCCTATCAAACAAGAACATGTTCTAGGCACAGCCCCCGTACCTTTCGTCCAAAAATAAGGAAACGACCCCTAGAACCCAGATCACTCAACCCTCTCGGGTGAGGAAGTTTGTAAGAAGAAATGACAGTTATTTCCGAAACCATTTTGATTTGAGAAGCCCAATTTAACGAATTTTAGTTCTTTAAAAAAATAAGTTAAAGTAAGTTTTATTTTCCAAACCCCGAAGGGCTAATGCCTTTACCCTATCAAACAAGAATAGGCTCCGGCGACCCTTCAAAATTCGGAAGGAAAAACGTTTGTTTACTGAAATTATGTGTGTCCAAAAATAGTCCGGGTTCAAGGTCCTACTATCAACAACTCAACACTACTACAAACACAGTACTAATTACACTGGTCGGAGAATACACGACAACCCGGGACCACCGTTTACCCAACGGCTCCCAACACTAGCACAACACTAACCACAGCTACCAGACTCCACTCGACCCCCAAACACGAGTGCAACATGCATCCCACACTATCCCGACTACTCGGCCAACTACCCGGGCGAGGAAACACTCTAAAGTCCAGGAAAAAGAAATGCAAGAGGTGGAAACTAGAACATAAAGGAACCTAGCCCAAGTGAGAGTTTTCTAGCAGTTTGGCTGAATACATGCAATCATATGACAGGGTGCTAGTCAAGTCCAAAAACTCTATAAACATCAATAGTAGCACCTATTCTAGCATGCTGAAATCTACAACGCTAGAATTAGAAGGAAGTCCGTAGACTTGGAGGAAAATCCAACCCACCTCGGTTTGCCACCAATTGCTTGTAGACACTTGCAATTGGGCTCCCGCAGAAACATTCTCTTTCGAAACAGAAAGCGCAACGGCGCCCGCCACACGCGAACGGTACACCCCGAAAAGTCCGGCGGTAAATTTGCGCGGCAAACGACACCTCCAACAACGGTTCCTGACAAGAACCAGGGCACAGAGTTCAAAGACAAAAACCCCAAAAGCAAAATCTAAGAACTGTGCCGAAAAACACAGCAAAACACTAGGCGGAACCTACCTTAATGCCGGCGCGCCGACAAATGGGCGCACGCACGACCACCCGGCTCTTAAAACACCTCGTACGCACTCCATGACACAAACGGCGTGCTCCACGGCACAAACGGTGCGTCCGCGACACAAACGGCGCGCTCCACGGCACAAACGGCACGCTCTACGGCACAAACGGCGCGTCCGCGGCACAGACGGCGCACTCCACAGCACTCCAAAAATCCCCCACGAATTTTTCCTCGCTCTCCTGAAAATTTAGGACGGAGCAAAGAGAAAAAAAAAAGAGGGAAAGAGAGGGGATTTCGGGCCTTAAATAGCCTAAAATCGGGCTAGCTACAGTGCCCGACCAACCGGGGGCCGCCAGCTGGCGCCCCCGCGTTAGCGAACCCGCGGCGCGCTCCGCCTCGCGCAGAGCGGGGCCAACGGGGCCCCGCCACGTGGCGGTGCCCACGCAGCCCAGCTGTGGTAACCCCGATCCCCGTTCTGCTTTCCCCATGACCCATGTAGTGGAACACCTATTATTGGTGTGTCGGACTCGCAACGCGTCAAATGGACGCATTGGACGGACTCAGCGAGGCTTCTGGATCAAGCCTGTCTTTCGGCAGCTTTCGCCGAAGTTTTGAAAGGGTTTCAGGGTAATCCGAGGCCGGATTTGGATTCAACGCTGAAAAACGTCGAAAATCGGCTATTTACTTGTATTTTTCGGAGTCCGGATGTCCAAAAACGGACCCCCGAAAGTTTTCTGCGCATTTTTATGCATGGGGGAAGCCGTGGACTGGCCGGTTGCCACGTGGCGGCCGCTGATTGGCCAGCGCACGCGACGCGGTCCACAGAGTATTGTGCTGGTGCATGGACCGGGCGCGGGGGACACGTTGTAGAGTACCGGAGCTTCGGGCAGTGTGCCGACTCCACGTGGCAGCCTGGTATTGTGGAAATACCATCAGCAGTTTCTGTTTGTAATTACAGAGAGGTTCGGGTGGTCCCGGAGCGGCGCGGTTGTATTTTTGTAGAAAAGTGAGTTGGCGTCGGCTTGAGAGCTTGCGGGTCGAGCATCGGCTTCATGGTTGGTTTTGTTGGAAGTTGATCACTTGGGACATGTGTATTATGTTTTTACAGAGGTGTTCGGTTGGTTTCGGGGTGTTGCGGAGGTCCCGAGGCGAGAAAGTGAGTTATCGGCGCGATTCGGGAAGGTTCTGGCTGATTTCTAGAGGCTCTGGGTGGCTGGGTTCCGGAACCAAGTGCTTGGTTCCGGAACCAGGGGCTGTGTACCGGTACCAAATGGTTGGTACCGGTACACAAGCACAGGGAATGCCCATTTTGGCCCGGTTTTTGTTCTGTACTTGAGGTATGAGCTTTTCTCTGTTCCAACCACCCCGCGTTGATTTTTATACCTCTGAACACCGCTCCCTCACCCATTTCTCATCTCTCTCTCCCATCCTCTACCTTTCTTGCTGCCAGAGAAAAAGAAGAAGAGGAAGTTGAAGGAGATGAAGCAGGGTGTCTTTGGTGCTGCTTGTGAGAGTTGACCCGGTCAACGTGCGCGCGCGAGAGCAAAATTGAGGTAGGTTGGTTGTTGGAAATTATGCATTTGGATTCGTTGGTTTTCCTCTTGGGTTTTATTGATGGAATTGATTGAGAATTTAGCTTAATTTCCATCCTTTCTCTCCCTCTCTCCCTGTGCTCTCGGGTGCAAGCAGGGAGGTTACTGTGCGAATCCGAGGTTTTGTCTACTTCATGCGCACGTGTGGAGTGTGAGGTCCCGGAATTCCCCGCGTAGGGTTGCTGGTTGTTGGGCAGCTTTCGGTCGCCGTTGGGGGTGTTGGTGCGCGTGTTGGGGGCCCAGAAATGGATTTGCGATGCAAGTTGGGATTTGCTTGCATCACTGGAGGCCTGCGTGGGTTGCGCGCAATTTGGACACAAGTGGTGGACTTCGAGCTTAAATTGAGACCCCGTGGGAAGTTGGAGGACCCGTCGGGTGTTTTGAAGTGATTTCGCGCATTTCTGATGTCAAAATTAGACTCCGGGTGAAGTCCGGATAAAAGTTTACCTCTCCGGTCGCCTTCGGGAATTTTTAGAGTTGGAATTGGGCAAATCGGACTTTAAAAATGGACCCGACGCGAAAATCGGATCGAGTGGGCATTCGGCAATTTTCGGGTGAGAATTTGGAGAAATGGACATCGTTTTTGGATTCAGCGCGCGAAATCGCTAAGAATGGACTATTTATTTGTTGGATTTGGAGCCCGGATGAAGTGCGCGTTTTTCGAGGCAAAACGACACGTTTATCGAGGTGTGCACGGCACGGATCCCGAGGCGGACTCGAAGCGCAGGTCAAGGCGCGCGGATCGAGGCGGCGTGGGGATGGGACAGGCGCAGGCGCCTTCTGCGCGGGACGCGCGGGGGCCGCCACGTGGCGGGCCCCCGTTGGCGCCCGCGCGGGCGCGGGGGCACGCGCGCCCGTGTAACGGGCGCGTGTCCCGCGCCTGACGCGGGCGCGGTGTAACGCGCCCGTGTGGCGGACGCGTTACCGCGTGCCGCGTGGCACCCGGGGCGCGTCCGTGGACCCGGTGCACGCGCCCCGGCCTTGTGAGCCGGCTGGGGTGGCTCCCGATTGGCCGGTGCACCGTGGACCGGTGCACCGTGGACCATCCCTTTCTCCTCCTCCTTTTCTTCTTCTTCTTTCTCCCCCGAGCACCATTTTTCTCCCTTTCTTTCTTTCTTCTGCACCCGAGAGCGAGAGGGAGTGAGGGAGGACGTTGCGTGAGGTGCGGCGGCGCGTCGCGGACCTCGTTTTGCGTGCGAGGTCGCCCGGCGGAGCGTTTCGGCGACGGCGGCGCAAACGGGTGGGTCCCGTGTGTTGGTTTTTCTGTATTTTTGTACAGTTTTTGGAGCGTTCTTTTGGACTGTAATTAACCCTCTTGCTTTTATCTGTGTTTTTACTGCTCCGTTTTGCGTGCGGACCCCGGCGGCGTGCACCGTTTTGCGTGCGGACTCCGGCACCGTGCACCGTTTTGCGTGCGGACTCCGGCACTGTGCACCGTTTTGCGTGCGGACACCGTTTTGCGTGCGGACTCCCGCACCGTGCACCGTTTTGCGTGCGGACTCCGGCACTGTGCACCGTTTTGCGTGCGGACTCCGTTTTGCGTGCGGACTTCGGCACCGTGCACCGTTTTGCGTGCGGACTCCGGCACTGTGCACCGTTTTGCGTGCGGACCCCGTTTTGCGTGCGGACTCCGGCACCGTGCACCGTTTTGCATGCGGACTCCGGCACTGTGCACCGTTTTGTGTGCGGACTCCGTTTTGCGTGCGGATTCTGGCACCGTGCACCGTTTTGCGTGCGGACTCCGGCACCGTGCATCGTTTTGCGTGCGGACTCCGTTTTGCGTGCGGATCCTGGCACCGTGCACTGTTTTGCGTGCGGACTCCGGCATCGTGCACCGTTTTGCGTGCGGACTCCGGCAGCAGACATCGTGTTGCGTGCGGATCGCGTGGAGGCCAATTGCAAGTGTCTACGAGCAATTGGTGGCAAATCGAGGTGGGTGGCCTTATCTCCAAGTTTTATGGACTGTACATTATTTCTACTGATGTAGGACTATGCATGATAGTTTATTTCATTGTGTAGTATGCTAGATTGTAGGAATTGTTATTCCTTTTATTATTTGTTAATATAGTTATCTTGGAACTTGACCTAGCACCCCCGTCATATGTTGTATGTGTAACCAGACTAGTAGAAAACCCTCACTTGGGCTAGGGTTATTTATGCTTAGACATCCACACAGTTCCTTCATCCCTGGACATAGTGTTTTCTCGCCCGGGTAGTGGGCCGAGAGGTCGGGACTTGCTTTTAGTGTGGGATGCTTTTACACTCTTGCCTGGGAGCAGAGTGGAGTCTGGTAGTTGTATTGGGTTGCTTATCTGTGCCGGGAGCCGTTTGGGTAAACGGTAGTCCCGGGAGGTCTTGTTTCCCTGTTGTGCCGTCGTGGAGGGAGCCGTTGCGCAAACGGCAGTCCCGGGCCGTCGAGTATCTTCCGGTCAGTGTTGTTGGGAACCGTTGGGGTTGACGGTGGTCCCAGGTCGTTGAGTGTTGTCCGACCTTTTTGGTTACCCTGAGTTGTGGGTCGTTCCTGGCTGTGGA
Organism: Tillandsia leiboldiana; assembly: GCA_029204045.2. Classification (NCBI taxonomy): domain Eukaryota; kingdom Viridiplantae; phylum Streptophyta; class Magnoliopsida; order Poales; family Bromeliaceae; genus Tillandsia; species Tillandsia leiboldiana. The sequence continues at coordinate 29,193,892 of CM055067.1, forward strand.
GTATCTCCAGCCAGTGTGCTTTGTGCTGCGAGCTGTTGGGGGAGGCTAGTGTCTCGTGTTCGAGTTAGCCGAGCAGCTGAGTCGTCGAGAGTGCTCCGACTGTTGTGCGAGGTATTTGGGGATCTTGAGCCCTACCGTTCAGGGAGTGAGCGTGGTTTTTGACTATAGCCTGCTTATGCCAATTTGTGATACTCTTTGCCGCGCCGTTTTCCTCAGTTAGAGTCGCGTCCCTGAGATGCCGCTGTGGATACGATAGGCCTGTTGAGGCAGTTTTGCGCGAGGGGTGAGTTAGTCGGGCAGGACGCCCCACGTAAATCCCGTCCTCATGGGGATGTGTGGTAGTGGGCAGGCGCGTTCCTAGTCGACAGGCGCAGGCTTGACTGGACCCTATGAGGCAGTCAGTTCGATTGGGTCTATTGGGCACCTTGGGTGCGAGTGGTCTCTTTTACTTTCATCTGTTCCACTTTTTGGAGTATCTAGATAGAGGCGTGGTAGCTGTAGAGTAGCTCCAGCTTTTCTTGTTCAGATTTCATTGCATTGTTATCTTTTGCCTCTAGTAGACTTGGTGGGCAGACCGTTGGGCTTGTTGACGGCACCCACTGAGAACTACTGTGGGAAGTAGTTCTCACACCCGTCGTGGTGTCTTTTTCCCCAGGAACTTCTTCTCCTGTTCCTGTTGCTCCTGTTGCTGATCCTTCTGACCGAGGCGAGGGAGTCGCGAGCTAGTTCCCTACCCGTCGTTGGAGTGTAGCGGTACCCCTTCAGAGGAGAGCTTCAGTAGATTAGTTTACTATCTTTTTCCTCTGTTGAGAGACCCTTGTTGTGAGGTATAGAGTTGTACTTTATTTTACAGTTTGAGAGACTGTTGTAGTGAGGATATTTTTGTAGTGAGAGCTTGTACACTGATGTACTTTATTGGAGATATCTCCCTTTTGAGTTTTGTATCATAGGACTTTGTGTACGATCGTATTTGGGAGATGGATATTGTATTATTTTCAGTTGTACAGGGTTTGGTTTTCAGTTCTTACTAGTTTACTTTCAGCTCTGATATCTGTATCTCTGTAGTTGATTCTTTCTGCAGGTTAGACGCTTCGTCTGTACGGCAGTTTCCGTACAGATGGCGGATCTGTTAGCGAGCCCGGGTCGCAGTTTCGACCCCGGGGCGTGACAGATTAGAGTGGTATCAGAGCCTAGGTTGTAGGTCGTGATGGACTTAGAAACCCTAGGCTTGCGGTTGGACATTAGGATGACTACGTGAGAGTCGTGACTTTTAGCGAGAGTCCTGATTGAGTTTTTACCTCTCCCAAGAGACGGGATGAGAGTTTGGCATGTTTATTCTCCTAATCGATTATGTTGGTTGCAGACAACATAATGCTATGGAATGGATGACATGTCTTAGACTTTCGCTGGATTGGGTCGTATGGTTGTTGTGTCCTGACGTTTGTAGTTGTGTGCAGTGGGTTGCGATACCCCTGTGACGTCGTGTTGCGAAAAGGACACACCCCGCCCTGGCTGAGTTACCAGGAGGGCGTTTTCCCTGGCTGAGTTACCAGGAGGGCATTTTCCCTGGCTGAGTTACCAGGAGGACGTTTTCCCTGGCTGAGTTACCAGGAGGGCATTTTTCCCTGGCTGAGTTACCAGGAGGGCGTTTTCCCTGGCTGAGTTACCAGGAGGGCATTTTCCCTGGCTGAGTTACCAGGAGGACGTTTTCCCTGGCTGAGTTACCAGGAGGGCATTTTCCCTGGCTGAGTTACCAGGAGGACGTTTTCCCTGGCTGAGTTACCAGGAGGGCATTTTTCCCTGGCTGAGTTACCAGGAGGGCGTTTTCCCTGGCTGAGTTACCAGGAGGGCATTTTCCCTGGCTGAGTTACCAGGAGGACGTTTTCCCTGGCTGAGTTACCAGGAGGGCATTTTTCCCTGGCTGAGTTACCAGGAGGGCGTTTTCCCTGGCTGAGTTACCAGGAGGGCATTTTCCCTGGCTGAGTTACTAGGAGGACGTTTTCCCTGGCTGAGTTACCAGGAGGGCGTTTTCCCTGGCTGAGTTACCAGGAGGGCGTTTTCCCTGGCTAAGTTACCAGGAGGGCGTTTTCCCTGGCTGAGTTACCAGGAGGGCGTTTTCCCTGGCTGAGTTGCCAGGAGGGCATTTTCCCTGGCCGAGTTACCAGATGGATAATTATCACTGGCCGAGTTACCAGATGGATAATTATCACTGGCCGAGCTACCAGATGGATAATTATCACTGGCCGAGCTACCAGATGGATAATTATCACTGGCCGAGCTACCAGATGGATAATTATCACTGGCCGAGTTACCAGATGGATAATTATCACTGGCCGAGTTACCAGATGGATAATTATCACTGGCCGAGTTACCAGGAGGGTACTTTCCTCTGGGCGAGCTACCAGTGGCGATGCCGCCAGTGAGGGGCGATGCCGCCCATTGAGGGGCGATGCCGCCTAGTGAGTGGCGATGCCGCCTAGTGAGTGGCGATGCCGCCCAGTGAGTGGTGAAGGTTTGGCCTGTTGAGGCGATTTTCACCTCCAGCCGAGTTACCAGGTGGGTACATGCCCTGGCCGAGTTACCAGGTGGTTGCCTTAGTGAGATGGAGATGGTCTGACAGGACGCCAAAATTTGGTGGCGTCAAGTTCATCCCGTTAGACTACCGGGAGCGCAGTTGTTGACTTGGAACCAGTTTCGTGCTTTGCAGCTCAGGGCCTTCTTTCCTGACAGTGTAAGCAGAAACTGGAAGGGGATCTTAGACTCCTGCAGCAGGGGAGTCGACCTCTTTTGGGGTATGTTCGCGAGTTTTGCGATTGTTGAGCCGGGTACCCCTTGTCGCCAGGATGAGGCCCAAGAGGTTGAGCTAGTTGAGAAAGGACTGCATCGGAATATCTATCACTTGGGGTATTCTCGGCGGGTGCCGACTTTAGATACAGCGATTGAGCATGCTTAGCAGGTTGACCGAGGATCAGTGATCATGTCAGAGATAGACGGAGCGCCAGGGGCCAGCTTCGGGGAGAGGCATCCAGTGCCGCCTGAGTTTGGACAGTCGAGTAGATCGAGACCCCGGGGGCCGCCACGATCCCAGTCTGAGGGTCGTGAGTCTCAGAGGAGACAGAGACCAGGAGGTTCTCCGCAGCCGATGTTTCAGCAGCAGCAGCGGGATGACTGTGTCCTCGGTGGTGGGCCGCATTTTGCGCCGTAGTGTGACCACAGGCAGGGCACAGATCATGGTCTTGTCCTAAAGCGGGGTCATCAGTCGCTTGGACAGCTTCGGTTCCTCCTCCTCCGCTCTTCCAGACAGGCGGAGCTTCGACAGGTTATGGCCAAATAGTTAGGGCCACTTCTTCGCGGCAGTCCGACGAACGACCACCCCAGAGCGAGAGCGTCTATGTCGCACAGGATGAGGATTCGGGGGCAGCTAGCCACGTGGTGGCAGATGCTAATCTTATCTCCCCTTCACACACTTGAGCGTTATTTGTTACCGGAGCATCGCATTCATATCTTCTGTAGGGCATTTACTTTGTTGTATGGGCTAGAGATAGGACCCTTAGCTTGTGCTCGTGAGGTTCAGATACCTGATCACGTGTTGCACATAGATGGGTGTTATTGGTCCTTCCCAGTGCAGTTGGGGCCCTGGTTTTTGCCTGTTGATCTTTTGGCTCTTCCTCAGCTCCGGGATTTCGAGGTAGTGTTGGGTATAGTACTGTGAGGATCTGAGGCCTTGATGCTTGAGTGATACCACACCGTTGATACACGGTGGTGATGCCACACCGTTGATACACGGTGATGATGCCACGCCGTTGATACACGGTGATGATGCCACACCGTTGATACACGGTGGTGATGCCACACCGTTGATACACGGTGGTGATGCCACACCGTTGATACACGGTGGTGATGCCACGCCGCTGATACACGGTGGTGATGCCACGCCGTTGGTGCACGGTGGTGATGCCACGCCGTTGGTGCACGGTGGTGATGCCACGCCGTTGGTGCACGGTGGTGATGCCACGCCGTTGGTGCACGGCAGTGATGCCACGCCGTTGGTGCACGGCAGTGATGCCACGCCGTTGGTGCACGGCAGTGATGCCACGTTGTAGGTACACAACGGTGAGAGTTTTGTGGATGTTTCGGACTTCGACCGCGAGTTTGGGCATCAGCTTTATGATCGCCTTGTGGGCCAGTTTTTCAGTCCCGTTCACCGACGGTTTGGTCCTCGTCAGGGTGTTCTTTATTAGTTGAGGGATCAACTTCGACCCGTGGGTCCTTTGGGGTTATGATAGCTTGTTGAGCGACCAACTGTGGCATGAGATTGTGCCTTTTGAGGATCCCTTTTGAGGGTAGCCTGCAGTTGTGTTGTCCACTCGAGTGGTTTCGGATCGGGAGGTAACCGAGTGAAGACCCCAGCGTATTGGATTCCCTTCCTTATTGGATTAATATGCGGGTATGCTCGGGTCGTCTTGTTGAGGTTGGCACCACGTTGGGGTTTGGTGCGTGTTACACTTGTGGTTATTTCAGTTTCCCCCAGCCTTTTAGTGGAGCCCTTTTGTTTTTCATGTCTCAGCTCAGTAGTGATGTGATTTTTTTTCCTCGCCCGTGATTTACTTGCCCCTTTGAGATCTGTGATTATTGGAGTACGAGGGATGCCCGTTGCAATTTCTGGCTCGAGAGATGAGAGAATTGCACATCGGGTAATACCGTACTTGTTGTTGTTGTTGCGGAGTAATCACGAGGAGCGAGTGGGGGAGCTGGAGGCGTATTGTTAGATACCTAGCCGTGGTATTCTTGACCCCTGATGGGCTTGATCTAGTTTCGAGGACGAAACTTTCTTTTAGTGGGGGAGGATGTGAGGTCCCGGAATTCCCCGCGTAGGGTTGCTGGTTGTTGGGCAGCTTTCGGTCGCCGTTGGGGGTGTTGGTGCGCGTGTTGGGGGCCCAGAAATGGATTTGCGATGCAAGTTGGGATTTGCTTGCATCACTGGAGGCCTGCGTGGGTTGCGCGCAATTTGGACACAAGTGGTGGACTTCGAGCTTAAATTGAGACCCCGTGGGAAGTTGGAGGACCCGTCGGGTGTTTTGAAGTGATTTCGCGCATTTCTGATGTCAAAATTAGACTCCGGGTGAAGTCCGGATAAAAGTTTACCTCTCCGGTCGCCTTCGGGAATTTTTAGAGTTGGAATTGGGCAAATCGGACTTTAAAAATGGACCCGACGCGAAAATTGGATCGAGTGGGCATTCGGCAATTTTCGGGTGAGAATTTGGAGAAATGGACATCGTTTTTGGATTCAGCGCGCGAAATCGCTAAGAATGGACTATTTATTTGTTGGATTTGGAGCCCGGATGAAGTGCGCGTTTTTCGAGGCAAAACGGCACGTTTATCGAGGTGTGCACGGCACGGATCCCGAGGCGGACTCGAAGCGCAGGTCAAGGCGCGCGGATCGAGGCGGCGTGGGGATGGGACAGGCGCAGGCGCCTTCTGCGCGGGACGCGCGGGGGCCGCCACATGGCGGGCCCCCGTTGGCGCCCGCGCGGGCGCGGGGGCACGCGCGCCCGTGTAACGGGCGCGTGTCCCGCGCCTGACGCGGGCGCGGTGTAACGCGCCCGTGTGGCGGACGCGTTACCGCGTGCCGCGTGGCACCCGGGGCGCGTCCGTGGACCCGGTGCACGCGCCCCGGCCTTGTGAGCCGGCTGGGGTGGCTCCCGATTGGCCGGTGCACCGTGGACCGGTGCACCGTGGACCATCCCTTTCTCCTCCTCCTTTTCTTCTTCTTCTTTCTCCCCCGAGCACCATTTTTCTCCCTTTCTTTCTTTCTTCTGCACCCGAGAGCGAGAGGGAGTGAGGGAGGACGTTGCGTGAGGTGCGGCGGCGCGTCGCGGACCTCGTTTTGCGTGCGAGGTCGCCCGGCGGAGCGTTTCGGCGACGGCGGCGCAAACGGGTGGGTCCCGTGTGTTGGTTTTTCTGTATTTTTGTACAGTTTTTGGAGCGTTCTTTTGGACTGTAATTAACCCTCTTGCTTTTATCTGTGTTTTTACTGCTCCGTTTTGCGTGCGGACCCCGGCGGCGTGCACCGTTTTGCGTGCGGACTCCGGCACCGTGCACCGTTTTGCGTGCGGACTCCGGCACTGTGCACCGTTTTGCGTGCGGACACCGTTTTGCGTGCGGACTCCGGCACCGTGCACCGTTTTGCGTGCGGACTCCGGCACTGTGCACCGTTTTGCGTGCGGACTCCGTTTTGCGTGCGGACTTCGGCACCGTGCACCGTTTTGCGTGCGGACTCCGGCACTGTGCACCGTTTTGCGTGCGGACCCCGTTTTGCGTGCGGACTCCGGCACCGTGCACCGTTTTGCGTGCGGACTCCGGCACTGTGCACCGTTTTGTGTGCGGACTCCGTTTTGCGTGCGGATTCTGGCACCGTGCACCGTTTTGCGTGCGGACTCCGGCACCGTGCATCGTTTTGCGTGCGGACTCCGTTTTGCGTGCGGATCCTGGCACCGTGCACCGTTTTGCGTGCGGACTCCGGCATCGTGCACCGTTTTGCGTGCGGACTCCGGCAGCAGACATCGTGTTGCGTGCGGATCGCGTGGAGGCCAATTGCAAGTGTCTACGAGCAATTGGTGGCAAATCGAGGTGGGTGGCCTTATCTCCAAGTTTTATGGACTGTACATTATTTCTACTGATGTAGGACTATGCATGATAGTTTATTTCATTGTGTAGTATGCTAGATTGTAGGAATTGTTATTCCTTTTATTATTTGTTAATATAGTTATCTTGGAACTTGACCTAGCACCCCCGTCATATGTTGTATGTGTAACCAGACTAGTAGAAAACCCTCACTTGGGCTAGGGTTATTTATGCTTAGACATCCACACAGTTCCTTCATCCCTGGACATAGTGTTTTCTCGCCCGGGTAGTGGGCCGAGAGGTCGGGACTTGCTTTTAGTGTGGGATGCTTTTACACTCTTGCCTGGGAGCAGAGTGGAGTCTGGTAGTTGTATTGGGTTGCTTATCTGTGCCGGGAGCCGTTTGGGTAAACGGTAGTCCCGGGAGGTCTTGTTTCCCTGTTGTGCCGTCGTGGAGGGAGCCGTTGCGCAAACGGCAGTCCCGGGCCGTCGAGTATCTTCCGGTCAGTGTTGTTGGGAACCGTTGGGGTTGACGGTGGTCCCAGGTCGTTGAGTGTTGTCCGACCTTTTTGGTTACCCTGAGTTGTGGGTCGTTCCTGGCTGTGGAGTATCTCCAGCCAGTGTGCTTTGTGCTGCGAGCTGTTGGGGGAGGCTAGTGTCTCGTGTTCGAGTTAGCCGAGCAGCTGAGTCGTCGAGAGTGCTCCGACTGTTGTGCGAGGTATTTGGGGATCTTGAGCCCTACCGTTCAGGGAGTGAGCGTGGTTTTTGACTATAGCCTGCTTATGCCAATTTGTGATACTCTTTGCCGCGCCGTTTTCCTCAGTTAGAGTCGCGTCCCTGAGATGCCGCTGTGGATACGATGGGCCTGTTGAGGCAGTTTTGCGCGAGGGGTGAGTTAGTCGGGCAGGACGCCCCACGTAAATCCCGTCCTCATGGGGATGTGTGGTAGTGGGCAGGCGCGTTCCTAGTCGACAGGCGCAGGCTTGACTGGACCCTATGAGGCAGTCAGTTCGATTGGGTCTATTGGGCACCTTGGGTGCGAGTGGTCTCTTTTACTTTCATCTGTTCCACTTTTTGGAGTATCTAGATAGAGGCGTGGTAGCTGTAGAGTAGCTCCAGCTTTTCTTGTTCAGATTTCATTGCATTGTTATCTTTTGCCTCTAGTAGACTTGGTGGGCAGACCGTTGGGCTTGTTGACGGCACCCACTGAGAACTACTGTGGGAAGTAGTTCTCACACCCGTCGTGGTGTCTTTTTCCCCAGGAACTTCTTCTCCTGTTCCTGTAGCTCCTGTTGCTGATCCTTCTGACCGAGGCGAGGGAGTCGCGAGCTAGTTCCCTACCCGTCGTTGGAGTGTAGCGGTACCCCTTCAGAGGAGAGCTTCAGTAGATTAGTTTACTTCTTTTTCCTCTGTTGAGAGACCCTTGTTGTGAGGTATAGAGTTGTACTTTATTTTACAGTTTGAGAGACTGTTGTAGTGAGAATATTTTTGTAGTGAGAGCTTGTACACTGATGTACTTTATTGGAGATATCTCCCTTTTGAGTTTTGTATCAGAGGACTTTGTGTACGATCGTATTTGGGAGATGGATATTGTATTATTTTCAGTTGTACAGGGTTTGGTTTTCAGTTCTTACTAGTTTACTTTCAGCTCTGATATCTGTATCTCTGTAGTTGATTCTTTCTGCAGGTTAGACGCTTCGTCTGTACGGCAGTTTCCGTACAGATGGCGGATCTGTTAGCGAGCCCGGGTCGCAGTTTCGACCCCGGGGCGTGATTTGGATTCGTTGGTTTTCCTCTTGGGTTTTATTGATGGAATTGATTGAGAATTTAGCTTAATTTCCATCCTTTCTCTCCCTCTCTCCCTGTGCTCTCGGGTGCAAGCAGGGAGGTTGCTGTGCGAATCCGAGGTTTTGTCTACTTCATGCGCACGTGTGGAGGGCCCTCTTGAGCTGAGCTGAGGCATGCAGAGACCTTGGGGAGTGTGATAGAGGATTGTTTGGAGCTCCGTGGATTTTTTTTCCGAGACGCGCGACGGCGCGCGCGCGCGTGAGAGGCATAGTGCAGTTTTTCGTCAGTTTTCGCCCGTTTCTTCACCGACTTCGGCGCGGCCTTCGGAAAGCATTTGAGGTGGGTTGGATTTTCTTCCAAAAATCGTGGAATGCCCTCTAATGCTTCAGAACGCACTTTGATCATGTCAAACTGTGTAGTTTAGCTGTTAAATGATCTGATAGTTGCCTAGAAAATTACAGAAATATTATCTGAACCCCATAGTATTTTTAGTGGACTCGTGACATTGTATGACACTAGACTGTATGCTTGGTTGGCCTCATTTAAGCTCCCGAACCGTTTTAAAAATCCGAATGCTTGTTTTATTGAAAAACCGACTTTTAAAAATGGTTTTAAAATGTCTGAGGGTTCTAGTGATGCTGCATGGGTTCGGGTGCTTGTTCTCTCGTGCCGGGGGGCCGAGGAGATATTTGTTGATTATTAGAGTCTTGCTGTGGCTTTTTAAGTTTTATTAGTGTCATTGGGGGTTCTATTTGAGCACTTCAGATTCAGTCGTGGAGTTTACTCCGACCTTGACATGAGTGTGTGTCGTGTATCCACTGTGTTTCCGATCTATTTGATCGTGGATTATAGCCTGCTGAGCCTGGCATGTTTGCCAGTTATGAGATACTTGAGATACTTGAGTTCGGTGGGGTCGCTCCCCTCGAGCTACGCCCCGGGTGCGATGATGATACCGAGCCTGACGAGGCTGCGATGAGTTACTGAGAGTCCTTGAGGGACACCCTACGTAAGTCCGTTCCTCCGGGATGTGCGGCAGTAGATGAGCGCAGGCTTGACTTTATCTTGACTGGTCCAAAGTGGACAGTCATTGAGATTTGGGTGAGATTTGTGAGTGAATTACATTGCATGTTCATAGATGAGTACTTTTCCTTTGAGCATATGTAGAGGCATATAGAGATAGATTTCATGCTTTCATATCTATCTATCTATCTATCTATTTGTTTACCCTTTTGTGCCTCCGGTGGACTTAGTGGGCATACCGTGTGCTTTGAGGACGGTACCCACTGGGAACTACCTTTGCAGTAGTTCTCACACCCGCTGCGGTGCAGGTTTTCCTGAGGCAGCTGCTCCGACTCCTTCCCGTGCGGAGTCTTCAGATCGAGGTAAGGGCGTGGCCGACTAGTCGCTTACCCGAGTCAGTTTAGTGGAGAGGTAGCAGTACCCTTTTGAGTTTCCACTTTTGTAGAGTGAGATTTTGAGAGATGTTATTTTTGTATCTTGAGGACAGCTTGTATCTTAGATTTTATTTACTCTAGTACAGTTGTTCTGTTTCCTTTCTATAGCAAGTACTTACTTTTGCTCTGATATCTGTTAGCTATAGATTTATTGCAGGGTAGACGCTTCGTCTGTACGGCAGTTTTCGTACAGATGGCGGATCTGTTAGCGAGCCCGGGTCGCAGTTTCGACCCCGGGGCGTGACAGATTAGAGTGGTATCAGAGCCTAGGTTTATAGGTCATTGAGGACTTAGAGACCCTAGGCTTTTTGGCTGGACAGTAGGTTGATTTCGAGAGAGACGTGATTTCTACGAGAGTCATGATTGAGTTGTAACTCCCCCAGGGGTTTGGGGTGAGTAATTTTGCATGCTTATTCTCTAAAGGGGACCTGTCGGCTGCAGACGGCATTACACTTTAGAATGGGTAGCATGTATAGACTCTCGTTTGATTGGGTTGAGCGATTCTTGGTCCTGATGTTCGGTTTTGATTTCAGGATTTGCGATGCCTCCGAGACGTCGAGCTACGACGAGGGCTCACCCAGCCGCAGACGAGGAGCCTGAGCGGCAGGAGGCTCCACCTGTTGATCAGGGAGAGGTTCAGGCGCTGCGGGCCCAAGTGGCCCATTTGTCGGAGGCGTTGCAACGCCAAGATGAGGCGTCCAAACGCCAGGAGGAGACAGCCAGGCGCCAGGAGGAGACAGTTAGGCGCCAGGAGGAGGCAGCCAAGGGCCAGCAAGAGAATGTGGATCGGTTGGTGAGGTTACTCGAGCAGAGGGCACCTCTAGCGACGCCCCCAGTAGCTGCCTCGGCGACCTCGTCACAGATTGCTCCTTTGACGGAGGCAGAGCAGAGAGAGCTCACGGATCGACTGTCATATGTTAGCCAGTTCCATCCCCCACGGTTCTCTGGTCTGAGCTCGGAGCCGTGGGAGGTCGAGAACTGGATTGCAGCTATGGAAAAATTATTCGAGAATCTTTTCATCAAGGAGGAGCATCAAGTGCACCTGGGAACTCACTTTTTGGAGAAAGACGCCGAGACTTGGTGGCGTCGGGTTCGCCCTGTTGGACCGCCGGGCGTACAGTTGCTGACTTGGCACGAGTTTCGAGTTTTACTGCGCGGGGCCTACTTCCCCGACAGTGCAAAGCAGAAACTCGAAGGAGATCTTCGACGGCTACAGCAGGGTAGCCGACCCCTACAGGAGTATATACGAGAGTTTCAGCGCTTACTGAACAGTGTTCCACACGTCGCCCCAGATGAGCCGCAGAGGGTTGATCTATTTGAGAGAGGATTGCACCAGGATATTTACCATCACGTCCACTCCCATCGGTCACCTACCTTGGACGCAGCTATTGAGCGAGCTCGATGGGTCTCCCGAGGGACCGTTATTATGACAGAGAGGGGCGAGGCGCCAGGGACCAGCTCCGGGGAGAAGCGCCCAACACCTCAGGATTTTGGGCAGTCAAGCAGACCGAGGCCCCCGAGACCACCGCAGCCACAGTTTCAGCCACGAGGCCGCGGGTCACAGAGGAGGCAGAGGCCAGGGGGTCATCGGCCGCCTAGACAGCAGCAGCAGCAGCAGCAGCAGAGGCGTTCAGATCAGTGTGTGATTTGCGGCGGGCCACACGCACCTCAGCAGTGCGAGCAGCGACAGGGCAGATGCAATCGATGTGGACAGCCGGGACATATAGCTTGGACTTGCCCGAGAGCAGGGTCATCAGCACCGTCGACTGCATCGACTCCTCCCTTGCCCCTACAGGAAGTGGGAGCTTCACCGAGCTTCACCCGGGGGGATCGTGCCACCTCCTCACGACAGTCTGAGAGACGACCTCCAGCGAGTGGGCGAGTGTACGCCGCTCAGGTCGAGGATTCCACAGCAGCTGATGAGGTAGTAGCAGGTATTATCCTTATCTCCTCTACCCGTGCTCGAGCGCTTTTTGATACTGGAGCATCACATTCATTCATCAGTAGTATATTTGCATCTTCGCATGGGTTTGAGATAGGGCCATTGACTCGTGCATTAGAGGTTCAGATTCCTGGTTATGTATTGCACGTAGATGAGTGATGTTGGTCCTGCCCAGTGCAGTTAGGGCCGTGGGTTCTACCCATTGACCTGTTAGTCTTACGCCGACTCCAGGATTTTGATGTGGTTTTGGGTATGGATTGGTTATCCCGGTACTATGCTACTATTGATTGTAGATTGAGGACTGTGACCCTTCGGGAGCCGGATCAGGAGGAGTATGTCTATAGGGGATGTCAGAGTGCACTGTTTGCAGTGACAGTATCTTCCGCCAGAGCCCGACAGATGTTGAGTAGAGGCTGTGTCGCTTTTCTTGCGACTGTAGTAGAGGTGCCTACGGCGATGCCCGGACTCGAAGACATCCCTGTTGTCTGCGAGTATCCGGATGTTTTTCCCTCGGAGTTATCCTCTATGCCGCCGGATCGGGAGATAGAGTTTGCGATTGATGTAGTCCCTGGAACTACACCAATCTCTAAGGCGCCCTACAGGATGGCCCCGGCAGAGTTGAGGGAGCTGAAAGCTCAGTTGCAGGATCTCTTGGATCAAGGGTTCGTTAGACCTAGTGTTTCTCCATGGGGGGGCGCCGATTCTTTTTGTGAAAAAGAAAGACGGATCACTTAGATTGTGTGTGGATTATCGAGAGTTGAATAAAGTGACCGTTCGGAACAAGTATCCTCTCCCCAGGATTGATGACTTGTTTGATCAGCTCCAAGGAGCTACGGTCTTTTCAAAGATCGACCTTCAGTCCGGTTACCACCAGTTGAGGGTGAGGGCCGAGGATGTGTCCAAGACTGCTTTCAGGACTCGGTATGGGCATTATGAGTTCACAGTGCTACCATTTGGATTGACTAATGCCCCAGCCGCATTTATGGATCTAATGAACCGAGTGTTTCAGCCCTACTTGGATCGTTTTGTAGTTGTGTTTATTGATGACATTCTGGTTTACTCCCGAAGTGACACGGAGCACGAGGAGCACTTGAGGATAGTGCTGCAGCTTCTGAGAGAGAAGAAGTTGTATGCCAAGTTAAAGAAGTGCGCTTTTTGGCTTCGGGAGGTTTCTTTTCTAGGCCACGTAGTTTCAGCCGCAGGAGTGGCAGTGGACCCGGCGAAGATTGATTCAGTTCGGGATTGGCCTAGACCCACGACGGTGACAGAGGTGCGTAGCTTCTTGGGCCTTGCTGGGTACTACCGTCGTTTTGTAGAAGGCTTTGCGAAGCTTTCTACTCCCCTCACTCGGTTGACTAGGAAGGGGATCAAGTTTGTGTGGACAGAGCAGTGTCAGCAGAGCTTCGAGGAGTTGAAGCAGAGGTTGATTACAGCGCCAGTCCTTTCACTACCAGTCATGGGAGAGGGATTCGTGATTTACAGTGATGCCTCCCACAGCGGCCTAGGATGTGTGTTGATGCAGCATGATAGGGTAATCGCTTATGCTTCGCGCCAGCTAAAGGACTATGAGAAAAATTACCCTACGCATGACTTGGAGCTAGCCGCTGTTGTCTTTGCTTTGAAGCTTTGGCGGCACTATCTTTATGGCGAGCATTGTGAGATCTTCACCAACCACCAGAGTTTGAAGTATTTGTTCACCCAGAAGGAACTCAACTTGAGGCAACGCCGGTGGCTAGAGCTGCTAAAGGATTATGATCTGAGTATTCAGTATCATCCCGGCAAAGCCAATGTGGTCGCAGACGCCTTGAGCAGGCGATCAGGGCAGTCCTTGAGTTTGTTGATTACCCAGCAGATGCCCTTGAGAGAGCAGTTGAGGCGCTTGGATATAGAGGTGGTGTCCCCTGGGGTTTCTGCAAGACTTATGTCCATGGTCTTGCAGCCCACTCTGTTGGACAGGATTAGAGAGAAACAGAGTGAGGACCCCGAGCTTGTGAGGATTAGAGATCAGCTTCGGCAGGATCAGGGTGGGGACTTTTCTGTGGATACAGCGGGAGTACTCAGGTACAGGGACCGCTTTTGTGTGCCCGTGGACTCAGAGGTTCGAGAGCTAATTTTGAGGGAAGCTCACTACACACCTTACACCCTCCACCCTGGGGGAACTAAGATGTATAGGGACTTGAGGGAACAGTTTTGGTGGCGCGGCATGAAGAGAGATATTGGAAGGTTTGTGGCTCGTTGTCTAACTTGTCAGCAAGTTAAAGCTGAGCATCAGGTTCCAGCTGGCAAGTTGCAGAGCCTTCCAATACCTAAATGGAAATGGGACCGTGTCACTATGGATTTTATTGTGGGATTGCCGAGGACTCAGAGTGGTTCTGATGCCATATGGGTGATTGTGGATCGTTTGACCAAATCAGCCCACTTTCTGCCGATGCAGTTGAGTTGGTCCTTGGAGAGGTTAGCACAGTTATATCTGGATGAGATTGTGAGACTGCACGGGGTGCCAGTATCGATTGTGTCTGACAGGGACCCGAGGTTTACTTCACAGTTTTGGAGGAGCTTGCAGACAGCCTTGGGGACCCAGCTTCAGTTTAGCACCGCCTTTCACCCACAGACTGATGGACAGTCGGAGAGGACCATTCAGACTCTGGAGGACATGTTGAGAGCATGTGTCCTGAGCTTCAGTGGCAGTTGGGATCGACACTTGAGATTAGCCGAGTTCGCGTATAACAATAGCTTCCAGGCGAGCATTCAGATGGCGCCTTACGAAGCATTGTATGGACGGAAGTGTCGATCACCTCTATTTTGGAGTGACGTGGGTGAAAGGAAGACCTTGGGGCCAGATCTGCTTGTAGAAGCTGAGGAAAAGGTCAGGATCATTCGGCGACATATAGAGACCGCTCAGAGCCGTCAGAGGAGTTATGCAGACAGGAGGCGGCGAGACTTGGAGTTTCTGGTGGGAGACCATGTTTTTCTGAAAGTCTCGCCATCTCGAGGTGTTCGCCGATTTGGAGTACGCGGAAAGCTTAGTCCGCGGTTTATCGGGCCATTTGAGGTGCTAGAGCGCATTGGCCCAGTTGCATATCGAGTTGCGCTACCGTCGCGGTTGGCAGGCACCCACGACGTATTTCATGTATCCACCTTGAGGAAATATGTGTTTGATCCCTCACATATCCTGGACTTCACATCCTTGGAGCTAGACGAGGACTTGGGCTATCAGGAGCGACCGGTGCGAATTCTTGCTCGAGAGACGAGAGAATTACGCAACCGGATCATACCTTTTGTTAAGGTTTTATGGAGTCATCATGAGGAGCGAGAGGCCACATGGGAGCCTGAGGATGAGCTGAGAGTTTCATATCCCCACTTATTTGAGTCGCCCTCCTGAGTTTTGATTTTTGTGGTTTCGAGGACGAAACCTTCTGAAGGAGGGGAGAGTGTAGAGTACCGGAGCTTCGGGCAGTGTGCCGACTCCACGTGGCAGCCTGGTATTGTGGAAATACCATCAGCAGTTTCTGTTTGTAATTACAGAGAGGTTCGGGTGGTCCCGGAGCGGCGCGGTTGTATTTTTGTAGAAAAGTGAGTTGGCGTCGGCTTGAGAGCTTGCGGGTCGAGCATCGGCTTCATGGTTGGTTTTGTTGGGAGTTGATCACTTGGGACATGTGTATTATGTTTTTACAGAGGTGTTTGGTTGGTTTCGGGGTGTTGCGGAGGTCCCGAGGCGAGAAAGTGAGTTATCGGCGCGATTCGGGAAGGTTCTGGCTGATTTCTGGAGGCTCTGGGTGGCTGGGTTCCGGAACCAAGTGCTTGGTTCCGGAACCAGGGGCTGTGTACCGGTACCAAATGGTTGGTACCGGTACACAAGCACAGGGAATGCCCATTTTGGCCCGGTTTTTGTTCTGTACTTGAGGTATGGGCTTTTCTCTGTTCCAACCACCCCGCGTTGATTTTTATACCTCTGAACACCGCTCCCTCACCCATTTCTCATCTCTTTCTCCTATCCTCTACCTTTCTTGCTGCCAGAGAAGAAGAAGAAGAGGAAGTTGAAGGAGATGAAGCAGGGTGTCTTTGGTGCTGCTTGTGAGAGTTGACCCGGTCAACGTGCGCGCGCGAGAGCAAAATTGAGGTAGGTTGGTTGTTGGAAATTATGGATTTGGATTCGTTGGTTTTCCTCTTGGGTTTTATTGATGGAATTGATTGAGAATTTAGCTTAATTTCCATCCTTTCTCTCCCTCTCTCCCTGTGCTCTCGGGTGCAAGCAGGGAGGTTACTGTGCGAATCCGAGGTTTTGTCTACTTCATGCGCACGTGTGGAGGGCCCTCTTGAGCTGAGCTGAGGCATGCAGAGACCTTGGGGAGTGTGATAGAGGATTGTTTGGAGCTCCGTGGATTTTTTTTCCGAGACGCGCGACGGCGCGCGCGCGCGTGAGAGGCATAGTGCAGTTTTTCGTCAGTTTTCGCCCGTTTCTTCACCGACTTCGGCGCGGCCTTCGGAAAGCATTTGAGGTGGGTTGGATTTTCTTCCAAAAATCGTGGAATGCCCTCTAATGCTTCAGAACGCACTTTGATCATGTCAAACTGTGTAGTTTAGCTGTTAAATGATCTGATAGTTGCCTAGAAAATTACAGAAATATTATCTGAACCCCATAGTATTTTTAGTGGACTCGTGACATTGTATGACACTAGACTGTATGCTTGGTTGGCCTCATTTAAGCTCCCGAACCGTTTTAAAAATCCGAATGCTTGTTTTATTGAAAAACCGACTTTTAAAAATGGTTTTAAAATGTCTGAGGGTTCTAGTGATGCTGCATGGGTTCGGGTGCTTGTTCTCTCGTGCCGGGGGGCCGAGGAGATATTTGTTGATTATTAGAGCCTTGTTGTGGCTTTTTAAGTTTTATTAGTGTCATTGGGGGTTCTATTTGAGCACTTCAGATTCAGTCGTGGAGTTTACTCCGACCTTGACATGAGTGTGTGTCGTGTATCCACTGTGTTTCCGATCTATTTGATCGTGGATTATAGCCTGCTGAGCCTGGCATGTTTGCCAGTTATGAGATACTTGAGATACGTGAGTTCGGTGGGGTCGCTCCCCTCGAGCTATGCCCCGGGTGCGATGATGATACCGAGCCTGACGAGGCTGCGATGAGTTACTGAGAGTCCTTGAGGGACACCCTACGTAAGTCCGTTCCTCCGGGATGTGCGGCAGTAGATGAGCGCAAGCTTGACTTTATCTTGACTGGTCCAAAGTGGACAGTCATTGAGATTTGGGTGAGATGTGTGAGTGAATTACATTGCATGTTCATAGATGAGTACTTTTCCTTTGAGCATATGTAGAGGCATATAGAGATAGATTTCCTGCTTTCATATCTATCTATCTATCTATCTATTTGTTTACCCTTTTGTGCCTCCGGTGGACTTAGTGGGCATACCGTGTGCTTTGAGGACGGTACCCACTGGGAACTACCTTTGCAGTAGTTCTCACACCCGCTGCGGTGCAGGTTTTCCTGAGGCAGCTGCTCCGACTCCTTCCCGTGCGGAGTCTTCAGATCGAGGTAAGGGCGTGGCCGACTAGTCGCTTACCCGAGTCAGTTTAGTGGAGAGGTAGCAGTACCCTTTTGAGTTTCCACTTTTGTAGAGTGAGATTTTGAGAGATGTTATTTTTGTATCTTGAGGACAGCTTGTATCTTAGATTTTATTTACTCTAGTACAGTTGTTCTGTTTCCTTTCTATAGCAAGTACTTACTTTTGCTCTGATATCTGTTAGCTATAGATTTATTGCAGGGTAGACGCTTCGTCTGTACGGCAGTTTCCGTACAGATGGCGGATCTGTTAGCGAGCCCTGTTACGGCATTTTGGTTTTGGCATATTTCGTGAGTCAAGTCAGTGAGTTGAGTCGGAGTCTTAAAGGGATCAAATTGTCAATCAGCATTCAAAGACTTAGAGAAGATTCAACAAGAGCTCAAGTTGACACTCAGTGTCTTGAGTCTTGAAGATTGAAGTTGAAGAACTGTGGATCAGTTACATCAATCTCAAGAAGAAAGTATTCAAGAGGATCAGGTATGTTTAACTAAATAATTGTGGTGATCCGAATACTTTCTTATAGTGTAGAAACACTTGGAAGATTTTTTTAATTGCATAAAAATCAAAAACTGGACATGGGACATGTTCAGGATCCGGATCAGACCTTGCAATCCGGATCCCGAAGGGTACTTGTTCATTGGCAATTTCAATCCGGATCCTAGGCCATTCCGATCCGGATCCCGAACATGGGACTTTGCTGAATTGCATGAACGATCCGGATCGGACCTTGCAATCCGGATCCCGAACCCTTGGTTTTCTGGAATCGTCAATCTCGTTACGACGATCCGGATCGCAGTAAATCCGATCCGGATCGCCGTCCTGAAAATTTCCAGATAAGGTATGTTTTTTATTCTTATCTCTTTCCAAAGGTTTCTAAACTATAAATAGACATTTAGGGTTTCTCAAAAACGTGGGAGCTACGGCCGATCTTTTTATAAAACTCTTGAGAGCAACCCTAGAGGCTAGGTTTTTATCGATCTTCTTAATAGCCTCTTTTAGGTCAATTCGACGGTTCTTCCAAGATCTATCTTTTGTCGAATTGATCTAATCTTTGCTTAGAGATTTTTCCCATGGATCTTCATTGATAATCTAAGCAAAGGATCACCATCGAAGTCAATATTCTTATCGACTGAGTTTGCGTCGTGGATTCGACGTGGCATCGTGGATTCGGTGTGCTAAAGGCGTTTCGTGGATTCGAAACGTGTGCTCGTGGATTCGAGTGGCGTTCGTGGATTCGAACGTGTGCAGTGGGCGTGCAAAATCGGTGGAGCGCGAGGTCCAAGAAATTGAAGGAGGGGTTAAATCCGTGGAGACGGTAATCACCTTGTTATTCTTTTTTTCTTAGGGATTGTTATTGCGTGGATATCCAACCGGTCAGCGCAAGGTCCGAAGAAGCTGAAGGAGGGGTTGAGTCCGTGGAGTCGGTAATCACCTTGTTATTCTTCTATTCTTATTGGATTGTTATTGCGTGTTGGTCCCATGGTTTTTCTCCTGGATTGGAGTTTCCACGTAAATCTTGGTGTGCTGTTTTTATTTTCCGCATTGGTTTTTATTTTGCACTGAGATTGAGTTTTTAAGTATTACACCTATTCACCCCCCCTCTAGTTGTTTGATAGTACCTATTTAGATCCTTTGGGATTAATAACCTTCAAGTGGTATCAGAGCGGGTTTTAGGTTTATCTATCATGATGGGTGAAAGTGGTAATATTTATAGACCTCCTCTTTTTGATGGGACTAATTATGCTTATTGGAAAGTGAGGATGAGAGCTTTTCTCATCTCAATTGATGAGCGTGTTTGGCAAACCGTGGAACACGGTTGGGTGCATCCTGTTGAGGAAGTAGGAAATTCTACTACCCCAAAACCTCGCTCTAGATGGTCCAAAGAGGAATTTGAAAGATCTTCTTACAATGGGAAAGGTATGAACGCTTTATTTAATTCTCTTTCCTCGACTGAGATCACAAGAATTTCCGCGTGTGAAACCGCGAAGGAAATTTGGGATATTCTCAAAATTACACATGAGGGTACTAATCTTGTAAAAATTCAAAAGCTCCAGATGCTTACAAGTCAATTTGACTCTATTCATATGGAAGAGCATGAATTGTTTACAGATTATTACACTAGACTTCAAGATGTAATAAATACATGTGCTAATTTAGGAGAAAAGATCCCGGAGTCGAAAATTGTAAGAAAGATACTTCGGACTCTTCCGGAACGGTTTAGGGCAAAGGTTACCGCCATTGAAACCGTTAGTCATCCGGATGAGATGAGTGTAGAGGAATTAGTAGGTGCTTTGCAAACTTATGAATTGACTTTTCCTACTAATCAAGTTTCTTCCAAGTCTTCTTCTAAGCTTACAGGTATTGCATTCAAATCCACAAAGGAAGAAGATAGCGAATCAAGTTCCGACGATGAAATCTCTTTTGCCGATTTTGAAGAACAATTGGCGCGGATCACAAAGAAATTTCGTCGGAAATTTTGGAAGAATCGAACCGATGGATCTTCATCCACGAAACCATCTAAAGGGTCATCGGGTTCTAAATCCTCTAACCTCAAATTCCTTGCAAAACCTTCTAAGGAAAAAGATGAATTCGAAGGGGAAATCCGATGTTATAGATGCAAAGGCTACGGCCATATTTCAACGGATTGTCCTACTCCGAAATTATATAAAAAGAAGGCTTTGCAAGTGAAAACTTGGGACGATTCTACTTCTAATGAATCGACCTCAAGTAAAGAGGAAAAAATCGTTGCT
Source organism: Tillandsia leiboldiana (assembly GCA_029204045.2). Lineage (NCBI taxonomy): Eukaryota > Viridiplantae > Streptophyta > Magnoliopsida > Poales > Bromeliaceae > Tillandsia > Tillandsia leiboldiana. Next base: position 29,214,019 of record CM055067.1, read on the forward strand.
TCTCATGCCTCTCATTTTCCCTCTTCTAATAATTGTTTATCATCATTAGTCACTGACTCTACTCCTTTGATTGTGTATGAAACATCAACAACCGGCGGAGAGTCATCAAGTGAGGGGGAGTCGGACGAAGAAGAACTCGTTGAGGCATATCAACAACTTCTTACGGAATCAAAGAAGATGGCCAAACATATTAAGAAGTTGATGAAGCAACGACTTGAAGGTCAAGACGAGAATCAAGCTTTAAAGATAAAACTTCAAGATCTCGAGGAGGAACAAGGACGTTTATTGCATAACAATAAAATCCTCCAAGAAAAGCTAAACCAATCGGAGACAAACGCTAAATCATCTATGGACAATATTGGTTTTCTAGAAAAACAGTTTGAGGAGATTCATGTCACCAACCAAGTATTGACCAAGCAAGTTCATGAACTCAAATCCGACATACAAAGGTTTTCAACTGTTTCCAAGAAATTTGATTGTATATCCGGATTAGGTCAAGCAAGCAAGGTTGGTTTGAGATTTAAAAAGGATCAAACTGTGCATGCTTCAAGTTCCACATTCAAATTGAAAGGAAGAACGTGTCACTTATGTGGACTTGAAGGTCATTTGGTGAAGAATTGCCCGAAAAAGAGAAAGAAGAGTTCTTCGGCAACTTCATCTACGGAGCGAACTCAACGGAATCAAAAGACACATCAAGTCAAAGGAGTTCACTCAACCCACCAAAGGTCCGAGCCACAACATCAATCATACAAGTGGATCATTGCGAGGCAAAGACCTAAGGTGGACCAACAGTCAAAGCGGACAACCCCCGGCCACAACGAATCAAGACAACCCAAAATCCAGCGATTTTGGATTCGGAAAGGTGATATCTTTCCTTGTCTTAAGTTCTAATTAGCTTATGACTGTATGTAATGCTTTGATTGGTTTTCCCTTCATATTTTTCTGAATCTCTGCATTACATGTTTTCAATGCTCTTCGTTTTTATGTTTTGTTTCTTTTAAGACAAAAGGTTTTTTAACGAACAAGTGCATTGAATGAAAAGGGTTTTCACTTTCAATCACTCCAATTTAATTTTATTTGGATTATCAACTTTACTCCATAATCATAATCTTGAAGATACTTCATTATAGGAGTTTTTGATATTATAAGCATCAAATTTTAGAAATCATGTGTGATCTTTAGATGCTTAATCTATCTCGGTTGTGTGAGTTCATTGTGATAAACGTGAGACAACCGATTGACTAAAATTTGGGATTTAATTCTTTCACGTAAGAGATTGCCTTCTTACAAGGGTAAATAATTGAATTATGAAAGATGTGGAAAGAGTTACATCCGAAAGGAGTGTGAAAACTACCACCACATGCTGGAAAGAGCTGCCACCCCGGTCGTCCGGTTTGTGTGTGAAGCTACCACATGTTATGGATGCTTGATAGTATTTTATGAGAAAATCTTTAGTTGAAGCATTTGGAGATTTATATGCAAAACTCTTATATTTTGAACAATCTCCTGGTTGGTATAAGGTGGAATAGTTGAAAGATGCTCAAAGAGCCACCCTTAGGTATTTTAGTGCTTATCTCAAATTTGAAAGGGTAAGAAATCAAATTGATGTCATTTGGAAATCTCTGTAAGTCATCTTTGTACATCCGTTACATCTTGATAGACTTTGGATCTCAAGATTATTTTTTTTATGACTTGTGTTTGATGAATATAACATGAAAAACGGTTTATAATGTTTTACCTTTATTTTTCATGATTTTGGAGTAAATCTTTTTAATTTTGTGAAATTAATTGGATTGAATGACATCTGTGTGAATTCACTGTTTAAAGCACTTAAATTGATTTCTTGATGGAATACAAATCGGTATTTGAAAAGATTCTAAAATCTGGATTTGTTTCAAGAAATTATTTGATTTTTGCTTTCTGGTACCGGTACGCAATCTGCATTTTTGTTATATACCAGAACTGAGCTTTTATCTCTCTTTCTCCATGAACTAATTTTGTTAGTAATTTCCTTTTGTCTAGTATGTTCACTGTTTGACAATTTGTGACAAAAATGGAGAGAAGAGAAATGACGGAGATGAGATCATCAAGAGAGGACAAACGAAACGAAAATGGAAAAATGGGAGAGAACGGAAAATGATGATCGTACCACAAAGGGGGAGAACATAGATGCTCAAGAACATGGAGAACATGTTAGAGATGCTCAAGATAGGGGGAGACAAAGAAAAAATTGAAAGAGCAGAAAAACAAAAGAACCAAAAGGAAGAGGGATCAAATGTAGGATTTTAATTTCTAACAACTAACGTTTGATTTTGTTTGGAGTTTTGTTTTGCAGGAATTGCATCACTTTAAGACTCCAAGTCCTAAGTCATAGAGTATGTTCTAGGACTGTTTGGTTCAAATGTAATTTTGTATGTATTGGATCTTTCACGCAAAGAAAATCAATGTTTTGGTGATGACATTGAGTTTCGATTTTTTTTTTTGGTTTAAGATGAGTGACTTGAGCGCTTTTATGTATTTTTGGGTTTTGTCACGAAATTGCCAAAGGGGGAGATTGTTACGGCATTTTGGTTTTGGCATATTTCGTGAGTCAAGTCAGTGAGTTGAGTCGGAGTCTTAAAGGGATCAAATTGTCAATCAGCATTCAAAGACTTAGAGAAGATTCAACAAGAGCTCAAGTTGACACTCAGTGTCTTGAGTCTTGAAGATTGAAGTTGAAGAACTGTGGATCAGTTACATCAATCTCAAGAAGAAAGTATTCAAGAGGATCAGGTATGTTTAACTAAATAATTGTGGTGATCCGAATACTTTTTTATAGTGTAGAAACACTTGGAAGATTTTTTTAATTGCATAAAAATCAAAAACTGGACATGGGACATGTTCAGGATCCGGATCAGACCTTGCAATCCGGATCCCGAAGGGTACTTGTTCATTGGCAATTTCAATCCGGATCCTAGGCCATTCCGATCCGGATCCCGAACATGGGACTTTGCTGAATTGCATGAACGATCCGGATCGGACCTTGCAATCCGGATCCCGAACCCTTGGTTTTCTGGAATCGTCAATCTCGTTACGACGATCCGGATCGCAGTAAATCCGATCCGGATCGCCGTCCTGAAAATTTCCAGATAAGGTATGTTTTTTATTCTTATCTCTTTCCAAAGGTTTCTAAACTATAAATAGACATTTAGGGTTTCTCAAAAACGTGGGAGCTACGGCCGATCTTTTTATAAAACTCTTGAGAGCAACCCTAGAGGCTAGGTTTTTATCGATCTTCTTAATAGCCTCTTTTAGGTCAATTCGACGGTTCTTCCAAGATCTATCTTTTGTCGAATTGATCTAATCTTTGCTTAGAGATTTTTCCCATGGATCTTCATTGATAATCTAAGCAAAGGATCACCATCGAAGTCAATATTCTTATCGACTGAGTTTGCGTCGTGGATTCGACGTGGCATCGTGGATTCGGTGTGCTAAAGGCGTTTCGTGGATTCGAAACGTGTGCTCGTGGATTCGAGTGGCGTTCGTGGATTCGAACGTGTGCAGTGGGCGTGCAAAATCGGTGGAGCGCGAGGTCCAAGAAATTGAAGGAGGGGTTAAATCCGTGGAGACGGTAATCACCTTGTTATTCTTCTTTTCTTAGGGATTGTTATTGCGTGGATATCCAACCGGTCAGCGCAAGGTCCGAAGAAGCTGAAGGAGGGGTTGAGTCCGTGGAGTCGGTAATCACCTTGTTATTCTTCTATTCTTATTGGATTGTTATTGCGTGTTGGTCCCGTGGTTTTTCTCCTGGATTGGAGTTTCCACGTAAATCTTGGTGTGCTGTTTTTATTTTCCGCATTGGTTTTTATTTTGCACTGAGATTGAGTTTTTAAGTATTACACCTATTCACCCCCCCTCTAGTTGTTTGATAGTACCTATTTAGATCCTTTGGGATTAATAACCTTCAAGCCCGGGTCACAGTTTCGACCCCGGGGCGTGACAGATTAGAGTGGTATCAGAGCCTAGGTTTATAGGTCATTGAGGACTTAGAGACCCTAGGCTTTTTGGCTGGACAGTAGGTTGATTTCGAGAGAGACGTGATTTCTACGAGAGTCATGATTGAGTTGTAACTCCCCCAGGGGTTTGGGGTGAGTAATTTTGCATGCTTATTCTCTAAAGGGGACCTGTCGGCTGCAGACGGCATTACACTTTTGCGCACTGTAGCTGCCCGAATTGTTTCGGGCGCCCGAAATTGGGGCCCGAAAGCCCAATAGCTTTGTTTTTTGGTTGTTTTTGGTGGGGGCCTATAAATAGGCCCCTTTCTTGGGCCTTTAGCCCCTTTTCCCGAGCTCCTCTGCGACAGAGCCCTTTAGCAAAGTTGATCCTCATCTTGTGCTGCATCTTGTGAAGGAGTTTCAAAATTTTTGGAGGGCGCGGCATCGACGGCTTTGGCGATTCGGCGCAGTGCGACGTTTCTTCTTCGGTGGCCCATTTCCGTTGCGTTTCGGTCCACGAGGTCCACAGAGCTACTCTGAAGGAATTTTTGGACGATTTTTGCGGCGTCGGTTTCACGAGAGGTAGGCCTTCGATTTCCTTGTTGATCACCTTGCTTCATTCTGAGTTCTTAGCACGGTTTACGAGGCATCTTTGAACCCCTTTCCTGCTGGTGGTTTTTCTGGACAGCGGAGGCTTGTCGGATTTTTATCTCTGCGCTCGAGTATCGAATTTCGGCCTATGCAGACTCGATCGACATCTACTCTTCACGAGGATCGCTGTCGTATTTTTACTGGAATTTTTGAAGATTATCTCCCATGTGGGAATTAAGCTTCTTTGGGGCAGATTTTTCAGCAGTGTATGTGTTATGGAAATTTTGACTTATTGCAATGTTGGACCATATCTTTGTACCCAGGGGGAGTTTTCTGGAGTTTTTGGACTCGTTGGAATCGTGGGAATCCAAGGATTATCCCCGTTCAGTTTCAGCCTATTTGGATCTTGGATTGACGCGCGCTTCAGGTGGGTTGCTTCGTCTCCAAAACCGGTGGACGGTTCTCTAACTCTATATTATTAGTGAGCATGCATTATATGAGCAGTATTAGAAAGCATGTTATATCAGATAGGATTTTCTAGTGTGGTGATTCTGATCATGTTGATTATTACTTCCTATCTGTGTTGATTAAATGTTAGTATTGGACTTGACCTAGCACCCTGTCATATGTTTGCATGTGTAAACCAGACTAGTAGAAAACCCTCAGTTGGGCTAGGTTTATTTATGCTTTAGACATCCACACTTTTCTTCCTATCCCTGGACATAGTGTTTTCCTCGCATGGGTAGTGGGCCGAGTGGTCGGGATTTCTCTTAGTGTGGGATGCATGTTACACTCGTGCTTGGGGGCAGAGTGGAGTCTGGTAGATGTAGCTGGTCTTATATCTGTGGCGGGAGCCGTTGGGTAAACGGTGGTCCCGGGTTATCGTACTTCTCTGTTTTCTTTGTCGTCACTATGTTAGTGACAGGGGTATACTAGTGATAGTAGGACCTAGAACCCAGACTGTTTTTGGACACACATAATTTCTATAAACTAATATTTTTACTTCCAAACTTCGAGGGGTCGCCGGAGCCTGTTTTTGTTTGATTTGGGTGACGGCAATAGCCCTTCGGGGTTTGGAAAATAAAACTTATTTAAACTGATTTTATTAAAGAACTAAAATATATTAAATTGGGTTTCTCAGATTAAAATAGTTTTCAGTAATAACTGCCATCTTTTATTACAAACTTCCTCACCCGAGAGAGTTTGGGTGACCTCGGTTCTAGGGGCCATTCCCTTATTTCGGGACGAAAGCTACGTGAGCTGTACCTGGAACCTGTTCTTGTTTGATAGGGTTGTAGGTGTTGGTCTCCCGGAACTTTCGAACCCTGGTTGGTTTCTTCCGCATGTTTTACCAAGGGAGTTGTTTTCCCGAACTGTAAGGGGTCGAGAACTTCGAAAGGTTGAGTCTGGAGTCTGTTCTTGTTTGATTGGGATTCTAGACACCGACCTTTCAGGATTCTCGGACCCTTACTGTGTCGGTTGGTTCTTTCTCGTCTGTGAGCTGGATGTCCTGTTTTGCGAGCCGTTGGGTTGACGACGGTCCCGACTGTTGAGTACCTCCAGCCAGTGGGTTAGTATTGTGAGTTGGACATTGTCGATCTGATTGATCGTGGATTTGGATATAGCCTGCATGATCCATATTGAGCTCGACAGAGATGCGCGGATACTTTCCTCGATGGGGTCGCGCCCCTCGAGTGCCACTCCGGAGTTGGGCCTGTTACTTTGCTATCGCGACTTGTCGACGCAGTCCCTCTGGCTGTGCCAGTTTTGGCATTCACGGACGCCCTACGTAAGTCCAGTCCTCCGTGGATGTAATGGCAGTAGGTGAGCGCAGGTTTGACTGGACCCCATGTGGCAGTCACTGTGATTGGGTTGATTGAGTATTTGGGTTAGAGTCGATGCATCATTTTCATCTGTATCACCCTTTGAGCATTGTAGATAGAGGCATGATAGCTGTAGATTCCTTTCCAGCTTATCTTTTCATTAGTACAGTTTTCTGTTATCTTATGCCTCTAGTAGACTTAGTGGGCAGACCGTCGGGCTTGGTGGCGGTACCCACTGAGAACTACTGTGGGATGTAGTTCTCACACCCGTCGTGGTGACTTTTCCCAGGGACCCCTTTTTCAGTTCCTGCTGCTCCAGTTGCTGACCTTTCTGTTGCTGATCGAGGTGAGGGAGTCACGAGCTAGTTCCCTATCCGTCTTTGGAGTATAGTTGTACCCCTTTTGGAGCTTAGTAGTACAGTCTACTGGATTATTGTTGTTAGTTATTTTTGAGAGACTTTTGTAGTGAGGTTCAGACTTATACTTTTGGAGTTGTATTATTTTATTTCAATAGTCTACTTTTCAGCTCTGATATCTGTATAGCTGTAGTATTATCTTTTGCAGGTTAGACGCTTCGTCTATACGGGGCTTCCCGTATGGGCGGCGGATCTGTTGGCGGGCCCGGGTCGCAGTTTCGACCCCGGGGCGTGACACCAGCGCCCCGCATCAACGCGGGACGCCCGCGTCAACGCGCCCTCAGGCGGCGCGCCCAATGCGGCATCGTCGCCCACGCGCGTCCACGTCCCCGTCACGCCGCTTCGGTCGCTACGCCCAGCCAACCCCTGCTCGACACGTGGCACGGCGCGGGTTCACTACACCCGGTGCACGCGCGGTGGGCCGTGGACCGGCCCACCCGCAAATTCAGCCCGTAAGCCCGAATTTGCCCGAAAATAGCCAATTTTGACTGTTTTCGCACGTTGAGTCCGTTTTTGGCGTCCGTTTGACGCACAACACACTTGATACACCAAAACTAGGTGTTTCTCGCCACCGACCACACAGTCAAGTTGCGCGAAAAAAAAATTCGGGACACCACACCTACCCTCTGGCACAAGTCAGCAACGAGCACAAATTCCTAACAACTCTCCTATCCACAAACATGCTGCTACAATAACCCTCGGTTGTCGTAGCTACAGTGACCACTCGGTTGATTACCTCTACCATGCATCTCAACTAAGCTGACCATTCGAAGCTGCCCCTCTCTCGGCTATCCATGCTACAGTAATCACTTGGCTCGACTGACACTCAAACCCAATCTACATCCGGTTAAACTCGGTTGAATCATTCGGCTCATCATCTGTGCAGCCGGATCTACAACCCGAAAAAAGTTCGTTCTCGATGGTCGAAGTGGCAACTCCACTTGGTTGTCGGAGCTACAGTATTCCTCGGCTGTCCATCTCAAGCATTCGACTCCAGAGTCCGAAACCACACGACCCGACCCTCGGCTGAGCTTCTCCACTATGCATTTCGGCTGATCCCACTCGACTGATCACCTGAGCACCAGAACAGTACAACAATACCGCTGGGTATCGTTAGACTCTTTTGAGCAAATGTTGCCCTAATATGACTGTGCTTTGGATTAGGCTGTGGGAATAATACACTATTTAACATTTTATTGCACTCTTTACTGTTATGTTGCACCAGTTGTCTCTCTTGTGAGAGGAGTTTATTTTTAAACTTATCCTATAAGCCTAAGGGAGGAGGGGATAACGAAGACGAGACGAAGCAGAAGAGAAGACGAGACGAAGCAGAAGAGAGGACGAGACGAGAGGAAAAAGAATGACTAGATGAACATGATAGCATTGTTTGTTCCTGCATTGGGCGAGGGGATCCTGGTAGCACTGAATGATCCTGCGTTGCAATTGCACAACTTGTCCTCCTCCTCAACTTCCTTCCCTGGGACGTTGTGCTGATTATCTTATTTTTCTCTCTTGCAAACTGCTAATTTGGCGAAACGCGTGGTAAAAAACTAGGACAAAAATATCAAGAAAGAAGGGGTAGTATGACAACGGGATAGGGAAGGAGGTGTTTAAAAAGAAGAATAAGCAGCACGGAATGAAGCATAATAGAGCACGGGATGTAAGAATGAGGAGTGCTGCATTAGTATGTTTGTGTTGCACTCTTTGGAGAGGCATTACTCTAATATGTATGCATATTGCACTACTTAGTGACAGAAACGCACTATTTGAATTTTTATTGTATTGTTTGCGGTGATGTTATACTATTTTTTCACCATGTTGTGAGCGTTTTGTCCAAATATATCTAGCTAATCTTTATTGGAATATATATTCGACCAGCAAACAGAAGAGCTGGCGAATAGCACAACACGATTTGATTCGCATTCCGACAAAATAAGACGCGTGACCTACCGTCACGCATATTTAAAATCTCTGACAATGAGTCGGACCGCATTTTCTACGTATCTGAAAACGTAGAGGTGGGACGGACAGAGCGAAGGGCATTTTCATCTAAAATTATAAAATTCAAAAAAAAATCGCCGAAAAAAATGATAGAGTTTAACGAAATCTCAAAACCGACAAAAAAAAATTTTGTACAAATTGGCCGTTATGAATAAAGCTACTTTATTATTTTTGTCTTCAAAATGACTAGTTTGACTATTTTATTATTTTATTATTTTTTGACAAGCTTTGAATAATTTATGATTACTAAGACGAACTTCATAAAACTCCAACAAATTTTTTGAAAACCTAAAAGCTAGTTTTAAAAAAAAACAAGCCATTTTTTTAATTCGTTAAAATACAATATTTTATCCAATTACTGCAAAATAAAGTAAAACATATCTAAATATTCAGAATTGCATATCAAATTATTACAATAAAATATAAAATTTTATTTTAAATTTTTATAATTTTTAAATAATTCTTAAAAACTGTAAATCGCTTCTTCCTCTGAAAACATTTTTTCCCCAACAATCATTTTTCATAATTTTCCCTAGATCAACACAGCCCCTTAGCACGAAGAAAAATACTTAACATTCTTAGCAAAATTCGTCTTTAACATATCTGAAAGAAATATTTTTAGAGAAAGGCCCGTACTATTTTACAATAGCAGCAAGAAGAGAGTACAGAGAAAAAATTATAAAATTCATCCATAGCATGGACCAACGAAAAGTGACAACAGGACAAAAGAAAAAATAATAATAATAACACAACATTACGAAATAACAATCGTCTCAACCATCCAAGGAAAACAAACACTGTCTAATCACTTAAAAACCAATCTTTAAGAACGCATTGAGATAATAGTAAAACAATAATCAAAATAATCAAAATACACAACATTTTGCTATGGTTCCCAGTTCAATATGTTTAAACAAAGTTGGCCATGATGTACCACTAAAGTCACAACCTTGAAGTAATGTATCTCTAAGCAGAAAAAGAAAAACGGGATAAAATTACCGCAGCGTGCTAAAGCAGCAATCTCCAGGGTTTTCTTATATCCATCACGAACAGTGATTTAGAGGATTGCCTTCGGACAATTTATAAAAATAAGAATCTTATCTCATGCATGTACTATTACACTCAGAGGATTCGGTCTTGGAGATCATTGATGAGGCTCGACGCTAAAGATGTCAGCTTTTTACCGGTCTCTCCTGCTATGTTCTTAAGCGAAGATATATCCTGTGATGCCTAAAAAAAGAAATGGAAAATGAAGAGACAGAATACCACCTCATAAACACTTCCTAATCATCTCAAATAAACCATCACAAAATTGATAAATAAGTGGAAGAAGCTAAAGGACCTTCTTTGGCATTGCTTATGTTCCTTTTTCTTCTTGGTTTTCTTTTCTTTTTTCTCCTTTCTTCTCTTTTTTTTAGGCTATTTCCAGAAAACAAAATAAACGCTGTATATCCACTTTGATCGGACCAGAACTAATTCTTGAACGTTATTCAGTTCTTTATCTCAAATAATAAGAACACTAATTTTTTATCAGAGAATAATATGTTAGTAAGAACCGACAGGGGTACCTGGAAAGAAAGCCGATTGATGAGGTCCGCAGCAGTGAGGTCAAGACGAGGATCATCCATATCATGGCCAAAGAGATCAGCGCTTGAAATGGATGTTGAACCCTAAAAGCGAGGAATAATTCAAACATAGAGCCGCAACTAATAAAATCAATCCATTTAGATCATAAACAACTATAACTATTAGAACAATGAGCTCTACATATGAATACTGTTTATATGGTGTTTGCTTGGTTGCTAGCATCATAAAATGTATTTAATGAAACTAACATTTGGAGTAACACATCATAGGCATAACTAATTTTTCTTTGAAATATTACTAATTCAGATAACAGTAGCAAATGGCAAAAGAGACATACTGTGAACTTTTGAAGTGAGATTTGGGCCTCCTTATCAGCGTTGTTCTGATCACCAAAAAATTGAGCTGATGAAATGGATTTGGCATTTGAGAACTTTTGTCTTGCTTCATTGCTTTCCTGTACCTGAGAAGCATTAATGAAATCATCAAGAGATCACATCAGCACTTAAACATTTAATAGAAAAAATAGATGCATACTATATACCCAATGAGAAAACGAAGATTTAAATAGCTAATAAAATGTTACTGCCTAGTCACATATATGATTGCAAAACATAAAGAAATTTGAATAATTAGTAAATTTACAGATTCAATATCTGCAATTAACAGGAGCATTTAGCAGCGGACAGGCCAATAAGGTTAAGTTCTATCATGATAACTGGGGTCAATGACAAAACAACAGAAGTCAGAAGGAACAGAAAAAAAAACCAAAAAGATAGATGAATAATATTATCCTCCTCCTCCAAATCACCTATCCTAGTGCTACTCTAGTTCTCCAACCTTCTATCACCTATCCTAGTACTACTCTAATTCTCCAACCTTCTATCACCTATCGTAGTACTACTCTAGTTCTAGCATGCTTAACTCTCTTAACCTCTTGGGCCTAACAACCACCCAAAATGCTATAGCCGGATTAAAAGGTTTAGCCCTATCATATCTTATATATAGGACTATTTCAAATCCTGGGGCATCACATTCTCCTCCCTTTTAAGCCCTGACGTCCTCGTCGGGCTCAAGCACACTCACAAGCACCAAGCGTTGTGAGACTCGTCACGCTAGCCTTAGCCAACCTTGTGGGAAGTCGCACTCCACCCACAACGGCCATCAGCCAGAGGAGCCGCGCTTTGCCCACTGTATAACCCTGGCTCAGTCAGACTCATCTCACATTTTTGGCTAGTGATTGACTCTGATACCAACTATATAACATGGGGTGAGAACTATAAAATAGTTCCCAGTTGATCCGGCCACCTAAGCGAGAAGCTCAACCCACCAGGTCCAAAGGAAGCAAAACGAGCATATAGTAATAATCTGCAAAAATGTAAATCTACATGATCATATGCTATGCCTCAGACAAATGCGATAATAAAATCTATGCAAATAGAAACTACCCATCTACTTCTATTTCACTATTCATTTCTAGTCCACATCTAGCTTAAGCTAGATGCTAGTCCATAGCCCATCCCGTTAATATATATATATATATATATATATATATATATATATATATATATATATATTTATTTATTTATTTATTTATTTATTTATTTTACTTTTTTATGCATATATAATATAAGATAATAAATATTTTAGCTTTTCGATGAATATATACAAATTTTTTTAGAAAATAAAAATAAATTATGTATGGTAGAGAATTTCTTTCCTTAAAATATATGAATTATCAATGAAAATTTTATTAATTTTCATTCGTATAGAAAATATAATAATATTTTAATAAAATTAACTATTTATATATAATAAATATATATTATTGTATTAATAATATTATGTTTTATTAGTAGTGTCCATGTCGTGTCCGTGTTCTAATATTTTAAAAGTTGTCGAGTCGCCGTGTTTGAGTCATGTCATGTCTCGTGTCCATGTCCGTGACTGACACCGTCCTTGGAATTGATGGATGAAGCCATCACTCACTTAATAAATGTTAGTTTAGTTTTTCTATAAATTGTCTTTTTGTTTTTCTATAAAATTAATGTGTCTTTTAGTATTCCTAAAATGTCTTCTAGTATTTCTAAAAAGTGTCTTCTAGGTTTTCTATAAAATTTATGAGTGAGTTAATGTATTGGGAAGTTTAAAGGTCTTTCGAGAGACTATATATATGCAATAACTTATGTTGAAAGAAACAAATTAAGTTGAGTTGAATTTTCTACTTTCATTTGAGAAGAAGGATTTCTTCTTATTTTACTCCTATCTCCTAGATGGATTTTCTGTGAGAGAAGAGTGTTGCTTGATCGCTGCAGTTGGTGGAGTCCTTGCGGTGGCAAGTGTTACTCGACCATTGCGTTGGTGGATTCCGCGTAGTGGTGAGTGTGCTCGAGTTCGACGTGGTGGATTCTACGGCGGGCCGAGTGTTTATCGGTTCGTTTTTGTCCTATCTCCGCGCCCTCTCTAAGTTCCGGCGTCAGATTGGTATCAGAGCCTTGGTTCAAGATGGCTAACAACCATAGGCGTGGTCCACGCGCGGAGGATGCCCCAACGCGTGAGTGTGATTTGCAGGATGTTGAGAGGGAAGATGACTTGCGGAGACAAGTGCGACTTCTTGAAGAGCGACTTGTTCGCTTCGAAGCTTTGGAACATGACAATTCTCGTCATGGTTCAGAGCAAGAAGACGAGGAGAATATCAACCCTTTTCATAACGCTCGTAGACGGGCGCCTAGTGAGGAAGGTTCTCTACATCGACAACCTCAGAAGAACCAATGAGTTCCGCTAGGACCTCGGCATCAAAGTAAATATCCCTGAGTTTGAAGGAAGGATGCAACACGACGAGTTCATTGATTGGCTTCATACGGTGGAGCGGGTCTTTGAATATGAAGATGTACCCGAGCACTACAAAGTAAAGCTTGTGGCTATCAAGCTTAAAAGGCATGCATCTATTTGGTGGGAGCAACTCAAAGTTCGACGAGCTCGCGAAGGAAAATCAAAAATACAAACTTGGGAGAAAATGAAGAAAGAACTAAAGAAGTTTTTACCAGAACACTATATGCAAGATGCTTTTCTCAAGTTTCACCGCCTGAAACAAGAGAATCGCTCCGTCGAGGAGTACTCAGAGGAGTTTGATCATCTTATGATACGATGCGGCATTTATGAACCGGAAGAGCAAACCATCGCTCGTTACCTTGGTAGGCTTCGTCGTGAGATTTTCAACATCGTCGACCTTCAACCTTATTGGACATACAACGACGTCTACAAGCTTGCGATTAAGGCGGAGAGGCAACTCAAGCCAAAGGATGAACGTCGACCATCTAGTGCCAGTAGTACTCGACCCATAGGCCGTGAGAACACTTATAACCGGGGGAGTGTTTCTCAAGCTTCTAAGGCCATATCTCAAAAGTCCTATCCAAAGCAAGAGGCGGTGGCTACTTCTAGTCGTCCTAGTTCTTCCAACTCCAACCCGCGGCGATGCTATAAATATTAAGGCCTCGGACATATTGCCTCTGAATGTCCAAATAGGAGAGTTGTTACTCTCTTGGAGGAGACACCTAATGTAGAGGAAAGTCTCGAAACTACTTCACCTATGTATGATGAAGAGGTGGAAAAGGAAGATGAAGTCACCTATGGCGACGGAGGTGAGGCTCTTGTCATTCGGCGAGCTTTAAGTACTACACCCGTTGAGAGTGATGATTGGCTTCGCAACAATATTTTTCACACACGGTGCACTTCTCATGGCAAGATATGCAATGTTATTATAGATGGGGGTAGTTGTGAAAATGTGATTTCTACTACTATGGTAGAGAAGTTACAACTTCGTGTAGAGAAACATCCCCAGCCATATAAACTCTCATGGCTTAAGAAAGGAAATGATGTGAAAGTAGAGAAAAGGTGTTTGGTTGGCTTTTCAATTAGTAAAAATTATAAGGATGAGGTGTGGTGTGATGTCATCCCCATGGATGCATGTCACTTACTTCTTGGACGTCCTTGGCAATATGATAGGAAAGTCATGCATGATGGCTTTAAGAACACTTATACATTTACCAAGGATGGGGTTAAAATCACACTAGGTCCTTCCAACCCTGAGCATTTATCCAAACTTTCTATAGGAGAGGATAAAAGCTTGTACTCTAAGTCACTATTTCTTGAGGAGCTGTCAAAATCTAGTGAGGCATATGCTTTACTTTTTGTGGAGGAATATAAAATGAAAAATGAAATACCTCCTATTATCTCACCTCTTATTCATGGGTTTAAAGATGTGATTCCGGAAGAGATTCCACCCAGTCTTCCACCTATGCGGGAGATCCAACATTGCATTGACCTAGTGTCGGGCGCCGCTATACCCAATAAGGCAGCCTATCGAATGAATCCAAAGGAAACTGAGGAACTACAACGACAAGTTGAAGAGCTTATTCACAAAGACTTGGTGCGAGAGAGTATGAGCCCGTGCGCAGTGCCGGCGTTATTGGTTCCAAAGAAAGATGGCTCTTGGCGCATGTGTGTGGATAGTAGAGAGGTCAACAAAATTACTATTAAGTACCGCTTTCCTATTCCGCGACTCGACGATCTTCTTGACCAACTTCATGGTGCCTCGGTTTTCTCCAAAGTTGATCTAAGGAGTGGCTACCATCAAATCCGTATGCACCCTGGTGATGAATGGAAAACGGTGTTCAAGACGCGTGATGGTCTCTACAAGTGGATGGTCATGCCATTCGGCCTCTCAAATGCTCCAAGCACTTTTATGCGGCTTATGAACTATGTATTCAAACCCTTTATTGACAAGTTTCTTGTTGTTTATTTTGATGATATTTTGATCTACAGTAACAACATTGAGGAGAATATAGCGCATCTTCGGCAAGTATTTCAAATTCTATGAGAGCAAAAGCTATTCGTCAACTTAAAGAAATGCGAATTTGTGACAAATAGCTTAATTTTTTTGGGCTATGTTGTCTCGGCCGAAGGTATCAAGATGGATCCAGCAGAGGTTGAGGCCATTGTTACGTGGCCCGAACCTACTTCACTTCATGACATTCGAAGCTTTCATGGCCTTGCTTCTTTCTATCGGCGTTTCATCAAAGGCTTTAGCACTATCATCACCCATATCACTGATTGCTTGAAAAGAGGATCTTTCAAATGGACGGATAATGCAAAGAAGAGTTTTGAGCTTCTCAAAACAAAGATGATAGAAGCTCCTCTTCTCACGCTCCCTGACTTCAACAAAGTGTTCGAGATAGAGTGCGACGCCTCAAATGTTGGAATCGGCGCAGTTCTTAGCCAAGAAGATAAACCTCTCGCCTTCTTTAGTGAAAAGTTGAATAATTCTCGACAAAAATATTCTACTTATGAAAAAGAGTTTTATGCTATTGTTCGAGCTTTGGAGTATTGGCGCCACTATCTTATTTCTAAAGAGTTTATTCTATTCTCCGATCATGAGGCCTTAAAGTATATTCATGGCCAGCACAAACTCAACCGGAGGCATGCTAAATGGGTAGAGTTTTTACAAGCTTACACTTTTCATATTAAACATAAGGCGGGTAAGCAAAATAAAGTGGCAGATGCTTTGAGTCAAAGATATGCTTTACTTTCAACCATGGAAGTGCAAGTTTTAGGCTTTGATGTGCTCAAGGAGCTTTATGAGGATGATTCATATTTTGGGAAAATGTGGAAAGAGTGTTCTAATGGGTCTTACAACAACTTTATTCTCCACGATGGCTATCTTTTCAAAGGCAACCTTCTTTGTATTCCTCAATGTTCCCTACGTCATTTTATTATAAAGGAAGCTCACGAAGGAGGACTTAGTGGCCACTTTGGGAGAGACAAGACAGTAGTTCTATTACAAGAGCATTTTTATTGGCCACACTTATATAAAGATGTTTCTAACTATATTGCAAGGTGCAGAATGTGTCATATTGCTAAGAGCCATGTTCAAAATACCGGTCTATACACTCCGTTGCCAGTTCCAAATGCACCCTGGGAGGATGTGAGTCTTGACTTTGTTTTATGTCTACCGCGGACTCAACGGCACAAGGACTCTATCATGGTGATCGTTGATCGATTCTCTAAAATGGCACATTTTGTTCCATGTACGAAAACGATGGATGTTACTCTCATCGCCGACCTCTACTTCCGAGAGATTGTTAAGCACCATGGCATTCCAAAGACAATCACATCCGACCGAGATCCAAAGTTTGTCGGTCATTTTTGGCGTACTCTATGGAGGAAGTTGGGCACTACTCTCCAATTTAGCTCTTCTCATCATCCCCAAACCGATGGTCAAACTGAGGCTGTCAATCGAAGTTTGGATAATCTTCTACGAAGTTTAGTGGGGAAGAATATTCGACAATGGGATCAAGTTTTGCCGCAAGCGGAAATTGCATACAACCGGTCAGCGAAACAACAGGTGCAAGCCCATTTCAAGTAGTCTATGGTCGCAATCCCATTAGCCCACTTGACCTTTCTCCCTTTCCTACTACTCATTCTTTTAGCAGTGATGCCGATGAACAAGCCAAGCACATTAAGCAACTCCACGAGCAAGTTCGAGCTCGCATCATTAAGCACAATGAGAAGTATCAAAAGGCGGCTAACAAACATCGTAAACCGGCGGCATTCAAAGAGGGCGATTTAGTGTGGGTGCATCTTCGCAAAGAGCGCTTTCCACAAGGCCGACATGGCAAGCTTAAACCGAGAGTAGATGGACCATTCAAGGTATTAAAAAGAATCGGTGAGAATGCCTACAAGATCGAGTTGCCCGGCGAGTACAATGTTTCAGCGACTTTCAATGTTGCGGATCTTTCAACGTATTATACCGAACTTGAGGACAAGTTCCTTTCAACTGGGGAAGAATGACACCGTCCTTGGAATTGATGGATGAAGCCATTACTCACTTAATAAATGCTAGTTTAGTTTTTCTATAAATCATCTTTTCGTTTTTCTATAAAATTAATGTGTCTTTTAGTATTCCTAAAATGTCTTTTAGTATTTCTAAAAAGTGTCTTTTAGGTTTTCTATAAAATTTATGAGTGAGTTAATGTATTGGGAAGTTGAAAGGTCTTTTGAGAGACTATATATATGTAATAACTTATGTTGAAAGAAACAAGTTAAGTTGAGTTGAATTTTCTACTTTCATTTGAGAAGAAGGATTTCTTCTTATTTTACTCCTATCTCCTAGATGGATTTTCTGTGAGAGAAGAGTGTTGCTTGATCGCTGCAGTTGGTGGAGTCCTTGCGGTGGCAAGTGTTACTCGACCATTGCGTTGGTGGATTCCGCATAGTGGTGAGTGTGCTCGAGTTCGACGTAGTGGATTCTACGGCGGGCCGAGTGTTTATCGGTTCGTTTTTGTCCTATCTCCGCACCCTCTCTAGGTTCCGGCGTCAGTGACGCTTAGGTTCCTACTTGCATAGATTTCATTATTGCATTTGCATGAGGTATAACATATAATCATGATGCATATAGTGTAGATTTACATTTTTGCAGATTATTACTATATACTCGTTTTGCCTCGTTTGGACCTAGTAGATTGAGCTTCTCGCTTGGGCGCCCGTACTTACTGGGAACTATTTTATAGTTCTCATCACATGTTTTACAGTTGGTATCAGAGTCAATTACCAACAAAAAATGTAAGATGAGTCTGACTGAGCCGGGTAGAGCGCGGCTCCCCTGGCTGATGACCATTGTGGGTGGAGCGCGGCTCTCCACAAGGTCAGCTAAGGCTAGCGAGATGAGTCTCACATCGCCTAATGCTTGTGAGTGTGTTTGAGCATAACGAGGATGTCAGGACTTAAAGGGAGGGGGGGAGGGGTTGAGAATGTGACATTCCAAGATTTGAAATAGTTCTATATATAAGATATAATAGGGCTAAACCTCTTAACCCGGCTAGCAATTTGGATGGTTGCTAAGCCTAATAGTTCAGAGGGTTAAGCGTGCTAAAACTAGAGTAGTTCTAAAATAGGTGACCCCCTACGAAGTGGGGCGTCACATTAACAATACAAAGGGACACTAAATGACCTTAACAACGGAGTGAATATGACGAGTAGATCTGATTCATTTGAATATTAGGATTTTGTCAAGGGCGTCGAATCCCCGACTGGCGGGACCGCGGCTACGTAGCTCGTAGCCGCCGGCCGTCTTCTTTGGTGAGGTTATTCCCCTCAACCGCAGGCTTAACAGAGAGAGAGAGAGAGATTAGGGATATAATTCTTGCTTAATTGATTGTCCCGCGATCACAAGCATATATGGCCACTGGCCCAACCTAAATGGAGAAGGCTCTCCTTGATTCTAGGGATTTCCAAAACAACCTACCTAAATGGAGAGGGCTCTCCTTGATTCTAGGGATTTCCAAACAACTTACCTAATCTAAGGAATTTTCAAACAACTTAACAACTTACCTAATCTAAGGAATTTCCAAACAACTTAACAACTTACCTAATCTAAGGAATTTCCAAACAACTTACCTAATCTAAGTTTCTATCTTTAGCCACTAGAGGCTAACCCATGCAGCGCCTGCCCAACGTGCTCCGCGCGCTCAGCCGGTCCGCGCCTGGCATATGTGCGTCCGCACATGACATCTCTCCCCGCCTCGAAGGCCAGCTCGTCCTCGAGCTGAAAGGAAGGGAACCGAGCATGGAGGTCGTCCAGATCCTCCCATGTAGCCGACGCAGGCGTTTGTCCTTGCCATTCAACGAGCACCTGGCGCACTCCCCGGGCCAGCCGCGCCCGAGTCACCCGGGCAGGTGCAGGCACCACAGCACCGTGCAGGAGTGGAGGCAGCAGCGGTGGAACGGCCGGCGGGTTACCGACAAACTTCTTGAGGACGCCGACATGGAACACATCATGAATGCGAGCGTCGGGAGGAAGCTGTAGCCGCACAGCCACCTCGTTGATGAGCTCCGCCACCTGGTACGGCCCGACGTATCGCGGTTTGAGCTTCCCTGTTGCCGTGCGTGGGAGGGATGCTGCTGCCCGCTGCCGAAGGCGAAGAAGAGCCCAATCGCCAACCTGGAAGGACACCGGCCTGTGGTGCTGGTCGTAGACGCGCTTCTGGACCGCCTGCGCCTGTTCAAGGCGATAGCGGATGTCGGCGAGGAAGGCAGCGCGCTCCTCCATCTCCTGGGCGACCGCTGCGACGCGGGCCTCGCCGGGCTCATAGGAGCGGATGGTCGGGGGTTCCCGGCCATAGACCACACGAAACGGAGTTTCGCGGAGCGATGACTGATAGGCGGTGTTGTAGGTGTACTCTGCCCATGGCAGCCACCTGAGCCATTGCCGGGGACGGTCGCCGGTGAAGCAGCGCAAGTACATGACGATGACCCGGTTGGCGGCCTCGGTCTGGCCGTCCGTCTGCGGGTGAAAGGCGGACGACATGTAGAGCTTCGTCCCTGTGAGCCGCATGAGCTCCTGCCAGAACGTCGAGGTGAATACTGGATCGCGGTCCGAGATGATGGACTGCGGAACGCCATGGAGGCGAACGATGTCGGCGAAGAAGGCGTGAGCGACGGACTCGGCGGTGTAGGGGTGCGCCAGGGGGATGAAATGGCAGTACTTGCTGAAGCGATCCACGACGGATAGAATGACCGTCTTGCCTTGCACCTTGGGCAACGCCTCGATGAAGTCGATGCCGATGTCAGCCCACACAGCCGTCGGAACCGGCAGTGGCTGCAGCAGACCGGCCGGCCTGAGGTGGTCGGACTTGTACTGTTGACAGGTGACGCATGCCGTCACGAAATCCTGCACCCGGCGACGCATGTTGGGAAAATGAAAATCCCGCCGGAGCCTGTGGAGGGTGCGGTGGATGCCCTCATGGCCGTCGTTGTGGACCGCGGCCAGGATCTCCTGCAGCAGCGGCGACGCCGGGGGAATGTATAGGCGGCCGGCGAAGGCGACCATGCCGTCCACCAGCGCCCACGGAGCGGTGCGGGTGGCAGCCCGGACCTCATCGTGGATGGTGACCAGGGCCGGATCAGTGGCCTGGGCGTGGCGGAGGCGCTCGATGAAGTCAAAGCGGGGTGCCGAAATAGCCATCACCTCCCCGCCGTCACTGTCGCGACGGGAGAGGGCGTCGGCGACGACGTTTGTGGCGCCCGACCGGTACTCCACCGAGAAATCGAATCCCAGGAGCTTGCCGACCCAGTGGTGCTGAGGGATCGTGGCGAGGCGCTGATCGAGGAGGTACTTCAGGCTGTAGTGGTCGGTCTTGACGATGAAGCGCCGACCCCAGAGATACGGGCGCCAATGCCGTACCGCCTGGACGAGGCCGATGAGCTCGCGCTCGTAGGCGGCAAGCGAGCGGTGGCGAGGTGCCACAGGCCTGCTGAAGAAGGCGACCGGATGGCCCTCCTGGATCAGGACCGCGCCGAAGCCGAGCGTGGACGCGTCGCACTCGACGGTGAACAGCTTGGCGAAGTCGGGCATGGCGAGTACGGGGGCGGACGTGACGGCGGCCTTGAGCGCTGTGAATGCCGCGGCTGCCGCGTCGTTCCAGGAGAAGCCCTCCTTCTTGAGTAGGGCCGTCAGTGGTGCAGCGATCGCCCCGTAGTTGTGGACGAACTTGCGGTAGTACCCGGCGAGGCCGAGGAAACCGCGCACAGTCCGGGGCGAACGTGGAGCCGGCCAATCATGGATCGCCTGCACTTTGGCCGGGTCCATGGCCACACCCGCTGCGGATATGACATGGCCGAGGTAGGCGACGGAGGAGGCACCAAACGAGCACTTGGAGCGCTTGACGAAGAGTTGGTGGCGGCGTAGTTCGTCGAAGACGGCCCGGAGGTGGCGAAGATGATCAGCCCACGTCTTGCTGTAAATTAGAATATCATCAAAAAATACCAGGACGAAGCGGCGCAGGAACGGGCGTAGCACGTCGTTCATCAAGGCCTGGAATGTCGCCGGGGCGTTGCACAGCCCGAACGCCATCACCAAGAACTCGTACAGGCCGTCGTGGGTGCGGAACGCCGTCTTGTGCACGTCCTCCGGGCGCATGCGCACCTGGTGGTACCCGGACCGGAGGTCCAGCTTGGTGAAGAACTTGGCGCCATGGAGCTCGTCGAGGAGCTCGTCGACCACCGGGATCGGGAATGCATCCTTGACGGTGAGCGCGTTCAGCGCCCGGTAGTCGACGCAGAAGCGCCACGAGCCATCGGCCTTCTTGACGAGGAGGACGGGCGACGAGAACGGTGAGTCGCTGCGGCGGACGATCCCTTGAGCAATCATTGCGGCACACTGGCGCTCCAACTCGTCCTTGTGCGCTGCGGGGTACCGGTAAGGGCGGACGGCGACCGGCTGGGTGTCGGGCTTGAGAACAATGCGGTGGTCGTGCGCACGCTTGGGGGGCAGACCGACGGGGTCCGCGAAGAGCCCCCCAAACGAGAGCAGCAGCGCCTCCAGGAGGGAACCGGCGTCGGTTGTTGCGCCCAGGGCCGGCACGGTGGGGCTGGCCATGCCGGTCCAGGAGACGGAACGCCCCCGGCGCTGGAAGGACATGCGCCGGCGGCCGAGGTCCCAAACAATGGGCCCCAACTCGCCGAGCCACCGGGTGCCGAGGACGACGTCGTACCCGGCCAGTGGCATGACGTAGAGGTCGGCCGGGAACGAATTGCCGTCGATGAGCAGGGGCGCGTCGCGGATGACGCCGGCGCAGGTGATCCGCTCGCCATTGGCGACCAAGGCTGTGAGGCGGGGGTGTTGGCGGAGGGGCAGACCGGAGCGCCGCGCCGCCTCCTCCGAGATGAAGTTGTGCGTGCTGCCGGAGTCGAGGAGGGCGACGAGGGACGCGGAGCC
The DNA here is from genome assembly GCA_029204045.2 of Tillandsia leiboldiana. Lineage (NCBI taxonomy): Eukaryota > Viridiplantae > Streptophyta > Magnoliopsida > Poales > Bromeliaceae > Tillandsia > Tillandsia leiboldiana. The sequence continues at coordinate 29,236,181 of CM055067.1, forward strand.
GAGTGCCACGGCGATCTGCATGGTGCCCGCCATGGGAACCCCAGCCACGGCCTGCAGGGAAAAACAGGGTGCCTCGGCGTCGTGCTCCGCGTCGCCCGCGGCGTCCGTGGCGTCCTCGATCTCCACGCCTTCAAGGAAGAAGATGCGCCGGCAAAATCTGTTATGGCCACGGGTATATTTTTCATCGCAATTAAAACAGAGGCCCAGACGGCGCCGTTCCGCCATTTCGTCCGGGGTGAGGCGCCTCTGATTGCCCTCGTCGCGACCCTGCTGGGCGGCCATCGGAGGAGCAGGGAGCGCCAGCAGCTGCTGTGGTCCCGGAAGCGCTGGCCGTGGCGCGGGGGCGGAAAGGAGGCCACGCTGGGGCGCCCGAGGGGAAGGCTGCACCGGCCGGTCGCTCGCCATCAACTCTACTTGTCGCGCCAGGCTCATGGCGGCTGCGAGCGTCTCCGGGTTGTGGATGCGGACGGCGTGGCTGAGCGGCGGCAGGAGTCCGCCAGTGAAGAGCTGGACGCGCTGAGCCTCATCAAGGCGGCCCGCGCGAGGCAGGAGGGCCTGGAAGCGATTGGAGTACTCCTCCACGGTCCCTGTACGCCGGCACTCGGCGAGCTCGAACAGCGGAGCCGAGCGGAGGGGAGGCCCAAACCGCAAGGTTAGGAGTTCCTTGAATCGCCCCCACGACGGCGTGCCCTCGTCCTCCTGGAGTTGGATGTACCAGAGTTGCGCGACGTCCTCCAAATTGTACGAGGCCATCCACACGCGCTCCTCCGCCATGGTGCGCTGTTGGCGAAAATAGGATGCGCACTTGTTGATGAAGAGCATCGGATCGGTCTTGCCGTCGTAGCGGGGAAATTCCAATTTGTGGAATTTTGGGGGGCGATCAAGATCGCGCGGCCCCTCCGGGCGGCCGCCGGCGCCGTTGTCCGACGACGAGGCCGACTTCTCCTTCATAGCCGCCATGTCGGCCTTCATGGTTGTCATCTCCGTGGTGATGGATTTCAACATCTCTATCACATCGGCGACGGTGGGATCGCCCATGGCTGTTGGCTGCGGGGCGGCAGTGGCGGAGGGCTGCGGCGGTGGTGGAGGGCTAAGGTGGTGGGCGGCGGCTTGGGTGGAGCGGGTGAGCTCTGATACCAGGTTGTCAAGGGCGTCGAATCCCCGACTGGCGGGACCGTGGCTACGTAGCTCGTAGCCGCCGGCCGTCTTCTTTGGTGAGGTTATTCCCCTCAACCGCAGGCTTAACAGAGAGAGAGAGAGAGATTAGGGATATAATTCTTGCTTAATTGATTGTCCCGCGATCACAAGCATATATGGCCACTGGCCCAACCTAAATGGAGAAGGCTCTCCTTGATTCTAAGGATTTCCAAAACAACCTACCTAAATGGAGAGGGCTCTCCTTGATTCTAGGGATTTCCAAACAACTTACCTAATCTAAGGAATTTTCAAACAACTTAACAACTTACCTAATCTAAGGAATTTCCAAACAACTTAACAACTTACCTAATCTAAGGAATTTCCAAACAACTTACCTAATCTAAGTTTCTATCTTTAGCCACTAGAGGCTAACCCATGCAGCGCCTGCCCAACGTGCTCCGCGCGCTCAGCCGGTCCGCGCCTGGCATATGTGCGTCCGCACATGACAGATTTCAAAATAAATTATGCTTCAGGATTCATGGGAAAAAAGTCATTAAACATTTTTGTCTTTCAAAAGAACTATTGGTAGTCAATCAATTTCAAAATAAATTATGTATTACTAATTTTGTTTTTTTCCTCCAAAATATAACAAAATTATAAGAAAGATCCACTTAATGGAGTGAAGTTTGCCTTCTTGGACAAACAAACCATAATCAGTTTGGGACTACTGCAAACAGAACAAAATATGTTTGACCAATAAAAGCCAAAAGTCTGACCAAAGTTAGAGCAGCAATAACAAGATGAAGACCAACCATGGCTGCCATGACCACCAGAAGTGAGATAGATGTAAGGAGCTTTTCAAAAGTTCTAAGCCAAGGATATACATCTATGTTCCACAGACACAGATACAGGGATACGGATACGACACGATACGGATACAGTGATATGGCAATTCCTAAAACTTCTAGATTACGATACGCGGTGTATAATTGAATAAAATATTATTTTAAATATATTTAAATATATGTTAATTATATGTAATGGTATATTGAGGACAATCAAAATATTTGGATAATATTAAGAAATATATTCTAATATATATTAACTTGTATTATTGTTCTACATATGTTCATAAAAAAAGATAATCAATCGTATGAAATAATAATTCAAGAAGTATCAACCAACTATCATATAACTTGATCAAATGATAATAATAAATATTCAGCCGCACGAACTAGATAATTAGACATTCAACATATATGTATATTTTATTAGGTTCTACTATATAAAATAGTAATAAAAGAAAATATGCTAACAATTTAATAGAAGAAGAAAAAAATCATTAGTTATGGTCTTTGTTGATTAGTACTAGGTTGACAAATTAGATGAAAGAAAGTAAAAAAGAAGCGGTAAAGGACTAAATTATAGCTTAATACTGTTTGGAGATAGAATGAGAGAGAGCGCTTTCAACCATTCAAGAGCAAAAAGACAAAAGAAATAACAAATTAAAGAGAGATAGACATTTTTCTCTCTTTTCCTTATTTCCAATAGGTTTTGGATGTGGGGCTTTTTGGAAAATTTTGAGTTACAATCATTTTAGACCCAAAAAAAAAATCCCGTCCCTATTCCCCCGTATTCGAGCCGTATCCAATATTTTTTTATTTTTTAAAAAAGCTGGATACTTCATTTCCGTATCGGACACATATCGGGTGCATATCCAGCGCGTATCGATATCCAATACGTATCCGATACGGGTATGACATAAAATTTAAAGTATCCATGATTCATAGATATACATACAAAGTATACGAGGGTAAAAATGTCCTAAGGGGGACAAAAGTTAACAATGTTAGACAACTAATCTATGAACTCAGTATATAGTAACTAACAATTTTAATGAAAGAAAAAAGGATTCACATGGGATTGCCAAAAAAATTAGGGTTATGCATGTAGATTTCTCTAAACCAAACAAGATCCGACAATCCCATAAAATGAAGGACAAAAATAAACCTATAAAATGAATGAAGAAAATAATGGCAATGGTGGGTTGTTCAGATTCAGCACCATTTGTATTGGTCAATGCCAAATGTGTCACACTGTAGGTCTTCCAACTTGATATAGTATATCTCGTTCGCATCCATGGTTTTTACAAAACAATATATATAATCATACCAACAATATACAACCAAGCTCCAAAAAATTAATTAAGTTGATAAATCTTCTGGTACTAGGTGCTGAAATAATCTTAATATAGTGTTCTGGTACTTTGTGGCCACACGGACGCATACAGTTAGCTGACCGATACATCTAGAGATGGTCGAGTCGGGTCGAGCCAGGGCCATTTTTGCACAAAATTAACGCGAAAACGAACTCAGGATGGCAATATCTATGAAACAGGAGCTTCCAGGAATTCGAGCACCCGAATCAGGTGTTTCGAACTCTCAGATGGAGTTTTCGGATGGTCCGAAACCTTGCGTGTTGGTGTATTGTTTCGGGCTATTCGGATAGTGATCCAGACGCAAAGTTCCGAGCACCCGAATATGGAATCAGGCGCCCGAAAATATCTGGATAGGCGTGGATCCGTATTGAGTTTTACGCTATTCCGCAGGGCCACCGTACCCCAACCTATTTTTCCCTATAAAAGGACTCTGAGGAGAAATTTTTTAACTTTTCTCCACATTCACCTAAGACCTTATCCTCTCCACCTGCCCCCACTTTCCTCCCTATGGCCATTGGAGAAGAAACCCAGCAGTAGCAAGAGCAGCACCAACAGAGGAGCTTGAGTAGCTTGGGAGCCCGTTTTGTGTTTTCTTTGGCTTCGGACCATGCGGGAGTGGATCGCACGCGTTGTGGGTGAGCGATCGAGCGGAGCTTGGGAGTTGATCTTCTGAGGGATCCAGGTAGGTTTTTACTTTGGGTTTTTGGATGATTTTTGGTTGGATTTTTGAGTTTTGAGCTCTCCTCCCTCAATGGACTTACAGTGACTTCATGCCCCAGTTTTCCTTTTGGTGGTTTTCTTCTTCCTGTGAACCTTGGGTTGATTGGAGCTACAGAGTTAGGAGTGGGTTGTGTTGGTGTTGAGCTGGGGACTTTCTGAGGCTTGGTGTTTTGCTTTGAGGTTGTCTTGGACTTGGCAAAGGAGCAAGCTTGGGCTTTGTAGTGTTCGTGAGCTTGGGGTTGTGCTGAAGCTCCAGTTAGCTTCCAGGCAGTGGATCGAGCTGCACCGACTTCCCTCCATGGTTGGATTAGGTGGATTGGATTTCATCAAAATTGATGAATTCCCTGCTATGTCTATTTTATTAGATGTTCAGCATGCTAGAATAAATATTATGATTTTTGGCAAAATTGATACTGCCTGTAAATTAGCATAAAATTATGTTTGGACCCCTGGACATTTTTAGTATGAAATAAGGAGTATTTGATACTAAAAAATTGATTAAAATAATATTTTAATCTACACTTTGATGCCCGGTTAAATATATGTACTGTTCTTGGACTTGGCTATTTTATTGCATTTTTCTCACCCTGGGTAGAGGGTTGTGAGTTGTCGGAATTGTGTAGGATGCATTTACGCTCGTGCCAGAGGGCCGAGTAGATTTTTGTTGCAGTCGATAGACTGAGTTTTAGTCAAGAATTTAAGTGTCGTGGCACGGGGTCGTGTCGAAAACTTGCTTACACGGTATGGCACGGTGCGTGCCGGCCCGTGCCGATGAGTGTTGGTCATAAAAAATACATGTGTACCGATACATAATGGTATGAAATATTTATTTTTCTTAGCAATAAAATTTTCTAATTGCTTATTATGTATCTTTATCAAATATTTTAAACTTTTTTGAGAAAATTACTTATTAATTTAAAGAAAAAAGGGTTTTAAGCTATGCCATCGACACGGTGGGTATATCGTGCCGATATCTTGTTGGCACAATACGACACGATGGATACGACCCGTGCCAATGGATACTTAAATCCTTGATTCTAGTGTCGAGAGTCGTCCAGGTTGACAGTGGTCCCGGGCCGTTCAGTGTTTTTCCAGCCTATGCCGTGGACATGTTGAGTTTGTGAGCTTGTCGACCTGGTTGCACGTTTGATTTGGATTAGCCATATTGAGCTCGACTGAAATGCGCTTTTCTCGACTGGGGTCACCCCCCCCCTCCCCCCGCCCCGCCCCGCCCCGCCCCGAATGCCGCTCCAGAGTTTGGCCTTTGCCTGGCGTCGATGCAGCCCGAGTAGGGCGACCTACGTTATTCCAGTCCCCTCTAGTGGGAGGCGGATGTGATGGTTGTAGGTTGGCGCAGATTTGACTGGACCTAATGTGGCAGTCATTGAGATTGGGTAAACCTGGAGCATCTTATTAGAGTAGATGCATTGTCACATCCCTTCTATTCTTTGAGCATAGTAGATAGAGGTATAGTAACTGTAGCTTCATTTCAGCTTTCACTTTCCTGTTGTTTAGCAGCAGTTTTACTTATGCCTCTATTAGACCTAGTGGATAGATCGTCGGTCTTGGTGACAATACCCACTGAAGACTACTTTCTTTATGTAGTTCTTACACCCGCTGTTGGTGCACTTTTTGTAGAGACTACTACACCCGTTCCAGCGCCAACGGTTGCACTTGATCGAGGTAAGGGAGTCGCGAGCTAGATCCCTACCCGAGTTCATAAGGACCTAGAACCGCCTTGGATAGTAGTCCTATACAGCCTAATTGATGTTTTGTACTTTATTTTCAGCTTTTTGGGAGATGTTTATGTATTTTTGGATATGTATCAGGCGTACAATGGATCATGATTTAGTTTATCGTAGTTTTAATTTAGCTCTGATATATCTATTTAGTATTGGTAGGTTCTATTTTTTACAGATTAGACGCTTCGCCTGTGCGGGATTTTCCTATATAGGTGGCGAATCTGTTGGCGAGCCCGGGTTCTCATCTGACCAGGGGCATGACACTTAACGTAGTGACAATTCTAAGGTATTACATAGACACATAAAGCCTTTAATACAGTGCCTTTAAAACTAGATTGACGAAGTTTGCCCATAGTATTGTCAAAATGTCTAATGGAGGAATAAATTATTAAATAAAAAACAAGAAGAAACATATAAGTGAAAAAACAAGCCAATGCTCAAAATCATAACACAAAAGAGCAATTCGCTTCATAATAAAACACAATATGCATTAAAGTTTCATACTAGATATAAAAAATGCCGATTTGATAGCATTACAAAGTTAAGAAACCAGGAGGTACAAACGATGGAAAAAATTAATTAATTAATCTATCCAAGAAGTAAAAATACTATAAAAGCCTTAGTAACAGGCTGATGCAAAATCGAATGTGGATAGGATTGATTTGTTTAGGTTTTAATTAATTTTTCTAATTTTCGGAATTATTTGGTTTGTTAATTTGTTTTTGTTGTTTTTTAAAATTTTTAAGATTTATCATATAGAATAAATCCCTAAAAAATAGGGATATAGTTTAGATATGTTCGAATTAGAAAAGATCCCTAAATCTGTGGGATTGTTTTAAATTAGAGTTATAGATTGACAGTTATAAATATAACCAATGCCTTGTAATTTGAAGGATGAGTTATGATGAATCAGCTTGGTGTTTATGATGATTTGACTGCGGTCGTAGTATTTTCTTCTTCCCTTTCTTGCTCGTGGCATTTTCTTCTTCCCTTTTCTTGTCGTGTACGCCGGCAAAATTCTTCTTCCAAAAAGGATTCTATCTTCTCTTTCTTTCCTCTTTCCTCATCTTATTTGTTCTTTCTCTATACTCTCTCAACTTTCCTTTTGATTTTTCTTCTAAATCCTTTTTTAACTTCAAAATTGATTTAAAATTCATTAATTTTAAAAAAAAAATTAAAACAAAATTGAAAATTAATCTATAATTTCAAAACTGATACAGTACAAATTAGGAAAACCCTAATGTATTTTGCTAGTGATGAGCCCAAAAATAGTTTAAAACCAAATTTAGAATATTTAAAAAATTTAGATTAATTTTCATATATTTTTAATTTTAAAAAAATTAATAAATTTTAAATCAATCTAAGAATTAAAGAAAAAGATTTAAAAGAAAAATCAGAAGGAAAGTTGAGAGAATAGAAAAGATAAAACAAATAAGATGAGGAAAGAATAAAGAAAGAGAAGATAGAACCCTTTTTGGAAGAAGAATTTTACCGGCACACGCGACAAGAAAAAGGAAGAAGAAAATACCACGACCACAGTCAAATCATAAACACCAAACTAATTCATCATAACTCATCCCCACTATATTTATAGTCGTCAATCAATAACCCTAATCTAAAACAAATCCCACGGATTTAGAGATTTTTTCTAATATGAACATATCTAAAAAAATCTAAAACATATCGCTAATTTTTAGTTTTTAGGAATTTATTCCATAAGACAAATCCTAAAAATCTTTAAAAAAACAACAACAAAAACAAATTAACAAATCGAATAATTCCGAAAATTAGAAAAATAAATTAAAACCTAAACAAATCAATCCCATCCACATTCGATTCTGCATCACAGGAAAGTGTTAATCGATTAGGCATCACAGGCAAGTGTCAATCTTCCAATAATTCTCAAAGTTGAAGTGGATTTACATCAAATTTCATCAAATTAAAATATGCCTATATGAGCCAATAAGATGTTACCTGTACTTTAGATGAAGCTGAGCTTGTTTTCTTCTGAAAACCACCATCCATCCCAAACTCTTGAAAGAAGTTTGAAGATTTTGGTGGTGCGACATGGCCAATCACTTGAGTTCCTCTAGAGCTGGTCTCGGCCGACGGCTCCACATACTCAAATCGGGAAGGGAAGGACAGGCCAGTTGATGTAGTGGAAGTAGCCAAGGATGTTAAAGCAGGGGCTGGTTCTTCAGGCTTCTGGTCATAGAGGCTTTCATTCGGCTACAAGTGATGACAGCCAAGGTTAATACATTCCTTAAACATGTTCAAAAAATCTTATCAAACAAACATTCAGCCAGATTATAAGGGCACAGTTGTTGACTGCACAACTACAAAGAAAATGTTGTTCATTTAGTACAAAAAAAAAAAAAAAAGACATGATTAATAGCTTCCTTATAGATCAAACAACATATGTTAAAACATAGACATTATGGCTGGGTCATAATATATGGAGTATTTCCATACAAACCTGAACATCTGAAATTGTGATTTTACTACCTAACCTTATAGTATATTTAATTTAGTTACCCCTAAGTAAGAACTGAACAGCCATTTTAACTTTTTTTAAAAATATTCTATAACCTACCAAAATATTCTGTTACTTCACAAAATATTCATCAACTTTTTTCACTTCTAATAAAACATGACTAAATTTTCTGAAATTAGAAGTAATGGGCAGCAAAATCAAAGATTTTCAAGTTCAAAGAGCAATTTGGATAGCGAAATCAAAGATTTTCAAGTTCAGAGAGCAATTTGGGTAGCAAAATCAAAGTTTCTCAAGTTCAGATAGCAATTTTAAGATGCTATATGGTTCAGGTAAAATCTATAAATTCTCCCAACTGAATATCATGATTGGAACCATACGATAGAGATATGCGGTTACAGAAACACCATTCCTAATGATGATAATAATATGGTTGCAATGAGCATCACTTAGTTAATAATATATAGCAATTAAGAGAGAATCAACCTTTGTAGTAAGCTTCCGTACACCAAGTCCCCCTGCCTTCCCTCCCGTCTTCTTTGCACCAATGGGCTTCTTGATTGTAGGATGAATGGGGGCTCTAGGCGAACGAACAACCTCAGGTTCAAGCTTCTCATTCATATTTTCTTTTGAAGCATCTGGAAGCTTAAGCTCAGGGAGGCCATTGGCAGAATTTGACACCTGAGGTGTAGCGACAGGCGATGACGGCAAACCATTATCATCCGGAGAGCTTTTAGCAACTTCCTTTGCTAGTATCTGCCTATACAGCTCAGCAGCTCTTGATGTATACTTTGCCTCTATTTTGCCACCATCCGTCCACCCATGCTGTTTAAAGAAGACATGTGCTCGGTTGTTGCCTCCAAAAGCCATCATCTTAAGCTGCTCTGGAGTCCAAGAATCTAAATTAGTTGACCTGCGAAGCACAAGATATTGTTATCAGATAAATGTGTAAAATTATATTTTAGATTAGACTAATCAAGGAATGGTTATACCCTTCCGGAGTGTATTAATGCATGGTACAGCCACACCCTATAAAACACAAATCAGTATAGATATGTCGGAAGGAAAAGTTTCAAGAAGCAATAAATAGAGAAACAGAAGTGTTAATGAGATTTTGCCAACTATAAATCTCAATTTCAATCTGATTACCCATATCAAATGAATCTCCAATCCAAATTTGAGTAAGTGGAAAGATCATCCCCATATAACTACATTTCAGGAAGCAAAAGCACTTTCTTCCAAATTAAAACACCTAGGCCATCATATTTCAGAAAAGAAGACTTACACCATCAGAGAAAATGATTTTAGAGACCGATGAAACCAGAAATTGTGCGAACCTTTTCTTATTTCTTTGTCCTAACTGATCTCCTATAAATAGGGATTGACTGTCCACATCTGATTAGGTTATGATAGGACTCCTATAACACTATTCTGGGAATACTAAATGCTTAGCGTTCAATTCATAAATGGACTAGCTTTAAATAAATTGTGTGCCACTTCGATAATGGAGGAAGTTTTGCATGTCCAGGATATCTTCTTCTATTTCAAGAAGGGATCAGATCAGCATTGATTTGATTTTCCATGTTTTCATTATTTATAATTTTTTTTACAACTTTTGATAAATCTCTATGGTTTAATTTTGAAGTAAAGACCATAAACTTGATAGAGCATTCAGACATCTATAAAACACACGATATATTGCATTAAGATAAAGTAGCATCGAGATGTACAGATCGATGCAACATGCTGGACCTACAACTCACATATGTCAAATCAGAATAACTACTCTCATGATATCTGAAAATGAAAATTCCCTCCTTCTCGAAGTCCCAGGATTCAACCACCGTCACCAAGTTAACTATTACAAAACACTAAGGCTGCATTTGATTCAGGTATAAGCTAGAACTGCTTATTCCAGGGATAGGCATAAGTTCAGGAACAAGCAGGAGCAAGACCAATTTTGCGTTTGAATGAAAATTGAGTTGTTCCTGGGAATAAGAAAAATAACGTTTGGATAGTTAGATTGGAATAGTGAGAATAAGAATAATTATAATTTTAAAATAATAATATTTTATTTATTTAATTAACATAAAAATATTAATTAAATAATAATTTAACTTATTTAATTAACTATTGCTAGATAACCCTAAATACTAATTGATAAAATAATTAACAATAATGAGTATTGTTAATAAATAATTTAATTAACTACAAATAATTTTATAAATTAATTAGTTAATTATCTAATAGTTAGATAATTAGTTAATAAAATAATTAGAGTAGTCAAAATATTAGATTAATTAAAAAGTTAATACAATAATTAAAATTATATTTACTTTAATTAGGCTTATTCTCAAGAAGGAACAAGCTTGTTCCAGAAAAAAAAGCTGGAACAGTGGCTCCAGTCTTATACCAACTTGTTCCAAAAAGACGAGAATTATTGTTCCCATCTATAACCAAACACGTTTGGGGAACAAGACTAGAACAAGCCCTTATTTCATGCCTTGCTCACCAACCAAACAGTGCCTAAGCAACTCTTCATGAACTACAAAATGAGTTCTCAATGTAAGCTTTGTAATCATAATACCAACACAGTTAACAAACTTAACTAGTAATATCCAGCTGAAATGAAACCACACATCAATCAACAAATAAATGTGCACTTGTGCAATCCATGTGGCGATAATACTACTGCAGCTGATGCATCTTAATCTATTGTCATATCATATCAAATATTCATGCACACCAATAGGCAGATTTCGACATAAACAATCACTAGTTCATGGACAAGCATATAGACAGATCCAACAATCAAATATTCTAAGTAATACAATTTGAACGGCAACCCACCATAGTTTTAATCCAATCAAGGAGATGAGATCTTAATCAGATGTGAAAGTCAAAAACATAAATTAAGCACGAAAGCCACCTAATTCTCTCAATTCAACGAGAAATGACAAAGGAACCAGTTACCTCACGAAGCTGATATGCACACCGAGGCTACGGTGGGCTGCAGAGCAATCGATGCAGAGAAAGATCCCGTACGTCACCGACGCCCACGTCGGGTTCTTCGCATTGCAATCGAAGCACATCTGAAAACCCCGAACACATCGAACAAAACCGAAACCCTAATTAGAAAACGGCGATCCACGACCCAATCAACCAGATCCGGGAGATGCCCCACCGGATCTGGAGATCCAGCGCCAGATCCAGCAAAAACCTAACGGAATCGAGAGAGAGAGAGAGAGAGAGAGAGAGAGAGAGAGAGAGAGAGAGAGAGAGAGAGAGAGAGAGAGAGAGGGCGATTGCGATTACCTTGTTCTCGGATTTGGCCTTGAGCTTCCTGAAGATGACGTTCTTGTCAGAGAAGCCATCGGTGGCGGCCATGGCGACAGAGATCGAGGTGGCCTCTCTCTTCTCCCTCTCGTTCGCTCTCTATGGGGAGCGGGATTTGAGGAGAGGGGTTGGGGGGGGGGGGGGGGGGGGGGGGGGGGGGAGAGAGAGGCTGAGAGAGAGGCACGAGGACCTGTCAGAGTGGAGCAATAATAAGAAAGGGAAAGAGGAACGAATAACCCGAGAGAAAGAAAGAAAGAGAGAGAGAGAAAGAAAGAGGAAGAGGGGTGAATTAGTCCGCACGATTTCTCCCTCTTTTAATGAAAAAATGGACCCGGGCCACCACGTCATCCACGGAGGCCAAAACCATCCACTGGACAAATGAACCGAGTTTAGGAGGTGTTTGATTTAGGTACAAAAAGAGATATCCTTTTTTATAGTCAAACAAAATGGAAATGAGAGGGGAATAGGGAGGAACACCTATTCCCCCCTTACCGGGTTGTCCAGGTAAAAATCGAGACAATCTGGTATCTAGGGGGATTTGGGTTCCCCCCTCCCCCCGAACAACCCAGAATATGCTTTTATATATATATATATATATATATATATATATATATTCTAGAATAGTAATTTTTGTAAATTTAATTTTAATCTAAAAAAATAATTTTGGTTAAAAACTAGAGTATTTGTGTTATATTTCGAAATACAAAAAAAACTTATTCCAAACAAGTCAATAGTTCTACCATATATATAAGATTTTTTTATACATAAACATGAACCTATCTCAATAAAAATCAAATACAACACCAGCAATTCTAGAAGTCCACTATTAAAAACAATGATTCTAAAATATTACAACTAAGATAATGAGAACATATATTAGAGTATAAAATAACTAAACAACTACATACATCACTGTACATCAATTTTGCATCATAACTAGATACAATTATATACATCACAAACCTATATACAAAAAGACTGCTCCAACTGCAATATGTACAGCAGTATAACCAAAGTAAAACGACGGGTGTCCTCTAGCTCGGGTACTTTGGTAGGAGACATATCTATCCCGCGGTCTCCTTATCTCGCTCATCAGCATTCGTTGAAAAATTTGAAATAGGGGCAACAAAAGAGGGGTATGAGAACTATATAATAATAATCCTCAGTGGGTAATAGCCGCCAACCACAACAACTTTCCCACTAGGTCAACTAAAAGCAAAATAGAAGAATAAGCTGAACTTCAGAAAAAATGGCAATAATAAGTTGTAATAAATCTACCACTATAATACCTCTGCTATGCTACAAAAATCTTTAAATCAAACTCTAGTGTAGTATGCATCAAATAAATATCACAAATCTCAAACATGCAGACTATCCCAATCACATCGATTGACCTACAAGTCCGATCAAGATCACGAAGCTCAAGCGTCAATAACATAATAGATATCCAAATAATAATAACAATCTGTTGAGACCAGAATTTTCTGCCACTTGAGAAAGCGACACGTGGCATTTACCATTGGCTAGGGGTCCCAGCCGATAGGGGTTCGAGTCGATAAAGAGAGACTCACGTCTCGTTTGAGACTAACCCCAAGGACGAAGGCGCCTAGCGCACGCCGTATTATCAAGCGAAGGCATCAATCGACGGGGATTGAAACTAACCTCAGTACAGAGGCCTTTAAGGAGTGATACATTATCGGGTGAAGGCATCGACCGATGAGAGAAGCAGTCGATGCAAACACTATTACATCGTTCAGTATCAATTGCGGTGTGAAGAAAGAGATCCGATGTAGAGTACCGGAGTTTCGGGCAGTGTGCCGACTCCACGGGGCAGCCTAGTACTGTGGAAATACCTTCAGCAGGTTCTAATTTCGTTTACAGGATGGTTCGGGTGGTCCCGGAGCGACGCGGAAGCTTTTTTGTAGAAAAGTGAGTTGGCGTCGGATTGAGAGCTTGCGGGTCGAGCATTGGTTTCATGGATGGGTTTGATGTGAGTTGATCCCTTGGGACATGTGTATTATGAGTTTACAGAGGTGTTCGGTTGGTTTCGGGGTGATGCGGAGGTCCCGAGGCGAGAAAGTGAGTTGACGGGGCATTTCGGAGATTTTCTGGCTAGTTCTGGAGCTTTTGGGTGGCTTGGTTCCGGAACCAGCCATTTGGTTCCGGAACCAGGGCCCGTGTACCGGTACCAAGTGGGTGGTACCGGTACACAAGCACAGAAAGTGCCCAGTTAGCTCGGTTTGGTGCACTGTAGCTTGAGGTATGGGCTTCTTCTGTTCCAACCACTCCATCGTTGATTTTTATACCCCGGCACATGCTCCCTCTCCACCCATCATTTCTTATCCCCTCCACCTTTTTCTTGCTGCCAGAGAAGAGAAAGAAGAGGAGGAAGTAGAGGGAGAAGAGAAGGTCTGTGAGCTTCGTGCTTGGTGGAGTTGACCCGGTCAACGTGCGCGCACGAGAGCACAATTGAGGTAAATTGATCATCGGAAATTATGGATTTGGATTTGTTTGTTCTCCTCTTGGGTTTTATTGATGGAATTGAATGGTAATTTGAGCTAATTTCCATCCTTGCTCCATTCTTGTGCTCTCGGGTTGAGGCAACAGGCTGGGATTACTGCGTAAATCCGCGGCACTGTGCAATGCTTGCATTCGTGTATTGGGTGATCGGTTTGTGCTGAAATTTTTGTGGTGGCCTAGCTGGGTGCTGTGGAGGTTGACTGGAGCTTCGTGGATTTTTTCGAGACGCGCAACGGCGCGCGTGCGCGCGAGAGGCGCAGTTCAGTTTTTCGTCAGATTTCGCCCGTTTCTTCACCGATTTCGGCGCGGCCTTCGGAAAGCATTTGAGGTGGGTTGGAATTTCTTCAAGATGTATGGAATGCCCTTTAAAGCTATTGAATGCATGTTGATCATGTTTAGCTTAATTATTTGTATAGCTGGTAAATCTGATAGTTGCCTAGAAAATTGTAGGAATACAATTGCAAGCCCCAGATATTTTTAGCATGATCTAGAAGTGATTTGACACTAGACTGCATGTTTAGTTGGCTTTATATTGGCATCTGAACCGTTTTAAAAATCGTCGGACCTGTTTTAATGAAAACTGGGTTTTGAAAAGAGTTTTAAAATATTGAGATCTTCCCGAGGGGTTGAGTAGGTTCAGAATGCATGTGTTCTCGTGCCAGAGGGCCGAGTGGATTTTTAGAGCATTATGAGATGACTTTCTAGTGTCATGAGAGAGTTTTGAGATACTTGAGTTCGCGGGGTATTGAGGATGTATTCCCTGATTGGGTTACTCTAGATCATGGGTCGTGTTCTGATTTAGTGGTGGAGATGGTTCTCCCACTTAGCCTTGAGAGTTTTGGGGGCTCTGGCAGATCGAGTCGTGGAGGTTTCCCGACTCAGCCACGGGGCGTGCATTATTAGATTGAGTCGTTGAGGGTTCTCCGACATAGCTGTGAGAGTGTTGGGCTTTCCTGTTCGAGTCGTGAAGTCTTTCTACGACTGCGTATGCTTGTTGAGCATTGAGATCCGATCTGTTTGATCGTGTATTTTAGCCTTGAGTCGTTGAGGGTTCTCCGACATAGCTGTGAGAGTGTTTGGGCTTTTCTGTTCGAGTCGTGGAGTCTTCCTCCGACTGAGTTATGCTAGTTGAGCATTGAGATCCGATCTGTTTGATCGTGGATTATAGCCTGCTGAGCCTGGCTTTTTATGCCAGTTATGAGATACTTGAGATACTTGAGTTCGGTGGGGTCGCTCCCCTCGAGCTACGCCCCGGGTGCGATGATGATACCGAGCCTGACGAGGCTGCGATGTGATTACTGAGATGGTCCTAGAGGGACACCCTACGTAAGTCCGTTCCTCCGGGATGTGCGGCAGTGGATGCCTACGTAAGTCCGTTCCTACGGGATGCGCGGCAGTAGATGAGCGCAGGCTTGATTGACTGGTCCAAAGAGGGACAATCATTGGGATTGGGTGATATGTGTGAGTGAATTTCATAGCCTGTTCATAGATGAGTTTTCCTTTGAGCATGATACTTGAGGCGTGTTAGCAGTAGTGGGTGTATGCATATCTTCATCATTTGTAGAGTTTCTTGAGCATGATGATTGAGACATGATAGCTAGTTCCTTTCAGCTTTTATCTATCTATCTATCTGCATACCTATCTGTTGTGCCTCCAGTAGACTTAGTGGGCATACCGTGGATATTGAGACGGTACCCACTGGGAACTACCTTTGCAGTAGTTCTCACACCCGCTGCGGTGAGAGGTTCCTGTGGTAGCTGTTCCGGCTTGGTTCGCGCGGAGGCAGCTGATCGAGGTGAGGACGTGGCCGTTTAGTTCCTTACCAGCACTGAGAGTCAGAGGTAGATGTACCTTGGGTATTTTATGACTCCACTTTTGTACTGGACATTATGAGAGATCAGTGAGGATTTCTTGTACTTTTGTAGCTGAGAGACTTTGTATTGAGATTTTTATTATATCAGATGTTCAGTGGATTTCTGTAGCTACTGGTTCTTTTTCAGCTCTGATACATTATAGCTATAGATCTGACTTGCAGGGTAGACGCTTCGTCTGTACGGCAGTTTCCGTACAGATGGCGGATCTGTTGGCGAGCCCGGGTCGCAGTTTCGACCCCGGGGCGTGACAGATTAGGGTGGTATCAGAGCCTAGGAATATAGGTCGTTGAGGACTTAGTGACCCTAGGCTATTGGTTGGACAGTAGGATGACTGTCGTGAGAGACGTGATTGTAGCGAGAGTCCTGATTGAGTTTGTACCTCCCCCGAGGGATTGGGGCGAGTGATTTTACATGTTTATTCTCTAAAGTGATTATGTTGGCTGCAGACAACATAATACTTTAGAACGGTTAACATGTTATAGACTTTCGCTTGATTGGGTCGAGAGTGTTTGTGGTTTGGTTGGCCATGACTGTTCTTCTTGTTGGCCCTGTGATGCCGTGCAGCGGCGAGGGCGTGTTTGACCTTGGATGAGGAGCCCGAACAGCGGGGGGCTGAATGGACAGAGCAGAGCGAGGTCTGCGAGTTACGGGCCCAGGTAGCTCAGTTGTTTAGGCGACGCGGCGCCAGGAAGAGAACACAGAGCGCGTGATGCGCATGTTTGAGCAGAGAGTATCGTTTGAGGTATCGCCGTAGTACCTCCAGCCGCGACATCGTCGACTTCGGCCCCGTTGGCACTGTGAGTAGTGCGGGAGCAGCGAGAGATTGCTGATTGATAGTCGTGCATCCGCCAGTTCCATCCCCTACAGATTTCAGGGCGGAGTTGGAACCTTGGGAGGCCGGGAACTGGATTGCTGCCATGGAAAAGTTAGCTGAGGACTTGTTCATCCAGGAGAAGCATCAGGTGCCCTTAGTTGCGCACGTTTGGAAAGGGACGCCGTGTGTTGGTGGCGTCGAGTCTGTCCCGTTGGACCATCAGGAGAGCGGTTGAGGATTTGGAGCGAGTTTCTATGATTGTTGAGCAGAGTGCCCCATGTCGCCCAGGATGAGGCCCAGGAGATTGATCATGTTTGAGAGGGGACTGCTTCGAGATGTTATCATTTTGGATATTCTCGACGAGCGACTTCAGATGCAGCGGTTGTGCATGCCCGATGGATTGACTGAGGTCTGTGATCATGTCCGAGAGGGACGGAGAGCGAGGGACTAGCTCCAGAGAGAGATGTCCAGTATCGCCTGATTTTGGGATAGTCGAGTGGATCGAGGTTGCCATGATTCCAGTCACAGGATCATGAGTCTCAGAGGAGACAGAGACTAGGATGTTCTCGACAGTCGAGGCACCAACAGCAGTATTCGTATGATTGTGTCTTTTGTGGTGAGCCGCATTCTTCACTATAGAGTGACTTCAGGATGAGGGCGATGTTTTTCATGTGTTTAGTCAGGACATCTTCAGGCAGAGGGTCCCAGAGTGGTGTTCTTGGATTTGCCGCCTGCGACGGCACCCCACTACCCCTTCAGGATGCAGCGGTTCATCCGACTTACCGGTAGGCTGATTGAGCCGAGATGCCGAGGCAGATTGAGCGATGGCCACCGGCATCTAGTGGATGAAATGGTGTAGTTGGTTGGAGGACGCCAGGATAGTGGAGCGCGTCTTACCAGGTGTGGTTTTCTTATGGTCATCGGAGTTAGAGCATGTTGATGCCAACACCGCTGGTGTGTGCGTTACTAGAGCAAAGATAGCTGCGTGTGGGCCGGAGGTGGGACTGTTGGCTTGTGCACGTGAGGATCAGGTTCCAGATCACGTATAGCACATGGATGAGTGTTGCCAGTCCTGCCAGTGCAGATAATACCTTGGATTTGATCCTAGAGTTGTTAGTCCTACATCAGCTCCGAGATGTTGATATAAGGTTGGATAGGGATTGGTTATCCCAATGTTGTGCTATCTTGGATTGTCGAGAGCGGACATGACCCTCCGTGGACCTGGCCAGGAGGAGTGTGGTTATAGAGGATGCTAGAGCACGGCAGAGGTTGAGTCGTGGTCGTGTCGCTTTGCTAGCGACGGTAGAAGAGGTGCCTACGGCGGCACCGGGACTAAAGGAATATCTTTATCGCCGTGTGATTCCGGACAGGAGTTTACCTGATCTGATGTTGAAGCCGCCGTTTAATGAGACTGAGATCGAGTTAGTGATCGACGTGGTTTTGGAAACCGCGTCGACTTCAGCATCATCACTTGGAGTATCACTCGTGAGACAGTGAGAGAGCTGTTAGCGCAGTTGCGAGAGCCGAGGGATCGAGGGGTCTGTGTGACCCAGTACCACGTCGTGGGGATACGACAGTGAGGATCCGAGAGATTGATATTTTGGATGTGTTACCACACCGTTGATGCACGGTGGTGATGCCACGCCGTTGATACACGGTGGTGATGCCACGCCGTTGATACACGGTGGTGATGCCACTGTCACGCCCCGGGGTCGAAACTGCGACCCGGGCCCGCCAAACAGATCCGCCACCTATGCCAACCTGCATAGGCGAAGCGTCCTACCTGCATAGAAAAGTACTATAACTAAACAGATATCAGAGCTATAAATAAAAATCTGCTGTAACTAAAATCAATCACTGTACAACTGGAAATAAAACAACACTGTCTGCCTCCCAAAATAATAATAATACAAAATCCTCAAGTACAAGCTCTAAACCCAACCGGGAGGTAACTCCAATATACAACAGTGTACAGTCTCTCAATACAAAATATCCTCACTACAATAGTCTCTCAAAAGAGGAAAAAGAAACAACTAATGCACTGATGATCTCCTCTGAAGGGTACCGCTACTCTCCAACGACGGGTAGGGATCTAGCTCGCGACTCCCTCGCACGATCAACATCCGCAGAGTCGGCAACACCCGCTAAGACTCTGCAAAACAAAGGAGAGGAGAGAAAAAGAGGGGGGAAAACCCCCAAAGGGTGTGAGAACTACACCAAAAAGGGAGTTCTCAGTGGGTACCACCGCCAGACCCGACGGTCTGCCCACCAAGTCCTCAAGAGACAAAAACTAACCCAAGTCATAAGACTGAAATGAGTAGGCTGGAGACTCTCGACAGCTACCCTGCCCCTAACTAAAGGCAAAAAGGGGGAGAACCAAACAGTGGTATGCAACCACTAGCACATGAAGTGCACCAACGACCCAATCAAGCTGACTGCCACATCTGGTCCAGTCAAACCTGCATCCACCTACAACCACCTCCCGCTGACAGGCAGGGATTACGTAGGGCGTCCAAACGGACTAGCTCGCTATCGAGTAGAGGATCATGCAGGCTATGGTCAAAATCCACGCTCTCTCCCAGAACGGATAGAATCATGATGCTCAACCTCTCACACGGCGGTCAAAGTACTCGCAACAACACGGGACCATCGTCAACCAGACGGCTCTCAACAATACTAGCACTGCTCTAAACTCAACTACCAGTCTGCACTCGGCCCCCAGGCACGAGTGTAACAATAAAAGTATTTGACCGAAATAAACTCAATCGAATGAACCGGTATAAAACCCGGTACTGCCTGCTCTGTCACCAATCTCCCGAACTCAGTATCTCCACTGTCCAAATGACCGGAACCCAACACGGTCTGACCGGCACCCGACACGGTCTGACCGGAACCCAACACGGTCTGACCGGAACCCAACACGGTCTGAAGCCTACTCCGGAGCGGCACTCGAGGGGAGCTACCCACACGAGTAAAGCATCTCTGTCATCAATGTCACCAGTATCTCTAAACGGCAGGACTTGATCATCAATCTGATCAAAGTGGGAAAACTCAACCACCAAGGAAAGACCCGACCTCAATCGGATGCACTAAACGATAAGTGGGAAACTCCATCCACTAAAGAAAACTGATACCCAATCAGGTGCATAGAGAAACATCCGGTCAACCGCCCAATATCCGCGGTTGCCGCAAAGCCCCACAACTAAGCCAACCTGTCCCAGACACGAAGTCCTGACTACCCTATCCAGACCCCTGCTCGAACCCGAGCAACACTGACCACTTGACTAGCAAAGGCGGAGAAAGGAAAAGCATGGTTTCTCCTAAGTCAAGTTCCCATAGGTAGTGCAGCAGTAAAAGATGGCCTAACTACATGACCATACAAGCATGCAAATGTCCTCAAGGAAATAAAGGGGGGGTAAAGCATAATAATAGATCCTTTAGGAATAAACAACATGCCGGAATCCCAAAACCAGATCTGTCCACAATTCAGGGTTCATCAACAGAATGATCATAATAACTCCTCAGAGTACAAATCCGCACATAGCTACGAAATCCTGTCCCAAAGCATAAACCAACCACATGAAAGGCTATGTGCTAACATGGCATGTTACATAATCTCATAGGGTAACATTATCCTAGGTAAGCTTACAATAGTCATCACATAGATGTCCAAGTCATGCAAGTCCTCAGTATACCTCATAAACACTATTCTTGCAATCATTATACAAATATCATTATCAAGCTTACCTACTTACCAACATAAACCATGTACCCTAAACATGCATGCATCAGTCATAGAGGGGTGACATCCCCACAAGTGCACTTATATTTACCACAACATATTCATTGCCTTAAACAGTTACTGATAATAAGCTTACCCACCTGAAGCGCTTAAACCAAGGCAAACCTGAAGTCGGTGAAGTGGGTAGACGCCCAGGGTCCAAAATCTGCCAACATAACACCCTCGGTACAAGTCGCGCAAGCCTTGGCTCCAAACGACTGAAAACACCCCTGAGTACATCAATAAGGCTCAACATTACACTTTTATTCCAAAATTAACCAAGTATACACAATCTGAAAATCAGTCCCAAAGTCGTGCTTATTTCACCTGCCGAAAGTGCCCAGAAAAATCCCATAAAAATACCACAGTAATCCTCGCGTCGATACCTTCGAAACGAGTACCTGCACGTCCAATTCCGAGCCCCGTAGGCCGAGTTACAAATTCCACAGTACAGGTGCGCAAAACCACACAGCAACATAACTGTAATTCCATTTACAGATAAGGGGAAGAACATATACCTTCGGGCAAAACTCAGAAAAATCCAATAAAAATACTGTGATATTCCTTGCGCCGAGTAGATGAAAAAAGTGTATAAGCACGTCGTCAAACGATGCCCCGTTGCGGAGATAACGCCGAAATACCAAGCCGCTGTCCAAATCTCCTTCACAGAAATGGGGTCACAGTAAGCTCGAACAAACACCTCGAAAAGCGTGAAATGAGGGAAAGCTGAAAATACCAAGATCGTAGATCTGTCCGTCGCAAATCCAGCGGCGAAGAAAACACTCGAAAAGGTGGTCGGAGTAGGCCGGGGGAGCTCGCGCACCAAAACGCGACGAAGGGGAACCCAAAAGGACGAGCGTCGCGCCGCACCGTAAAAATATAAACCTCGATAAGCGTGCCACCAAAAATCCCAAAACTTTGCAGAAGGATGCAGCCAAACTCGAGGATCATCTTTGCTGAAGGCACCCAGGCGAGAGGAGGCTCGGAAATGGCGGAAAAAGGGGAAAGAAGGAGGCTCGGATCGCTTTTATAGGCTGCAGAAACAATTGAAGAAATACCGGATATGTCCCCATTTCCGGGCGCAGGGGATTTTCGGGCGCGCACTGTAGCAGCCCGAAATCCCCGCGCGCGAGCACTGTAGCCGCCCGAATCCGCCCTGGGCCTCCACGTTGCCCGCCAAACAGGCGACAGCAACACCAGCCGCTCCCCGCGCGACACGTGGGGCCCCCAGACGCCGACACGTGGCCGCCCCAAGCGCGGGAACACCCCGTCAACGCGCCCACGTGCGCTCTGCGCCCGCCGCCTGCGCCTCTGTGCGCACGCTTCCCGAGGCGCCCACAGGTGCACCGTGGACCGGGTGCACGTGGACCGGCCAACCGGTGCGCGCCACGTGTCCCCCCACCGGTCCACCGTACACCCGCCTTTCCCGTGGACCACGCCCGCTGCGCCGGCCCAACCGGGAACCGCCACCTGGCCCGCGACCGGTGCACGCCTCCGCGGTGGACCGCGCACCCGCCAGAGCCTGCTCCGCCGCGCTCCGCCGCTGCCGGCCGCCGCGCGCCGCCGCCGCCGGTGCCGGAACAGTACCCTTGCCTCGAAAAAACGTGCCGAATCACCCGGACTCCGGAAAAAAGCAAGTGAATAGTCCATTTTCATCGTTTTCGCGCGCTGAATCCAAATCCGAAGTCCAATTTGCCAAATTCCAACTCTAAAAATTGCCGAAGGCATCCGGGAAGATGTTCCTTGATCCAAACTTCGCGCTGGGTCCAATTTTAATATCCATGACGCGCGAAACCACTTCTGGAGCTCCGACGGAGTCCACCGATCACCCACGTGATCCATTAACACACTGAGCCCCACACTAATGTCCAATTGGGGCACAAATTCCACCAACACGCCACATAGGCCTCCGGGAGCTGTAGATGAACCAGTAATCTCGTCGTGGGGATCCAGGTCCTCACATCCTCCCCCACTAAGGAAAGTTTCGTCCTCGAAACTAGCTCAAATCCCCCAAGAGTCACAAATACCACGGGTAGGTATCCATCAATAACGCCTCCAGCTCCCGAAACATCACTCACTCCCCGTGATTACTCCCCAACAACCACAACAACAAGTACGGCATGGCCCGATATGCGATTTTCTCAACTCTCGAGCCAGAAATCGCAACGGGCGTCCCTCGTACTCCAACAATCACAGATCTCAAAAGGGGCAAGTCAATCACGGGCGAGGGATCCAAAAGCAAAACACTCCTGAGCTGAGACGTGAAACAACACAGAGGCTCCATTAAGAGCCGGGGGAAACGGAATAACCATCCGCGCAACACGCACCAAACCACCTCCTGGTGTCAACTCAACCAGGACCTCCCGAAGTATACCCACAGATTCATCCTATGAGGAAAAGGATCCAATAAGCTGGGGTCTTCACTCGGTTACATCCGATCCAAAATCACCCGAGTGGCCTACTCAACCACGAGCTACCCTCAAAAGGGATCCTCAAGAGACACAATCTCAATCCACGGTTGGACACTCAACAAGCCAACATAACCCCGACAGACCCACGGGTCGAAAGGATGCCCTGACGGGGACCAGACCGTCAGTGAACGAGAGTGAGAACTGGCTCGAAAGGCGATCATAATGCGGATGCCCAAACTCGCGGTCAAAAAATCCCAAACCAGCAACGACAATCCGCGAAAATCCCACTCAAGATGCTGAGTAATCAGAACTGATAGCCAAGCCGGCATGGCCTACGCCCAGGTATATCAATCCAAGCTGGAAATAAAGGACGTACAGAAAGGCTCAACTGTGGAATCCAAGCTGCCTGCCATAACACTCATAGGGTTGGACTAATGGAGTGTGGACCGAAGATCCACCCACGGTAACTCTACCGCCACAATGGGAGGCATCACTAAATCACACAATTCCATCTCCCAACACAGGAAACACTAGCATTGGCGCTAATATCAGGCACATTATCCATTGGCCATGCTCTCTCGGCACCGCCAAGTCTAGAAGCTCCTCACCTCAAAAATGAAAGTTGGTCTCAGTCAACTTGAATAACATCCATTAGGTCGGGTTCCACCGCCGCCCCTACGGCTCGAACAAAGCGACCCAAGAAGGTATGCTTCTGCAGCTACAACTTGTACCTCAATAACTTGGCATACCGCTTCATCCACACGGGCATGGTAGCACATCCACAAAGTGCTCCTCGTGCTCCAAGTCACTCTGGGAGTAAATCAAAATATCCTCGGAAAACACCACTCCCAGTCCGTCCAAGTACAACTGGGACATACAATCCCTCAGATCTTGAAGTCCACAGGGCATTCGTCATTCCATTGGGCCTCGCTAACAACTCATAATGCCACCACCGTGTCCAAAACGCCATCTAGGCGAAGTCCTCGGCTGTCTAACTCCAAGTGGGTACTCGCATCATACACCAACTGCCGGAGTATAATTCCATCATAAGGTCCTGGATACCATAAAAGGACCCTCACATTCGTGTATCGATGACGTGGCATCACCACTGTATACCAACGACGTGGCACTAGGTCAAACAGACCCCTCGATCCATCGGACCCTGCAACAGTGCCATCGGGTCTCTCTCAGCTCTACCGGCGATATCCAATGAGGTGCTGTCCAAGGTGGCGCGGTTCCTCGAACCACGTCAAACGCAATCTCTATCTCCCTAACCGGCGGCATTACCAACAACTAAGGTGAAATCACACACGGGATCTCGCGGGCAACAGAGATATCCCTGAGTCCCGGTGCCGCCGTAAGCACCTCTCACCCTGTCGCTAAAACCAGAGTGCTCAAACAACCCCAACGAGCATGCCTCCAATTGCCCGCCTTGCCGAAGATCAAAGTCCTCTCTTGCCGCAGTCGAACATCCTGTGGCATAGTACCCAACAATCTCAAGCATAAGGTCAAAACACCTAATTGCTATAATTTCCAATAATTCTGCCGGTATCTCGCGGTCTCGGCCGCACTGGACATGATCCAAAAGCCTCCTCCACGTGCACAACAACAACAGGAACCTGTACCTCTAGTGCACGTGGTAACAAATCTGCCTCTAACCCATGTAAGAGTGGAACATGCTCTAACTCCGACTACCGTGGTGAAATCCCACCTGCGACACTCAATCCACTACCGTGGCGCCCTCCACCAGGGCGGCACAGATTCATCCGCTCAAAGCAGGTGGTTGTCGCTCAATCTGCCTGAAAATCAGGGCTATCACTAGGAAGCACGACCTCTGTCTCTGATCACATTGAGGCGACGAACAAGATCCTCCGTAGATAACAAATCCACGCTATCGCTGCGCCACTCAAATAAAAATACTGATGTTGCCTTCGGGGTCCACCCGACCTCTGACATCTCGGGAACTCGTTATCCAGGAAAAGAAATTAGACATGCCCCTGCCGGCCGATCTGTCCTCCATCATCCGGCGCCAAGCGCCAAAATCCAGAACTCACCTCTGGCGGCTGATCCCTATCCAAAGGAACTGCAATGCCACGCTCCATACATAATGCCTGCTCCAACGAGGCGTCTAAATCTACAATAGAGGGACTGAATAACAGAAAGGTGTCCTGGCGCAATCCACTCCCAGTCTCATATATCCTATGCGCCTCGTCCCTCGAATCTGGAGCGCGCAGTTCAACAACTGTATACACTCACAAGCACAGGGAGGCTCTCAATTAATCACTCCATCACCACCAGCCGCGACTCTGCCTCCAAGGGCTCCAAACTCAATCTTACGAGTCGGGGTGGTTCATCTGCCAAATATGGCTCAATAGGTCGATCATGTCCCACAGCTCACCAGCTGTCAACCATCCACCCTGCCTCGGTGCCTCGACACTAAACATTGGCACAGAGGGGGCTACTCAGTGCTCCGACAACTGTGTCACCAAGACCAGCTGCTCACTCTGCCGCTGATACGCTTCTGACAATCCTGTCATCTGGGTCCGGGGTTCTCTGACCTCAATCCGGGTATCCGGCCCAAAACCAACTACTCAAGCTCAACAGCTATGACAGGATGCACACGGGTCAAAACCCAGCATCGGGGAGACACCGCTCGCCACGACGAAACAACAAAACAGCACACAACAACACTCGACCCAATCCAGCGAAAGTCTAAAGCATGTCACCCGTTCCACAGCATTATGTTGTCTGCAGCCAACATAATCACTTAGGAGAATAAACATGCCAATCACTCCTCCCGTCCCTTGGGAGAGGTATAAAACTCAATCAGGACTCTCGCTAAAAAAATCACGACTCTCACAAGGTCAACCAAGGGTCAAACCATAAGTCTAGGGTTTCTAAGTCTACCATGACCTATAACCTAGGCTCTGATACCACTCTAATCTGTCACGCCCCGGGGTCGAAACTGCGACCCGGGCCCGCCAAACAGATCCGCCACCTATGCCAACCTGCATAGGCGAAGCGTCCTACCTGCATAGAAAAGTACTATAACTAAACAGATATCAGAGCTATAAATAAAAATCTGCTGTAACTAAAATCAATCACTGTACAACTGGAAATAAAACAACACTGTCTGCCTCCCAAAATAATAATAATACAAAATCCTCAAGTACAAGCTCTAAACCCAACCGGGAGGTAACTCCAATATACAACAGTGTACAGTCTCTCAATACAAAATATCCTCACTACAATAGTCTCTCAAAAGAGGAAAAAGAAACAACTAATGCACTGATGATCTCCTCTGAAGGGTACCGCTACTCTCCAACGACGGGTAGGGATCTAGCTCGCGACTCCCTCGCACGATCAACATCCGCAGAGTCGGCAACACCCGCTAAGACTCTGCAAAACAAAGGAGAGGAGAGAAAAAGAGGGGGGAAAACCCCCAAAGGGTGTGAGAACTACACCAAAAAGGGAGTTCTCAGTGGGTACCACCGCCAGACCCGACGGTCTGCCCACCAAGTCCTCAAGAGACAAAAACTAACCCAAGTCATAAGACTGAAATGAGTAGGCTGGAGACTCTCGACAGCTACCCTGCCCCTAACTAAAGGCAAAAAGGGGGAGAACCAAACAGTGGTATGCAACCACTAGCACATGAAGTGCACCAACGACCCAATCAAGCTGACTGCCACATCTGGTCCAGTCAAACCTGCATCCACCTACAACCACCTCCCGCTGACAGGCAGGGATTACGTAGGGCGTCCAAACGGACTAGCTCGCTATCGAGTAGAGGATCATGCAGGCTATGGTCAAAATCCACGCTCTCTCCCAGAACGGATAGAATCATGATGCTCAACCTCTCACACGGCGGTCAAAGTACTCGCAACAACACGGGACCATCGTCAACCAGACGGCTCTCAACAATACTAGCACTGCTCTAAACTCAACTACCAGTCTGCACTCGGCCCCCAGGCACGAGTGTAACAATAAAAGTATTTGACCGAAATAAACTCAATCGAATGAACCGGTATAAAACCCGGTACTGCCTGCTCTGTCACCAATCTCCCGAACTCAGTATCTCCACTGTCCAAATGACCGGAACCCAACACGGTCTGACCGGCACCCGACACGGTCTGACCGGAACCCAACACGGTCTGACCGGAACCCAACACGGTCTGAAGCCTACTCCGGAGCGGCACTCGAGGGGAGCTACCCACACGAGTAAAGCATCTCTGTCATCAATGTCACCAGTATCTCTAAACGGCAGGACTTGATCATCAATCTGATCAAAGTGGGAAAACTCAACCACCAAGGAAAGACCCGACCTCAATCGGATGCACTAAACGATAAGTGGGAAACTCCATCCACTAAAGAAAACTGATACCCAATCAGGTGCATAGAGAAACATCCGGTCAACCGCCCAATATCCGCGGTTGCCGCAAAGCCCCACAACTAAGCCAACCTGTCCCAGACACGAAGTCCTGACTACCCTATCCAGACCCCTGCTCGAACCCGAGCAACACTGACCACTTGACTAGCAAAGGCGGAGAAAGGAAAAGCATGGTTTCTCCTAAGTCAAGTTCCCATAGGTAGTGCAGCAGTAAAAGATGGCCTAACTACATGACCATACAAGCATGCAAATGTCCTCAAGGAAATAAAGGGGGGGTAAAGCATAATAATAGATCCTTTAGGAATAAACAACATGCCGGAATCCCAAAACCATATCTGTCCACAATTCAGGGTTCATCAACAGAATGATCATAATAACTCCTCAGAGTACAAATCCGCACATAGCTACGAAATCCTGTCCCAAAGCATAAACCAACCACATGAAAGGCTATGTGCTAACATGGCATGTTACATAATCTCATAGGGTAACATTATCCTAGGTAAGCTTACAATAGTCATCACATAGATGTCCAAGTCATGCAAGTCCTCAGTATACCTCATAAACACTATTCTTGCAATCATTATACAAATATCATTATCAAGCTTACCTACTTACCAACATAAACCATGTACCCTAAACATGCATGCATCAGTCATAGAGGGGTGACATCCCCACAAGTGCACTTATATTTACCACAACATATTCATTGCCTTAAACAGTTACTGATAATAAGCTTACCCACCTGAAGCGCTTAAACCAAGGCAAACCTGAAGTCGGTGAAGTGGGTAGACGCCCAGGGTCCAAAATCTGCCAACATAACACCCTCGGTACAAGTCGCGCAAGCCTTGGCTCCAAACGACTGAAAACACCCCTGAGTACATCAATAAGGCTCAACATTACACTTTTATTCCAAAATTAACCAAGTATACACAATCTGAAAATCAGTCCCAAAGTCGTGCTTATTTCACCTGCCGAAAGTGCCCAGAAAAATCCCATAAAAATACCACAGTAATCCTCGCGTCGATACCTTCGAAACGAGTACCTGCACGTCCAATTCCGAGCCCCGTAGGCCGAGTTACAAATTCCACAGTACAGGTGCGCAAAACCACACAGCAACATAACTGTAATTCCATTTACAGATAAGGGGAAGAACATATACCTTTGGGCAAAACTCAGAAAAATCCAATAAAAATACTGTGATATTCCTTGCGCCGAGTAGATGAAAAAAGTGTATAAGCACGTCGTCAAACGATGCCCCGTTGCGGAGATAACGCCGAAATACCAAGCCGCTGTCCAAATCTCCTTCATAGAAATGGGGTCACAGTAAGCTCGAACAAACACCTCGAAAAGCGCGAAATGAGGGAAAGCTGAAAATACCAAGATCGTAGATCTGTCCGTCGCGAATCCAGCGGCGAAGAAATCACTCGAAAAGGTGGTCGGAGTAGGCCGGGGGAGCTCGCGCACCGAAACGCGACGAAGGGGAACCCAAAAGGACGAGCGTTGCGCCGCACCGTAAAAATAGAAACCTCGATAAGCGTGCCACCAAAAATCCCAAAACTTTGCAGAAGGATGCAGCCAAACTCGGGGATCATCTTTGCTGAAGGCACCCAGGCGAGAGGAGGCTCGGAAATGGCGGAAAAAGGGGAAAGAAGGAGGCTCGGATCGCTTTTATAGGCTGCAGAAACAATTGAAGAAATACCGGATATGTCCCCATTTCCGGGCGCAGGGGATTTTCGGGCGCGCACTGTAGCAGCCCGAAATCCCCGCGCGCGAGCACTGTAGCCGCCCGAATCCGCCCTGGGCCTCCACGTCGCCCGCCAAACAGGCGACAGCAACACCAGCCGCTCCCCGCGCGACACGTGGCGCCCCCAGACGCCGACACGTGGCCGCCCCAAGCGCGGGAACACCCCGTCAACGCGCCCACGTGCGCTCTGCGCCCGCCGCCTGCGCCTCTGTGCGCACGCTTCCCGAGGCGCCCGCAGGTGCACCGTGGACCGGGTGCACGTGGACCGGCCAACCGGTGCGTGCCACGTGTCCCCCCACCGGTCCACCGTACACCCGCCTTTCCCGTGGACCGCGCCCGCTGCGCCGGCCCAACCGGGAACCGCCACCTGGCCCGCGACCGGTGCACGCCTCCGCAGTGGACCGCGCACCCGCCAGAGCCTGCTCCGCCGCGCTCCGCCGCTGCCGGCCGCCGCGCGCCGCCGCCGCCGGTGCCGGAACAGTACCCTTGCCTCGAAAAACGTGCCGAATCACCCGGACTCCGGAAAAAGCAAGTGAATAGTCCATTTTCATCGTTTTCGCGCGCTGAATCCAAATCCGAAGTCCAATTTGCCAAATTCCAACTCTAAAAATTGCCGAAGGCATCCGGGAAGATGTTCCTTGATCCAAACTTCGCGCTGGGTCCAATTTTAATATCCATGACGCGCGAAACCACTTCTGGAGCTCCGACGGAGTCCACCGATCACCCACGTGATCCATTAACACACTGAGCCCCACACTAATGTCCAATTGGGGCACAAATTCCACCAACACGCCACATAGGCCTCCGGGAGCTGTAGATGAACCAGTAATCTCGTCGTGGGGATCCAGGTCCTCACAGCCACGCCGTTGATACACGGTGGTGATGCCATGCCGTGGTATACGGCAGTGATGCCGCGTTGTGAGTGCACAACGGTGAGAGTGCTGTGACGATTCGAGCACAGTTAGATTTGGATCGTGTTGGGTTGATGCCTTGCGGGACATAGAAGGCTTTGTGGAACCCTACAGCTGAGGGCTGTGCCAGATAGGGTCTGAACCCGATATAGACATTTTGAGCTTACAGTGAGGTCAAGCGGATTGACTAAGGCCCTGCGGCCTTTTGGATTTGAGGACTTGTGTGTTCCGGCGGTACTTGGACCGGGCTGTAGAACCAGTGTGAGTTTGAGCTCTACAGTGAGTTGCCGTGCCAGTGGTTGGTTAGTTATATACTTGGGATTTATTTCCGAGGTGACATAGAGCACGAGGAGCACTTGAGGATATTGCTGCAACTTCGGGGAGAGAAAAGTTGTTGGTTGCCAAGTTGAGAGAGTTGTGCTTGACTTTGAAAGGTTCTGTGGTTAGGCCAGGTGTTTTCAGCTGCAAGGGTGACAGTGGACCCGACGAAGGGTGTTGCCGTTTGGGTTCGGCTTAGACCCACGATAGTGACAGAGGTCCAGAGTTGTGGATTAAACAGTGCCAGCTTAACTTTGAGGAGTTCAAGCTGTGGATGGTATTAGCATTATTGTGAATAGTTGCTTGAGATAGAGAGAAATTTGAGATATCTATCGATCCTAGAACCTGAGGTACTGGGTTACTCAGAAAGAATTTGATTTGAGGCAATGCCGGTGGATAGAGTTATTAGGGATGTATGTTTGAGCTTACAGTAACATCCCGACCAAGCCAATGTGGTCGCAGCTGCCTTGAATAGGCGAGCGGTGCAGTTTTGGTGTATGATGGTTACTCAGCAGATGCCGCTGAAAGAGTAATTGAGATTAAGGAGGTGTTCCCTGAGAATGTGACAAAAACTTGTGTTTTGGACTCGTAGCCCACTCCGTTGGACAGGATTGAGAGGGAACTTCTCAGTGAATGCAGCGGGAGTACTGAAGTACAAGGACCGCATCTGTGTGCCCGTGGATTCCGAGATCCGAGAGCTGATTTTGAGAGTTAGGGGCTGAGTGTTGTTCCCGATGTTGGACTTCTTACCCTGTAGATGGATGTAAGAATGCTTTTGTGAAGCTCTCAGCATTGTGGTTGCTAAGGAGCAACGGAAAAGTTATGCCAATTGGAAGCAGGGAGTTTTGGTGACTTTTGTGAATCACTATCCGCAGAAATGTGTAGATTTGAGTTTTCGCGGGAAGTTGAGTCAGCGAATTGTTGGCATATTCGAGGAGTTAGAGCGCATTGGATCAGTTGCTCACCGATTTGCGCTACCGCCATGAATTGGCAAGTACCCACGAGGACGTTGGTGTATCCGTTCTGAGGGAAGTGTGGATTTGGATTCCTTGCATGATTTGGACTTCGTTTCTTTGGAGTCAGACGAGGACTTGGGCTATCAGGAGTGACCGGTGCGAATTCTTGCTCGAGAGACGAGAGAATTGCGCAACCGGATCTTACCTTTGGCAAAGGTCCAGTTGAGCCGTCTTGATGAGACAAAGGCTGCTTGAGAGCCTGAGGATGAGCTGAGAGTTCATATCCCCACTTATTTGAGTCACCCTCCTGAGTTTTGGAGTTTTTGGGTTTCGAGGACGAAACCGTTAAAAGGAGGGGAGAGTGTAGAGTACCGGAGTTTCGGGCAGTGTGCCGACTCCACGGGGCAGCCTGGTACTGTGGAAATACCTTCAGCAGGTTCTAATTTCGTTTACAGGATGGTTCGGGTGGTCCCGGAGCGACGCGGAAGCTTTTTTGTAGAAAAGTGAGTTGGCGTCGGATTGAGAGCTTGCGGGTCGAGCATTGGTTTCATGGATGGGTTTGATGTGAGTTGATCCCTTGGGACATGTGTATTATGAGTTTACAGAGGTGTTCGGTTGGTTTCGGGGTGATGCGGAGGTCCCGAGGCGAGAAAGTGAGTTGACGGGGCATTTCGGAGATTTTCTGGCTAGTTCTGGAGCTTTTGGGTGGCTTGGTTCCGGAACCAGCCATTTGGTTCCGGAACCAGGGCCCGTGTACCGGTACCAAGTGGGTGGTACCGGTACACAAGCACAGAAAGTGCCCAGTTAGCTCGGTTTGGTGCACTGTAGCTTGAGGTATGGGCTTCTTCTGTTCCAACCACTCCATCATTGATTTTTATACCCCGGCACATGCTCCCTCTCCACCCATCATTTCTTATCCCCTCCACCTTTTTCTTGCTGCTAGAGAAGAGAAAGAAGAGGAGGAAGTAGAGGGAGAAGAGAAGGTCTGTGAGCTTCGTGCTTGGTGGAGTTGACCCGGTCAACGTGCGCGCACGAGAGCACAATTGAGGTAAATTGATCATCGGAAATTATGGATTTGGATTTGTTTGTTCTCCTCTTGGGTTTTATTGATGGAATTGAATGGTAATTTGAGCTAATTTCCATCCTTGCTCCATTCTTGTGCTCTCGGGTTGAGGCAACAGGCTGGGATTACTGCGCAAATCCGCGGCACTGTGCAATGCTTGTATTCGTGTATTGGGTGATCGGTTTGTGCTGAAATTTTTGTGGTGGCCTAGCTGGGTGCTGTGGAGGTTGACTGGAGCTTCGTGGATTTTTTCGAGACGCGCAACGGCGCGCGTGCGCGCGAGAGGCGCAGTTCAGTTTTTCGTCAGATTTCGCCCGTTTCTTCACCGATTTCGGCGCGGCCTTCGGAAAGCATTTGAGGTGGGTTGGAATTTCTTCAAGATGTATGGAATGCCCTTTAAAGCTATTGAATGCATGTTGATCATGTTTAGCTTAATTACTTGCATAGCTGGTAAATCTGATAGTTGCCTAGAAAATTGTAGGAATACAATTGCAAGCCCCAGATATTTTTAGCATGATCTAGAAGTGATTTGACACTAGACTGCATGTTTAGTTGGCTTTATATTGGCATCTGAACCGTTTTAAAAATCGTCGGACCTGTTTTAATGAAAACTGGGTTTTGAAAAGAGTTTTAAAATATTGAGATCTTCCCGAGGGGTTGAGTAGGTTCAGAATGCATGTGTTCTCGTGCCAGAGGGCCGAGTGGATTTTTAGAGCATTATGAGATGACTTTCTAGTGTCATGAGAGAGTTTTGAGATACTTGAGTTCGCGGGGTATTGAGGATGTATTCCCTGATTGGGTTACTCTAGATCATGGATCGTGTTCTGATTTAGTGGTGGAGATGGTTCTCCCACTTAGCCTTGAGAGTTTTGGGGGCTCTGGCAGATCGAGTCGTGGAGGTTTCACGACTCAGCCACGGGGCGTGCATTATTAGATTGAGTCGTTGAGGGTTCTCCGACATAGCTGTGAGAGTGTTGGGCTTTCCTGTTCGAGTCGTGGAGTCTTTCTACGACTGCGTATGCTTGTTGAGCATTGAGATCCGATCTGTTTGATCGTGTATTTTAGCCTTGAGTCGTTGAGGGTTCTCCGACATAGCTGTGAGAGTGTTTGGGCTTTTCTGTTCGAGTCGTGGAGTCTTCCTCCGACTGAGTTATGCTAGTTGAGCATTGAGATCCGATCTGTTTGATCGTGGATTATAGCCTGCTGAGCCTGGCTTTTTATGCCAGTTATGAGATACTTGAGATACTTGAGTTCGGTGGGGTCGCTCCCCTCGAGCTACGCCCCGGGTGCGATGATGATACCGAGCCTGACGAGGCTGCGATGTGATTACTGAGATGGTCCTAGAGGGACACCCTACGTAAGTCCGTTCCTCCGGGATGTGCGGCAGTGGATGCCTACGTAAGTCCGTTCCTACGGGATGCGCGGCAGTAGATGAGCGCAGGCTTGATTGACTGGTCCAAAGAGGGACAGTCATTGGGATTGGGTGATATGTGTGAGTGAATTTCATAGCCTGTTCATAGATGAGTTTTCCTTTGAGCATGATACTTGAGGCGTGTTAGCAGTAGTGGGTGTATGCATATCTTCATCATTTGTAGAGTTTCTTGAGCATGATGATTGAGACATGATAGCTAGTTCCTTTCAGCTTTTATCTATCTATCTATCTGCATACCTATCTGTTGTGCCTCCAGTAGACTTAGTGGGCATACCGTGGATATTGAGACGGTACCCACTGGGAACTACCTTTGCAGTAGTTCTCACACCCGCTGCGGTGACAGGTTCCTGTGGTAGCTGTTCCGGCTTGGTTCGCGCGGAGGCAGCTGATCGAGGTGAGGACGTGGCCGTTTAGTTCCTTACCAGCACTGAGAGTCAGAGGTAGATGTACCTTGGGTATTTTATGACTCCACTTTTGTACTGGACATTATGAGAGATCAGTGAGGATTTCTTGTACTTTTGTAGCTGAGAGACTTTGTATTGAGATTTTTATTATATCAGATGTTCAGTGGATTTCTGTAGCTACTGGTTCTTTTTCAGCTCTGATACATTATAGCTATAGATCTGACTTGCAGGGTAGACGCTTCGTCTGTACGGCAGTTTCCGTACAGATGGCGGATCTGTTGGCGAGCCCGGGTCGCAGTTTCGACCCCGGGGCGTGACATCCGACTTCCCCGTTTGCACGGCGAAGCAGGCAGAGTCGGAGTCAACCTTCGGCTGATCGAGCCGAAGAAGGAAAGACCTGTGTCTTGCTTCGGATCCGGTTTAGGTACGCGACAGTACCCCATAAGACACACGTCATCGGTTGAAAGCATCAACCGACAAGAAGCACCAACCGACAGAAGGGCGGGTCAATCGAAGAAGGGCTCGCGCCCCCGAGCCGGATCAATTACGGTGCAACAATTGCCATTGGTTGAAAGCGTCAGCCGATGGAAGATTATCAGGACCGTCCCTCTACCGGAGAAGGGTACTAGACCACCTCAGGCAAGCGATAAAGCAGGCAAAGGCAAGATCAATCCTAAGCCGATCGAAATTGCATAAGGAAAGATCTTAAGCAAAAGGAGCGCGAGACTTAGGTGCGAGTTTCGAAACCAACCCGGAACGACAAGTGGCGTCCAGCATTGGAAAGCGCCGAGAATTACGCCCCGGCGCAACAATCAGGGAATGAACCTAGACGAAAGATAGCTACTATCCAACCGAGGCTAATCAGGAAGTCGTTCAGGATTTCACGATGATTCTTCTCAATTAATGCCGATAATTCAAATCGGTGCCTAAAAGCCGGTTCGGGATATGTATAAATACCTGAACCATCGAAGAGATCGGGATCCGGCAACCTCGTAAGCCCGGTACCACCCCAGCTTCTTCATTTATCTAGGAGAAGGTTAACTTAACTCTTTTTTCTTCCTTTTTACTACTTTTCTAGGAATAGGCTTCATTATAATCCTTCTATTCCTTTCCCCCCACTTGTATCCCCTTCTTTTTATCAATATAAAGTGTAAACCGGCTCAGCCGTGCCTTTATCTTATTATTTTTGCGCATTTAGAGTGTAAACCGACCCAGCGGTCGTGTCTTTATTTGCCATTCTTGCGCTTTAAAGTTACAATCGGCTCATCAGCCGTACATTTATCTCTTAAACCGGTTTAACTCATTTAAGTCAAAACCAGCGATCCCTCTCTACTTCCGCGAACCCGCTTCAGTCACCGGTTGTTGTGGCTGCGAGGAGTTACTAGAGGAGAACCCGGCCGAGCGGATCCCTCCTCGGCCCAATCGCTTGATTGTTGGCACGCGGCGCACTTCGACACCTCTGGAGGGTCACCCAGGGGCCGATCACGCGCAAGCCACATTTTGGCCCCAACAACCTTCTTGGCACGTATCACGCCCCGGGGTCGAAACTGTGACCCGGGCTCGCCAATAAATCCGCCACCTATACGGAGAATTTTCGCATAGGCGAAGTGTCCAACCTGCAAAGATAGAACTACAGCTAAAGAGATATCAGAGCTGTAAAATAAACTGCTGAAAAACTCAAATCCAACACTGTACAACTGGAAATAAAGATACAATATCCATCTCCCAAAAATGATCATCATACAATATCCTCTTATACAAATCCAAAAACTCAAACAGGGAGATAAACTAAAATAATAATACAACAGTGTACATGCTGTCAGTACAAGTCAGATCCTCACAATACAACAATCTCTCAAAAGTGGAAATACAAAATAATCTACTGACTGTACTACAAATCTCCAATGAGGGGGTACCGCTACTCTTCAAAGACAGGTAGGGATCTAGCTCGCGACTCCCTCGCCTCGAACAGCAATGGCAGAATCAGCAACTCCCGCAAATGACTCTACAAAGCAAAGGAGAGGAAAGAAAAAGGAGGGGGAGAACCCCCAATGGGTGTGAGAACTACACCAACACGTAGCTCTCAGTGGGTACCGCCACCAAGCCCGACGGTCTGCCCACTAAGTCTACTAGAGGCATAAGATAACTATGCAGTAAAAACTGAACAAGAAAAGCTGGAGATACTCTACATCTACCATGCCTCTATCTAAATGCTCAATGAGTGATACAGATGAAAAGATATGCAACCACTCGCACCCAAGGTGCTCAATCGATCCAATCGAACTGACTGCCTCATAGGGTCCAGTCAAGCCTGCGCCTACCTACTGCCATTACATCCACGGAGGTCTGGACTTAGGTAGGGCGTCCGTGACTGCCAAAACTGGCCCAGCCAGAGGGAGTGCGTCGACAAGTCGCGATACAAAAGTAATAGATCCACTCCGGACGTGGCACTCAAGGGGCGCGACCCCACCGAGGAAAAAGGTATCCGCGCATCTCTGTCGAGCTCAAAGTGGCTCCTGCAGGCTATAATCAAAATCCACGCTCACTCTCAGAACGGAAGGACTCAAAGTCCTCAAACATCTCGCACGACGGTCGGAGTACTCTCAACGACTCAGCTAACCAGCTCTCACGAATCTCGAGATACTAACGAACTCAACCAACTCGTGGCACAAAACACACTGGCTGGAAAAACTCCACAACCGGGACCACCGTCGACCCAAACGACTCCCAAAACGAAACACCCAACTCGCCACGCTAAACACACAGGCTGGAGGTACTCCACGGCCGGGACCACCGTCGACCCAGACGGCTCCCAAAAGACATCCAACTCACAGACGAGAAGAACCGACCGACACAGCAAGGGTCCGAGAATCCCGTTTGGCCAGTGCCTAGAACCCCAATCAAACAAGAACAGACTCCAGGCTCAGCTTTTCGAAGTTCTCGACCCCTTACAGTTCAGAAATTCGGCTCCCTCGGGTAAAGTAGGAATCCAACTCAACACCCTAAACTCACGGCTGGAGATACTCCACAGCCGGGATCGACCCACAACTCGAGGTCTAACAAAACTGGTCGGACGACACTCAACGACCCGGGACCACCGTCAACCCAAACGGTTCCCAACAACGCTAGCACTGGTCTAAACTCAACTACCAGACTCCACTCAACCCCTAGGTACGAGTGCAACATACGTCCCACACTAACCTGACCACTCGGCCCACTACCCGGGCGAGGAACTCTATGTCCAGGAAATAAACAAGATGTGGGATGTCTAAAACATAAAAGAACCTAGCCCAAGTGAAAATTCTCTACTAGTCTGGCTAAACATGCAACATATGACGGGGTGCTAGGTCAAGTAACAAATAATAGCAATTAAATAAACTGACTCATAACATAGGGAACATTAACAGACATGATTACAAAATCAATCAAAATAACCCTCATCTCCCTCAACATGCTCTCAACTAACATAAGGTGAATACAACCATTTAAATATATATATAAGATCTCGAAGGTACCCAACATGTACAATAAAATCATGTAAGCCTCAATCCACATGAGCTAGATCATTTCTTATGCTTACATCTCAATCCTATAGGTTGTACATTAAATTATGCATGCTATCAATCACATAGTGTAATGCTTCTCTTAGGTAAGCTTTCATCAATCATAATCATGCACATTATCCTGCAATTTCTCATACAATACCTTTATTAAGCTTACCTCTCAACTATATATTGGTACACTAAACATGTATGCATTCTATCAAATAGAATTAGAGAACCGTCCACCGGTTCTGGAGACGAAGCAACCCACCTGAATCGTTTTCCGCAAGCAAAGCCGAAGTCGGAGAAGTGCGCAGTCACTCGCTAACAAAAATCTGCCGAAACCGCGCCCTCGGTACTCGGTCGCACAAGCCTCTGCTCAAACCAACATCACAACCAGCACCACAATCAACACCCCAAACAGCACTTGTTGTTTTGCAAACTAGCACAGAAAAGGGGATTTTCACCTGCGTGCGGTCCTCTGAAAAATCCAAAAAAATCACAGCTGCGATCCTCGCGACGAGTAGATGCAAATCGAGTATTTATACTCCTTGTTCCGACATCTGTAGGCCAAGATACGCACAAAACATCGCAGTAAGTCAAATTCCCTCATAATCACAAGTCTGCGGAAATCAGTCCCAAAGAAGCTTAAACATCACCTTCGAAATGACCTCCAAAAAATCCAATAAAAATACGGTCGCGTTCCTCTCGAAGCGTAGATGTTGATCGAGTCCTCAAACGCCCCTATCCGATGCCCGTAGGCCGAGAAATCCAAACAATACTCCACCGCTGTCCCACACATCACAACAGTATAAGGGGTCAAAAGATACCTCGGGAACACCACCAAAAACTCGAAACGGAGAGAAGTGATCAACATGGAAATCGAAGGCGTTCTTCTCGTGAACGCGCTGCCACAAAAATCGGCTTAAAACTCCAGCAGGGTAGTCCAAGGGACCTCGCGGACTGAAATGCGACGGTAGAAGCCAAAATCGAAGGAGTGTCGAAGTGCGCTGCGTCGCAGAAAACGCCGATGCCGCAGTCTCCAAAAATACCCAAGATCCACCGGAGAGTATAGGACAAAGTGTAGGAGAGCTCTGCTGAAGGGGGGCACCCAGAACCCTCCAAAAATCCCGCAATGGGGCACCCCATGCCTATTTATAGGCTGAAATCCAAGAGGAAAAACATGGTTTGGGGTACACTTTTCGGGCGCCCGGAACTTCCGGGCGTAAACAGTACCCCAAAAAACCCCCCAAACTGCCAACGCCCGGATCATCTTGGACGCGCCACGTCGCCCAAAATAGCAAACAGCGGATCCGGCCAACAGGGCAGCGCCGCGTGGCCCGCTCGCACCGCGCGGGTGGCCAACCATGCGCTGACGCGTGGCGCACCCACGGGCGCCTCCCCCGCGCGTCAACGCCTCGGTCACCGCACCCACGTGTGCCCGCGCCCGCGCCTACCTCGCGACACGCGCATGCTTCCCGAGATGCCTGCCGCGCCAGCTCCGTGGACCGCGCCTGATGTGCCGGCCACTCAGGGACTGCCACGTGTCCACCCGGCGGTCCGCAGCTCCTCCCGTGCACCCGAATACACTGAAAACTTTCGGGTGTCCGTTTTCGGGCGTCCGGACTCAGAAAAATACATCCAAGTAGTCGATTTCCATCGTTTTTTCGTGCTGAATCGAAATCTGATGTCCGTTTCGCGCGAAACCACTTCTAAAATTTGACGGGGGCATCCAAATACACTCGTGATCCATTTAACGCACTAAGCCCCTTTCTTGAGTCTGATACGCGCACAAACACCTCCAGCACCCAACAAAGGCCTCCAGAAGCTGCTGATCCAATAGTAATCCTCTCGTGGGGATTCGGGTCCTCACAGCACGCCTGGTGGTACGCTTAAGTAACTCTTACCTTCCTACCGGTACGATATTTATAATGACGGAGAGCAATAGCACTGATAGCTGGTCGGCATTACCAGAGGCGAATCTGTCACAATTATTTGGGCGAATGACCCGAATGATAGAAAACAGCGAGAAAACCCAAGAGTCCCTCGAAAGAAGCAAATGGGCACGGGACGCCTGGCTGGATTCAATGTGGGTCGCGATAACGGTCGGGAAGGAAAATTTGGCTCAATTTGAGCAGATAGTGGCCCATCAAGGGCCATACAGTGGAGGGCACGTCTCCACAGTCCCTAAGCAATTGCCGACGCAATCGTTTACGATAGCGCTGGCAATGCCGATAGTGCAGCCCCAGGGAATTGCACCGTTGGTGGCGACTTACCAAGCAGCGCAGCCGCTGGGGGCATGGCTGCCGCAATGGACCTAGTACCTGACGGGAATGTGGCCGATATGGCAGAGCATTGGCCAGCCATCGAACACCTACTGGGGAATTACACTGCCTTCCCTACCACCGTTCGTCCAGTCTTAGGCTGGGGGCAGGATCGGTGGGCAGGTCCTTTAGCAGGGACCGGCTCAGTACCAAACCGGCCACTACGGACCGGTTGAAAATCAGGCTGACCACTATGGGCCGCCACCTCCGCCAGCACAACCGGTGACTCTGGTACCCTAGGTCAGACTCGCCGATATGGCTGGGGGCAGGGACGAGAGGCAGGTCCCACCATAGGGACCGCCTCAGTGTCGGACTGGCTATTATGAGCCGCCATCTTCGCCAACACAGCCATTGGGAGCAGTGCAGCCGCACGCGGCCCCTGTCCTAGCTAATTATAAGCCGATGATTATGGACGCCGGCCACCAACAGGAAACTGCTCGGGTACCTCTATTGGTTCAACAGTCCCAAGCTTGGGAAGTCGAGGCCACTGCCTTAGATGAGAGCTTTTTTCCGATTCGGACGGTATTTAGCCCGAAGCGAACCATACCTCGGAGATCTACAGGAGTCTCCGCTGGTCCTATCAACACTAGTGCTGACGCAATCGGTGTTGCCAATGCCGGCAACGATGGGGGCGCAGCAGGATACGCCCCTCACGACGGCACCACTACTGGGGCAGTGCAGCCGCAGACGACTCCCCTCCCTGCGGGAGACAGGCCGATGGGCTCGAACATCGGTCACCAGCGGGAAGCCGACCAGGGTATACCCACGTCACCCCTTTAGTTGGTGCATCAACTTCACGCTGGGGGCAGGGAGATTAAGGGGCAGACCCCGAATGCAGGACAGGCTCCAAGTCAGGCGAGGCTAGAAGTAAATCCTGCACAGCCGGCGATTTTGACACTCCCGATAGGGAACGCTGGGCTATATGCCCGAGCTAAAAAAATAATAAATATATTCGGCATAGAGGGCAGGCCGGTGATACGGCCAGTTCTTGGTTTCCCACCTCTCTTGTCAAAAGATGGGGACGTGGGGTACCCTTACTTGGCCAATTGGAAGATGTCGATGTTCGACAAATTCTCGGCCGAGGTGACCGAGGATACGGTCAGACATATCGACCGAGGACAATTCAACCTTTGGCACTGAATTCGGCCGATACGAGTCGGCCGAAGGAGTTGGTTCACAAAGCCATGATCAAAACAAAGGGAGACCAATTGACAGAGGTCGGCCTGGAAAAATCTTTTTGGCTAGCGCAGTCAGAGCCAAAAGCGGATGAAGAGCCCGATCGGTCGAAAAGACCAAGGGTGAGAACCCTGATTCCGTTGGAAGGAATCAAAGAGCAGGACATTCCGATTAGCAAAAGCATCAGATAAGGAATGTGGGCCAAAAAAGGCTCAACTACACTTGAGTCTGCAAGAGCCGAATGTAATGCACATGCAACAAACAGATGGGAAAGCTTTCAGCCGATCAAGGAGATACCTGAAACACGACTATCGGTTTTGAAAGATGTGGGGCAAAACATAAGAAAACTTCACGCTGATGTACTTACAACCCAAAGGAAAATTGTGATGACCTGGATCTCCGCAGATGATCCGCAGTGTGATCAGTGGCTTCTGGATGTTATTTTTGCTTGATAGTGTTGGTTGCGCGCAAATCAGACCCAAGAAAATGGACTCGACGCGTATAATGGATCAAGAATAACTTCGGATGCCCTCGTCAGAAAATAAAAGTGGTTTCTCGCAAAACGGACATCGTATTTGGATTTAGCGCGGAAAAACGATCAAACACGACTATTTGGTTGTATTTTTTAGGATTTTGGACGTCAAAATCGGACTCAACGCGCGAAAACAGTGGGAATTGGCTTTTACTAGACTTACTGGGCTCTTGGGTTGCGGGCTGGTCCACGGCTACACACGTGCATAGGGCGCAGCGGCGCGCGAGGCCACGCGCTAGCGCGGGAGAGGGGAGCCCTGGCCACGCGGCGCGCCCACGTGCGCGAGCTGGCGTGGCACGCGTCGCCGCGCGGGACATGCGTCGCCGCGCCAGTGGCGGGCGCCGCGCCTGGCGTGGCCGCATCTGGGCCATCCACCTGAAGGCGGGGCGCCCGGATGGGCGCCACGTGGCCCCCTTTTGCGCAGGGCCGGACCGGGGGCTGGGCTTGGCCCAACACTGTGCTCCGCACAGTAGTCCCCCCCTTTCTTCTTATTCGTC
This sequence comes from Tillandsia leiboldiana, assembly GCA_029204045.2. NCBI lineage: Eukaryota > Viridiplantae > Streptophyta > Magnoliopsida > Poales > Bromeliaceae > Tillandsia > Tillandsia leiboldiana. Next base: position 29,278,511 of record CM055067.1, read on the forward strand.
TTCTTCTTCTTCTTCTTCTATTTAAGCTCTTCTACCTCCTCCTTCTCCCTCTTTTGGACCTTTGCAACTTGGGGGTTTCTACAGAGCCTTCCTCCACTCCTCTACTACATCCTCACCACCAAGAGAAGGATTAAAGCTGCTTCATCTCCTTCAAGAGACAAGCATCACCATTGTTGCTGACTTTTGGTCAACCCCGTCGCGTTTCGGTGTAAAAATCCTACAGAGCTAACCAGAGAAAGTTTTGACCTGATTTTTGGTTCTGTGTCTTCACAAGAGGTAGGCCTACAACTTTGGTATTCAACTCTTCCCTTGAATCATGATATTTTTCAAAGTTTTTGGGCCATCTTTGGGACCCTTTGTTTCAGCCTGGAAATCTGGACAACCCTCAGTGTTTTGGCTTTTCTGGATAGTAGGATGGGAGTTTTGGAATTTGTTTTATAGAAAAATTTCCAGGACTCGAAGATCTACAACATTGGTATGTATCATTCCCCCTAGATCTGAGTTTTTATTGGGATTTATTTACCATCTTTGAAACACTTTGCTGCATTCGTGCACACATTGAACTTGTTGGATAGTTTATAGTATTTATGGGTTTTCATCTTCATTCGTGCATGGATTTTGGAGTTTTTTAGCTTGATTTATATCTACTCCCGACAAGGAATCCAATGGCATCTCTCTTGCAGGATTTGGAGCACGTTTGACGAGGTAACATTATTGATCTTCTCAGCTCTATTTTAAGGGTTACAGTAGTGCAGATTTTGGTTGCTTCTTTGAGCATTGAGCCTTTGTTTGAGAATAACTATGGGAATATTTGGTCTTTTTCGGGATTTCAAAGTATAGATGTCTTTTTAAGATGTTGATGAGCAGATTTTCTTTTGAAACCTGTGAGAAATTCTCTATGGATTGACCCCTATAATTTTGTGAACTTCATACTAAAATTGATTCCCTGTTTTTGGACAGTAAGAGCATAGTTATGGTTTTGTTTAATTAAAAGGGGTTTACGATGAGTTTATGATGCTTGGAAAAGGTTTATTTGATTATGGACACATAAATACTACTATTTGGAGCTTTCTTTGGACTTGTATAATGCAGAAATTTTATCCCCTTAATCCCTAAGTTCATGCTGAAATTCTAGAATTTGATTGCGCAACGAGCTTTGATTTGGTGATTGCGCCCAATCCGGGAGTCGGATTTGGCCGATTTCTGCGACATCGTTTTCCTCAGGAGTCAAGGATTCTACACGCCAAAATTCAGCTTGATCATGCATCGGATCGTTAAGTTCTAGGTGGATTGTTTTGGTCTCCAGAATCGACGGACAGTTCTCTAACTCTATTTGTTAGTATGCATGGATGAGTTAATGTACACATGTTATGATTGAGATGTAAGCATGAGAAATGGTCTAAATTATGTGGATTAAGACTTATATGATGAATTGTATATTTTCTTGTGGATTGAGAGCATTGTTAAGGATTTTGTTTTGGCGTATTTCGTGAAGTTGAAAATTGAGGATGAAGGCTTATCAATCATACATCAATCTAAAAAAGAATGGATTCAAATGTTCAGGTACGTTCAACTAAATAATCTTTGATGATTTGAATACATTCTTATAGCTTAGAAACACTTTGGAATATTTTCTATGGCTTAAAAATAAAAAACTAGACAATCTCAGTGTTCAGGATCCGGATCAGGTGCATCCAGTCCGGACCCCGAACATGGTTTTGTTCATGCGAAATTCCAGTCCGGATCATCGTTTATCCAGTCCGGACCCCGAACATGGAATTTCCTGTTTCGCATGAACAGTCCGGATCATACTTATTCCAGTCCGGACTACCGTCCTGAAAAATATTTTTAAGGTAGTTTTTTATTCTTATCTCTTTCCAAATCTGTTTCTAGCCTATAAATAAACCCTAATAGCCTTATTTAGGGTAATCCACATATAGAGAAGAAAAGGTAAACACATTCTATTTTAGGTTTTCTTCTTCTATATTTATTAATTTGATTCTAGATTTTTCAACCTCCTTATTCTTTGAAGAATCAAATCGATGAATACTTAGATGGTGTTTCCTTGTCTATCTATGATGATCTAAGTATTCAAATATCATCACCACCAAAATCAACGATTTACGAAAGAAAGATCGGCGCGTGGATTCGCGTGGCCTTGTGGATTCAAGATGAATGACTTCGTGGATTCGGAGTTAGGCGTGTTCGTGGATTCGACATGCTACATTGGTGACTGTGGATTCGGTTGAAGACTTCGTGGATTCGAAGTTGGGCTTCGGGATTCGAAGTCGAACACTTTCGTGGATTCGAAGAACGTTGAGGACTGCGGAGAAGATCTACTCGGAGAGTACGGTAAAGGTTGAGTTGTGTGTGTGTGTTATATAACCTTGTACGTGTTTTAATCTTAGTGGATTTCCCCGTGTGATCGGTCCCGTGGTTTTTTACTCCTGGATTAGAGTTTTCCACGTAAAATCTCCGCGTGTTATTTTCCTTTTCCGCATTGGATTATTTTTACGCAAAAATTTTGGTGATATTATTGTTTACACCTATTCACCCCCCTCTAGGTTGTTTTTCTCCTATTTAGATACTTTATCCCATAACCCACAAGTGGTATCAGAGCGGGAATAGGGTTGTAAACAATGGTTGAGGGTGGAAACATCCATCGTCCACCGTTATTCGATGGAACAAACTATGCTTATTGGAAAGTACGCATGAGAGCGTTTTTAATTTCCATCGATGAACGAGTATGACAATCAATTGAGTTTGGATGGACATATCCTACTGAGATTATTGCCGATGATATCCGCACCATCAAACCTAGGTCAAAATGGATCAAGGAAGAGATTGATGCTTCTTCTTATAACGGCAAGGGAATTAATGCTTTATTTAATGCCCTGTCGCAAACTGAGTTCTCTCGTGTCTCGTCTTGTGAGACTGCGAAAGAAATCTGGGATACTCTCCAAGTTACACATGAGGGTATTAGTTTGGTGAAGATTCAAAAACTGCAGATGCTTACGAGCAAGTTTGACTCTATTCATATGGCAGAAAATAAATATTTCACATATTACTATACACGACTGCAAGACGTCGTGAATACATGTGCTAACTTGGGAGAGAAGATCTCAGAGTCTAAAGTTGTAAGAAATTTTTTGAGAATTCTTTCTGAAAGGTTTCGTCCTAAGGTTGCAGCCATTGAAACAGTAAAACATTTGGACGATATCAAAGTAGAAGAATTAGTTGGTCACTTCAAACTTATGAAATGACTTTTCCTGCTAACTCTTCTTCTGGAAAGCCCTCTTCTTCCAAGTCTTCAGGTATGGCATTGAAGTCAACAAAACATGAAGACGCTGACTCACCCTCCTCGGACTCAGAGGATGAACTATGTAGCACTCAAGATATTCAAGTGTGTTTGCGGGCGAGGAAGCAGATCTAAACCTCAGTGATTTGCATACTGGTGCACAAATTGCACAGTTTTCGATGCACAAATTCTGCCTTTCCGATCCGAGTCTGATCTCGGAAATATGAGGTCGCCAGTGCGACCGTCTTATCGAATCGAGTGGAAATGGTATAGACCGTTTGCTGATCCGACGGTCGGATCGTCCGAAAATCAGCAAGAAAACTAGTGAGACCCACGACTTAAGTGAATAGTAAAATGAATAGTAACCCCTGATTTCGGTCCCCTCTCGATCGGTCGTTGGCCATTTCTGTAGTGAACCGGAATTTTAATAAATAAATAAATGTAAATAAAATGGTATGAAATGCTATTTTATTGAATTTATAGAGGTAAAGGATGACCTGGAAATGAATGGGGCCCAAATCGGGATTAAAATGTGAGATCTGGAATCTTACATGAGAAAGTGGGCCCAGATTGTAAGTGGAAAATTCACAGTCTCGGAAAATTCCGAAAAAATTACGGGAGCTCCGTAAATGTCTTTTATGGCCACAGTAAAAGTTTCGCGTTGATCGGACACCCGGACAGAGAGAACGGGCTCCGCCAGCGAAATTAAATACAGTGAGACTTTTGGCAACCCAGAGAGGGTCCAAACTGAAAAGTTTAAGTACCAGGAGGTAAATTAAGTTAAACTGTGGCTGCCCGTCAAATTTGGGCGAAAACGGGCGAGAAACGGGCAAGAACGGACGAAAACGGGCGAAACTGGGCTTGGGCCCAAGTTTCGGGCGCCCGAAAGTGGGAACCGGGCGCCCGGAAAATACTGTAGCAAACCGGGTCCTTTGCACTGTAGCGAACCCGGTTCGGCTCGGGCGGACCGGTTACTGTAGCAGCCCGGACCGGATTGAGGTTGCGCCCGAAAGTTACTGTAGCGGCCCGGATCCCAAGGCAGTTGGCACGGATCCCGAGGCAGTGGCACGGATCCCGAGGCAGTGGCACGGATCCCAAGGCAGTTGGCACGGATCCCGAGGCAGTGGCACGGATCCCGAGGCAGTTGGCACGGATCCCGAGGCACGGGCGCGAATCCCGAGGCAAGCTTTCCCGCGCGACGCGCTGTGGCGCGCGGCCCGAGGCCGCGTGGAGGGTGGGGAGGCGCCACGTGGCGCTTCCTCATTGGTCGCTCTGACCGAGGGCTGTAGGCGGGCGCGGGGAAGGCGCGGCGGCACTGTAGCACGTCAGCGGGGACAGGCCACGTGTCGGCCTCCTATTGGTCGGTCAGCGCGACGTGACGCGCTGACGCGACGTGACACTGCGGCCAGGCGTCAGAGCAGACGGTAGTGCGGTCCACGTGGCGGCCTCCCATTGGCCACCGCCGTTCCGTGGTCGCGGTGCACGGGTCCACGGCCACGTGTCGGCCCCTGGTTGGCCGAGCATGGTGACGTGGCGCTGAGCTGGCGCGGCGTGGACGCGTGGACCGCGGCGGGGGCTTTTACTGTAGCCGCCCGGAAATTTTCGGGCGCCCGGAAATTTTCGGGCGCCCGGAAAGTGCGCCCGAAAGTCCGGTTTCGGCCTATATGGGCCCGAAACGGCTCATTTTTCCTCCTTTTTCCCTCTTGGGCTTCACCCGAGCGTACCAGGAGGCGATCCGGGCGATTTCGCCCGGGGTTTTCGGGGGCGCACGAGCGCGCCGTGGACTCCGTGGAGCGCGCAGGGTGTTCCAAATAGATGAATGGAAGCGTGGGACATCACGGCATTGTCGAGGTAGGCCCCATTTGTCATTTTCGCGGTATTTTTGGCACAGTTTTATGATTTCCTTTTGAACTTTGGATTTGACCCCATGCCCACGTGCATGTTAGGGACCCAACTTTTCTGTGCCGTTTTACTGCGCGAGTTTCACGGGCGTTTTGGACGCGCCTCGTTTTGCGTGCCGTACGTGGGAGACATGCACCGTTTTGCGTGCGGATTTGACAAAGATGCACAGTTTTGGACGCAGGCTCGGAAAATGTGCACCGTTTTGCGTGCAACGTTGAAAAAAAGAACGTGCACCGTTTTGCGTGCCAATGCGAGGTATGCTCCGTTTTGCGTGCAAGTTGGACTAACGGGCACCATTTTGCGCGCAGACTCTAACGTTGCATCTTATTTTTCGTACAGGGCTGAAAAAATGTGCATCGTTTTGCGTGCAATCCTATCGTAGAATGTGCACCGTTTTGCGTGCCAATACGGGGTACGTGCTCCGTTTTGCGTGCGGGTTGGACCAATGCGCACCATTTTACGTGTAGATTCTAATGTTGTGCATCATTTTTCATGCAGGGCTAAGAAAAATATGCACCGTTTTGCGTGCAACCCTACAGTCAGACATGCACGGTTTTGCGTGCAGTTTTGAGGTACGTGCACCGTTTCGCGTGCAGATCGTGTTGCCGTGCATCGTTTTGCGTGCCGGCTGAAGTGGCGCACACCATTTTTACGTATGGGTTTTAGTGACATGCCTCGTTTTGCGTGCAGGGTTGTAGGACGTGCACCGTTTTGCGTGCGGACTCGAGGGATGTGCACCGTTTTGCGTGCAAGCTCGAGGAGACAAGTGGAATCGCGCGGAGACCAATTGCAAGTGTCTACGAGCAATTGGGGACACCACAAGGTGGGGAATTCTGCCGAAATTGGGTGACCTCTCCCCTTGCTCCCTTGCTTTTCGATTCGAAGCATGATAGTAGCCTGTTAGAGGCGTTAGGTAATTATGATTATGATTGCCTGTGTAGATGGTTTCAAATGGAAAAGTGCAACTGTTGGTTGCCAGAGTTAGAGGAATAGATGTGCAGGTGTAAATAAACACAGAGGAAAAAGTGCAACTGTTGGTTGCCAAAGATATATGATGAATATGCATGCGTAGAAGTAATTACTACTTGATGAATGAAATGAAAATAACTGCATGCATGAAAAAGGATTAGCTATTATGATTGTGAGCATGTTAGGGTATAACCCTAGGAATCATGTGACATAAGGAAACAGGATATGTTGGTAGTAAGACTAGGAGAAAATCTAGATTAAGGTTTAACGAGTGGCATGATGACCTAGGAGATATACCTAGATCGACGAGTGGCATTATTTTAGAAAAAATAACCTAAGGTTGACAATAGAGTGTTAAACATAGAGTCAGAGAACTCTAGGTTAAACAAGATATGGAACTTAGGTAAAGGAACCTAAGATGAACTAGTAGGGTTAAACTCTAGTGATGAAATAGAGTTAGTGCAACCCTAGGTTAAACATGGAACAGAAAAAATAGAGTTAGTAAAACTCTAGGATTCAGTGAGGAATCAGGAAATATGGGGATTTGATCCCCAAGTTAAAGAATTAAATATTGTAACCCCAGAAAGTCATAGGACGTCTGGGTAAAGGGATTAATTAGTTTAACTTCAATCTGAGTTAAATAAAGGAAACGGAAAATGACCAAATGTGGAGACATGAAAGAAAGAGAAAATGGAAATAGGGTTAATAAACTCTTGAGTTAGATAAGATTGAAAGTAACTGGTGTCCTAGTGACATAGTGCAGTGATATAGTGTAGCCTTAAGGGTAATTGAAGCTTAGGGTTGTGAATTGAGAACCAGTAAGAAAAGTGTAAAGTGGTCAAGAAACTTAAGATATTACCGAGTGGCAAAATAAGTGGAATGTAAACGAATAAGTTGTTCAAACTTAAATTGGTGTTATAGACACCCAAATTATCCTAGAGTAAAGAACTTAGGATAAAAAAAAAAATAAAGCTCGAGAGAGAGCTAAAAGTGATTAATGATCAAGACAAGCAAAGTGCTTGAAATAAAAGAGATAAGTAAAAGAGAAGCATTGAGGCATGAATGCTAACGGGAGGGTTGAGCATATGTCACTCCCGGGTGGATGAGTGCCAAGGTGCCTTAAACTCATCTGAACATAAAGTGTAAAGAGAATGGTTAAAGAAAGTGAATGATTAATGAAAGGTAAAAAGGATAAGATAAAATGTATTGGGCCGAGCACTACGGGAGGCGATGCTACAACCTGTTCTTGTTTGATTGGGGTTGTAGGCATTCGTGTTTTGGAACCCTCGGACCCTGTGAAAGAAAAGCCTAAATGGCCCTTGGGAGGGTTGAGCATATGTCACTCCCAAGTGAATTAAAGAATTAAAGCTAAGTTGCCAACGGGAGGGTTGAGCATATGTCACTCCCGGGGGAAGTGTGTGAGCAAGACTCAGCTTCCCAAGTAAAGGCAAAGCAAAGAGCTAAAGGCAAAAGAAAAGATAAAGATAAAACGGGCGGACCTACGGAGTGAAACGCGGCCCAAGTTGGAGCAGTTGGCAGTGCCCCTCTCCCGGGTAGAGACCCGTTCGGGACGTTTCTTCCGTAGGACGGGGTAACACTTGCGGGTGTTATCGACAACCTTAGAAATCTTATCTTATGGTAGCAGTGTTGGGTTAAATGTAATAAGGATCTAAATAGGGGAAAAAACACCTAGAGGGGGGTGAATAGGTGTAAATGTATAAACACTCAAAAATCGTTGCGATAAAAACCCAATGCGGAAATAAAAATAATACGCAAGATTTTTACGTGGAAAACTCCATCACCGGAGTAAAAAACCACGGGACCGATAACACGGCAGAAATCCACTAGAATTAAAACACGTACAAGGTGATTTACCGTACACACTTACGACTCAACCTTTTCCATACGCTCCTAGAGGATCTTCTCCGCTCGCTCCACGACGCTTCTCGAATCCACGATCTGCGCCCAACGCCGAATCCACGGCGTCCAACGTCGAATCCACGACGTCCGACCGAATCCACGGTCTTCACCCAATAGCACCCTTCGAATCCACGAACGTGCCTCGCTCCGAATCCACGAGAGCAGTTTAACCTTGAATCCACAAGGACACGCGAATCCACGCGCCGATTTTTGGGGTAAATCGTTGTTTTTGGTGGTGATGATCCACCGAATACTTAGATCAAAGATAGATCGAAAATACCATCTAAGTATTCATTAGTTTGATTCAACTCAAGATGTGAGTATGAAAACCTAGAATCAAACTAATCAATATAGATGAAGAAACATAGAGTATTCTCTAATGATTTCCTTTCTTCTCTATATGTGGATCTAGAGCCGTATAAGATGATATATGAAAATGACGGCTATGTGGATTATTTTTGGATTTACCCTAGAAAAAGAGTCATAGGGTCTATTTATAGGTTAGAAACCCTAGGAAGGAGATAAGAATCAAAAACCTAACATTTCTGGAAATTTGACGGACGGCGATCCGGATCGGATTTGGGCGATCCGGATTGCAGTAGCAATAAAGACGGTTTCCAGAAAATCACACGTTCGGGATCCGGATCGGATTGTCTGATCCGGATCGTTCATACAATTCAGAAAACTCAACGTTCGGGATCCGGATCGTGAGATGCTGCGATCCGGATTGAAGTATTGTATGAAACAACAACCTTCGGGATCCGGATCGCTGGCTCTGATCCGGATCCTGAACTTGTCCGAACACCAGTTTTTGATAATTAAGCAATTAAAAACTCTTCCAGGTGTTTCTACACTACAAGAAGTATTCGGATCACCAATAAAATCTTTAGTTAAACATACCTGATCCTTTTGAATTCTTCTTTCTTGAGATTGAGTTAAATGATCCAACTTCCTTCACCTTCAATCTTCAAGACTTGAGACTTTCACGAAACTACGCCAACTCAAATTCCGTAACAATCTCCCCCTTTGGCGGTTTCGTGACAAAACACAGATCCACTAAAGAAAATTCAAAAAGATATTTTTGTTGCTATCACCATACAACAAAAATTTACAATGGAGATCCGAAAATTTAAAAACATGAGATAAACTCCTAAAACAGACTCTAGACTTAGACATCTGTACTCTCTGCACAAAGAAATCATTCTTGACAAAAAGAGATCGTTTGATACCTCAAGAATATTTAGCATTCAAAACCTAACAGAGATAGAGTTTATGCTCACCATGACATTGAGTAATTCAGATATGTAATAAGATCACAATCAAACATTGACATATCTTCTAAGCAATAAAATTCCAAATGTCATAACTTTGCTTTGTTAGTAATCAACAACTTGTTAGTAATAATACATGTCCAAATAGTTAGTCGAATAGTTAGTAGGAACATGCAACAAATCACAAGATAAAAACCAAAGTTGTGATACTTACCTTTCACCAAAGTCAAAGTTGAAATGATACTTACCTTGATGTTCACACATTCACATCAATCATTGTTCAATCATTGTTCAAGTTCTCTCTAAACTCTCTCCCCCTTTTTGTCACAAACAAAGCCAAAATTACAAAACACAAGGAGAGTTAAATAGATCAGAATAAAGAAAATCCTGAGAACTAAAAACTAAAACCTAAAAGTTAAAAACCTGCACAAAAGAAAGATTGAACATATGCATAAACAGAAATTGGAAGGATATGGATCATTCAGATTCATCTGAACTGATACAGCCGAGAATTTGGAAGATTTTCTTTAATCACTTGTTCATTGATGATTGATTCTTATTTACCTTCTTTATTTCTTCCTTTACCTCAATTAGTTCATTTGATATACGTTCTTGCTCGTTGGAGAGCCTTTGCTGTTCTTTATAGATTGAGGTAACAGATGCATCATCATCAGAAGTTGATTGAGGTGCTTGTTGTGCTGGATGTGCTGGTTGAACTGGAGGAGTTGCTGCCGGTGCAGAGGTTGTCGCTTGTTGTTGTTGTTGTGCTCGTTGCCGGTGAGGAGGTATTATGGGTTCATCTGGCTTCGTCGAGAGAGACTTTACAATCGTTGTTTCATTGATCGTTCCTAGACTGTGCATATAGGAACTTGCATTTGTGTCAGCTTTAAATTTGCGAAGAATGCGCATGATGATCATTGGATAAGGTAGTCTCTCTGAAGGATGAGCATGCTCCACATATCGCGCCATCTTTGTCCAGATGACGTAAGGAATGTTTAAGTTAGCTCCCATTGCTGCTGTGGGGTTTCCAAGTAGATACAGGAATATCATTCTCTCCCACCGAAGAACCTTTGTGTTCATGTTTGGAATGACATTATAACAAACAATTAAGTTTAAAAAGCGGTACTCTGGTCGTAGTTCTTTCGAGAAAATGGAGTTTCTAGTCGACCGAGTATTTGGAAGGCAGATTCCATCAACTACCACTCTCCAGGAGTAGGTGTTGAAGACTTGATTCTTCAGGTAATGAGTGCCATCGGCTCGGGCGTCCATCCCTAATACCTCTCCAATCAGTTGGGGCGTCACTTTGATCTTAACATTCTTGACCAATGTTTGAACGTCTCGGCGTCCGCTCTCCTGATCAACTAGATAGCAAGCATTCTGATAAAACATTCTCACTGAGTGAAGACAATACCCAGTGGTCTCCGGGAAGTCGCAAATGGGAGCAAGACCTATCTGGTCAAACAAAGTCCCAAATGGCCGAGAACGCTCCTTTAAGGCTTTTACATCAACATGCCTTTCTCCAATGCATTCCCTGTTTTCAAATTCTTTTATTCTAGCCGAGCTGACAAAGTCTTGTGGAGGTGCTTGGCTATCAACTGGTTGCTCAATGGAGATTCCTCGAGCACTTCCTCTTTTGCGAGCAACACTTTTCCTTCTTGTCTTCCCAGAAGTTTCCTCCATTGGAGCTTTGCCTTTTTCAGTAGCAGTAGGCGGAGCCTTTTCCTTTGATGTCTCTGCACGGGCTTTTCCTTTCGAAGCAGTAGAAACAGTCGTTGCTTCAACTTGCAGTTCATCCCAATCAATTGATTCCGTTTTAGATTCTGTATCGGAATCATCTTTAGCTTTCTTTGCTTTCTTAGCCTTCTTGGCCTTCTTGGGCTTGACAGTGTCCTTGACATGTACCATGGCAGCAAGTAGGAGTATAATCCAAGTGATCACCATTTTGATTGCTAGTGAAAAATGTATCCTGTGAAGATCAACTCAAGAACACATGAAAAATTATTAATTTTCAAGAATTTGAAAAATTACACCCAAACAATCATAATCATGTAGAGAGACTAAGAATCAAAATAGTTTTGCAAAAGGACTTTTAAAAATAGATCAATTGCATGATTTTCGAAAATCCTTATTATATGCCCCAAAACCGAAATTTTAGAAATCAAAGCCTAAAAATCCGTTAATCAGGAGAATACCTAGCATATAATCAAAACTAATCTACCCAGAGTTCTTATTTCAAAAGAAATTTGATCAAAAACCATCCACAAACAAAGTTGATCCAAGAAATTCATCACGTTTGAGGAGGAAAAGAGAAAAACGGTGAAAAACCGAGATTTTGATCAATAAAACTTACTTGGAGTTGAAGAACTTGAGTTTGAAAGCTTCCAGGAAGGATGAAATCTAGAGAGAGAGGTTCTGGAAACTTTGGAACAAAAGATTGGAGTAAAAGAAATCAAAACCCTTTTGTTCTTTATAAAACCCTAGCCGCGATCCGGATCAGTTCATGATTGCGATCCGGATCGGCTGCCCGCAGTGAGAAACTGCGTTCGGGATCCGGATCGGCAGGTCCAATCCGGATCGTCAGCCCGCAGAAGAATACCTGCGTTCGGGATCCGGATCATCTTGCCCGATCCGGATCGGCTCCAACTTTTTCTTTAGAAAATTTCAGAGAAATTCAAGAAAAACCAGAAAAAGATTGTAAGCACAAATGTGTATCAACCTTAAACAAAAATCATCGTTTTATACAACAAGAATTAGATTATGCCAAATCTATCAATAATATCCAAAAATGAAACGAGAATTTACAAGAATTAAATCCCTTAAAGTTGAACACCTTCAATTACATCTAACTTGATCTTATGAGTAATGCCTTTATCAAATCATCAATTTAGTAAAGAAAATGAAATACAAAGATCAATAGATGTTTGAAATCCCAAATATAGTAGATAATGTATCTAGACAATCTGTTGAAGAGAGTGGCTCTTTGAGCATCTTTCTTTAAAAACCCACCTTATACCAACCTTGAAATTTGACGGAGTCAAGTATTTCAACATGCATTTTACTTAATCAAAATTTGAACAACCATGCTTGGTATACATGTGGTAGCTGCACACAATACTCGGACGACCGAGGTGGTAGCTCTTTCCTCCATGTGGTGGTAGTTTTCACACTCCTCATTGGGATATAACTCTTTCCACATCTTTTGAGCATTTTACTTTTTCTATGACTCCCCCTCAATTGGCTATCAATTATTTAAGATATAAAGTATTCAACCAAAAATTGATCTCGATTTCATACTCGACTAAACAGTCAAATAAGATAATGACTATACCAAGAGATCATTGAGAGAGAGAAATTGACTTTGATCACTCAGAAGATGATTTAATTAACATAAATGATCATTGCAACAGTGAAATATTATGATGGCAAAAGCATAATAAATTTCTAAATGTGCGAAAAGATACAATTAAAGTCAATTATGATCTATGCTCAATTAATGTCCTATGTACAAACATAGATAATGAACAAAACAAAAACAAATACAAAACCTATCCTAAGCAAAGGTTTCAAAAAGAAGTTTATTTCAAGGAAAGCATTCCAATTGCTTTTCGTAAATGAATAAAACGTTTTTGATCCAAAGGTTTTGTTAAAAAGTCAGCCAATTGATCCTCAGTTGAAATATATGAAAGTTGAAGAGTATTTGATTCAACTAGCTCTCTAAGAAAATGATATCTAAGTTCAATATGTTTTGTTCTAGAGTGCAACACAGGGTTTTTAGAAATGTTAATTGCACTTGTGTTGTCACAAAGAATTGTTACCGAAGATGCTGAAATGCGGAAGTCGCTCAATACGCTTTTCATCCAAATGAGTTGAGTTGAGCAACTTCCAGCTGAAATGTATTCCGCTTCGGCAGTCGAGAGTGCTATGCAATTCTGCTTTTTACTGTGCCATGCAACAAGGCAATGGCCAAGATAGAAGCATGCACCACTCGTGCTTTTCCGATCATCCACTGATCCTACCCAATCGGCATCTGAGTATCCAACAATATCCAGACTTGTTCCCATAGGATACCAAATTCCGAAATTAATTGATCCTTTGATGTACCGGATGATCCGTTTCACCGCTTTCAGGTGAACCTCCTTTGGTGCTGATTGATATCTCGCGCAAATCCCAACACTAAAGGATATATCCGGGCGACTAGCCGTGAGGTAAAGTAGACTTCCAATCATACTTCTATACAGTTTCTCGTTTACATTCTCACTATGTGATTCACTTCCAAGTCCCTTGTGGCTAGTTCCCATTGGAGTTGGAAAATCTTTACAATTTTCTAGATCAAACTTTTTGACCAACTCCATTGCATACTTGGATTGACTCAAGTGAATGCCTTCATCATTTTGTTTAATTTGCAATCCAAGAAAATAAGTCAATTCACCCATCATGGACATCTCAAATTCGCTTTCCATGGTCTCCGCGAATTTAGAAGCATCATTATCTCTTGTTGCGCCAAATACAATGTCATCGACATAGATTTGTGCTACAATGAAATTGCTTTGATAATGCTTCATAAAGAGAGTCCTATCAGCTCCCCCTCGAGTATAGCCCTTCTCCAAAAGGTGCTTTGTTAACCTTTCGTACCATGCTCGCGGTGCTTGTTTCAGACCGTAAAGAGCCTTTTTCAAACGAAAAACATGGTTAGGTTGTTTATGATCTACAAAACCTTTCGGTTGAGCCACATAAACTTCCTCATTTAAAAAACCATTTAGAAATGCGCTCTTAACGTCCATTTGAAATAATTTGATTTTAAAATGACAAGCAATAGCAAATAGTATACGAATGGACTCGAGTCTAGCTACAGGGGCGAATGTTTCGTCAAAGTCTATACCTTCTACTTGAGAATAACCTTGAGCAACTAATCGTGCCTTGTTCTTGATGATAGTACCATCCTCATTTTTCTTGTTCTTGAAGATCCATTTGGTACCTATCACATTATGTTGCTTTGGAGGCTTCGTTAATTCCCAGACTTTGTTTCGCTCAAATTGATGGAGCTCTTCCTGCATTGCTTTAATCCAGTAGTCATCCTGAAGAGCTTCATCTATGTTCTTTGGTTCGATTAAAGATACGTAGCAAGCGAATCCACAAATCAACTGCTTCCGAGTTCTAACTCCTTCTTGTGGATCTCCAATGATGTTCGATTCCGGATGATCCTTGGAGATTCGTAATGTTTGTTGAAACGGAGTACTCGGAGATACATGAGATGATTCCTGCACATCAGATAAACTAGAAGAGCCATTAGATGCATCATTAATATTGGAAGTATTATCATGAGAAGATGCACTAGCAGGAGAATCATCATCTAGAGAGATATCGAGGGTAGATTTTCCAGATCCAAAGTGAAAAGCTTCATCTACTTTAACATTTATAGATTCTACGATCGTCTTAGATTCAATGTTAAATACTCGATATGCTCTGCTATTCGTAGAATAAACCCAAAAAGATCCCTTCATCACTTCGAGAGTCGAACTTTCCAAGATTTTCACGGTCACGTAAAATGTAACATCGACTCCCGAAGATACGAAAGTATTTGATATCCGATTTTCTACTAAACCACAGCTCATATGGAGTATTTAAAGTTCCTGGGCGCAAGTAAACTCTATTAATGACATAGACAGCGGTGTTCACGGCTTCAGCCCAAAAATGTAGCGGTAAATTTCGGCTATGAAGCATCACACGGGCCATCTCTTGTACAACCCTGTTTTTGCGCTCAACAACACCATTCTGCTGAGGTGTATAGGGTGCCGAGAATTCATGTTTAATGCCATTTGAAGTGCAAAAATCAATGAATTTTGAATTTATGAATTCTCCGCCTCTATCACTTCTAACACGAATGATCTTTTCATTCTTTTCAATCATAATACGATGGCAAATCTTATGAAAAGAGTCAAACGTATCAGCTTTCTCTTTTACAAATGCTACCCAAGAAAACCTAGAGAAATCATCAACCAATAAGAAAATGTACCATTTACCTCCCAAGGATGGTTGACGGGTCGGCCAAAAGAAAAAGAGGAAAAGAAAATAGTCTACATAAACTACACAAGATTTAATCGTAGAACGATTAAAGACAAGGAGGGGTTTCACCTTTGCATACCCAAACCTTTTGAGTTTTGGAGTATGTTGGCAATGGTTGAGAAGTTTTCCTTGATGAAGACGTCTTGCATGATTGGTCTTTTTCTTTTGTCATCGTCTTATTTGAAGTACTACCAATGTCCTTTTCTTTAGGAAAATCCTTCTTTGAATTTCGGGGAGTGAACTTATTGGTAGTAGTTGCAAGATGTGGTTGATTTGATCTTTGAGCTCCAATCTTGCAATTTCTTTCAATGTGCCCTGCAAAATTACAACGAAAACATACCTTTGTGCTTGACGATTCTGAAGAGGATGAAGTAGGCTTGTTGTCGTTGGTTGTCATGATTTCCGGTGTCGGAGGAGGAGATACCGACTGAGGCACAAAGACTGTCCCAACCGAACTAAAATTGTCTTCAGTTCGATTGTATCCGAGGCCGAACTTGTTTGTTTGACCAAGACCAAGAAGTTTATCCAACTTACTCCTTCCAAAAGAAAATTGCTGTAAGTCATCCTTGAGTTGGCAAATGGTCTCTGTCATTTCCAATTTTTTCCCGTCGGGCCTCGCCGTAGAGCTTCAAGAAATAGTTCGCTTTGTTCACCATATCTATATAGTTCTTCTCGAGTTGCTCATTGGACTCTTGAAGGGAAACATTTGCCTTTATCAGATTATCCCTTTCCACTTCAAGATCGGTCGAGAGAGAAGTTACCCTTTTTACTTCTTCTTCGAGATCCTGCAATCTCCCTCTCAACCCCTTGTTTTGCTTAGCCGGTTTTTTAAATCCCGTAAAGATCTGTGATAGGCTAGAGCAAAATCTTCACCTTCCGAATCATCCGATTCATTGTCCGTTGCATTCTTTTCAACAGTGGAGTTGGACAACGACTCGGATGTACTTGCCATAAAGCACATGAAGGGTGAAGATACGGACACGTGGAATGCGGTGGAGCTCTTTTCTTCATCACTCGAAGACGACTCATTTGACATTGAGTTGTCATCCCAAGTGACGACTTGCATCGCCTTCTTCTTTGCCGGATACTTGTTGGGACACTCCGTTGCAATGTGGCCGTAGCCTCGACATTTGAAGCATTGTAGTTGTCCCTCTGAACTTTTCTTATCCTTTGAGAAGTTCTCTTGCTTTCTTGACTTGTAACTTGAAGTACCCTTGCCTTTGTTCGACTTTCGAAGGATGGAGATTTGCTTGAATTACCCCTTCGAAAGTTGCGGCGAAACTTCCTTGTCAAGAGAGCGAGCTGCTTCTCAAATTCCTCCATAGAAAGGTTCTCGTCATCGTCTGAGGAGGATGTATCCGCGTCTTCTTCCTTAGTTGTTTCAACGCATAACCTGAATGACTTAGAAGTGGATGCCTTTCCAGAAGAATTGTTAGTAGTAAATGTCATTTCATAAGTTTGTAATGAACCCAACTAATTCTTCTACACGTATTTCGTCCGGGTGTTTAATAGTTCAATGGCTCTGTAACCTTTTGGGCGAAATCGTTCAGGAAGAGTTCTTAAGATCTTCTTACAATCTTAAATTCTGGAATCTTCTCTCCCAGGTTAGCACATGAGTTTACGATATCTTGCAATCGTGTATAGTAGTCCGTGAAAGATTCATTTTCTGCCATCAAGATAGAGTCAACTTTGTCGTAAGCATTTGCAGTTTTCTGATCTTCACGAGGTTAGTTCCCTCATGTGTAATCCTGAGAACATCCCAGATTTCATTCGCAGTCTCACATGCCGGACGCCGAGAGAATTCAGTTTGAGATAAGGCATTAAAAATAGCATTAATTCCCTGCCATTGTAAGACGATGAATTAACTCTTCCTTGGTCCATTTCGACCTAGGTTTTAAGGTGCGAACCTCACCAATAAATTCAGTTGGATTAGACCATCCTAATTCAATTGCTTGCCCACACCCGTTCGTCGATGGAAATTAAAAAGGCTTTCATCCGCACTTTCCAGTACGCATAATTTGTTCCATCGAAGAACGGGGGTCGGTTGATGTTTCCACCTTCAACCATTGTTTACAACCCTATTCCCGCTCTGATACCACTTGTTGGGTTTAAATGTAATAAGGATCTAAATAGGGGAAAAAATACCTAGAGGGGGTGTGAATAGGTGTAAACGTATAAAACACTCAAAAAATCGTTGCGATAAAAACCCAATGCGGAAATAAAAATAATACGCAAGATTTTTACGTGGAAAACTCCATCACCGGAGTAAAAAAACCACGGGACCGATAACACGGCAGAAATCCACTAGAATAAAACACGTACAAGGTGATTTACCGTACACACTTACGACTCAACCTTTTCCATACGCTCCTAGAGGATCTTCTCCGCTCGCTCCACGACGCTTCTCGAATCCACGATCTGCGCCCAACGCCGAATCCACGGCGTCCAACGTCGAATCCACGACGTCCGACCGAATCCACGGTCTTCACCCAATAGCACCCTTCGAATCCACGAACGTGCCTCGCTCCGAATCCACGAGAGCGGTTGAACCTTGAATCCACAAGGACACGCGAATCCACGCGCCGATTTTTGGGGTAAATCGTTGTTTTTGGGTGGTGATGATCCCCGAATACTTAGATCAAGATAGATCGGAAATACCATCTAAGTATTCATTAGTTTGATTCAACTCAAGATGTGAGTATGAAAACCTAGAATCAAACTAATCAATATAGATGAAGAAACATAGAGTATTCTCTAATGATTTCCTTTCTTCTCTATGTGGATCTAGAGCGTATAAGATGATATATGAAAATGACGG
>CM055067.1:29296851-29410830 GCA_029204045.2 Tillandsia leiboldiana
CCGTTTCGCGAGCTTTATTACCAAAATACCCGCGAGCCCCGACCGTCCTGTCCCAGAAAAAAAGGAAAATTACCCGAACCCCTATTGTCAACCAGACGGTTCAATAAAAATCGGCGGAAAGCCCCGAAAGGTAAAATAATCCGCGGTTTATCACATCGGCCGCGCGGGCCGCCCGCAGGAGGGGCGCCCGCGCGGGCTAGTGCCGCGGGGTCGCCCCGCGCCGCGGGCAAACGCGCCGCGCGGCGCTCGGCCGCGCGGGGGCCGCCCGCAGGAGGGCGCCCGCGCGGGCTGGTGCCACGCGGGGGTCGCCCCGTGCCGCGGGCAGCGCGCCCGCGCGGCGCTCGGCCGCGCGGGGCCGCCGCAGGAGGGGCACCCCGCGGGCTGGTGCCGCGCGCGGGGGTCGCCCGCACCGCGGGCAGTGCGCCCGCGCGGGCGCGCCCGCCCGCCGAACGGGGCCGCCCGCAGGAGGGGCGCCCGCGCGGGCTAGTGCCGCCCGGGGCGGTGCCCAGGCAAAGTGTGCGCCGCACGGGCCGATGCCGTGCGGGGAACTCCGCCGCACGCTGTTGGGAGTCGATGTGAGTTTCGGACCTTTAAGTCTTGACTTGCCCATGTTCCTTCAGGAGTGCGGGACGCTGTTGGCGACTGGTGCACGGACGCGGACTGGACGAAACCGCAGGACGACGCACACAAGGTGGGTACATTCCCGGGATTGTGGGAATATGGGATTTACTGTTAGAAATAGCATGTTGGGCAAGGTGGAATTGTTAGTCTCCTTATGTTTATGCACTAACCCTGTTATGTTATTGTACTTAATATCAATCTGAGGCTCAAGTTTTCCTACACGCACACCAAGCGGTTTGGCCACCGCAGGGTGTGCTTTTCCGGAAAAGTGGTACGTGACACGTGTACCACACGCGATGGTGGCGTTAGGAATGGGGGCCCCCATGGGTGGGGGGTTGTGAGCGGTGATGTCGAGGCAGGTGCTCGGGCGGCCGAGGCAGGTGCTCGGAGGTGGACATTCGGGAAAGGTGCCCGATGTTGTTTTGATAACAGGGTGTGGTTATGGTGGATGAGCTGAGAGGGATGGTTGCTCCGGTTTTGTGGTTTGCCCTATTATTGTTTCTTTTATGCTTATCATGCTATTTCTAGTCACTGATTTCCCACTCCGTGACGGGTTTCGTCCAGGGGCGAGTGCTAGGGCACCGGTGGAGGCCGCGAGGATGATGTACTGATTTTAGTGACTTCAGATACAGTGACTCTTCTTCCTTTTCCTTTTATTACTCATGTTAGCTAGTTTGTGGATTGCGACACCCCCGTGGGGTCGAAGTGGATGTTGCCTTTTTCCTCTTTTTCGAATAAACAAATGATTATTACATTCTCTCATACTTGGCCATTTAAATAATGAAAAGCAAAGAAAACCCGTTTGCGAAAACTACTTTTAAACGTGGGTGTGCGTGTGGGCACCGAATTTTACAAACCTTGTGGATTTATGTGGCTTTCGAACGGTCTTTCCTAAAACGATGTGCATCGGTGGATGCCGCTTTCAAAACCTTGTGATTATTTATCCTTTCAAAACACGGCCTCTATGTTCTAGGTGAATACTAGAATATTCATGTGAGTTGTTTGGTTGTATGTGAACGACGACCCCAACTGATGTGGTTAGAGATTGTAATGTGCTACACCTTGTGAGACATTTGTAGTTGAGACGCCGTGCATATACAAAGGAGACTCTGCCCGTTTGCAGAGTGAATTTGTGTATGCGGCGGGTCTGGACACGCACCGGGGAGCATTGGTTTACAAAAAAAATATATGGCTGAATCAGGAGCACGGTGGCTCTTCTTCCGCGCGATTCGAGCCCCGGGGCGTGACAGATTAAGATGGTATCAGAGCGGTACGCTTTAACCACAACAGTCGGGGCCTAACATCCACGGGGCGCAATACACTGGCTACTGAGTAATAAAGTGAACACACGGGATAAATAAATAAAACGCGAGTGCTCGTTGAGAGAAAGGGGGGGGGGATTAGTGTTCTTTCTCTGTTCTCCCTTTTAGGGCCAGCATTAGCGGTGTTCCGTTTTGTTTAAACTAGGAGTAACTGGTTCGTGCAAATGTTCAGATCATGGCCAGGACTAGATCCACAGCCGAGGACACAGGGGCGGACGCAGCGGTAGCGACGACCGCGGAGAATCAGCTCCTGAGGCAGCAGCTACGGGAGATGGCGGGGCAGTTGGCAGCCCTGAACGACCGCGTGCGCCAACTGACGCAGCAACAGCAGGCCGCTGCGACGGCGGAGGTTGCCCCGGGCCCTATCCCGGGGCCAGCTACACCGGCAATGGGACCGTCGACGATGGAGACCGAAGGAGGGGCTGCCCCTACCCGGGCCTCGGCGCCTGAGGTGCCCTTAACCCAACCGACGGCGCCAGAGGTGGCCCCTTCGACGGCAGCGGCAGGGCCGACGACGACACCAATCGTCGGAATTGCCCCGAGTGTGACGGTAGTGTTACCCACTTCCGCCGCAACCGCTAGCGTCGCGAAGGAGGGGGCGAATCTACCAAACGAGCGAGACCGCGTGCGCGCCAACCTGGCCGACTTCAAGAAGTACGACCCGCCAGTGTTTGAGGGGGACACGACAGACCCCTGGGTCGTGGAGAAGTGGGTGGACACGATGGAGAAATTATTCGACCTGTTGATGGAAGACCACGAGCGGGTCCCCCTGGCTGCCCACTTACTCGAGGGGAATGCCCGCATTTGGTGGAAGACTGTACGCCCCGGATCTGCGACGGGCGCTACCCTTCCGTCATGGACTACCTTTAAACAGCAGCTGTTCGGGGCGTTCTTCACCAACAGCGTGAAGAAACAACTGGAGGACGACCTCAACCACATCAGGCAGGGAACCAAAATAGTAATGGAGTACCAGAGGGAGTTCGTGAGACTGGCGAACTGTGTCCCGTTCGTCATTCGGGATGAATCCCATAAGGCGCAACTGTTTGTGGATGGATTGAGGACTGACATTTTCCAAGTGGTGGACGCGGCGGATCTGCATACCTTTCAGAAGGTGGTCGACCGAGCCACCATTGTTGAACGAGGCTTTGCCGTCACGCGCGCCCGAAGGGAAGGCCCCCACCAGCAAGACGACAGGAAGCGGACCCAGACGACTTCAGGGCGAGGGGCCTCCTCCAGCGGGAATCAGCCCCCTAAGCGGTGGAGGCCCCAGCAGAGGACCACGGGAGCGCCAGGAGAGGGACAACGCTCAAAGGATCGTCCTTGCGTGATCTGCGGCGGGGCGCACCGAGTGATGGATTGCTCCAAGAGACAGGACCATTGTTTCCGATGTGGCAAGCAGGGGCACTTCCGTTTCAACTGCCCCCTGAACCAAGGCACCACATCTTCAGCAGCCTCCGTGCCTTCACCCCAGCACGCAGGGCGAGGGAAAGCTCCGATGACGTCGGCCCCCAGACCGCCAGCACCCCGATCTGCAGGGGAAAAGCCACCACCTTCGGGAGGCCGCGTCTATTCGATGGGTCAGCAGGAGACACGCCCGTCTGAGCACGTCGTCGCAGGTATCACTCTTGCTTCTGTTTATCGCGCTAGAACCCTTTTTGACACCGGGGCGACCCTCTCGTTTATGTCTCGTGACTTCGCACTGACCCATGAATTTGAGTTGAGACCCTTACCCAGTGTGATGACCGTTCACACTGCGGGGGGATCCTTGGAGGCACGCAACCTTGTACCTTCCTGCCCTATATGGATGGGAAGGCTCCCGTGCCCCTGGGATCTGGTAGTCATTCCATTGAAAGAGTATGATGTAGTGCTCGGAATGGATTGGCTCACGTGGTACCTTGCAGTCATCGACTGCGAGAAGCGCGAGGTGTGGCTGATGTACCCCGATTTTCCGGAGAACGTGTACTTGGCTTGCAAGAGCGTTTCCTTTTCTTCCATGATTCCTGCATCCTGAGCCAGGAAGTTGGTTGAGGGCGGGTGTATGGCCTACTTGGTGTCGGTGGCCCTGGCCGCCGGATCCTCTACGGCACTCTCCGACATCCCTGTGGTGAGGGACTTCCCAGATGTCTTTCCGGCCGAACTACCTGGTTTACCCCCCGAGCGAGAAGTTGTTTTTCCTATTGAGCTTCCACCCGGCACACGACCAATCACGAAGGCCCCCTACAAGATGGCCTTCGCGGAGCTGAAGGAACTTAAGGCGCAGCTGGAGGACCTTCTGGACAGGGGGTTTATCAGACCGAGTGTGTCCCCTTGGGGCGCACCTGTACTCTTTGTACGAAAGAAAGACGGGAGCTTGCGGTTGTGCATCGACTACCGGGAAATCAACAAGGTCACAGTGAAAAACAAGTATCCCCTACCTAGGATTGATGACCTATTCGACCAGCTGCGGGGTGCAACTGTCTTCTCGAAGATTGACCTGCAGTCGGGCTACCACCAGCTCAGAGTTCGAGACGAGGATATTCCGAAGACGGCATTCCGGACTCGGTATGGCCATTACGAGTTCACAGTAATGCCATTCGGGCTTACCAATGCCCCAGCAGTGTTCATGGACATGATGAACCGAGTTTTCAGACCCTTCCTGGATCAGTTCGTAGTGGTCTTCATCGACGACATCCTAATTTACTCCACCACCGATGAGAAGCACGAGGAGCACCTACGAATTGTTCTACAGACTCTTAGGGAGCAGGAGCTTTTCGCAAAACTTAAGAAATGCGAGTTTTGGCTTCGCGAGGTGGGATTTCTGGGGCATATCATTTCAGCAGCGGGAGTCGCAGTGGATCCCAAGAAGGTGGAGTCGGTGACCGACTGGCCCCAGCCGACCACGGTGACAGAGGTGCGCAGCTTCCTGGGCCTTGCAGGGTACTACAGGCGTTTCGTGGAGGGTTTCTCGAAGATTGCGACCCCTCTGAACCGCCTAACCCGGAAAGGAGTAAAGTTCATTTGGACGGCCCAATGCCAAGAGAATTTTGAAGAACTTAAGAAGCGGTTAACAAGAGCGCCTGTGCTTGCCCTACCAACCCCCGGGGAAGACTACGAAGTCTACTGCGATGCATCGCGAATCGGACTGGGAGGAGTACTAATGCAGCAAGGAAGAGTCATAGCCTATGCCTCAAGGCAACTCAAGGATTACGAACAGAACTACCCGATCCATGACCTGGAGCTTGCCGCAGTAGTCTTCGTTCTGAAACTGTGGAGGCACTATCTCTACGGTGTGCATTGCAATGTGTTCTCGGACCACCAAAGCCTTAAGTACCTTTTCACCCAGAAGGAGCTTAACCTACGGCAGAGGAGGTGGTTGGAGCTACTGAAGGTTTACGACTTAACCATCCAGTACCACCCGGGGAAAGCAAATGTGGTAGCCGATGCCCTAAGCAGGAAGGGACAAGCAGAAGGGACTTCGGCGGGCACGATCACGCAGCAGAATGACTTGATCGCGGAGTTCTCACGACTGAGATTGGAGGTGGTACCAGCAGGGACGGTCGAACGGCTTTTGTCTTTAACGGTCGCGCCGACCCTATTGGAGAGGATTTGAGAAGGCCAAGGTGCGGATCCACAGCTGCAGCTGGAACGAGATAAGATTTCACCGGAGCAAAAAGGAGACTTTGCAGTGGGAACAGACGGCACCCTTCGGTTCCGAGGACGGATTTGCGTGCCTGATCTGCCGGACCTAAAGAAGGAAATCCTGACTGAAGCACATTGCGCCCCCTACGTGGCGCACCCTGGAGGCACCAAGATGTACCGGGATCTCCGACAGACCTTCTGGTGGCCAAGATTGAAGGGAGACGTGACGCTGTTTGTGGCACACTGCTTGATTTGCCAACAGGTGAAAGCCAAGCATCAACGGCCGGCGGGGAAATTGCAACCTCTACCCGTGCGCGAATGGAAATGGGAGCAAATCACAATGGACTTTGTCACCGGATTCCCACGTTCGCAGCAGGGACACGACGCCATCTGGGTTGTCGTGGATCGGTTAACGAAGTCAGCTCATTTCCTACCCATCCACACGACCTGGACACGCGACCGGCTGGCTCAAGTCTACCTCAGCGAAATTGTGAGGCTACATGGGGTGCCGACAACGATTACTTCGGACAGAGACACAAGGTTTCTTTCGAACTTTTGGCAGAGTCTACAACGAGCCTTGGGGACCAAGTTACACTTCAGCTCAGCCTTTCACCCCCAGACGGATGGGCAATCCGAGCGGGTGATTCAGATACTCGAGGACATGCTTCGAGCGTGCGTACTGGATTTGGGAGACGGATGGTCGCGCTACCTACCCCTTGCAGAGTTCGCTTATAACAACAGCTACCAAGCGAGCATCCAGATGGCGCCGTACGAAGCATTGTACGGCAGACGCTATAGATCCCCGATCTGTTGGGACGATCTGGGGGAGAGAAAGTTTTTCGGGTCGGACCTGGTGGTTGAGACTGAGGAAAAGGTGCGCCTCATCAGGCGACGATTGGCGACCGCCCAGAGCCGGCAGAAGAGCTATGCAGACCAGAGACGTCGCAACTTGGAATTCCATGTGGGAGAGCACGTGTTGTTGCGGGTGTCGCCGTCAAAAGGGGTGAAGCGGTTTGGGTTGAGAGGCAAGTTGAGCCCGCGGTACGTGGGGCCGTTTGAGATTCTGGAGTGCATCGGCCCGGTAGCCTACCGCCTCGCCCTACCACCAAACCTTGACCGAGTTCATGATGTGTTCCACGTATCCATGCTTCGGAAGTACCTCCCCGATCCATCGCGAGTGCTTGACGTCTCTGCGATTGAGCTCAAAGAGGATTTAAGTTTCGCGGAAGTACCGGTACGGATCCTAGCCCGGGAGGACAAAAAGCTGCGTAGTCGGACAATTCCCTACGTGAAGGTGCTTTGGAGCAATCAGAAAGAGCGTGAGGCAACTTGGGAACCCGAGTCAAAGATGAGGGAGTGCTACCCGGACCTGTTCGCCGCTGGGGAAGTTTAAGTTTCGGGGACGAAACTTGTTTTTAGCGGTAAGTGGTGTAAGACCCGGTCTTTCCTAAACCCTTCTTGTCACCCTCTTCTTGTAATGTCCGACCGAGGACCTCATTTTGGTGTTTTTTCCGGACAGACCGTCGGGGGCCGCAGATAATTTTAGGCGGTAGAGCTCGCGGAGCGGAGCGCGCGGGCGCGATCGGTTTTAATTTTTGACTTCCGGTCTGATCAGAATTAATTCTTGAAGTTGGGGTCCCCTTAGGCGCCTCGGGATCCGTGTTGGCGACCCGCACATCTTTTAAGGTAAACCCTAACTTTTTAGTATATATATAGCCGGATGGGAAAGGGAATTAGGGTTCCTTTTGTTTTGTGGCCGCCTCTTTTCTTTTACTTCTCCCCTCGTAGCCGCCGGCAAGGAGGAACCAAGGACTCGGGCGAGGGTGGACCGGTGGAGGCAAGCGGACGATCCCTCTCCTTCCTCCTCTTTCGCGCATTGAGGTGAGTCGGGTGCGTTTTCATTCGAGTTTTCTTTTCCTTTCGTTTTGTTGGTCACGAGGAGGGAGGAGGGGCGGTGCCGTCGCGCACCGCCGCGAGCGGGGCCGCCCGCAGGTGGGGCGCCCGCGCAGGCAGGCGCCGCGCGGGGTCGCCCCACACCGTGGGCAGAGCGCCCGCGCGGCGCTCGGCCGCGCGGGGCCGCCCATAGGTGGGGCGCCCGCGCGGGCAGGTGCCGCGCGGGGTCGCCCCGCACTGCGGGCAGTGCGCCCGCACGGCGCTCGGCCGCGCGGGGCCGCCCGCAGGAGGGGCGCCCGCGCGGGCTGGTGCCGCGCGGGGTCGCGCCGCACCGCGGGCAGCGCGCCCGCACGGCGCTCGGCCGCGCGGGGCCGCCCGCAGGAGGGGCGCCCGCGCGGGCTGGTGCCGCGCGGGGTCGCCCCGCGCCGCGGGCAGCGCGCCCGCGCGGCGCTCGGCCGCGCGGGGCCGCCCGCAGGAGGGGCGCCCGCGCGGGCTGGTGCCGCGCGGGGTCGCCCCGCGCCGCGGGCAGCGCGCCCGCGCGGGCTGGTGCCCGCGCGGGGTCGCCCCGCGCCGCGGGCAGCGCGCCCGCGCGGCGCTCGGCCGCGCGGGGCCGCCCGCAGGAGGGGCGCCCGCGCGGGCTGGTGCCGCGCGGGGTCGCCCCGCGCCGCGGGCAGCGCGCCCGCGCGGCGCTCGGCCGCGCGGGGCCGCCCGGAGGAGGGGCGCCCGCGCGGGCTGGTGCCGCGCGGGGTCCCCCCGCGCCGCGGGCAGCGCGCCCGCGCGGCGCTCGGCCGCGCGGGGCCGCCCGCAGGAGGGGCGCCCACGCGGGCTGGTGCCGCGCGGGGTCGCCCCGCGCCGCGGGCAGCGCGCCCGCGCGGCGCTCGGCCGCGCGGGGCCGCCCGCAGGAGGGGCGCCCCGCGGGCTGGTGCCGCGCGGGGTCGCCCCGCGCCGCGGGCAGCGCGCCCGCGCGGGGCCGCCCGCAGGAGGGGCGCCCACGCGTGCTGGTGCCGCGCGGGGTCGCCCCGCGCCGCGGGCAGCGCGCCCGCGCGGCGCCCGGCCGCGCGGGGCCGCCCGCAGGAGGGGTGCCCGCGCGGGCTGGTGCCGCGCGGGGTCGCCCCGCGCCGCGGGCAGCGCGCCCGCGCGGCGCCCGGCCGCGCAGGGCCGCCCGCAGGAGGGGCGCCCGCGCAGGCTGGTGCCGCGCGGGGTCGCACCGCACCGCGGGCAGCGCGCCCGCGCGGCGCCCCGCCGCACGGGGCCGCCCGCAGGAGGGGCGCCCGCGCGGGCTGGTGCCGCGAGGGGCGGTGCCCAGGCGGAGTGTGCGCCGCATGGGACGGTGCCGTGCGGGGAACTCCGCCGCACGCTATTGGGAGTCGATGTGAGTTTCGGACCTTTAAGTCTTGACTTGCCCATGTTCCTTCAGGAGTGCGGGACGTTGTTGGCGACTGGTGCACGGACGCGGACTGGACGAACGCAGGACGACGCACACAAAGTGGGTACATTCCCGGGGATTGTGGGAATAGGGATTTACTGTTAGAAATAGCATGTTGGGGCAAGGTGGAATTGTTAGTCTCCTTCTGTTTATGCACTAACCCTGTTATGTTATTGTACTTAATATCAATCTGAGGCTCAAGTTTTGCTACACGCACACCAGCGGTTTGGCCACCGCAAGGGTGTGCTTTTCCGGAAAAATGGTACGTTGACCCGTGTACCCCACGCGATGGTGGCGTTAGGAATGGGGGCCCCCATGGGTGGGGGGTGTGAGCGGTGATGTCGAGGCAGGTGCTCGGCGGTGGACATCGGGAAAGGTGCCCGATGTTGTTTTGATACAGGGTGTGGTTATGGTGGATGATGCATGAGAGGGATGGTTGCTCCGGTTTTGTGGTTTGCCCTATTATTGTTTCTTTTATGCTTATCATGCTATTTCTAGTCACTGATTTCCCACTCCGTGACAGGTTCGTCCAGGGGCGAGTGCTAGGGCACCGGTGAGGCCGCGAGGATGCTGTACTGATTTTTAGTGACTTCAGATACAGTGACTCTTCTTTCCTTTTCCTTTTATTACTCATGTTAGCTAGTTTGTGGATTGCGACACCCCCGTGGGGTCGAAGTGGATGTTGCCTTTTTCTCTTTTTCGAATAAACGAATGATTATTACATTCTCTCATACTTGGCCATTTTAAATAATGAAAAGCAAAGAAAACCGTTTGCGAAAACTACTTTTAAAACGTGGGTGTCGTGTGGGCACCGAATTTTACAAACCTTGTGGATTTATGTGGCTTTCGAACGGTCTTTCCTAAAACGATGGCATCGTGTGGATGCCGCTTTCAAAACCTTGTGATTATTTATCCTTTCAAAACATCGGCCTCTATGTTCTAGGTGAATACTAGAATATCATGTGAGTTGTTTGGTTGTATGTGAACGAGACCCCAACTGATGTGGTTAGAGATTGTATGTGCTACACCTTGTGAGACATTTGTAGTTGAGACGCCGTGCATATACAAAGGAGACTCTGCCCGTTTGCAGAGTGAATTTGTGTATGCGGCGGGTCTGGACACGCACCGGGGAGCATTGGTTTACAAAAAAAATATATGGCTGAATCAGGAGCATCGGTGGCTCTTCTTCCGCGCGATTCGAGCCTCGGGGCGTGACACTACCTCATCCTGACAGATTCTTGGCAATGAGTAAAGAAATGAGTGAACAACTCTTGTTCAATGCTTCTCAAGCAAATCGCAATTTTATCTTTGGCCTCCAAAAATATAGGCCTCATCCTAACAGATTCTTGGCCTTATCTTTTGGTTAAGTTAGACCCACCGTTCATCATGCAAATAAAAAGGTCATTGAATCCTCATCCTAACAGATTCTTGGATTCAACCCCTTTCTTACCACATAGCATCTCATGCCAATAGAATGGTTGCGGCTCCCTAATGCAACTGACCCCCATGTCCGGGTGCATCAATCAACACTAAAGAGACGCCCACACCCTACAACGATGGAAGGCCACTAAAGGGTTCATAACACCATTAACTTAATATTTTATTTATTTAGGGAGATTTGTTATCTCATCAGTTTTAATTCATTATAAAATTTACATCTCATGCAAACCATCGCATCATATGCACATATATCGCATATATATATATATATAAAAATAACTACCGGTGATGATCATGGATTTTAATTTGATTCGGGCCTGAGCCACCAGGCCGGAATCGGGTCAGAGGGTATTACACATAAAAACTTGCTCTGCATCTTGATCAGATTGGAGTGGATCAACTCTTGTCGGCTCCCTTGATCAATATTTGGTCCAAACTTGATCTGCACCGCATCAACTCTTGAATGGAACAAATCGTCATCGAATCTAAACTACCCCTTTACCCTTTAATTTTGCAACAATTACAAAACAACCCATAATGATAATGAGACACGCAGGTCTCCAAATTACATAATTTAATTGGTGCACGCAGGCACTCAAAAAGAATCTAACACTGGGTCCTTATTAAATTACACCCATTCACATCATCACAAGGTTGCTATCCATGATCATCACCTCATACACATCACAGGCATATAAAATAAAATTCTCTAATTCGATTTCTAATTAATTGGGTTTCAAATTAATTTTAAATTGCGATTTTGCATAAAGCAACCACAAGGCGCGCATGATCACATCATGTAAATGCGTTCAAAACACATTGCGGCAAGCATGTGCAATGAAAGCCATGAACTAATCAATTAGTGTTGCAAAACAATCAAAACAACATATTCAAAACAACCTTCGTTGTTTTGATTTCGATCGTTCCATAAAACCCAATCAACATCGAAAAAGAGATTAGATCTAAAACAAACGATGAGGGTGGCTACAAATTTGTCATAGGACTAATTATCTCTCTACCGAGAGCGATAGATCCCCTGTAAACAAACACCCATTCCTAATATGAACCGACTGCAGCCAACATATACTACTAAGACCCGTGACTAGGATCAGAGTTTGCATAGTCAAACTACAGCAGCCTCATATTGAATGGCCGTGGTGTCGCAGGTCTAAGGATCAGTTGTACCACTGCAACATCGAATCAGTTGCTGACGAAAGAGTAGACATCCAAGTAACTAATCGTAATTGGTCACGCTCAGTGCCCTTGTTCTATAACAACCACCTGCACGTTCGCTCCAGTGTCCCCACACTAATGACTTGAGACTCGTCATCCTAAAAGAGAGCGACACATACATCAATCTTGCCGGATCAATCATCGTCCCCATGATGATCCTCCGATTGAGAGCATTCATGACTTAATCACTAATAATATGTATCTCAAATTCTTAACTTTTAAGAATATACATTATCATCTCATTAAATCAAAGGACGATTCATGGACACATCAAACATGAATGGCATAAAATGTCCAAATTATAATAAAGATCAAGTACAAATATGTTCCATATAATAAAATGCGTCAACCTGATAGGCTTTTGGGGCATACAACTAACAAGGACGTGGCCGATTAGTTCCTTACCAGCATTGAGAGTCAGAGGTAGATGTACCCGTTTTTATTTTATGACTCCACTTTTGTACTGGACATTCTGTGAGACTTGTGAGGATTGTATTCCTTTTTCATAGCTTATCAGACTTTGTATTGAGGATTTTCTTTTATCCAGACGTTCAGTTGATTTCTATAGCTATTAGTTCTTTTTCAGCTCTGATACCTGTTAGCTATAGATCTTTTGCAGGATAGACGCTTCGTCTGTGCGGAAGTTTCCGCACAGACGGCGGATCTATTGGCGAGCCCGGGTCGCAGTTTTGACCCCGGGGCGTGACATGTAGTACCTTTTCTTGCAGGTTAGACGCTTCGCCTATGCGGGGTTTTGCATAGGCAGCGGATCTGTTGGCGGGCCCGGGTCGCAGTTTCGACCCCGGGGCGTGACATAACTGTTTGTTGAATGAATGGAAGTTTTTAATTTTATAGTTTAGTTCTCTGATTGATTACTCTTCCGCTACACTACACTGTGATTGTTGGAATAAACCGTTCCTTTCGGGTTTTGAAAGGTCATGCCCGATTGGCGGGTATGTCGGCGCGCCCGAACTGTCCAAATTGGCGGTCTCGGGGTGTGACAGATAAGAGTGCTATCAGAGCCTAGGAATAGTCCTAGGTGGTTAGCGAACCTTTGGAAGACTCTAGGGTTTAGGCACGAGAGAGTGTGTGGATCTTTTGGCGAAAGTATATGATTGGGTTTTTTTTTATGATTCCCAATAAAGATATTGGGAATGGATCGAGGGTAATGAGCTTTCATTCTTCGGACTATTATGTTGGCGGCCGACAACGTAATGTTGGGGGTGAAAGGGAGTGCCCTTATGTACTTTCGCATGATTGGGTCGACGAGCCCTTTTGTTTGGTAATTAGCTTACACATTGTCCAAATTATCAAATTTGGGCTAATCGTTTCGTTGTGGTGTTGTTGCTTAGTGAATAGCAATGGCATCGCGTGATCGACGAAGGACAGGATCCGCGTCGACGCGAGTCGAGCCCTCTGAGCGCTCAGGCTTGAGTGAAGCGAGTTGAAATTTGGTGCTTTAGTTTGTACTTTGGCCAAATTGGGCAAAGTGCGACCGATGAGGTCCGGCGATGACTCGATGAAAGACCGACTCTCGAGACGATGGCGATCGTTAGATTGCGAGAACCAAGTTGCAATGTCCTAAGGTTTAGGGCAAGAAAGACTTATGGACTTGGCGGCGAAAGTTCGCCCTTGTTGATGGTAGCGACCATGTGACGTGTCGATTGTGGCTGAATCGTCGCATAGTTGTGTTGGTGAGGCACAGAGTCAGCTTCAAGATGTGAGAACCTCTCAATAGAGCGGGAGTCTTGTGGCGCCGGTCCGATGGATCGGCATAACGGCAAGGGTTGCCACCGTAGGGTTCGCGTGTTAGTCACTGAAAGTGGTGAATCAATTATTGTGGTGCCTCAACCAAGTTGGGAGAAGTGCACAAGTACCATAGGTATGCTTAAGCAAATCGCTTAACACCGTGGATTCTACGAGTTGACATAGAGGCGTAGGACGCTCAATCTTGTGGGTGCTCATGGAGCACAGGTACCGTTTAGCCAGAAAGAGCTGGTTAGGTGGCACCTTAGCTTTTGCTAAGTGTGACAGGAGACGATGGAGAGTTCGGGTCATAGATTGACGACTAGCGAGTGGGTTTTGCTCGGTGGAGAGTAGTAGTCGCGTGACGACGATTAGTGGGTTCGCTGAGGGACGATCCGTGCCTGGACCATATATGAGGACTGTGGAGCCTGTAGAAATGTGGGCAGGCGCAGTCGGCTGTGAGTGACAGTGGCCCGAGGCCTGAGGGCGGGGCATAGTAGAGTTTTGGTCGGTAGTCCGAGCGATGACCCGGGAACGTGGAGTGCCACGTGTGAGCCTTGAGGCTGTTAGTACACAGAGAGTGTGGACGTGACCAGGCCATAGGGCTGGTGATGATTGAGATGCTGTTACTCCTGGTGGGAGTGTTAGTGCAGTAGTCCTAAACGAGGATTTGACTGTATGATGATTGGGTCTGTGTGCTAATTAGAGACGATATGTGATATCGAGTGGAATAGTTGGGAGTGTGGATGGGCGTTCGCCCTCCAAGTCAAGCGAATGGGGCGGCGGAGTTGAAGGAGCTTAAGGCTCAATTGCAAGACTTGCTAGACAAGGGTTTCATCAGACCCAATGTATCTCCTTGGGGAGCTCCAGTCCTATTTGTGAAGAAGAAGGAAGGGTCACTTCGGCTGTGTGTGGATTATCGGGAACTCAACAAGTTGACGATCAAGAACCGATATCCATTGCCGCAGATCGACAATTTGATCGACCAGCTGCAAGGTTCTCGGGTATTTTCGAAGATTGACCTTCAATCGGGATACCACCAGTTGAAGATTTAAGTCGGAGGATGTTCACAAAACGGCTTTTAGAACGCGGTATGGATACTATGAATTCACTATAATGCCTTTCGGGTTGACTAATGCCCCGACGGCGTTCATGGATTTAATCAACCGCATTTTTCAGCCTTTCCTAGATCTATTTGTCGTGGCCTTCATTGACGACATTTTGGTCTACTCTCGAAGTGACGACGAGCACGAGGATCACCTACGACAGGTTTTACAAGTGCTTCGGGAGCGGGGCCTATTCGCGGAGTTGAAGAAATGCGAATTCTAGCTCCGGGAAGTGGCATTCTTGGGACATGTGATTTCTGAGGCAGGGGTGTCTGTGGACCCCAAGAAAATTGAAGCAGTGAAGGATTGGCCCCGACCAACCAATGTCACCGAGGTTCGAAGCCTTATTGGGCTCGCGGGCTATTATAGGCGGTTCGTGGAAGGGTTCTCTAAAATTACCATTCCACTCACCGGCCTTACAAGAAAGGGGGCTAAGTTCATTTGGAGCGATGCTTGTGAAAGAAGCTTCTAGTTGCTCAAGAACAAGTTGACATCGGCTCCAATCCTTGCTTTACCTATTGCGGGGAAAAAGTTCGTGGTGTATAGTGATGCCTCGGGGAGTGGTCTGGGGTGTGTACTTATGCAGGACGGGAGGGTTATAGCCTATGCCTCCCGACAGCTGAAGAGTTATGAAAAGAACTACCCCACCCACGACCTCGAGCTTGCCACGGTGATTTTTTTTTGCATTGAAGCTATGGCGGCATTACCTCTACGGGGAACATTGTGAGATTTACACGGATCATAAAAGCCTTAAGTATTTGTTCACTCAGAAGGAATTAAATCTGAGGCAGCGCCGATGGCTGGAACTCCTAAAAGACTATAGTGTTAGCATCTTGTACCACCCAGGGAAAGCAAATGTGGTGGCCAACGCGCTAAGCAGGACATCCGTGGAGAATCTCGCCATGGCCATTACCGACCAATACCCGTTGCAATCTAAGATGCGACGGTTTGGCTTGGAGGTTGTGGCTCCCGGTGCACCCGCGAAGCTTATGACACTTACTGTGACACCCCACTTCCCAGGGGGTCACCCATCTTAGAACTACTCTAGCTCTAGCACGATTAACTCTCATAACCTCCTGGATCTTGCTACTATCCAAAATGCTATAGCCAGGTTAAGAAATTTAGTCCTATTATATCATTTATATATAGGACTAATCCAAATTCCGGGGGTGTCACACAGACAATTTAGTGGGCATCAATTTATTGGTGATATATTGAATGGTCATCCAGACCGTGGGTACCAGCATTTCAGAATGACGACTACCACATTCATTGCTCTACGAGATGAGCTCGTTGGAAAGGGACTTATAAGTAGCTTAAGAAATATCACAGTTGATGAACAGCTTGGAATATTTCTTTTTTGTATTGGCCACGGCGTTGCGAATAGGGTGTTCGCCGAAACATTCCAACATTCAGGAGAGACAATTAGCAGATATTTTAATAGGGTACTGCGGGCCATCGTTATGTTAAAAGACGAATATATCACTCAACCGACAAGCAACACTGAAGTTCATCCGCGGATCTCAGATAATATAAATTTTCATCCTTTCAAGGTGATGTATTAATTTTATATGATTGATATTTTATACGATTAATATTGAGTATTACCAAGGATGACTTACAAAGGGAGTTATTGAATGTTCAATCTACATTTGTAGAATGCAATCGGTGCGGTTGATGGGACCCATATTCCGGTGGTTGTCAAGATGAGCGAGCAAGCACATTTTCGGTGTCGGAAAGGGTTTACATCACAAAATGTGATGGCTGCGATCAACTTTGATCATCAATTTCTTTTTGTTTTCACTCTTTCAGCCCACCCCTAGACCTCGAGCACTTGGGTAGGAAGGATCCGCCGCTGATATGCGAGTTCTCAGATGGGCGTATGAAAGTGGCGGTTTCACAGTACCGGAAGGTATAAAAAAAAACCTGACAATTCACTATATTATAGTTATCATTTTTAATACTTATAAAATTACAGTATCACTTCATGTTATATTGTGTCGTTAACAGGAAAATTTTACTTGGTTGATTCTGGGTACGCAAACACCGACAGATTTCTGGCGCCGTATAGAGACGAGCGCTATCATATCAGCCAATTTGATAGTAACGCACGCAGTCGGGTACATCGCAGTCCGAGGGATTTTTATAATCATCGTCATGCCCAATTATGAAATGTGGAGGAGAAAACATTTGGGATATTGAAAAGGCGATTTAAGATTTTAAATATTGCAACACCGTTCCCGTTTAGGGTGCAATGTCTTATTGCTATGGCTTGCTGCGTCATACATAATTTTATTCGTAGAAATCAGGGTAGTGATAGATATTTCAACGATTCAGTTGACCAACCTGCTACCGTTGTGGAAGAGAATGACGGAGGTATTTCATTTCCTGGTGCTTCATTGCCCGGTGCATCAGACTCACGGCGGGGCGAAGCCATTCGAACTGATATTACAGATCAATTGTGGAATAATAGAAGTTAGTCCGACGATAGTTACTTTTTTTAAAAAAATATTGTTATAACCAGTTGTGTCTTTATGACAGATGTAAGCACATGTGAGTCAGTTACATTCGGTACTGGGATTTAATCTAAATTGTATATATTAGTAGTGAATTAATATGAAATTTATAGCAAACAAATAGCATATACCTTTTTTCATGAAAAAAAATATTTTCCCAAAAATATGATGAATATCTTTTAAAAAAAGAAAAATTAGAGCAAATGAAATGTTAAATTAAATATTATTTCCATAAAATATAATTTGATTTTGATTTTGATTTTGATTTTGATTTTGATTTTATCTTATTTTTTTGTAAAGCTTTAATCCATTAATTAAAACAAATAAATTAGAATTTAACAAGTTTTATTACATAATAAAGCTTGAGGGCAAAACGGTCATTTAACTAATTGTATATATTAATAGGGAAGTAATATGAAATTTATAATAGAGAAATAGCATATACATTTTTTTATGATAAAAATATTTTTCAAAATATATGATGAATATTTTTTTAAAAAAAAAAAATTAGAGTAAATGAAATGTTAAATTAAATATTATTTTCATAAAATATAATTTGATTTTGATTTTGATTTTGATTTTATCTTATATTTTGTAAAGCTTTAATCCATTAATTAAAATAAATAAATTAGAATTTAACAAGTTTTATTACATAATAAAGCTTGAGGGCAAAACGGCCATTTAACCAATTGTATTTTTTTTTTTTTATTAAATAGGGATATACCCTATTTGAAAAGTACAGGAAATGACTGAAAGAAAAGATCCAATACTACACAAAATACAAGAAGTGGGCCCAGCGCCCGAACCGACAAAAGAGAATGAACCGCAAATATTAGGCGAGTGAACTCCCAATAAAACAAGCAGCTACAAAAACTAAAACAAAAGAGTAAAGCAGACAATGTAGCCTGATGGGGTAAACAGCACTCGCCGTCACTGGGAATAAACTCCAGACCCGAACCATAACCCACAAGCAGTTAGCAGTAGGTGATAAATAGAGAAGCACAGCTCAAAGTCCTTCATATCCCTTGTTTCCCAGCTCAAAGTGATAAATAGAGAAGCACAGCTCAAACAAAGAAGCACAGCTCCAAGTCATTTATATGCCGCAAATAATTAACGAAGATTGACGCCATTGATTTCCCTTGTTTCCCAATTTTCATTCAACGCCAGACAGCTAACAAGAAATCATCAAACCCACTTGTACCATACCGAAGCAACGAGTCGACGAAGCCGTCGTGGTAGATGCCAGATTAAGAAACCAAACTACACTAGCCAGTTCAAGCGAGTAAACATAATTAGTGCCCAAACTCAATAAGAACTGAAAGAAACAACACTGCATCTTGAACACTGCCAATTGGATCTCGAAAGCAAAATAGCATGCCAACTCAGAGAACAAGCATCGGATTCAATTGTGGGGCATTGACCCTTCAGTTAGAATAAGCATGCATTTTTGCAATAAATCTTCAGTAATTGAAATGAGAGGCATAAATCTTCAGTAACTGCATTAGTACATCTTCACAAAACCAGCAAGTACATGCAGTGCTCTTATTATATATTTCACCAGGTCTTACGGGCGAGGGAGCCGGCTCGCTAAACCAAGTTCGTATGCTTTGGCAGCTACGTTAGCAGCTATGTTTGCAGATATATTCCTGATATTCATCTTCACAAAACCAGCAAGTACATGCAGTGCTCTTATTATATATTTCACCAGGTCTTACGGGCGAGGGAGCCGGCTCGCTAAACCAAGTTCGTATGCTTTGGCAGCTACATTAGCAGCTATGTTTGCAGATATATTCCTGATATTCGGGAAAGGCGGATAGATCAGCCCTTGCTCAAAGTTCTCTTCTGTTACCTGTTGCCCCAGGGCCTCAGCCAAACACGGAGTCGGCGAAGCCATCGGAGAAGAAACCAGGGAAAAGGCCAAAGCGAGAGAGTAAACATAAATAGAGCCCAAATTCGAAAAGGAATGATGTAAAAAAAGGTAGAGCCCTCAGTCATTTAGCATAGAAGCGCAACCCCATCCGAAGGTTGGCCGTTGAAAAACCAAAAAGGAGATTAGAAAGCCCGATCCCCCTGGGAAGCACTAAAGTCAGACATGTATCCCAGCTATCCTTCGAGACCAATTAAGAGACAAGAACCCAATACAAAGAAGCTGGGTCTTCGTTGGCGAGACCGAATTGTTGAGAATCATGAAGAGCCCCGAACCACGAGTCGCCGAAAGAAGACAGTAAGGAGAGCCCTATATAGCAGTCGAGCAAGGAACCCATGCCATAAACCGAAGCTTCTGAACTCCAAACTCCATAATTCGATGTTATGCACTACCCAGTTAGTGCATTGAGATCCTGCAACGTACCACATCGACCCAGAGTACCATCCCCAATATCCAGGCAGTGAGTGACGCCAAGCACAAAGAACCATGCTCCAACGGCAGCGGACACCGCAGCCGCGAGTTAAACCCAACATTATTCTTGGAAGGCGGCAGACTGCACCAGCGCACCAACAGAACATTATCTCAAACTTTCGATCATTCAAATCAGAGGTACAAAACCAACTCCATATTCCCGGAAACCTTGAAGCAACGATAGAACACCAAATTAAAAGTGTCACAAAGTCGCCAAAAAAACTGAATCAAAAGGATCAACATCTGGATCAAAGGGAGACCATTAAAAAGAGCTAACAAAAAGAAAGAGAAATGCCATAGACCCTGTGGAAGTGACACAAGCTACTCCAAAAGCTGTATCAACTCAAAATTCACCATTGCAACAAAACATCATCATGCCCATCCATTCGACCAAAGAATAAGATAGTAGCCCTGTCTCATAGCTGGCGGCAAAAACAAGGAGATTGAGTAATGTAGCGGGATCAAGAAAATCAGTAAAAAAAAAAAAAAAAAAAAAAAAAAACCAAAACTCTCTTGCTCCGGACACCAAGAAGAAGAAGGTAAGACTCCTCGAGAACTTTCAGCTTCGAAGCAGGCAAAAGTCCCAGCATTCTCTTAGAGTAGACCTGATCCATACAAGCTGTAAGCTCTCAATCATCAGATTCTAGACCCCTCATGAGGAAGGAAAACCTCCTCCTTCATCAAATACAGAGAAGAACTAAATTCAGTCCCCAGCTTGATCTCCCAGCGCCAAACTCCAAAACTTCGCAGTGTCAACCACTCTTCTTCCGCAGTCTTCGCACGATTTAGTGCTAATATCAAAGGTTCTTCTATTCCGTTCATTCCAAATTTCCCAGCACGCTGCTGCAAACCAAATATCAAAAGTACCCTACAGACGATCCGACATAGTCAACCTGGCTCTCCTCCATCTAAGAGCTAGGTCGCCTATGTCAATGCCCAATCGCTGCCTAGTGATCGGAAAATTCTGCAGGAGCCTGTCCCACAGAGCTTTTGCGAAAGCACAACGGAAAAAGATGTGATCCAGATTTTCTAAATCTGCGCCACATAACACACAAATCGACGGGCCATGCCAACCCCGCTTGGCTAGAAAATCCGCTGTTAAAAGCCTGTATCTCCCGGCCAGCCATAGGAATAATTTGATTCGAAGTGGAATCTTGATCGACCAAAGGTGAGGTATTTTACGGGCATCCACTCCGTCGAATGATAAAAAATTATAGGCGCTGTTGACAGAGAATGCCCCATTGCTACCCCATCTCCACGAGATTGTGTCCAAATCCTCGTTAAGCGTAACCTCTACAATCAGGTTGCGAAAAAGCCCCACTTCTCGCTGTTCCACCCAACTTAGGTTCTGACTAAAGCCCAAGTTACTTGAGTGAGCAAAGAGGCGAATCCAATTTTTAACCGACAAATGTTTAGAGTTGGAGACAGCGAACAAATTAGGAAAGGTATTGCGCAGTAGAAATTCCCCTCTCCATCTCGAGTCCCAAAAAGCCGCCAAAGATCCATTCCTAAGAGAGAAAGAAACAGAGAGATGAAAAGGTGAGGACGTAGAGAGGATGCCTTTCCAAATAGGGCAGCATCCAGCAGGCACCATAGGGGCTGAGGCAGGAGATCTGAATCTATAGTGCTTCTGTATCAGAAGGCGCACCCAAGGTAGAGATCTCGAGTTGTAGAAATTCCAAAGTCCCTTCATCAAAAGCGCCGAATTCATGGATCTCAGGTTACGGATGCCTACTCCGCCGAGCCTTTTGGGCCGACACACCTGGTCCCAATTAACTAGGCAACGAAACCCATTGGATAATTTCTTGCCTATCCAGAAAAAACCCCGACGAATTGTATCAATAGATTTAATCACCCACACCGGGAGCTTGAAGATTGAACAAAAGAAAGCAAGGATGCTGGAGAGAACCGAATTGAGCAGAACGAGACGGCCACCCCGAGAGAGCGAAGATGCCTTCCAACCCGCCAGCCGGTTGTCCACCTTCTCAATAAGCGGCATATAGTCGGACTTACGGAGAGCCTTGGGAGAAAGTGAAAGACCCAAATACTTAAACGGAAAACCCTGAAGGGAGCAACCAAAGAAGTTGGTGAGGGCCGAAGCTTGCGAGCCCGAAAGGTTGATCGGAACAATAGAGCTTTTGTCGAAATTAATCTTAAGTCCCGAAATTAAAGAGAAGGCGTCCAGAATCTGTTTAATAACTCCAGCCGACCGAGAGGTGCCGTCAAAGAAAATAAGAAGATCATCGGCAAACTGAAGGGTATGAATCTTGACATCCCCAACACCTACGCTAGGGAGCGCGAGGCTGTCGGTAGCCACCTCTGTGTGGGAGCGCTCGAGAAGGAGGGGCGCTCGGGAAGGAGGGGCGGAATGTGGGACGGTGGGTAGGGGAGGGGGGACCCCCGAGATCGAGGGAGGGGTGGGCCACGCGTGGAACCAGGGGGGGCCGGGGAGCGGGGTGGGCCCCACGTGGGACCGGGGGGGGGGGGGGGGGGGGGGACGAGGAGCGACCGGGGCAGTCGCCTTCCCCCCCGCATCCCGACCGCTCATTCTCTCTCTAAACATTTTTTAAAATTTGAAAATAACCAATTGTATATATTAGGAGGGAAGTAATATGAAATTTATAGCAGAGAAATAGTATATACATTTTTTTATGATAAAAATATTTTTCAAAAGATATGATAAATAATTTTTTTTCAAAAAAAAATTAGAGTAAATGAAATGTTAAATTAAATATTATTTTCATAAAATATAATTTGATTTTGATTTTGATTTTGATTTTATCTTATTTTTTTGTAAAGCTTTAATCCATTAATTAAAACGAATAAATTAGAATTTAAAAAGTTTTATCACGTAATAAATTTTGAGGGCAAAAAAATAATTTAACCCAACCAAAACTCTTTATTCCTCTTATTCCTTATTATCATACCAAACACAAAATCTCTTATCTCTGGATCAACTCAAACGCATTTTTACACTAGTTCCGTACTTTATAATTATCCCTAAAATAGCTAGTTCTGT
Source organism: Tillandsia leiboldiana (assembly GCA_029204045.2). NCBI lineage: Eukaryota > Viridiplantae > Streptophyta > Magnoliopsida > Poales > Bromeliaceae > Tillandsia > Tillandsia leiboldiana. The sequence continues at coordinate 29,319,190 of CM055067.1, forward strand.
CTTTTGCCGTTACCAAACGGGCCCTAAATTTTTTTTTTTGTTTTTTCACAAAAAAAAAAAGAAAAAAAAAGAGAGGTCAGTGATATCAAACAAGATCTAAAAGTTCCGTTTTTAATTAAGGATAGTTAAAATTTCTCTTTTACCAGCTTGTACGGTTGAAAACCAAAAGGTTGGACCAATTTGCAAACTAGAAAAACTGCGTTCCTTTTTCTTACAAAACAACACATCAGTGAACCTGGATAAAACTGGCGGCGAACGTGCGGCGGGGGAAGGAAAACCATCTCTAAAACCATCTTTAATTTCCTTCTCCCGCGTTATGGAGCACACAAAATCCCATTCCCAAGTTTCGGCTTCTCCAAAAAGGCTCTAATCGCTCTACAAACTAATCCCCCTAAACCCTAATCTCTACTCTCTCGCACTCTCCAATGGAACTCCGCTTCGCCTCCCCCGGCGCTCTCTCCCTCCTCTCCTCTCCCTCCTCTTCCTCCTCATGCTCCCAGAGCTACGGGAGCGTCGGGATCCGACCCCGCGATCGCTTATGCGGCGCCAAGATCCGAGCCTCCTCCGAGGGCAGCGGCGAGAGAATCTCCGGGGATCACCGGCGACGATCGCCGCCGGCGATGGAGGTGTCGCCCTCGGCAGCGGCGGCGGCGGCGGCGGCGGCTTCTTCGTCTTCGGCTTCTTCGTCAACGAGCTCTTCGTCCGTGATCAACCGGAGCTTCAGGAGCTCGGATTCCGAGTTCCCCGTTTGGGAGAAGCTCGAAGCGGTCGTTAGGCTCAGCTATGGTGTCGGTGAGGACTTAGATCCCGATTTTTGATCGATTTATTCATATATTTTAATTTATTGGGTTTCAATTTTAGCCAATCTTAAAAATAAACGTTTGCATGCATTTATATTTGGTGTCTCAATTATTCCTCTGCATAAAAAGTGTGCTAATTTTAACTACACATTTTACTACAATTTTAAATGGGTCCAAAATAAAAATGATAGTTCAATTCATATATAAACTTCACCAAAAGTGAGTTACTATATCATGTCTATTATATATATCTGCCCATCTATCTAATTACAACTTAGATAATAGATATACAATTATGTATAATTGATTTGTATCTTCTTATATTTTAGTTGTGTTGTAATTGGGGCTATTTTTTTTTTTTTTAAAAAAATCTTACACTTTTCCTTTTTTCTAATTAACCATACGTTTTATCACTATTTTAAGTGGGCCTAAAATTGGAATGATTGTTGAATTCATGCTTAAAGCTAAAATATGTTAGTATATTATGCTAATTTTATATGTGGTAATCTATCTAAAACATAACTTCAATAATAGATATAAACTGGATAAAACAGATCTCCTTTGTTATTTAATCTCTTCTTCTTTTTTCTCATCTGTCCCTATTTTTTCTGATTTATTTTTCTAAAATAATTGGGTGAATTATTTTGTTTAGGAATATATGGGGCGATGGCTATGGCTGGGAAGTTCATATGTTCAATAACGGGAATAGATTGGATGGGAGGGTTCCATCCATCGCTAACTGCGATTGTGGAAGGGCTTGGATATGCAGCTCCTCCGATCATGGCTCTTCTCTTCATCCTTGATGTATGTTACTTATTTTGATTTTGTATTTATTTAGGTCACAATTTAGTTATTTTGCAATTTTGTCTTATTATTTCTTCTTCATTTGAGTAATTAGCTCTTCTGCAAGTGGAATAGTAAATATGTTTTGAAATCATTTCAAGTAGAACTGTAATTTAGTTGTGACTACTTTGATTTGTTTCTTCCTACTCATTGATTTACTTAATTTTCTTGCTTGTACTTTTTCTTATTAATGAATCACACACAGAGTTGCCCTCTATGGTGTTTCAAAAATTTAATGGTAATTATTTTGGTTGCATCTTTTTCATTTTATTACTAAGATATATTGTTTGAAGTTCAAATCCCCTATTTCCCTTAATGCATGATAAATAAAACAAGTAAAATTTGCTAATGAAGGGTATTGATATACAAAGGATTTACCAATACGGACCTGTGCTATTTTTTGATTAGTACCATATCGGTAAAAAGTGAAGTACCAAGCATGAGGTTAGAGTGGAATTTAGGTCTTGTTTCGGTTTCATCCTTTTTCCTTTGCTTTTCTTACTAGCTTGGTCTAATGAGAAGTATATGATACAAAGACATAACAGAGCTTTTTAAAAAAGGATCTCAATACTAAATATTTGATTTGGAATATATAGTTTGCCACGAATTTAAATTTGCCCGCGAATAGCAAAAGACAATAAGACGACCATTGATGAACTGACAATATTTATACAGGATGAGGTAGTCAAATACTCTCCGCATGCTCGTGCCATTAGAGATGTGGAGGATGAGGAGCTGAGGAGCTTCTTCTATGGCATGTCACCATGGCAGGTAATTCCTTCTATTGCATGACTCTTATTTTGTATGTTGTGTCAGATTTGCTAAGCATGTGAATTTTTTCGTGGATTACTCAAGAGCAACTAATTATTTGGTGGCTGTGATTATTTTAATCACATGAAAATCACAAGTGCTGCTTGTTTTGATTATTTTTTTTTAAATATTTTTTCTCAAGTCTTGTTTGGCCTAGATGGATCTTTTAAAGGACTGCTGATTCAGTAAGGCTCCTGAAAGATGCACTAATAGCTTTTTCATTTAAGTCTGTTCTGCAGCTTCTCACTGCAGAAGAAACAGAATCGCTCATTTCTCAAATTAGAGCTTAGAAGCTTAATTTTGCTTCCCATCAGAGAAATAGGACATTTATTAGCCAAATACATGGTTTCTTTGTGTTTCTCCATAGTGATATCTGATGAGATCTGTGTCTATAAATATTTGCAGTTCATTCTAATTATTACTGCTAGTTCAATTGGGGAGGAGCTCTTCTATCGAGCTGCTGTTCAGGTATGGCTTCAATAGTTCTCGTGGCTATCATTCACATTTAAAGAAAAAAAATGCAAAGTATGACTAAGAAATAGTGAAATGCAGAATCAATCAATTTGAGGAAGAATGAGAAACTATAAAATTATTGTTTTATTTCCTTTCGTCAAAAGAAGTAGCAATTATTCAAATTAATTCCCTAGGACATAAAACGTAAAGAATATGTATATAGACGAAAGGAGAAGAGTAGGAAATTCTCTGTTTTGGAGTTTTTTTTATTTTTCTTTTCTTTTTTTTTATATACATATAAATATACGTACATCTATTAATACATATAAAATATGAGTAAAAATATATCTAAACCCCCTTAACTAAAGACCTTTTTAAATATGTTATCTAAACTTTAATTATTTATATTGACATAAATTATATTATTTTTTAAAAAAATTTCTTACGTAAAGTAATAATCATAGGAGTGAAAGATTGATATATGCTATTAATCCAAACCTACATACTTAAATATTGTCGTTATTTTTCAAAGTAGTGTCATATGATCGATTTGACAGATTTTATGAATATATGATAGATTTGAAGAGAAATTATGGAAATAAAATATGGTGGTTGAGTGTATTAGGAAGAGTTAAGTCTTGGGGAATAGATGCATAGGCTCGAGTGAGCACATAATAACTTATAAAATGTTAGAGGGCATATGATTATATATTAATTTCATATATAAATTCTTTTAATATTAGTTATTTAAAAATTAAATTCAAAAACTAGATATCATAGTAACTAAATTAGTCAACTCTTATATTACACTTTTATATAAGTGTCCACGGCATCGCGCGGTTTAGTCACTAGTTAAGAATTAAGGTAGACTGATTTTCTTATTGGAAGCTTCCTTGAAACACTTAGATCTATCTTGCCTAAATACTCTCAACCTCTGTAGGGTTCATTGGCGGATATGTTTTTGAGGAGCGCTGAACTTGTTAAAGATGCACGCGGAATTGCATCCCTGGTAAAAAGCCATGTTCAATTACTTTTTCCAGTAAATTTACATATATGTCCATATAGTTAGGTAATACATGTGAACTTTACCTGAATGTAGTGCTTTTTGTAATGTACACCGGAATTTTAAAAGTTTTGCTTTTGCTGCCTAACTCTGACAGAATGTTGGCTTTAAATATTTTTTTGTCAGAAAAAATATTAATTTTCACTTTTGATCGAATGTTGTGCAAACTAACGAAATATATGTTACTTGATGCATAATTACTCAACTTCTTTGGCGCGTGCCATCAAGTTCCAACAAAAATCATGGGATTTTCTGAATTTGAAATTAGTGAAAGCATAGGTACTAACATAATTTTTTTTTAAATTTCAGATACCTTTTTCATCAAAATGCATTGTAGTTCTGGTTAGGTTTGTATGGTTTTACCTGTTAGTTATGATTTTGCTGTATTCAAATTCCCAATATCATTGTAGAGTGGTGTGCTGCCTTTCTTCGTTCCCTTTGCTCAAGCATTTGCCGCAGTTATCACTGCAGCCCTAACTGGATCACTCTACTATGTTGCCACTGCCCCGAAAGGTAAGTTATACTAGGCCTTACTTCTCTTGAAGATTACTGATGCTATTTTGTTCCTTTGTCTTACCTATATTTCCTGCATTTTCCTGCAGACCCTACTTATGTGGTTACAGCAGTATCATCACATTCTCGTTCTAGTCGCAACGACCTCAAGAAGCTTTTTGCAGGTGAGTGTTGTAAGTTATGTATAATGTAAGATTTATGGTGCTGCATGTTTCACTTGGCTTGGCTTTCAGATATTCTAATATGAGAATTAGAAGCTGAAATGAGTTTCTGTGCTCGAAAAGCATAAAGATCCAACTTTAAGCTTATGCTTTTGCTACCGCGTATCGCTGGTGAGCAACTTTGAATTAGAAGACTGTTAGTGCTATTTCAAATTGTTGTGCATAAACCAACAATTATGTTGGAGCACCGGTTGGACTAAATATTCGTAACGACTCTGCCTGCTAGCACCAATAACTTGTTAGATTTTAAACCACCTGTCTAAATGTTTTAGTTATTAGTTCTAGTGTGTCCGTCACATGTATATCTCTTACACCCTCCTGTATTATCTGATGTGGAACTATTGGGGTGTAATATACTCTTCCTGTCAGCGCATCCTAATCACACACTTGTAATTCGGCTTTGATATCAAGTGTAATGATTCAATCCACAAGCACTAATAACTCATTAGGCTCTAAACTGGCGGTCCAAAATATTTAAACTACGTTATTTATTCTAGTGTATCCGTCACATATAAGCTCCTCACACTCTTCTATATTATCCGATATGGGACTATTAGGTATCACCACATACAAGTTTGTATTTTTCTTTTTTATAAATCTAGAGCACATACTAGAATAGATGTATTAAAACAAATTGCACATTTTACCGAATTTGCAGCTTGGTATGAAAGAAGGCAAATGAAGAAGATATATTCTCCCCTTCTCGAAGGATTGTTGGCCCTCTACCTTGGTTTTGAGTGGATCCAGGTAATCCTAGCACTATTACATTGTTATTTAGTAGAATAAACTGCATTAATAATCCCCGCACTATCCTGATATTGTGACTTAGTCCCTGAACTTTTTATTTATTACAATTCCATTCTTGCTCACTAGAGAATTTAACACAGACTTTTTCCTGAAGATTGGCTATTTTAACCCTATTTTAGGTGCTTTCAGATAGCCATTTTACAAGAAAGGGATTAAATACTTGTTTTACTCGGAAAAAATTAGCTTCTATTTTTTTCTTTAGCAATTGAGGGACTCGGTAATAATATTGAGATAAGACGGAAGCTATCCATTAATTTTACCTTATTTACTAAAGAGCTAAAAGGTGAAAAGAAAAGGCAATAATTATGTAACCATGATGACTGCAGACGGATAACATTCTCTCTCCTATGATCACGCATGGCATATACTCTGCTGTGGTGTTAGGACACGGGCTATGGAAAATTCATGACCATAGGCGTAGGCTGCGCAATAGGATTCAACAGTTAAGGGTGGAAGCAAGGAACTCAAACAAATTATAAATCCCCAATAAGGAAAAAAGAAATATTCAACGATATTGGGGAGGAAGAATGGAATTCCAACAAACACTACCTTAATCAAATGAAATGAGAGTGAAAATGGAAATCATATATCTACTTTTGGTGTATATACTAAAATTAGGCAGCCAATTTATACAGAAAAATAAATTATGTTGTGTATATTTTTATTAGAGTTACAAATGATATTGTAGACAATTTAAAGCCTTTTTGCAACAATATGGCTTTTCAAATATATAAATGCTTGGTAGTCATCAATAAATTTCATTGATATTGTATCTCTCGACACAAGTATTTTTAATGATGTCTTTACAACCAGAATTGTTGTTGAACTGTGTCACGTTCAATAGATCCGTCACTCATACGAAAAATTTCATACAGACGAAGTGTCAAACCTGCAAAAGATGGTATTTATTAATTAAATAAATATCGAAACTGAAAATAAACTGCTAAAATAAAACCACAATTCGTTGTACATCTGTAACATCCAGAAAATAAGTCCACCTCGCAGAAGGATAAAATAAATATAATACAGATAATATAGGACTACAACCAAAAAATCTAGATACCAGGTATATCTAGCTCTCCAAAAGTAGGTAGGGATTTAACTCGCGACTTCCTTACCTCGATAAGAAGAAACAGTTGGTGCTGGGATAGAAGTAGATGTCTCTGCAAAAAGAACACCAGCAGCGGGTGTGAGAACTATATAAACAAAGTAGTCCTCAATAGGTACCGTCTCTCCACTAATAACTCAAATACTGAAAAGTAGGAAATAGCTGAAAAATAAACTATAACTACCATGCCTCTTTCTATTATGGTCAAGGAAACGACAAAGTAACAGTATGTAACGACTCGCTCTCGAGGTGCTCAAGTCTATCTAATCATACTGACTGTCACATCAGGTCCATTCAAATCCGTGCCCACCTACTACCATTACATCTACGGAGGGATGAAATTACGTAGGGCACCCAATCGGGCTGCATTGACGTCACGCAGAAAACAGGCCTAACTCTGAAGCGGCACTCAAGAGGCGCGACCCCACCGAGGAAAGCTGCGCATCTTAGTCGAGCTCAATATGGCTCATGCAGGTTATAATTCAAATCCACGATCAATCAGATCGACAAACTCACAACACTCAATAAGCTCACAACATAGGTCGGAAAAATACTCACAATCCAGAACCACTGTCTCCCCGAACGGCCATTCGCCCCCCGACACGAGCGTAAATGCAATTTACACTATCTCGACTACTCAAACCCTCTACCTGGGGCGAGAGAAAAATACTAAAGCTGATAAGAATAGACACGGTACAACTAATTTTTCGGGTGACCAAATGCAGGTTAAACAACTGATAATAAATAATTTCTATTGTCAACAAGTCTCAAAAACATACCTGTCACGCCCCGGGGTCGAAACTGCGACCCGGGCTCGCCAACAGATCCGCCGCCTATACAAAACCCCGCATAGGCGAATCGTCTAACCTGCAAGAAAAGGTACTATTACTAACAGATATCAGAGCTATAAATAAAAAATCTGCTGTAAAACTAACATCAACCACTGTACAACTGGAAAAATAATACAATAATGTTCATCTCCCAAAAATGATAATCATACAATATCATCAGATACAAAACCCAGAACTCAACAGGGAGGTATCTCTAATAAATATATCAGTGTACAGGCTCTCAATACATAACATATTCTCACTACAAATCTCTCAAAAAAGGAAATAAAATAACTAATCTAATGAAGATCTCCTCTGAAGGGGTACCGCTACTCTCTAACGACGGGTAGGGATCTAGCTCGCGACTCCCTCGCCTCGATCAATAACCGCAGAATCACCCGCTAAGACTCTGTAAAACAAAGGAGAGAAAAGAAAGGGAGGGGGAAAACCCCCAATGGGTGTGAGAACTACACCAAAAAGGGAGTTCTCAGTGGGTACCACCGCCAGGCCCGACGATCTGCCCACCAAGACTACTAAAGGTAATAAATAACCATGCAGTAAAAACTGAACTAGAAAGGCAGGAGATACTCTACAGCTACCATGCCTCTATCTAAAATGGTCAATGGGTGGTACAGATGAAAATATATGTAACTACTCGCACCCAAGGTGCTGAATCGGCCCAATCGAAATGACTGCCTCCTCGGGCCAGTCAAGCCTACGCCTACCTACTGTCGTTACATCCGAAGGCCGGACTTACGTAGGGCGTCCGTGATTGCCAAAACTGGCCCAGCCAGAGGGACTGCGTCGACAAGTCGCGATACAAAGTAACAGATCCACTCTGGACGTGGCACTCGAGGGGCGCGACCCCACCGAGGAAAAGGTATCCGCGCACTCTGTCGAGCTCCAAGTAGCTCCTGCAGGCTATAGTCAAAATCCACGCTCACCCTCAGAATGGAAAGACCCAAGATCCTCAAACATCTCGCACGACGGTCGGAGTACTCTCGACGACTCAACCTACCAGCTCTCACGAATCTCGAGACACTAGCGAACTCAACCAACTCGTGGCACAAAACACACCGGCTGGAGATACTCCACAGCCGGGATCGACCAACAACTCAGGGCTAACCAAAACTGGTCGGACGACACTCCACGACCCGGGACCACCGTCAACCCGAATGGTTCCCAACAACACTAGCACACATCTAAACTCAGCTACCAGACTCCACTCAGCCCCTAGGCACGAGTGAAATAATAAAGGTATCTGACCGAATAAGCCCAATCAAATGAACCGGTATAAAACCCGGTACTGCCTGCTCTGTCATCAATCTCACGAACTCAGTATCATCAGTACCATAAAATAGCAGGACTGGATCACGACTCTGACCAAGGTGGGAAACCCATCCACTAAAGGAAAATCTAATACCCAATCTGATGCATAAGTACATATCCGGTCAACCGCCCAATATCCGCGGTCGCCGCAAAACCCCACAAGTCCACAAACTAAATCCAACCAGTCCCAAACACACAGTCCCGACTACACTATCCCAAACCCCTGCTCGAACCCGAGCAACATGAATCTAGAAGGAAAGGAGAAAGAACAAACATGGTTTCTCCTAAGTCAGATTCCAACAAGATAGTGTAGCAGTAGAAGATGGCCTATCTAGATGTCCATTCAAGCATGCTTTTGTCCTCAGAAACATATAATAGCAAGGCCTACTAAAGTATTCCTACTATGATATACCAATCTCATATAAGTAGGCCAATGAATAATCATGTATGATCTCTATATCATCTAGTGTGGGATAAATATAACTGTCTACCATATGCTAAGTCTCTAATTCACCAAACATGTACAATAATCAGGTAAGCATCAATCCACATGATCTAGGCCATTTCCCTGCTTACCTCTCACTCAAATCGGTTGTACATTAATTATGCATGCTATCAATCATAGGGGGTGACATTCCCATAGGTGCACTCACATTAACCATAACATAAACATCCATTAGTACAACTCCCATAAGGCACAACATGCATAAAAACCTTACCATTCGCTTATACGGTTACCAGTACTAAGCTTACCCATCTGAAGTGCTTAATCCAAGGCAAACCTGGAGTCGGTGAAGAGCGTGGCCACATGCTAACAAATCCACTAAACCCGCATCCTCGGTACATGGTTGCACAAGCTTCAGCTCTAAACAACAACACGCCAAACATGCAACACCACAATATACAACATCACAATACAAACTATACCCAACAAACACCAACAACATTGATGTTTTTCCCAAACAGCACAAAGATAGGCAATTCTCACCTCCAGACAATGCTCCAAAAATTCCAGAAAATTCACGGTTGTGATCCTCGCGACGAGTAGCCCCAAAACGAGTATTTATACGTCCCGTTCCGACACCTGTAGGCCAAGATACAATTTAAACAAGGTGATGCGTCGGCAATCCACAATACTGCGAAAACTGCGGGATACAACCCCAAAGAAGCTTAAATCTCACCTTCGAAGAGTCCTCAGAAAAATCCAATAAAAATACGAGCGCGTTCCTCTCGAAGAGTAGATGTCAATCGAGTCCTTAAACGCCTCATTCCGATGCTCGTAGGTCGAGATAGAAAATCGACAAGCCTCCGCTGTCCAAAACCTCGCAGCAGAGAAAGGGGTCACAGAAACACCTCGGGAACAGTGCCGAAAACTCGAAACGAGAAGTGAACGACACGGAAAACGAAGCCTTACCTCTCGTGAACGCGCTGCCGCGAAAATCGGCTCAAAATTCCAACGGGGTGATCCGGTGTGCCTCGCGGACTGAAGAGCGACGGTAATAGCCAAAAATCCAAGGTGCGTCGATGTGCGTCGCGTCGCAGATAACGTCGATGCCGCGGCCTCCAAAAAACCCGAAAATCCAACAAGTGGTGGAGGGCACAGTGAAGATGGCTCTGTAGAAGAGCTCCTCCCGGAAATGCCAAAAACCCGCTCAAGGCCCTCCTAGCTGCTTATTTATAGGCAGAAATTCGGGCCAAAAAAGCACTTTGGGGCACACTTTTCGGGCGCCCGAAAGATTCGGGCCCCTACAGTGTACCCGAAACACTCCCCTGCGGTGCGCCCGAATCACGCAGGTTGCGCCACGTCATCAACAAAACAGCAAACAGCCGAAGCAGCCACCCAGCTTGCGCCACGTGGCCCACGCAGACGCCGACGCGTGGCGCGCCCAAGCGCGGGAAATCCGTCAACGCGCGCCCACGTGCGCCTGCGCCGCCGCCTGCACCTCTGCACGCACGCGCCCCGAGGTTGGCCGCACCCGCTCCGTGGACCCGGTCCACTGCACCGGCCTGTCCTAGCCCGCCACGTGTCTGCACCCATCTAATAGAATAGCGCCACGTGGCACGACGGACCCGTGCACCGCGCGCCTGCCCGCGCACCTGCCCGCGCCCGCGCACCTGCCCGCGCTTGCTCCGCCGCCTGCCCGAGCCTGCGCCACCGCGCTCCGCCGCTGCCCGCCGCCGCCGTCGCTGCCCGCCGGCCGCCGAAACAGTGCCAAGTGCCTCGAAATCCGTGCGCGTCATCCGGGCTCTGAAAAATACAAGTAAATAGTCAATTTTCATCGTTTTCGCACGCTGAATCCAAATTCGCTGTCCGTTTTGCCAAATTCCAACTCTAAAAATTGCCGAAGGCATCCGGAAAGGTGTTCTTTTGTCCAAACTTCGCGCTGAGTCTAATTTTAATATCCGCTTCGCGCGAAACTACTTCTAAACATCCGACGGGGTCCTCCGATCACTCACGTGATCGATTTTAAGCCCGAAATCCATCACTTGTGTCCAAATTGTGCACAAACACCACCGACACACCACGTAGGCCTCCAGAAGCTGCCAATCAACCAGTAAACTCATCGTGGGGATCCGGGTTCTCACATCCTCCCCCACTAAAAGAAAGTTTCGTCCTCGAAACTAGCTCAATTCCACCAGGAGTCACAAACACCAAGGGTAAATACTCAACACCACCATCTCCAGCTCCTAAGTCACCACTCACTCCTCGTGATTACTCCTCGACAACAACAACAGCAACAACCAGTACGGCATAGCCCGGTTGCGCAAACCTTTAATCTCACGAGCCAGAATTCGCAACGGGCGTCCCTCGTACTCCAAACATTCCCAGATCTCAAATGGAGCGAGTCAATCACGGGCGAGGGGTCCAAAAGCAACACACTCCTGAGCTGAGACACGAAACACCACGGGGGCTCTATCAAAAAGCTGGGGGAACAAAATAACCACCAGAGCAACACGCACTAAACCACGTCCTGTGCCAACTCAACCAAGGCAATCCGAAACACATCCCCGCAATCATCCAAGAAGGAAAGAAGCCCTCACAAACAAGGGTCCTCACTCGGTCACTCCCGAATCCTGACCATCCGAGTGGACTGCTCAGCCACGGTCTACCTTAAAAAGGGACCCTCAGAGACACAACCACAAGCCATGTTTGTCTCAACAGTCCACACAGTGCCCGCTGTGGAATCATCAAACTCAATCCCAGACAGCTCTCCTGCTCCAGGTATCTGCCATCACAGTGGCCCTGTCGGGGTATTCCAGAATGCTCAACAATAACTCAACGGTAATTCCACAGTCACTAAAGGAGGTATCACTAAAACTCGCAGATCCCTCTCCCAACTATGATAATACAAAAAAAATCGGCGCTGGTATCAGTCTCATCATCCATTCGCCATGCTCTCCTGGCACTGCCAAGTCCAAGAAGCTCCTCACTTCAACAATAATTGTCGATCTCGGCCCATTCCCAAATAGTATCCATATTGGCCGGATTTCCACCGCCGCCCCTACGGCTCGAACAAGGTAACCCAAGAAGGTATGCTCTCGAAGCTAAAACTTGTATCCCAAAAACTTGGCATACAACTTCGTCCACACAGGCATGGTAGCACATCCACAAGTGCTCCTCGTGCTCCAAGTCGCTCTGGGAGTAAACCATAAAATTCCTGGAGAATCTTGCTACCAATCCATTCAAGTACAACTGGAGCACAATTCCACAAATTATAAGAGCGGCAGGGCATTAATCAATCCAAATGGCCTCACTGTGAGCTCATAATGCCCTTACCGTGTCCTAAACGCCGTCTAGGCAAAATACTCAGCTGTACGATTCCAAATAGGTACTCGCATCATACAATAACTGCCGGAGTATAGCTCCATCAAAAGGTCCTGAATAAAATCCGGACCTGCCTGTGCTCAAGTCACAACGAACCCCCATCGTCGTGTATCAACGACGTGGCAAGTGATCAACTCACCAAAAGAATCCTCGATCCATAAGATCCTGTAACTCCGCCATCAGCTCTCTAACTGCTCCACTGACGATATCCAATGAGGTGCTGTCGAGGGTGGCGCGGTCCTCCGAACCACGTCAAACGGAATCTCTATTTCTCAAACCGGCGGCATCATCAACAGCTCAGGTGAAATCACACCCGGGATCTCGTGGGTAACAGGGATATCCTTGAGTCCCGGCGCCGCCGTAAGCACCTCTCACACCGTCGCTATAACCTGTGTGCTCTAACAATCTCAACAATCAAGCCTCCTCTCGTCTGCCTCGCAGAAGGTCAAAGTCCTCTCTTTCCGCAACCAAATATCCTGTGGCACTCTGCCAACCAATCCCAAGCACTGGGTCAAAACATCGAACTGCCATAGTTACCAATAAGTCTACCGGTATAACTCACGGTTTCAACTACACTGGACATGATCCACAGGCCTCCTCCACATGCACAGCAACAACAAAACCCTGTACCTCAAGTGCATGTGGTAACGACTCTACCTCTAGTCCATGCAGGAATGCAACCTGCTCTAACACCGACTGCTGTGATGAAATCCCACCCGAGACACTCGATCCACTACCGTGGCGCCCTCCAACCGGGCGGCACAGATTCATCCACTCGATGTAAGGGGTCGTCGCTCAGTTTGCCACAACATATCTTGATTATCCACATAGGGAGCACGACCTCTGCCTCTGCCCACACTGGGGCGACGAATGCGGCCCTCCGCAGATCACCAATCCATGCTACCGCCGCGCCACTCTGATGAAGATGCTGATGCTGCCCTCGGGGTCCACCCGATATCTGGCATCTCGGGAATCCGCTATCCTGGAGAAGAAATTGGGAATGCCTCTGCCGGTCGGCCTGTCCTCTACCACTAAGCGCCAAGCGCCTCTATCCAGAACTCGCCTCTGGTGGCAGATCCCTATCCAAAGGAACTACGACACCACGCCCCAAGCACAACGCCTATTCCATCGAGGCATCAATAATCCATAACGGAGGGACCAACTAAACTGAAAGATATCCTGGCGCAATCCACTCCCAGCCACACATGTCCTATGCGCCTCGTCCCTCGAACCTGGAGCGCTCAGTTAAGCAACTGCGTAAACTCTCTAGCACAGGGAGGCGCTCAAATAGTCTCTCCAATACCACCAACCACGATTCTGCCTCCAAAGGCTCCAAGCTCAATCCTATGAATCGGGGTGGTTCATCTGCCAAAACTGGTTCACTAGATCGATCACGTCCCCTCAGCTCACCAGCTGTCAACTATCCACCCTGCCTCGGTCCCTCGGCACTAAACATTGGCACAGAGGGGGCCACTCGCTCCATCGGCGCCACAGAAATCACTCCCACTGAGGATACTGTAATCGGGTGGTCTCAGAAGGAAAGCACTGTCGAGCTGCCCGCTGCTCCGACAGCGTGTCACCAAAACCAGCTGCTCCCTCTGCTGCTGATAGGCCTCTAACGATCCTGTCATCTGGGTCCGGAGCTCTCTGACCTCAATCCGGGTATCCGGCCCAAGACCAACCGCTCAAGTTCAACTGCTATGACAAGATGCACATATGACAGGATGCACACGGGTCCCAAACCCAGCGTCGGGGAGACACAGCTCACCACGACAAAACCACAGAACAACACACAACAACGCTCGACTCAATCCAGCGAAAGTCTAAAGCATGTCACCCGTTCCACAACATTATGTTGTCTGCAGCCAACATAATTACTTAGGAGAATAAACATGCCAATCACTCCTCCCGTCCCTTGGAAGAAGTCTAAAACTCAATCAGGATTCTCGCTAAAAATCACGACTCTCACGAAGTCAACCAAGGGTCAAACCATAAGCCTAGGGTTTCTAAGTCCACCATGACCTACAACCTAGGCTCTGATACCACTCTAATCTGTCACGCCCCGGGGTCGAAACTGCAACCCGGGCTCGCCAACAGATCCGCCGCCTATACAAAACCCCGCATAGGCGAAGCGTCTAACCTGCAAGAAAAGGTACTACTACTAACAGATATCAGAGCTATAAATAAAAAATCTGCTGTAAAACTAACATCAACCACTGTACAACTGGAAAAATAATACAATAATGTCCATCTCCGAAAAATGATAATCATACAATATCCTCAGATACAAAACCCAGAACTCAACAAGGAGGTATCTCTAATAAATACATCAGTGTACAGGCTCTCAATACATAACATATCCTCACTACAAATCTCTCAAAAGAGGAAATAAAATAACTAATCTAATGAAGATCTCCTCTGAAGGGGTACCGCTACTCTCTAACGACGGGTAGGGATCTAGCTCGCGACTCCCTCGCCTCGATCAATAACTGCAGAATCACCCGCTAAGACTCTGCAAAACAAAGGAGAAAAAAGAAAGGGAGGGGGAAAACCCCCAATGGGTGTGAGAACTACACCAAAAAGGGAGTTCTCAGTGGGTACCACCGCCAGGCCCGACGATCTGCCCACCAAGACTACTAAAGGCAATAAATAACCATGCAGTAAAAACTGAACTAGAAAGGCAGGAGATACTCTACAGCTACCATGCCTCTATCTAAAATGGTCAATGGGTGGTACAGATGAAAATATATGTAACTACTCGCACCCAAGGTGCTGAATCGACCCAATCGAAATGACTGCCTCCTCGGGACAGTCAAGCCTACGCCTACCTACTGCCGTTACATCCGAAGGCCGGACTTACGTAGGGCGTCCGTGATTGCCAAAACTGGCCCAGCCAGAGGGACTGCGTCGACAAGTCGCGATACAAAGTAACAGATCCACTCCGGACGTGGCACTCGAGGGGCGCGACCCCACCGAGGAAAAGGTATCCGCGCACTCTGTCGAGCTCCAAGTGGCTCCTGCAGGCTATAGTCAAAATCCACGCTCACCCTCAGAACGGAAAGACCCAAGATCCTCAAACATCTCGCACGACGGTCGGAGTACTCTCGACGACTCAGCCTACCAGCTCTCACGAATCTTGAGACACTAGCGAACTCAACCAACTCGTGGCACAAAACACACCGGCTGAAGATACTCCACAGCCGGGATCGACCCACAACTCAGGGTTAACCAAAACTGGTCGGACGACACTCCACGACCCGGGACCACCGTCAACCCGAACGGTTCCCAACAACACTAGCACACATCTAAACTCAGCTACTAGACTCCACTCAGCCCCTAGGCACGAGTGCAATAATAAAGGTATCTGACCGAATAAGCCCAATCAAATGAACCGGTATAAAACCCGGTACTGCCTGCTCTGTCATCAATCTCACGAACTCAGTATCATCAGTACCATAAAATAGCAGGACTGGATCACGACTCTGACCAAGGTGGGAAACCCATCCACTAAAGGAAAATCTAATACCCAATCTGATGCATAAGAACATATCCGGTCAACCGCCCAATATCCGCGGTCACCGCAAAACCCCACAAGTCCACAAACTAAATCCAACCAGTCCCAGACACACAGTCCCGACTACACTATCCCAAACCCCTGCTCGAACCCGAGCAACATGAATCTAGAAGGAAAGGAGAAAGAACAAACATGGTTTCTCCTAAGTCAGATTCCAACAAGATAGTGTAGCAGTAGAAGATGGTCTATCTAGATGTCCATTCAAGCATGCTTTTGTCCTCAGAAACGATAAAAGAGAATGAAACATATAATAGCAAGGCCTACTAAAGTATTCCTACTATGATATACCAATCTCACATAAGTAGGCCAATGAATAATCATGTATGATCTCTATATCATCTAGTGTGGGATAAATATAACCGTCTACCATATGCTAAGTCTCTAATTCACCAAACATGTACAATAATCAGGTAAGCATCAATCCACATGATCTAGGCCATTTCCCTGCTTACCTCTCACTCATATCGGCTGTACATTAATTATGCATGCTATCAATCATAGAGGGTGACATTTCCATAGGTGCACTCATATTAACCATAACATAAAAATCCATTAGTACAACTCCCATAAGGCACAACATGCATAAAAACCTTACCATTCGCTTATACGGTTACCAGTACTAAGCTTACCCACCTGAAGCGTTTAATCCGAGGCAAACCTGGAGTCGGTGAAGAGCGTGGCCACATGCTAACAAATCCACTAAACCCGCATCCTCGGTACATGGTTGCACAAGCTTTAGCTCTAAACAACATCACGCCAACCATGCAACAACACAATATACAACATCACAATACAAACTATACCCAACAAACACCAACAACATTACTGTTTTTCCCAAACAGCACAAAGATAGGCAATTCTCACCTCCAGGCAGTGCTCCAAAAATTCCAGAAAATTCACGGTTGCGATCCTCGCGATGAGTAGCCCCAAAACGAGTATTTATACGTCCCGTTCCGACACCTGTAGGCCAAGATACAATTTAAACAAGGTGATGCGTCGGCAATCCACAATACTGCGAAAACTGCGGGATACAACCCCAAAGAAGCTTAAATCTCATCTTCGAAGAGTCCTCAGAAAAATCCAATAAAAATACGAGCGCGTTTCTCTTGAAGAGTAGATGTCAATCGAGTCCTTAAACGCCTCATTCCGATTCTCGTAGGTCGAGATAGAAAATCGACAAGCCTCCGCTGTCCAAAACCTCGCAACAGAAAAAGAGGTCACAGAAACACCTCCGGAACAGTGCCGAAAACTCGAAACGAGGAGAAGTGAACAACACGGAAAACGAAGCCTTACCTCTCGTGAACGCGCTGCCGTAAAACTCGGCTCAAAATTCCATCGGGGTGATCCGGTGTGCCTCGCGGACTGAAGAGCGACGGTAATAGCCAAAAATCCAAGGTGCGTCGATGTGCGTCGCGTTGCAGATAACGTCGATGCCGCGGCCTCCAAAAAACCCGAAAATCCAACAAGTGGTGGAGGGCACAGTGAAGATGGCTCTGTAGAAGAGGGAGCTCCCGAAAATGCCAAAAACCCGCTCAAGGCCATCCTAGCTGCCTATTTATAGGCAGAAATTCGGGCCAAAAAAGCACTTTGGGGGACACTTTTCGGGCACCCGAAAGATTCGGGCCCCTACAGTGTACCCGAAACACTCCCCTGCGGTGCGCCCGAATCACGCAGGTTGCGCCACGTCATCAACAAAACAGCAAACAGCCGAAGCAGCCGCCCAGCTTGCGCCACGTGGCCCACGCAGACGCCGACTCGTGGCGCGCCCGAGCGCGGGAAATCGATCAACGCGCGCCCACGTGCGCCTGCGCCGCCGCCTGCACCTCTGCACGCACACGCCCCGAGGCTGGCCGCACTCGCTCCGTGGACCCGGTCCACTGCACCGGCCTGTCCTAGCCCGCCACGTGTCCGCACCCATCCAATAGAATAGCGCCACGTGGCACGACGGACCCGTGCACCGCGCGCCTGCCCGCGCGCTCGCGCGCCTGTCCGCGCTTGCTCCGCCGCCTGCCCGAGCCTGCGCCGCCGCGCTCCGCCGCTGCTCGCCGGCCGCCGGAATAGTGCCAAGTGCCTCGAAATCCGTGCTCGCCATCCGGGCTCCGAAAAATACAAGTAAATAGTCCATTTTCATCGTTTTCGCGCGCTGAATCCAAATCCGCTGTCCGTTTTGCCAAATTCCAACTCTAAAAATTGCCGAAGGCATCCGGAAAGGTGTTCTTTTGTCCAAACTTCGCGCTGAGTCTAATTTTAATATCCGCTTCGCGCGAAACTACTTCTAAACATCCGACGGGGTCCTCCGATCACTCACGTGATCCATTTTAAGCCCGAAGTCCATCACTTGTGTCCAAATTGTGCACAAACACCACCGACACACCACGTAGGCCTCCAGATGCTGCCAATCAACCAGTAAACTCATCGTGGGGATCCGGGTCCTCACAATACCTGTTGAGACCAGATTTTTCGTCATCCGAGAAGATGACACGTGGCGAATACCATCGGTTGAAAGACATCAGCCGACAGAAGAATGAGCCAACAAAGGGGAACCCGCGTCTTGTTTAAGATCGGCCTTAGTCGTGTGATAAAACGACACATGATATACGCCATCGGCTGAAGGCAGTAGCCGATAGAAGAAGCAGCCGACGAGAAGATTGTCATTTCATTCAGGTTCAACCTTGGCCAGAGAAGGACATCAGACCGCCTTGGCCAGGCGACTAAGGGGCGAAGTCAAGGTTAGTCTTCGACTGATCGAGCTGGAGAAGGAAGGTCCTAGTAAGGAAGGATACGAGTTTCGGGGCACGAATCTCGCAACAGACTCCGAAGCGGTAAGCGGCGTCCAGCATTAGAAAGTACTGAAGATCACGCTTCCGCACGATAATAAAGGGATGAAACTGGACAAAAGAATGACTATTATCATATTTGAGAAAGTTTCGACTCAAAAGGAGGTAGTTGAGGATTTCACGATAACTTCCCTAAATCACGCCGATTATCTCAAAACAACGATTATACACTTGGTTCGGGAATGCATAAATCACCGAACCATCGAAGAAGAAGGGGTCATGCAACTTCGTAAGCCAGGACCACCCTCCTGTTTTTTCATATCTTTCATACATGCATTTACTGCTTTCCTAGATAACTTTTACATCGTTTCTTAGAAGTAGTTTACTTGTAATTGGCCACCAGTTCTCCTTGTAACCCCACTACTATTAATACAATTTCTTAATCGGCTCCTTAGTCGTGTCAAATTTTTATCCCTGTTCTTTGATTCGGCTACTCTAGGCCGAACTCAGCCTTTCTCCACCTTCACATTCCGTTTCGGCTAATCTAAGCTGGATAGTCGCGAGAGTTACTGAGAAGAACCCGGCCGAGCGGATCCCTTCTCGGATCGATCGCTTGATCCATTGGCACGCGGTGCATTCACATTCAGAGGGTCAATCGAACACCCGGGGTTGATCGCTCGCCGGCATTTTCGGCCCCAACAACTTTTTGGCATGCCCGGTGGGACACTTAGATAATTCTTACCTTTGCCTACCGTAAATATGTCAGAGGACAACAGCTTGAACCTCAGCAACGTCGGACATGCGGTGTGGTGATCCCGATCCCCGTGCAGCTTTTCCCATGACCCATGCAGTGAAACACCTATTAGTGGTGTGTCATACCCGCAACGCGTCAAATGGACGCGTTGGACGGACTCAGTGAGGTTTCTGGATCAAGCCTGTCCTTCGGCTGCTTTCGCCGAATTTTAGAAAGGGTTTCAGGCTAATCCGAGACCGGATTTGGATTCAGCGCGGAAAAACACCAAAAATCGGCTATTTACTTGTATTTTTCGGAGTCCGGATACCCAAAAACGGACCCCCGAAAGTTTGCTGTGCATTTTGGTGCATGTGGGAAGCCGTGGACCGGCTGGATGTCACGTGGCGGCCTTGGATTGGCCGGCGCACGCGCCGCGGTCCACAGAGGATTGCGCTGATGCATGGACCGGGCGCGGGGGACACGTGGTAGCCTTGGATTCGCGGGCTCACGCGGCGTGGTCCACGGCGTCGAGCGGGTTGGCGCATGAACCGGGGCGGGCCACGTGGCAGCCTGTGAGTGGCCGGCTCTGGAACGCGAGGTCCACGCGACGGGGGGGAGCAGGCGAGGCAGGTGGGGGCAGGTGGCGGCCGTATGCGAGGCGCCACGTGGCGCCCTGCGATTGGCCGGCGCCACCCACCCCACCGACCCCGGGCAGGCCAGGTGGCGCGAATCCACTGGCCCCGCACACGCTGTCCGCTGTCCGGGACACGTGTCGGGGCCAGGGCGATTCGGGTGCCGGTCGTGGGCCGTGCCGGGTCGCGCTTTTGCGCACTGTAGCGGCCCGAGTTGTTTCGGGGGCCTGAAATTGGGGCCCGAAAGCCCAATAGCTTTGTTTTTTTGGTTGTTTTTGGTGGGGGCCTATAAATAGGCCCCTTTCTTGGGCCTTTAGCCCCTTTTCCCGAACTCCCCTGCGATAGAGCCCTATAGCAAAGTTGATCCTCATCTTGTGTTGCATCTTGCGAAGGAGTCTTGGAATTTTTGGAGGGCGCGGCATCGACGGCTTCGGGGATTCGGCGCAGTGCGACGTTTCTTCTTCGGTGGCCCATTTCCGTCGCGTTTCGGTCCACGAGGTCCACAGTGCTACTCCGAAGGAATTTTTGGACGATTTTTGTGGCGTCGGTTTCACGAGAGGTAGGCCTTCGATTTCCGTGTTGATCACCTTGCTTCATTCAGAGTTCTTGGTACGGTTTACGAGGCATCTTTGAACCCCTTTGTTGCTGGTGGTTTTTCTGGACAGCGGAGGCTTGTCGGATTTTTATCTCTGCGCTCGATTATCGGATTTCGGCCTGTGAGGACTCGATCGACATCTACTCTTCGCGAGGATCGCCATCAAATTTTTATTGGAATTTTTAGAGATTATCTCGCAGGTGGCAATTAAGCTTCTTTGGGACAGATTCTACAGCAGCTTGTGTTATGGAAATTTTGACTTATTGCAATGTTTGGACCATATCTTTGTACCCAGGAGGAGTTTTCTGGTGTTTTTGGACTCGTTGTAATCGTGGGAATCCGAGGATTGTCCCCGTTCAGTTTCAGCCTTTTTGAATCTTGGATTGACGCGCGCTTCAGGTGGGTTGCTTCGTCTCCAAAACCGGTGGACGGTTCTCTAACTCTATATTGTTAGTGAACATGCATTCTGTGAGCAGTATTAGAAAGCATATTATATCAGATAGGATTTTCTAGTGTGGTGATTCTGATCATGTTGATTATTACTTCCTATCTGTGTCGATTAAATGTTAGTATTGGACTTGACCTAGCACCCTGTCATATGTTGCATGTATAATCAGACTAGTAGAAAACCCTCACTTGGGCTAGGTTAATTTATGCTTTACACATCCACTTTTCTTCCTATCCCTGGACATAGTGTTTTCCTCGCCCGGGTAGTGGGCCGAGTGGTCGGGATTTCTCTTAGTGTGGGATGCATGTTACACTCGTGCTTGGGGGCAGAGTGGAGTCTGGTAGATGTAGTTGGTCTTATATCTGTGGCGGGAGCCGTTGGGTAAACGGTGGTCCTGGATTGTCGTATTTCTCTGTGTTATTTGTCGTCACTATGTTAGTGACAGGAGTATACTAGTGATAGCAGGACCTAGAACCCAGGTTGTTTTTGGACACACATAATTTCTATAAACTAATATTTTTCCTTCCAAACTTCGAGGGGTCGCCGGAGCCTGTTCTTGTTTGATTTGGGTGAAGGCAATAGTCCTTCGGGGTTTGGAAAATAAACTTATTTGAACTGATTTTATTAAAGAACTAAAATATATTAAATTGGGTTTCTCAGATTAAAATAGTTTTTAGTAACAACTGTCATCTTTTATTACAAACTTCCTCACCCGAGAGAGTTTGGGTGACCTGGGTTCTAGGGGCCGTTCCCTTATTTCGGGACGAAAGCTATGGGGGCTGTACCTGGAACCTGTTCTTGTTTGATAGGGTTGTAGGTGTTGGTCTCCCAAAACTTTCGGACCCTGGTTGGTTTCTTCCGCATGTTTTACCAAGGGAATTGTTTTCCCGAACTGTAAGGGGTCGAGAACTTCGAAAGGTTGAATCTGGAGTCTGTTCTTGTCTGATTGGGATTCTAGACACCGACCTTTCGGGATTCTCGGACCCTTACTGTGTCGGTTGGTTCTTTCTTGTCTGTGAGTTCGATGTCCTGTTTTGAGAGCCGTTGGGTTGACGACGGTCCCGACTGTTGAGTACCTCCAACCAGTGGGTTAGTATTGTGAGTTGGGCATTGTCGATCTGATTGATCGTAGATTTGGATTATAGGCTGCATGAGCAATATTGAGCTCGACAGAGATGCGCGGATACTTTCCTCGGTGGGGTCACCCGCCTCGAGTGCCACTCCGGAGTTAGGCCTGTTACTTTGCTATCGCGACTTGTCGACGCAGTCCCTCTAGCTGGGCCAGTTTTGGCAGTCACGGACGCCCTACGTAAGTCCCGCCTCTTGTGGATGTGTGGCAGTAGGTGGGCGCAGGTTTGACTGGACCCCATGTGGCAGTCACTGTGATTGGGTTGATTGAGTATTTGGGTTAGAGTCGATGCATCATTTTCATCTGTATCACCCTTTGAGCATTGTAGATAGAGGCATGATAGCTGTAGACTCTTTCCAGCTTATCTTTTCATTATTACAGTTTTTCTGTTATCTTATGCCTCTAGTAGACTTAGTGGGCAGACCGTCGGGCTTGGTGGCGGTACCCACTGAGAACTACTGTGGGATGTAGTTCTCACACCCGCCGTGGTGACTTTTCCCAGGGACCCCTTTTCCAGTTCCTGCTGCTCTAGTTGCTGACCCTTCTGTTGCTGATCGAGGTGAGGGAGTCGCGAGCTAGTTCCCTACCCGTCCTTGGAGTATAGCTGTACCCCTTTTGGAGCTTAGTAGTACAGTTTGCTGGATTATTGTTGTTGGTTACTTTTGAGGGTTTTATTTTTTAGAGACTTTTGTAGTGAGGTTTAGACTTGTACTTTTGGAGTTGTATTATTTTATTTCAGTAGTCTACTTTTCAGCTCTGATATCTGTATAGCTGTAGTATCCTTCTTTTTGCAGGTTAGACGCTTCGTCTATACCGGACTTCCACTACAGGAAAAAGCGCATGTAGAGGCGGTTTTCAGGCAATGTAGAGGCGGTTTAAACCGCCTCTACAAATCGTAGAGGCGGTTCCCGCAACCGCCTCTAAAACGCCGGCGTAGACGCCGCCTCTACAACGTAGAGGCGGTTTTAGCGACCGCCGGGAAAGCGTAGAGGCGTTATGTAGAGGCGGTTATGCCCGCCCCTACATTTTTATTTATTTATTTATTATTTATAACCAGTTAATAAATTTTAACATATAGAGACGGTTTAAACCACCTCTACAGATGAGACGGTTTAAACCGCCTCTACAAAAATTAATGTAGAGGCGGTTTAAACCGCCTCTACAAATATTAGTCTGTAGAGGCGGTTGAAACCGCCTCTACATATTAATATGGAAAGGCAATATATAGAGGCGGTTTCAATCGCCTCTACCAGCCAAATCAGAATAAAATATGATATTAATAATATATATAAGAAAAAAAATTACATTTCTCATCAAACAACAAAAAAACATAATTAACACAAGTCTCAACAACAACAGAAAAGATATATCATCAACAATATAAACATTAACACAAGTCTTAACAATAAATTAGCATTCCAATTTTCGATCAAAATATTTAAAATCCAATCTCATTCAATGTATGTCCAATAGCATATAGCAAGATACTAAATAACAAAAAAGTGTAAATAGTTTTAAGAGTAGTCAATATTCGAGTTTTATACATTATAAAAATTTAAATTGTCGGACGGTTTCCTTCACTTGTAGGTTCATGACTTGCATTCGATGATTGATGATGATTAGGAGAAAATGCATCAATCGGATTGATATTGCCATCCGCGCCCTATCCAACAATGTAAAATATATATGTCAATGATATGAAAATACAAAAATATTTAAGTATACTACTAATAATGACTTGTGATCAAATTAATATACCTGAGTATTTGATAGTAGTGACGTCCTTAAGTGATCCATTTTCCGTCGCATTTTCTCTCGCATCTCTCTAACAGCATCATCGAATAGTTTAAAAAGAGCAGATGTATAGTAGCACAATACTTTCTACGAAAAGTAATCAAGGTATGAAGTACTATAGTAAGATCAGATTACATGAAAGCAACATCAGATAAGTAACTAACGAACTAGCTGATGCTTCTCTGGTAATATACATAGAAAAGAAGAAAAATAATTAGATGATATATCTCAGCTTGAGAATTTGTAAGAAGTGGAACAACTGCTCCAGTTGCACCCAAGCGGCTCATGCTTAAGACCTTAAGTCAAGCCATTAAAGAGAATGTCAGTTTTTGAAAAAATTATTTGTTACTTTTCGTCTTAAAATTATCTGTGCGTGCAAACCTTCACTTGCAGCTGAAGAAATTTCACATAGTCGATTATCTCATCCAGCATTGATGCCTTGTCTGTCTGCTCGAGAAACCAAAAGAAATCCGGGAGGCATGCAAAGAAGAGTCATCATTCACCAAAAATTTAAGGGCAAAAAATTATTAAATATGCAAATGTGAAATGAAGCATGAACCTACCTTGTTCGAATTTGGAACAAGTTCTTGGAGATTCTTCATTCTTTCAGCAATTTTTTCTCTTCGAAGCTGCATTTTGTGAGTAGCTTCCAAATAAGAAACCTTATCTTTTTAAACAGGATAGGAAATTAATAAAGAAACATAAATATGACCAATAAAAGAAACTACAGTAACATAAACCTTACAGAAGAATATGTATCATCTCTCTAACTTTGATGGAAGTATGTGTAACAACCACTCATAGAGGGAAAATGAGAATAAGAGTACCTGAAATCTGGAGATGGATCCTTTCCTTGCCATCCCATTTCCTTCCATTGTTCAGATATTAATCCAAGAAGCTCGACTCCAAGGTAAGAAGCATACCAAAGGGCCCTTAAGGCTTCCTAAGCATGAGATATGCCAAAAATACTTACAACTCAAACATCAAAATATTGCTGCTTGCAGCAACAGAAGGAAAGGAAGTATTATAGGAGGAGAAGCTTTGGATGCCAACATCTCGATACAAATAATATGTGAGGACAAATTAAAGCAATAACTACCCTCTAATGACTTTGATCTATGACTACATAAAACTGTCCAACTAGAGCCGGATCTAGCTTAATAGGCACTGTTAGTTTAACAATGTCCAAATTTATGTTGAGTTCTAGTGAAAGAACCACATTAGATGACATCGTTGTTCTCATAAAGATATATTGGGATGACCTCTCCTTTGAAGGAATTATAAGTATTCCTTCTTCCAGTTCAATCAGACATCAAGTTTTCAAGTTTATACAGTCAAAAGGTCAGTTGAATGTATTTACAGATAAGAAGCAAATAGGGCAACCAAGGCAATGCAGTCACACTCCCACCTCAACCAATAGATATAAATGGAGCTCCCAATGGCAACATCTTAGTTCGATAAACCCCATACCACAATTAATAAAGAATCACATGTCAAGCATCTAAAACCAAAGCAGTACTAGAATTGAATTTGAAACTAAAAGTAAAAGATGTTTCACTGTGTGTGTATGTCTGTGGGGGGGGAGGGGAACTTAGCACTATAAAATAAAAGAAAAAACTAAAAAACTAAAAACTAAAAGAGCAATAATTTAAACTTAGCATTATAATTATGAAAACAAATAAAAGTAATAAGAGGATTAGAAAATAGATAAGGTTAAACATGAAACAAAGGGAAAAAAAGAGCAATAATTTAAACATTTTCCTTTCCATTTTGCTAGAGATTGAGATAGAGGGCAATATATAATAGAATATCAGCGTGTCAATTAAAGACCCTCATTTTACATATCTATAGAGTCCAAAGAAATAAAAAGAAAAATTAAAGTATAGAATATTTAGTAATTAGAACTAATAAACAGAGAAACATCGGCCTCTCAACTTACAGAGAATTCTGCAACCAAGCAATTCAAGTGCACTCAACTATCACAGCCCCCCCCCCCCCCCCCCCCCCCCCCCCCCCCTGCGTGAAAGTGAAAGCAACATAAGAATATATAAATCATCAGATCATATTCTCACAGAGTAGCAAGCATGCATCAAAATTTACATAGGTAACAAACTACTTGTAGTGCTAGCAGTCAATTTTCCATTAAGATATTAATTAAATGTATAATTGCAATGACTGTCTGCCTTAGGTTTTGCTTCACCATATAATCAAAATTCAGGACTTATATATCTGTCAGTTCATTAAATCAATTCCTGGTTGAAGCAACACTACCTGTTAGTGTTGGTACATCGAATTGACCACATTTTAACTTCGGATTAAGAAAAAACTCAAGCAGATCATTGTTCTGCTATTTGGGATCTGATTCTACATCTCTGTTTTTCGAAGCAGGAATTAACAGAAAGAGGACGAGAGAATATGGGAAACTATAAGGAGATGACAAATAGTACATAAAATAAGAGAAGATCGAAATAAGGTAGAGATGCTGATCTGTGGAGAAGCAATTCATTGCAAGTAAACAAACCAAAAGTAGAATTGGAAAGAATGGTGAGGACAGTTTTTCCCTTTCAATGTCTCAATAACTCCCCAAACTTTAGCCGGTGTCTCAATAACTCCCCTTCATTATAAAAAATAGCATCAATTCTACTCTTGCTCTTTGACAGTGTCCAAAAAAGAACAAAAAATTCAACAGTTACTGAATTGGCTATGAATCATTATGGAAACAAGTTGACAGATGGCCTTAGTTATATTAAATGACGTAGAATCACATTAATTGAATATTGTGCAAATAAAGTCCCAATTTTGATTAAAGTACTTGCAGTAAGTTGATAATATACAATACCATAGCATTATCTTCAGAGGGTTCATTTGTTAAATCTGAGGTTCCATTTTGAATTTCTCGATTGCCAAGACAATAGAAGTTCAGAGTGGTAATCATAAACAATATTGTCCCTGAAGATTACTCTACATAACAATTATATCCTTCCTTTAAGACTAATGAAAAAAATGGCATATTGTCAGATGTCTGTATTAAAAAGTTTAGGCATAGAAACTTGCTAAAAAGGACTCCGAGGCTTAATTGAAAAAAAGTATCACCCTTAATTAGTATACAGTAAACCTCCATTATCTGTAGAATGTTAACAAGGTAATTTCTCTAGCCCCCATAAATTTATGAACTGACAAAATAAGCTTATGTTAGGACCATGTCTTCATAAACACTACGGGTGATAACAGGTCACACTTTTACTACACAAAATATCATCAGAAAAGATGAGTCTCTTGGAGCTCTTTTAGAGATGGAGATTAGGTCAAAAAAATTGAATTCCAGACACGTTACCTGCCAAAAAAGAATCTCCTGCACAGGAGAAGAACTAGGGACACCCTCAGGCCACATTGGTATAACGTTCTCCTTCTTCGATTTTCTGAGCAATCTTTAATGCAAGTTCCATTGGGATCAGATTCTCAGCACCACCTATCAAGGCAACAAAATCAAACTTGAGCTGAAGTGAAGTAGGTATAAAGTAAAAATTGAAAATACAGCATTTTATAATGATAAGGATCAAACAAGTAACCAGGATTGCAGAAGTACCTGTGAACCTTATATATAACCTGTAGGTATGTCCGGGCAGGCGAGCACAGAGATGTGCTGATTAGTGACAACAACAGTAAATTATAAAGCAGCAGCGGGGGGGGGCGGGAGGGGAGGGAGAGGGGGTCGCGCGCGGCAGCGGGGGGGGGTGTGGTGGGGCTGGCTGCGCGCGGCAGCCGGGTGGGCTGCGGGCGGGGGGGGGGGGGGGGGGGGCGGCGGGCGCGCGGCAGCGGGGGGGGGGGGGGGGGGGGGGGGGGGGTGTGGTGGGGCTGGCTGCGCGCGGCAGCTGGGGGGTCGCGCCCGGGGGGGGGGGGGGGCTGTGGTGGGGCTGGCTGCGCGCGGCAGCCGGGTGGGCTGCGGGCGGGGGGGGGGGGGGGGGGGGGGGGGGGGGGGGGGGGGGGGGGGCTGTGGTGGGGCTGGCTGCGCGCGGCAGCCGGGTGGGCTGCGGGCGGGGGGGGGGGGGGGGGGGGGCGGCGGGGCTGGCTGCGCGCGGCAGCGGGGTGGGCTGGGGGGGGGGGGGGGGGGGGGGGGGGGGGGCGGGGGGCGGAGGAGAAGGGAGGGTGGGACCATACCTTAGCCGCTGACAAAGGGGACCATGCCACGCCGGTGATGCCGCCGACGGGAGAGGGGAGAGTGAGAGGGGAGAGTGGGTGGGTGTGGGAGGAGATGGTTTTGGGGGGGAAAAAATTAGGATTTCTTGGGAGAAAAGAAAAGAGGGGGGAAAGAAAAAAGATATCAGGGAAAAAAAAAAATTTAACATGTAGAGGCGGTTGTGCCAAATCGCCTCTAAGATGTCTCTATGGTAGAATATAGAGGCGGTTGCAACAACCGCCTCAACGCAACCGCCTCTACATGCGCCTTTTCTTGTAGTGTTCCCGTATGGGCGGCGAATCTGTTGGCGGGCCCGGGTCGCAGTTTCGACCCTGGGGCGTGACAGATTAGAGTGGTATCAGAGCCTAGGTTGTAGGTCATTGTGGACTTAGAAATTCTAGGCTTGTGGTTGGACCGTAGGATGACTACGTGAGAGTAGTGATTTTTTTTAGCGAGAGTCCTGATTGAGTTTTATACCTGTCCCAAGGGACAGGATGAGTGATTGGTGTTAAGGATTTTAGTTTTGGCGTATTTCGTGAAAGTGTTTAAGTCTTGAAGATTGAAGATGAAGAGGCTTGGATCATATATCTCAATCTCAAAAAAGAAGAATTCAAAAGGATCAGGTAAGTTTAACTAAACATTATTGGTGATCTGAATACTTCTTATAATGTAGAAACACTTGGATGGATTTTTAATTGCATAAAAATCAAAAACTGGACATGGTATATATTCAGGATCCGGAACAGAGGACTACAGTCCGGACCCCGAACGTTGGTTGGTTCATGCACAAATCCAGTCCTGAACATCCCTGTTTTGTTCCGGACCCTGAACGTAGTTTTTGCAGAAACTGCATGAACAGTCCGGACGGTAGGATTTCGTTCCGGACCCCGAACCTTGATTTTTCAGGAATTCTCTAAAAAACAACGACAGTCCTGAACGAGCCTAATCCGGTCCGGACCGTCGTGCGGGAAAAATTCTGTTACAATCAGTTTTTGATTCTTATCCTCTTCCAATAGTTTCTAACCTATAAGTAAACCCTAATTCTATCTTTTAGGGTAATCCACGATAAGTTTTTTACTCCGGGAAATGACGGAAAAATATTAACGGAGAAAAACTTATAAGATCCACATATAGAGAAGAAAGGAAATAACTAGATTTAATTCTATGTTTCTTCATCTATATTAATTAATTTGATTCTAGGTTTTCATACTCAGATTTTGAGTAGAATCAAATTAATGAATACTTAGATGGCATTTCCGATCTATATTTGATCTAAGTATTCGGCGGATCATCACCACCAACAAAACAACGATTTTTTCCAAAATCGGCGCGTGGATTCGCGTGGCCTTGTGGATTCAAGGTGCAACCGCTCTCGTGGATTCGAAGCGAGGTACGTTCGTGTGATCGAGACGTACTACCTGGTGGAGACCGTGGATTCGGTCAGACGTCATGGACTTGACGTTGGACGCCGTGGATTCGGCGTTGGACGCAAATCGTGGATTCGAGACGCGTTGCGGAGCGAGCGGAGAAGATCAACTCGGAGCGTATGGAAAAAGGTTGAGTCGTCTGTGAGTGCGTTATATCACCTTTGTACGTGTTATAATCTTAGTTGATTTCACCGTGTTATCGGTCCCGTGGTTTTTTACTCCTGTGATGGAGTTTTCCACGTAAAAATCTTGCGTGTTATTTTTCATTTCCGCATTGGGTTTTATTACGCAAAGATTTTTTAGTGTTTATCGTTTACACCTATTCACCCCCATCTTGGTATTTTTTTTCCTATTTAAATCTATATTAGAGTTGACCCAACAATTGGTATCAGAGCGGGAATAGGGTTGTAAACAATGGTTGAAGGTGGAAACATCAACAGACCCCCGTTCTTCGATGGAACAAACTATGCCTACTGGAAAGTACGGATGAAAGCCTTTTTAATTTCCATCGACGAACGGGTGTGGCAATCTATCGAGTTAGGATGGTCAAATCCAACTGAAGTTATTGTTGATGTTCACACCATCAAACCTAGGTCGAGATGGACCAAGGAAGAGATTGACTCATCTTCTTACAATGGCAAAGGAATTAACGCCTTATTTAATGCTTTGTCGCAAACTGAATTCTCTCGCGTCTCGGCATGTGAGACTGCGAAAGAAATCTGGGATGTTCTACAAGTTACACATGAGGGAACAAACCTTGTGAAGATTCAAAAACTGCAAATGCTTACGAGCAAGTTTGACTCTATTTTCATGGCAGAAAATGAATCGTTCACAGATTACTATACGCGATTGCAAGACATCGTGAATACATGTGCTAACTTGGGAGAGAAAATTCCAGAATTTAAAGTTGTAAGAAAGATTTTAAGGACTCTTCCTGAAAGATTTCGTTCCAAGGTTACGGCCATTGAAACTATTAAACACCCGGACGAAATCCGTGTAGAAGAATTAGTTGGTGCACTTCAAACATATGAAATGACATTTCCTACTAACTATTCCTCTGGAAAAGCATCTACTTCTAAGTTTTCAGGTTTTGCGTTGAAAACAACAAAAGAAGAAGACGCGGATTCATCCTCCTCAGACGATGACGAGAACCTATCTATGGAGGACTTTGAGAAGCAACTTGCTCTCTTGATAAAAAAATTTCGCCGAAACTTTCGAAGGGATAATTCAAGTAAAACTTCATCCTTCGTAAAGTCGAAGAAAGGCAAAGGTTTTTCAAGCCACAAGTCAAGAAAGCAAGAGAGTTTTTCAAAGGATAAGAAAAGCTCAGAGGGACAAGTCCAATGCTTCAAGTGCCGAGGTTACGGCCATATCTCAACGGAGTGTCCAAATAAGAATCCGTCGAAGAAGAAAGCGATGCAAGCCGTCACTTGGGATGACACCTCAACGTCAAATGAGTCATCTTCCAGTGATGAAGAAAATAACGCAACGGCGTTCCATGCGTCCACAACTTCACCTTTCGTGTGCTTAATGGCAAGTACATCCGATTCCTTGTCCAACTCCTCCCAAGTCGAAAAGAATGCAACGGACAACGAATCGAGTAATTCCGAAGGTGAAGACTTTGCTTTTGCCTACCATAAACTTTTAAAGGATTCAAAGAAACTGGCAAAGCAAAACAAGGGTTTGAGAGGGAGATTGCAGGATCTCGAAGAAAAAGTAAAAAGGGCAACTTCTCTCTCAAACGGTATTGAAGTGGAAAGGGATAACTTGATCAAAGTAAATATTTCACTTCAAGAGAAAAATGAGTATTTCGAGAAAGAACACGTAAAAATGGTTGATAAAGCTGGTTACTTCTTGAAGCTCTACTCCGAGGCTCGACAGGAAAAAATGGAAATGACGAAGACCATTTTCCAACTTAAAGATGATTTGAAGCGATTTTCTTCTGGAATGAGCAAGTTGGATAAGATGCTTGGTCTTGGTCAAACGAACCGTTTCGGCCTTGGATACAATCGAACTGAAGACAGTCCTAGTTCGGTTGGGACAGTTTTTGTGCCCCAGTCGGTATCTCCTCCTCCGACGACGGAATTCACTGCAATCAACGACAACAACCTTACCTCACCTACTTCGGGATCGTCAAGTACAAAGGTATGTTTTCGTTGTGGTTATGCAGGGCACATAAGAAGAAATTGCAAGATTGGAGCGAAACGAACAAATCAAGCACCTCTTGCAACAACTACCAATGAGTTCACTTCCCGGAAATCAAAGAAGGATTTTTCAAAAGAAGAGAACATTGGTAGTACATTAAACAAGACGACGACGTCAAGAAAAAGCGATGAATCAATCAAGACGCTTTCACCTAGGAGAATAACTTCACATTCATTGTCGACGCAGTCCAAAAAGGTTTGGGTACGCAAAGGTGAATTCTTCCTTCGTCTTTGAACCACGTTGGTACCAATCGGCCCTTGGAATTACTGCACATGGACTTAATGGGGCCGACTCGTCAACCATCTTTGGGAGGAATCATCACATGTACCTCCGAGTACTCCGTTACCTCAAACGCTACGGATCTCCAAGGATCATCCGGAATCGAACATTATTGGAGATCCACAAGGAGTCAGGACTCGGAGACAGTTGGTTTGTGGAATCGCATGTTACGTCTCCATGGTAGAACTAAAGAACATCGATGAAGCTCTTCAGGATGACTACTGGATTGAAGCAATGCAGGAAGAGCTCCATCAGTTCGAAAGAAACAAAGTCTGGGAACTAACGAAGCCACCGAAGCAACACAACGTGATTGGTACTAAATGAATTTTCAAGAACAAGAAAAACGAGGATGGTACCATCATCAGGAACAAAGCACGCCTAGTTGCTCAGGGCTACTCACAAATAGAAGGTATAGACTTTGATGAGACGTTCGCCCCGGTTGCTCGACTCGAGTCGATTCGTATTTTGTTCGCGATTGCTTGTCATTTTAAAATCAAACTCTTTCAAATGGACGTTAAGAGCGCGTTTTTAAATGGGTTTTTGAACGAGGAAGTTTATGTGGCTCAACCAAAAGGTTTTGTAGACTATAAACAACCTAACCATGTTTTTCGTTTGAAAAGGCTATTTACGGTCTAAAACAAGCACCGCGAGCGTGGTACGAAAGGTTAACAAAGCACCTATTGGAAAAGGGCTATACTCGAGGGGGAGCAGATCGGACTCTCTTTGTGAAGCATTATCAGGATAACTTCATTGTGGCACAAATCTATGTCGATGACATTGTATTTGGTGCAACTAGAGACAATGATGCTTCTAAATTCGCTGAAACCATGGAAAGCGAATTTGAGATGTCTATGATGGGCGAACTGACATACTTTCTTGGATTGCAAATAAAACAAAATAAAGAAGGCATCCATTTGTGCCAATCCAAGTATGCAAGGGAGTTGGTGAAGAAATTCGATTTAGAAAACTCTAAAGATTTTCCGACTCCAATGGGAACTAGCAATAAGGGATTAGGAAGTGAATCTCTTAGTGAAAGTGTAGACGAGAAGCTTTATCGTAGCATGATTGGAAGTGTACTCTACCTCACGGCTAGTCGCCCGGATATATCCTTTAGTGTTGGGATCTGCGCGAGATATCAATCAGCACCAAAGGAGGTTCACCTGAAAGCGGTGAAAAGGATCATCCGGTACGTCAAAGGAACACTGAATTTCGGAATTTGGTATCCTATGGGAACAACGCTTGACATTATAGGATATTCAGATGCCGATTGGGCAGGATCTGTGGATGATCGGAAAAGTACGAGTGGTGCATGTTTTTATCTTGGCCATTGTCTTATTGCATGGCATAGTAAAAAGCAAAACTGCATTGCACTCTCCACTGCCGAAGCGGAATATATCTCAGCGGGTAGTTGTTCAACTCAACTCATTTGGATGAAAAGCATGTTGAGTGACTTCCGAATTTCAGCAACTTCGGTAACTATTCTTTGTGACAACACAAGTGCTATAAATATTTCTAAAAATTCCGTGTTGCACTCGAGAACAAAACACATTGAACTTAGATATCATTTTCTAAGAGAGCTAGTTGAATCAAATATTCTTCAAATTTTCTATATTTCAACTGAAGATCAATTAGCTGACATTTTAACAAAACCTTTGGATCAAAAACGGTTTATTCATTTATGTAAAGCAATTGGAATGCTTTCTTTGAAATAACACTTTTTGAAATCATTGCTTAGGTTAGGTTTTGTTTTGTGTTTTTGTTCCTTATCTATGGTTGTACATAGAACATTAATTGAGCATATGTAATTGACTTTACTTGCATCCTTTCATATATTTAGAAATTTATTATGCTTTAGATATCATAATAATTCATTTGATGCAATGATCATTTATGTCAATTATGTCATCTTTAATTGATCAAAGTCAATTTCTCTCTCATATGATCTCTTGGTATAGTTTTTATCATATTTGAAAATTGAGTTAAGTATGAAACTCGAGATCAATTTTTGGTTGAATACCTTATATCTTAAATAATTGATAACCAATTGAGGGGGAGTTTGTTAAAATATTTATGCTCATAAGATGTGGAAAGAGTTACATCCCAATGAGGAGTGTGAAAACTACCACCACATGGAGGAAAGAGCTACCACCTCGGTCGTCCGAGTACTGTGTGCAGCTACCACATGTATACCAAGGATGGTTTTTCAAGTTGATTAGATATAATGCTTTTTGGAATACTTGACTCTGTCAAATTCCAAGGTTGGTATAAGGTGGGGATTTTATTGAAAGATGTTCAAAGAGCCACTCCTTACAATAAATTGATTAGATATATTATCTAACCTATTTGGGATTTCAAACATCTATCGATCTTGGTACTTTATTTTCTTTACCATATTGATGATTTGATAAATG
This sequence comes from Tillandsia leiboldiana, assembly GCA_029204045.2. NCBI lineage: Eukaryota > Viridiplantae > Streptophyta > Magnoliopsida > Poales > Bromeliaceae > Tillandsia > Tillandsia leiboldiana. The sequence continues at coordinate 29,353,974 of CM055067.1, forward strand.
CATTACTCATAAGATCATGATAGATGCCATTGAACTTGTTCAACTTTAAAGGATTTAATTTTTATAAATTTTCATTTCATTACTTGGATATTATTGATAGATTTAGCATAATCTATTTCTTTTGATGTGAAATGATGACTTTTGTTTAAAGTTGACATGCAAAAGTGCTTACATACTTTTTCTGGATTTTCTGGAATTTTTCTAAAGAAAAAGTTTGCAGCCGATCCGGACTGGAATATCCGTTCCGGATCCCGAACGCAGGAATTTTCTGCGGGTAGCCGATCCGGACTGGATTCTTGATCCGTTCCGGACCGCTGCTAGGGTTTTATAAGAAACAAAAGGGTTTTGATTTCTTTTTACTACAATCTTTTGTTTCCAAGTCTCTAGAGCTTCTCTCTCTAGAAATCAACCTATTTGGAGTCTTTCCAACTCGAGTTCTTCGGATCAAAGTAAGTTTCTTTGATCAAAATTCGTTTTTCCACTGTTTTGCATTGTTCTTCATAAACGTGAGTGGAAATCATGGGTGGAATTCAATTTTAGATGGTTTTTGGTCAAATTTCTTTTGAAATAAGAACTCTGAGTAGATTAGTTTTGATTATATGCTAGGTATTCTCTTGATTAACGGATTTTTGGGCTTCGATTTCTGAAAATTCGGTTTTAGGGCATACAATGAGAATTTTTGAAAATCATGGGATTGATCTATTTTTAAAATTTTTTTTGCAAAACTAATTTGATTCCTAGTCTCTCTACACGATAATGATTGTTTAGGTACAATTTTTCAAATTTTTGAAAATAAACAATTTTTTCGTGTTCTTGAGTCGTTGCTCGCAGATTTCTCTCGTTCACAAGAAATAGCAACAATGGTGTTTTCATTGATCATAGTGCTTCTAGTTGCCATGGTTCACACAAGAGCAACAAACAAGCCCAAGAGGGCTAAGAAAGCTCGAGAGAACTCGGATTCAAGTTCCGAGACAGAGTCCATCGACTGGGATGAGCTTTTGGTAGAGGACACTGTACCTACTACTTCAAAAGGGAAAGCCCCTGCTGCAACCTCGAAGGCAAAGACTCCGCCAACTGCCGCAGAAAAAGGCAAAGCCCCAATGGAAGAAACTCCAATTAAAACAAAGAGAAAGAGTTGTTACGGCTTTTTGTGTTGGCATATTTCGTGAGTTGAGTCGGAGTCTTGAAGTGATCAAATTGTCAATCAGCAATCGAAGACTCAGAGAAGATTCAACAAGAGCTCAAGTTGACACTCAGTGTTTTGAGTCTTGAAGATTGAAGTTGAAGAATTGTGGATCATATACATCAATCTTAAGGAAAATGGATTCGGATTGATCAGGTACGTTTAACTAAATAATTTTGGTGATCCGAATACTTCTTATAGTGTAGAAACACTTGGATGAATTTTTAATTGCATAAAAATCAAAAACTGGACATGGGACATGTTCAGGATCCGGATCAGACACGGCAGTCGGATCCCGAAGGGTGTTGGTTCATACGCAAATCCAATCCGGATCCAAGACATTTCTGATCCGGATCCCGAACATTGGTTTTTGCTGAAATGTATGAACAGTCCGGATCAGGCATTTCAATCCGGATCCCGAACCTTTGTTTTTCTGGAAATTGGCTGTTTTGTTACGACAGTCCAGATCGCCGTAAATCCGATCCGGATCGTCGTCCTGTAAAATTCCAGAAAATGTTAGTTTTTGATTCTTATCCTCTTCCAACAGTTTCTAACCTATAAATAGACACTTAGGGTTTCTCAAGAACTACCGATTAATTAATTAAATACTTGAGAGCAACCCTAGAGGCTAGGTTTTTTATCGTTCTTCTTTTAGCCTCTTTTAGGTCAATTCGACGGTTCTTCCAAGATCTATCTTTTGTCGAATTGATCTAGTCTTTGCTTAGAGATTCCTTCTACGGTTCTTCAATGATAATCTAAGCAAAGGATCACCATCGAAGCCAATATTTCTATCGGCTAAGTTTGCGTCGTGGATTCGACGTAGCATCGTGGATTCGGTGTGTTGAAGGCGTTTCGTGGATTCGAAACGTGTGCTCGTGGATTCGAGTGGCGTTCGTGGATTCGAACGTGTGCAGTGGACGTGCAATCGGTGAGCGCAAGATCCGAAGAAGTTGAAGGAGGGGTTTGAGTCCGTGGAGTCGGTAATCACCTTGTTATTCTTCTTTTCTTAGTGGATTGTTATTGCGTGTTGGTCCCGTGGTTTTTCTCCTGGATTGGAGTTTCCACGTATATCTCGGTGTGCTATTTTTATTTTCCGCATTGGTTTTTATTTTGCACTGAGATTGGTTTTATAAGTATTACACCTATTCACCCCCCCTCTAGTTGTTTGATAGTACCTATTTAGATCTTTGGGGCACGGCACCGGCATGCGGGCGGTGCGGCTGCGCAGCCGCGCGGGGCCGGGCACGCGCGCACCCGCGCGTGCAGGCAGCGCGCCCGCGCAGCCCGCGCGGGGCCGGGCACGCGCGTACCAGCGCGTGCGGGCAACGCCGCATACGGGCGGCGCGGGGCGGGGGACCGGGTGCCCCGCGGGAGCCGTGGGCCGTCCGCGTCGTTGGCCTCGCCGGGGGGCGTCGCCATCTTCGCCAAATCTGCTGGGCGTGCCCAAGGATCGACTGGAAGAGTCGGGCGCTCCGCAGTCTTCTTCTGTTCAGAGTTTTGAGTTACTGACTCTTGTGCGGCGGGTTCATGTAGGTCCGGGTGAACACACCGAGACGCGGAAGAACCTAGCATCGATCAGGAGCGCGACAACAAAAGGTGGGTTTTCTTTGAGACTAAGCATAGAATCGGTATTATTGGAAGGTTACTAATTGCATATTATTGGTACTAATGCTGACGGTCTCTATGATTGCGATATTATCCTGTATCTTGGTCACTATGCTCGTAGTTGCGACACGCGCACCCGCGGTCTGGCCACCGCAAAGGGTGCTCTTTTCCGGGAAGCGGTCTCCGACCCGTGTAAACCCACGTGGTGATGTAGTGGGGGCCCCCGTAGGTGTGGAGTTTGAGGCATCAAGGTGGGAGATGTGCGATCCGTCGGGGTAGGTGCCCGACGAGGTCAGGTACTCCAAGGTGTGAGCGGTGCGATCCGTCGGGATAGGTGCCCGACGAGGTCAGGTGTATAGGTGTTACAGGTGTTACAGGTGTTACGTGTATTACAGATGTTGCAGGTGTTCACGTGTTACTTTCCCTTGAGCAAAGTGGTTGCTCCGGATAGTCTTACAGTTGGGTTTGGTATTCTTTCCTGCTTATTATTATTATTATCTGTGTCGCTGACTACCCACCCCGTGACAGGTTCTTCCAGGGGAGAGAGGTAGACAACGGTGAGGCCGAGGCAGGAGTAGTCGGGCCGTTGGGAGCCCTAGTCTGTACCTTCTCTATCTTTCCTTGCACTTCATTTGATACTGTAGGCTACTGTGTGGTTCTCGATACCCTCGTGGGGTCGGTGTGGATGTTGATGCTTTTATTCTGGATATGGATGGTTAGTTCTTGTTACTACCGCCGGTCGGCCGTTTTCAAGCGAAACAACAAGAAAAGAAAAGGATTGTGAAAACTGTTTTAAAAACCTTGGGTCGTGTGGACCCGTTTTCCAAACCCTGTGGATTTATGGTTTTCTAAACTGCTTTAAAAACCTTGGGTCGTGTGGACCCGTTTTCCAAACCCTGTGGATTTATGGTTTTCCAAACTGCTTTCAAAACCCTGGGTCGTGTGGACCTACTTTCAAAACTATGAGTTTATCCTTTCAACTTGACCGGCTTCGGGCATTATTTCCATCCTGCATTCGTAGTTGTGTATCGAACTGTTGTGATTGAATGAATGCTTGTGTTTAACTGTTGTACTAGCCGCGACGCCGTGCATATACAGAGGAGACTCTGCCCGTTTGTCGAGTAAATCTGTATATGCGGCGGGTCTGGGCACGCGCCGGGGAAGACCGAACTTCAAAAAAATTTCATACTCTAAATAAGTACTCTTTCCTTTCCGCTGAATGAAACCCCCGGGGCGTGACAGATTAAGATGGTATCAGAGCCAATAACCAGCCGGAAGTGTGCGGCGAGTCTCGACTGAGCCTGGGTCTAGATGACAGGGCTAGCGAGACGAGTCTCACATCGCCTGGTGATCTTGGTCTGCTGTGTGTGTGTTTGGGCTGACGAGGACGTCAGGCCTAAACGGGGGGAGTCTGTGACGCCCCCAATAGTCCCACATTGGATATAAATGGAATTGTGATTGGGTTTATATAAGACATGGACACTAGTAATAATAACTGGGCTTAAGCATTTTGGGCTGTGGTGTGGGTCCAACGAGTTATTATTGCTAATGGGCCGGGTCGTTATATGAAAAGAACCAACCGATACACCAGAGCATTTACTTCCCCCTCATGTACCGCTAAATCCCTGTCGAATGTCACACTGGGCACCTGCCCCAGCTTTCAGAACACTTTGGGCCCCAACCCCAATACCGTACTCATCTTCTTGGTGCCTCTAAGCCCTCCACTGTCCAAGTAGCAGTCGCCTCTCCTTGAGGGGTCCCCACTAACCTCTCCTTGTGGGGTATACGGGTAAAAACAACTTACCATCTTTCCGGAAAAATACACCCTGTGCGGTGGCCAAACCGCCGGTGTGCGTGGAAGCAATATGAGTGTAAAACAATGTTGCGACCTCAGTCGCTTTAGTCAGATTAGTAAAACAATCCTGCGACCGCAACCGCCTCAATGAGAATAGAATATGGGACTTACATGCAATGGGGTTAGTCACTTTTACCAAAAATATCTACTTTATCAAACGAAATACTCGGGAACGACCCTGCACCGAAATTAATCAAAAGTACCCACCTCGATTATGCGAAATCTGGACTCCGGAGACCGAACCTTACTCCCTGTCGACACCCGGACCTAAAAGTAGTCCCCGAAAGAGCCGCGGTCAGATCAGGAATATAACAGCAGATAAACCGAGCCCAAAACTCAAAAACACTAACGACAACCTGACACGGCGGTGGCGCCCGCGCGCGACGAGCGACGCAGCCACCCCCGCGGCGTTGCGGGCCATGCGGCCGCACGGGCACCCGCCCCGCGCGGCACTTGCTGTGACCGCGCGGGCCCTAGCCCCGCGCGGTGCAAGCCGCGGCCGCGCGGGCATCAGCCCTGCGCGGCACCCACCGCGACCATGCGGGCCTTAGCCCTGCACGGCGCGAGCCGCGGCCGCACGGGCACCGGCCCCGCGAGGCACTTGCCGCAGCCGCGCGGGCACCGGCCCCGCGCGGCGCGTGCCCTAGCCGCGTGGGCGCCCGCCCGCGCGGCACTAGCCGCAGCCGCGTGGGCGCCCGCCCGCGCGGCACTAGCCGCGGCCACGCGGGCATGGGCCGCGCGCGGCACCAGCCGCGGCCACACGGGCATGGGCCCCGCGCGGCGCGCATCGCAGCCGCGCGGGCGCCCGCCCGCGCGGCACGCCGCGCGGGGCCCATGCCCGTGCGGCACCAGCCGCGGCCACGCGGGCATGGACCCCGCGGGGCACGCACCGCAGCCGCGCGGGCATGGGCCCCGCGCGGCGCTTGCCACGGCCGCGCGGGCACGGCCCCGCGCGGCGCTTGCCCTAGCCGCGGCCGCGCGGGGGCCTTGGTCCCGCGCGGCGCTAGCCGCGGCCGCGCGGGCATTGTCCCCGCTCAGCGCGTGCCGCGGCTGCGCGGGCGCTAACCCCCCGCGTGGCGCGGCCGTGACGCGGCGTGATGCCCTAGGGCCGTACCGCGGCGGCGACGCGTAGGGTAGCAAACGGCTACCCCGAAGACAACGCGTAAAACGAAAACGAAAACCGAGCGAAGGTAAACCAAAAATAAATCTCGCTTACCTCTAATCGTCGGAGACGGAGATCCGTTCACGCTCCCGGCTTCGGCACGTTCGTCGGGAGGGTTGGGTCCTTCCGCCTTCTCCTTCTTTCCTCTCGTTCCCTTCCGATTAGGGTTTCGCCTTTTCCTTTCCTTTCGCTCGTTCTTTCCTCTCGTTCCCTTCCGATTAGGGTTTCGCATTTTTCTTTCTTTTCGCTCGTTCTTTCCTCTCGTTTCCTTCCGGTTAGGGTTTCGTTTTTTTTTCTTTCTTTCGGGAGATGTCAAAAATCGTTTTTAATGTACGATACAAAACACATCAGATATTTTTAAATCCTAATTAATTAATTCATTAATTAATTAATTCCTCAGAGATAATCCTTCGGGGTAATTCTTTAACGATAAATCCCTATCTCCTCGAAAGGTGTACAAAATCACTTACACGGATTTCGATGCACCCCCTGGCTACTGCGATCCTAACCACCCCTTTCTGGGGGTTCCATAAGTCGGAATCCGGATCCGATCGCACCGCCGTTCTCCGTTTTTCGAGCTCTATCGCAGAAAAATAGCCGCACTTCAAGGTTATCCACTTAAGTAAACCCGTTACTTCAATTTCTCCAAACATAATCCTTATTAGCAGGAGGGTAAAATGTTACCAAAAATCTGTGACATTACACTTGTCCATGTGCGCTCGGTCCACGAGGAGCGGAGAAGGCGCGATGCGCGGTGCAGCGTGGGTGGTCTGCCACGTGGCGTCTTCCTATTGGCGCGGTTGGACACGTGGCAGCTTTTGGTTGGACGGTGCACTGGGCGCGGTCCACGGAGCGGGTGGGGCAGGTGCCTCGGGCTGCGTGCGCGGCATGGGCGACGGCAGCGTGGCGTGCGCGCACGTCGGCACGCCGACCGAGGCGTTGACACGGGTGGAGCAGCGTGGGGCTCGGCCACGTGTCGCGAGCGGGTTGGCCGCTTTAGCTATTTGCTGTGCGGGGGCCACGTGGCGCATCCCGGTGGATCCGAGCGCTGGATGGACGGCTCAGATCGGGGCACTGTTTGCGCCCGAATCTATTTCGGGCGCCCGAATGTGGGGACCCAGGTGGTATTTTTTGATTTGTTTGTTTTGGCTATATATAGCCTCCTTTGGCCGTTCTTTCGAGCTTTTTTCCGAGTTCCCCTGCTGTGGCACCCTTAAGAGAAGTTCTTCCTCTCCTTCTCCTCCACCCGTTGATGGATTCCCGGATTTTTTGGAGGCCGCGGCATTGGCGTTTTCTTCGACGCAGTGCACTTCGACGCTTCTTCGATTTTGGCTTCTACCGTCGCATTTCAGTGCGCGAGACCCCCTAAGCTATCCCGATGAACTTTTGAGCTGATTTTTGTGACAGTACGTTCACGAGAGGTACGCCTTCGATTTCCATGTTGATTACTTTGCTTCATTTTGGGTTTTTGGCATGGTTCCCGAGGTATCTTTTGACCCCTTGTACCGCTGTGATGTTTTGGACAGCGGTGGAGTATTGTTGGGATTTCTCGGTTTACGGGCATCGGAACGAGACGTATGAGGACTCGATCGACATCTACGCTTCGAGAGGAACGCACCCGTATTTTTATTGGAATTTTTGGAGGACACTTCAAAGGTGATAATTAAGCTTCTTTGGAACTGTTTTTCTGCAGGCTTGTGTTCGTGAAGGTTTTGGCTTTCAGCGATGTTCTAATTGTTTCTTGGCCTACAGGTGTCGGAATAAGGTGTATAAGTACTCGATTTGTATCTACTCGTCGCAGGGATCACAACGGTGATTTTTCTGGATTTTTCAGAGGACCGCACGCAGGTGAAAATCCCCTTTTTCTGCGCTGGTTGGTAAAAATAGCGAGGGCGATTTTTGGTGTTGATTGATTGTTGGCTGTGATGTTGGTTTGAGCAGAGGCTTGTACGACTGTGTGTCGAGGGTGCGGTTCCGGCGGATTTTGTTAGCAAGTGGCTACGCACTTCACCAACTTCGTCTTTGCCTGCGGAAAGCGATTCAGGTGGGTTGCTTCGTCTCCAGAATCGGTGGACGGTTCTCTAATTCTATCTGATAGAATAATCGCATGCGAGTGTACCTATGTATGTGATGGAGTGTTAAGCTTAGTATCAGTATTTATTTGAGAATCGAATGAATAATATCCATATTATGTTTATGAGAATTGCGATAGGGGATGTCATGATGATGATTAGTAGAAGCTTACCTTGGGAATGTTACCCCTTTTTGATTGATAGCATGCTAGATAGATATGTTTATTTCATTCTAGAGGAGACAGGAAGCGTGCTTATGAGAGATGAGGATTTTCTATTTATGCTTTGTTTAATTACATGCTATTGTTGGAACTTGACCTAGCACCCCGTCATATGTTGTATGTTTAACCAAACTAGTAGAGAACCTTCACTTGGGCTAGGTTCTTTTATGCCTTAGACATCCCACACTTTGCATCTTTTCCTGGACATAGATTTTTCTCGCCCGGGTAGTGGGCCGAGTGGTCAGGTTTCTGTGGGACATTGTTGCACTCGTGCCTGGGGGCAGAGTGGAGTCTGGTAGCTGCGTTTAGACATGTGCTAGTGTTGTTGGGAGCCGTTTGGGTAGACGGTGGTCCCGGGCCGTCGAGTATCTTCCGGCCAGTGTTGTTGGGAACCGTTTGGGTTGACGGTGGTCCCGGGTCGTTGAGTGTCGTCCGACCAGTTTTGTTAGCCCTGAGTTGTGTGTCGATCCCGGCTGTGGAGTATCACCAGCCTGTGTGTTTAGCGTGGCGAGTTGGGTGTTTCATTTTGGGAGCCGTTGAGTCGACGGTGGTCCCGGCTGTGGAGTACCTCCAGCCAGTGTGTTTTGTGCCACGAGTTGGTTGAGTTCGTTAGTGTCTCAAGATTCGTGAGAGCTGGTTAGCTAAGTCGTCGAGAGTACTCCGACCGACGTGCGAGATGTTAGAGTATCTTGAGTCCTTCCGTTCTGAGAGTGAGCGTGGATTTTGATTATAGCCTGCATGAGCCACTTTGAGCTCGACAGAGATGCGCGGATACCTTTTTCCTCGGTGGGGTCGTGCCCCTCGAGTGCCCCGTCCGGAGTGGGCCTGTTACTTTCGTATCGCGACTTGTCGACGCAGTCCCTTTGGCTAGGCCAGTTTTGGCAGTCACGGACGCCTTACGTAAGTCCCGTCCTCTTGTGGATGTGTGGCAGTAGGTGGGCGCAGGCTTGACTGGACCTTATGAGGTAGTCAGTTCGATTGGGTCGATTGAGCACCTTGGGTGCGAGTAGTTGCATATATTTTTATCTGTACCACCCATTGAGCATTTAGTTAGAGGCATGGTAGCTGTAGAGTATCTCCAGCTTTTCTGGTTCAGTTTTTACTACATTGTTATCTTATGCCTCTAGTAGACTTAGTGGGCAGACCGTCGGGCTTGGTGGCGATACCCACTGAGAACTACGTGTTGATGTAGTTCTCACACCCGTTGGGGGTTCTCCCCTTCCTTTTTCTTTTCTCTCCTTTGTTTTGCAGAGTCATCTGTGGGAGATGCTGATTCTGCTATTGCTGTTCGAGGAGAGGGAGTCGCGAGCTAGATCCCTACCTGACTTTGGAGAGTAGCTGTAACCCCACATTGTAGACTTGTAGTACAATTAGTAGGTTAGTTTTATTTCTGCTTTTGAGAGACTATTGTAGTGAGGATATGACTTGTACTGTGAGCCTGTACACTGACGTATTATTTCAGGTTACCCTCCCTGTTGAGTTCTGGGTTTTGTATCTGAGAATATTGTATGTTGATCTTTTGGGAGATGGATATTGTATATTTATTTCCAATTGTAGAGTGTTTGATAGAGTTTTACAGCTTTTTATTTTACAGCTCTTATATTTGTTTAGCTGTTGTATATTTTTTCTTTGCAGGTTAGACGCTTCACCTATGCGGGGTTCTGTATAGGCGGCGGATCTGTTGGCGAGCCCGGGTCGCAGTTTTGACCCCGGGGCGTGACAATCATCCATTTTATAATTATTCTAATTTTAGCACGCTTAACTCTCTTCACCCTTTAGATATAACCACCATCCAAAATACTATAGCACGCTTAACTTTTTTAACCTCTAGGACATAACCACCATCCAAAATGTTATAACCGGATTAAGAGATTTAACGCTATTATATCTTATATATAGGATTATTTCAAATTTCGAGGGTGTAATACTCCTCCCCTCCTTTGAGCCCTGACATTTTCGTCAAAATCAAGGACACTTACAAGCACCGGAGGTTTAACCCTATTATATCTCATATATATGGCAATTTCAAATTTTGAGGGTATCATATTTCTCCCAACTTTGAGCTCTGCCATTCTTGTCAGGCTCAAGCACACTTACAAGCAGTATATGAGATTTGTCTCGCTAGCCTTAACCAATTTTGTGGAGAGTTTCGTTCCACCCACAACGATCATCAGCCGGAAAGTCACGCTTTACCCGCTGTATAATTTTGGCTCAACCGAGACTCATTTTTTGACTAGTGATTGACTCTGATACCAACTGTGATGATGTCACGCCCCGGGGTCGAAACTGCGACCCGGGCTCGCCAACAGATCCGCCACATATGCCAAACCCGCATAGGCGAAGCGTCCTACTTGCAAGAAAAGTACTACAGCTGAACAGATATCAGAGCTATAAATAAAAATCTGCTGTAAACTAACATCAATCACTGTACAACTGGAAATAATACAACAATGTCTATCTCCCAAAAATGATAATCATACAATATCCTTATATACAAAATCAGAGCTCAACAGGGAGGTATCTCCAATAAATACATCAGTGTACAGTCTCTCAATACATATCATATCCTCACTACATAAGTCTCTCAAAAGAGGAAAAATAAAATAGCTAATCTACTGAAGATCTCCTCTGAAGGGGTACCGCTACTCTCCAACGACGGGTAGGGATCTAGCACGCGACTCCCTCGCCTCGATCAACCACCGCAGAATCAGCAACACCCGCTAAGACTCTGCAAAACAAAGGAGAGAAAAGAAGGGGAGGGGGAAAACCCCCAACGGGTGTGAGAACTACGCCTAAAAAGGGAGTCCTTAGTGGGTACCGCCACCAGGCCCGACGATCTGCCCACTAAGTCCACTAGAGGCATGAGATAACCAAAGCAGTAAAGACTGAAATAAGGAAGCTGGAGACTCTCAACAGCTACCATGCCTCTATCTAAATGCTCAAAAGGGGAGAACCAAAGAATGGTATGCAACCACTAGCACATGAATTGCACAATCGACCCAATCGAGCTGACTGCCACACCTGGTCCAGTCAAACCTGCGCCCACCTACAACCACCTCCCGCTGACGGGCAGGAATTACGTAGGGCGTCCAAACGGACTAACTCGCTATCGAGTAGTGGCTCATGCAGGCTATAGTCGGAATCCACGCTCTCTCTCAGAACGGATAGCCTCAAGATGCTCAACCTCTCACACAACGGTCAACAACTCACAATGACCTTGGGACCACCGTCAATCCCCAAACGGTTCCCAACAACACTAGCACTGGTCTAAACACAGCTACTAGACTCTACTCGGTCCCCCTGACACAAGTGCGACGATAAAGTAACTTCCTGTAATAAACCCAATCTTGTGCCACCAGTAAGACTGGTACTGCCTGCTGTGCCTTGCCTGTATCGGGTATGCTGGCCGACGCATAGCACCGATAAAAAGGAGTCTCAAGGACTCAAAGCCTGTATGTAACACACTCCGGAGTGGGACTCGAGGGGAGCGACCCACACGAGTAAAGTATCTCAGTGATGGTAATATAAATCAGCAGGACTGGATCATGACTCTGATCAAAGTGGGAAAACTCAACCACTAAAGAAAGCCCCGGTACTCAATCAGATGCAAAAGTACTCAAATAGTGGGAAACTCTGTCCACTAGAGAAATCTGATACCCAATCTGATGCATAAATAAATATCCGGTCAACCGCCCAATATCCGCGGTTGCCGCAAAACCCTGCCAGCCTCAATCCAGCACAACCCATCCCTAACACCAATGTCCCGGCTACACTACCCCAGCCCCCTGCTCGCACCCGAGCACACAGACCGCCTGACTAACAGAGAAGGAGAAAAGGATAACATGGTTTCTCCTAAGTCAAGTTCCAAAAAGTAGTGTAGCAGTAAAAAGTGGCCTATCTATATGTCCATACAAGCATGCATTTGTCCTCAAGAAAGATATAAGAAAGTAAACCACATGCCAAAATCACCAATGCCTACACCTGTCCATAATCCTCGATCCATAATGACTCCTCAGAGTAAAATCCGCACATAGCTACATAATCCTGCCCCATCGCATAACCCAATTGCATAAATGGCTATGTGCTAACATGGCATGCTACATAATCACATAGGGTAACATTATCCTAGGTAAGCTTACACTAATCATCACATAGATGTCCAAATCATGCAAGTCCTCAGTATACATCATAAATACTATACTATTCTTGCAATTCTTTTATACAATTACTATTATCAAGCTTACCTACCTTTCAATCACAAACCATGTACCCTAGACATGCATGCATCCTAACATACAGAATTAGAAAACCGTCCACCGGTTCTGGAAACAAAGCACCCACCTGAAGCGCTTTCCGTAGGCAAAGCCGAAGTCGGTGAAGTGTGTAGACGCCCACAACCCAAAAATCTGCCAGAACTGCACCCTCGGTACAAGTTGCGCAAGTCTCGGCTCCCAACAGCATCACCCCCAACATGTAACACCACAACAAACAACAAACAACACAACTCACTAATCAATACCCCCAAACATACACTTGTTGTTTTTCCAAAACAGCACATGTTGTTACAACAAACCAGCAGAGGGTAGGGAACTTTCACCTGTGTACAGTGCTCCAAAAAATCCAGAAAATTCACGGTTGCGATCCTCGCGACGAGTAGCCCCAAAACGAGTACTCACACGCCCCGTTCTGACACCTGTAGGCCAAGTTACAAGTTATACAATGTGGGGCGCCGGTAATCCACAAAACTGCGAAATCTGCGGGATACAACCCCGAAAAAGCTTAATTCCCACCTTCGTAGAGTCCATAGAAAAATCCAATAAAAATACTGCCGCGAGCGTCACGTCGAGCCCTTCGAAACGAGTACCTGCACGTCCCAATCCGAGTCTTGTACATCAAGATAAAAATCCGACAAAGTGACCCTCTCAAAAGAATCTTGTACAAAAACTGTAGCACATAGCTCTGGGAAAAAGGGGATTTTCACCTTCGGGAAAAACTCAGAAAAATCCAGGAAAATTTGAGGACGTTCCTTGCGATGTGTAGATGCAAAAAGTGTATAGGCACGCCTCCATCCGATGCCCGAGCACGAAGATAGAAAATCGACAAGCCTCCGCTGTCCCACACTCTCACAACAGGAAAAGGGGTTACAAAACGCCTCGGGAAATGTGCCGAAATCTCGAAACGAGGAGAAGTGAACAACACGGAAAACGAAGCCTTACCTCTCGTGAACGCGCTGCCGTGAAAATCGGCTCAAAATTCCATCGGGGTGATCCGGTGTGCCTCGCGGACTGAAGAGCGACGGTAATAGCCAAAAATCCAAAGTTCGTCGCTGTGCGGCGCGTCGCAGATAATGCCGAAGCCGGAGTCTCCAAAAATCCCGAAAATCCAACAAGTGGTGGAGGACACAGTGTAGAAAATCCATGCTGAAGGAGTCTCCCAGAGAAACCAAAGAAAAGCCGCACATAGAACCCACTGCCTATTTATAGGCTGAAGAAAAAGGGAGAAATACACACTTCCTGGTACGTTTTCGGGCGCCCGAATGATTCGGGTGCAAACAGTGCGCTCGATCCAGCCGTCCAACCTGCGCGCGGATTCACCAGATCTCGCCACGTCACCAACAAAACAGCCTACAGCCAAGTCCTCCACTAGCCACGCGCCGCGTGGCCCACTCCGCTGCCGACACGTGGCGCGCCCGAGCGCGGGAGAAACCGTCAACGCGCGCCCACGTGCGCGCCTGCGCCGCCGCCTGCCATCTCTGCACGCACGCGCCCCAAGGCAGGCCCCACATGCTCCGTGGACCCGGTCCACAGCACCGACCAGTCGTGACACGCCACGTGGCCCGCCTCCGGTGCACGCCGGCCCGTGGACCGCGCGACCGCGCGCATGCCCGCGCCCGCGCGCCTGCCCGCGGTCGCCCGCCGCCTGCCCGAGCCCGCGCCGCCGCTGCCCGCCGCCGCCGCTGCCGCCCGCCGTGCCGGAATAGTGCTCCCCCTGCCTCGAAATCCGTGCGCGTCATCCGGGCTCCGAAAAATACAAATGAATAGGTCATTTTCATCGTTTTCGCGCGCTGAATCCAAATCCGCTGTCCGATTTGCCAAATTCCAACTCTAAAAATTGCCAAAGGCATCCGGGAAGGTGTTCTTTTGTCCAAACTTCGCGCTGAGTCCAATTTTAATATCCGCTTCACGCGAAACCACTCCTAAACATCCGACGGGGTCCTCCGATCACTCACGTGATCCATTTTAAGCCCGAAGTCCTTCACTTGTGTCCAAATTGTGCACAAACGCCACCGACACACCACGTAAGCCTCCAGAAGCTGCTGGTCATACTGTAGTAGCCCTGCAGAGATCCAGGTCTTGCATGCTTAACTCTCTTAACCATTTGGGCCTAATCACCATCGCTCTACCCGCTGTATAATTTTGGCTCAGCTCATTTTCGGCTAGTGATTGATTCTGATACCAACTCTAACGTCCCACTTCCCAGGGAATCATCCATTCTAAAATTATTCTAACACTAGCACACTTAGCCCTCTTAACTTTTTGGACCGAACCACCATCCAAAATGCTATAGTTGGATTAATAAGTTTAACCTTATTATATCTCATATATATATATATATATATATATATAATTATTTTAAATTTCGAGAGTGTCACATATGAAGTAAAATTTTATTCAGTATAATAATTCATTTCATTTTCTATAACGATAAAGAAACAAAACAAACAAAAGGAAATGATTATTTCCATTCCTATTCCAATTCATTCTATACTTTTACCAATTCTGATTCCAATGGAAAACTAAATATATCCTAGAATTAAGACTATGGCCAATAAAACTACTTATTCAAACTGAAAATTAAACTAGGACTTGCTTATAAAACGATTCTTTCAAACTAGGATCAAATCTTAGAAACCTACTATTAAATAATATTGATAATGAGACAAAAATCTTTTAATCTCGCGTGCATTAAAATCAATAAACACATAGTTGTTTCAGGCTATGCATATAACCTAACATAATTTGTTTTAGTGATGTCAGCTTTCGACCGATGCAAACTAATCCATCTAAGCCTACTTTAACGGAATGCTTTCGGCTTTCGGCTTTCGGGATGGAATCGTCTGGAGCTTCTAAAGCGCTTTTCAGTGATATTGTTTGTTAAGCCGCTAAGACTTCATTTGGGATTGCGGAATGCTGCTTATTAAGTCGTTAAATATTTATTGAAATTGTGGAGCGAGTGTGTGTTATATACTGTTCCCGTAAAAGATATTAAGTTGTGAACATCGCAATAATTCGAAAACCACAAAAGCATATTCTTATATATGTTTTCGCCATCGGCTTCTAACCTAATAGCATTACGTAACTCTTATACAAAATTGGACCCAACAGTTTTCACTAAAAAAATTTTAGTCTCCTACTGGGGAGCATAAGTAGAAATTTCAAAATAAAATATTTACTTGTAGAATTCAAAAACTAATTAAAGTTTCCTAACACAACAAAAGAAAAAACCTCTTTATTCGCTAAGGCCATGTTTGGTACTGATGTCTTTTTTTCTCTTTTTATGAAAAAAAAAATTCTTACAATCAGAGGTGCCTGTGGTTGAACTTTTCTACTCAGAGGGCGTTTGATTTCTCAAAAACACATGAAAATATTTTTTTCCAACGTTTTCTATGAAAAAACTTTTAAAATTTTTCATCTATTTAATTTCAAGGAACCTTAACATTTCTTTAAAAATTTCCAAATTACATAAAAAAAAAAAAATTATATTTTATTTTTTCAAATAAAATATTAAAAAAAAACAAAACATCAGTTTTCCAATAAAATTTGAAAAAGAAATTCAAGCAAACTAATTTTCCTCATAACCAAACAGAAGGAAATTTTAGATTGTAGAGTTTTCAATGAAAACTTTTTTCACACTTTTCCAGCAACCAAACACCCCTTACTATTATTTGACTAACTGGAAAACCAACCCAGCCAGATGCTTACCGAACACAAGCCATTACATTTACGGACAAGCACTGCTACCACTCACCTAATCTATTTAAAGTAAAAAATAAAAAATAATAACAATACCAAACAAGACCAAACCACCGCGCCTTTATAAAATAGAAAAGCTTTTCCTTACAACAGTTCAAAGAACCATAAGGAACTTAGAACGGAAAGCAAAACAAACAAAGCAATCAATAAAATATACTACAGAGTGATGCATAGATCCACATTATATATGCACCAAATAATTCCAAATTAGCTCATTAAAAGGCATAAAATGTGGAGAAAAAGAAAATTATCAAGTGAGGACACAATAATGAATCAAAAAGGACTTGTCAGTTCCGAGTATTAAGAAAAATGAAATCACGAAACATCAATCAGAAGGTAAGTAATAATGTGGTCAAACTAGGGATTAGTCCACCTTGCATGTTTACCAGGAGCTACACTATAATCCGACTACATGAAAATCCAACTATAATATAACAGACAAGTCACAAGATAAAAAATTCTTCAAAAAGAGTAACTAATCATAAATCTCAAGGGTTACCACTCTCTCTTTCTCGCTCTCACATTCTCCGATTTTTTCTTTTTTAATGCTAAATCTTTGGAATTCAAAGGCCAAAGAAGCCAAGCTCACTGGCTCTCTCCTTCTCGAAGGTCTCAAAATACTGATAGATAATCGTCACAGCAAGAAGAATACCGGTCCCGGAACCGATCGCCCCCATGAAATCGGCTAAGACGGTCAATGCCCCAATGCACATTCCGCCAAAGGCTGCAGCAGTAGGGATGTATCGGTTCAGTTCCTTCTGCAAGTTTGACTCGCGGTGTCCAGGCATCACCATTTGTTGCTCCTATTAAAGAGGGGGGGGGGGGGGGGGGGGGGGGGGGGGGGGGCGAACAAGCGAGCGTCAATGCGAAGTCAATGGTATGTAAGGGATGAAAAAAACTTTAAACATCTAACTTGCCGGAAAGTTCAATTTCACCCTTGTGAGTTTCTACTGTAAACATCTATCCATAAAGCTTGACTTGATTTCACTTTCATCCTCAATGTTTCAGTTTGAACAACTCACTATCTGGAGTCGGATCCGGGTTTTGATTTTGTGTGTAGTTTTCCAAATTTAACAGAATTGGCGCTGTCGTTGTGCTATTTCTTTTGATGAATAGTGACAAAGTCAAGGTTGTTCGATAGAACAAACTTCAGGGAATTAATTTTTACAATTGAAAGTACGAGGATGACACTTTGATCAAGGTTAAACTTAATGGACTCAGTAACTGAACTCAAATCTAAAGACCATTATTCTATTCAGAACAATAAAACAAAATCAATTTCTGATCAGCTGGTCAAAATTACAGCTGTTTTCTTGCTAGATTGAGCAATATTACTTGTACAATTCAAGGAAATTGTATTCAAGTTCACTTCCAAACTTAGAAATTGTTGGGAAGTCCCAAGGGAATTTGAGAAAATCAAAAGAAAAAGAAACCCATATTATATTTTTAGACTATGTTTGGTTCCAAAACAACTTTTCTCAGGAATAAAAAAAGTTATACTTGGGATAACTAGTTTTTCTGGGATAAGAGAGAATAAGTGTAAAATTGTGTTTAATCTAAGTTTCTTTTATTCCTCGGAATAATTAAAATTATGTTTGGTATTTATTTCTAAAATAGTCGGGATTAAAATAAAAATGTAGCTAAAAAACAATTTAAGACTATTTTTAGTACATTATATATTTAACATATTTGTTACCTTAAATAATTTTCATATTATATTATATGGTGTATTATAGATAATATATAATATAAAATCAATAAAATAAAAGAATATAATATAACATAATATAATTATAATAATAGTAGCAGCAGCAGCTGTAGTTGTAGTAGCTGTAGTAATAATAATAATGTCTTTAACATGGGAAGAAGTGAATACACCCTAGAGCACAAAATGATGAATGGGATTGTGGCACAAACACTGTTGTTTGCCAATTCTTGGTAGATCGGAATGGAATTGAATAATATAATTGAAGTAGAGATCACCACTCCGCAAAGTTGAAATGCCTTTTTTTTCCATTGGCTACTCTCTAGGGACAAGATATTTTAATATATCTAAATATTATATGTATAATATAATCATACTTTTCTATTACTTTAATTATCTTTAATAAGCCAAGTTTAAACATTGAGAATAGTCCTATTCCTTTAAAAAGGGGGAATAGTTATTTCTGGGTTAGGATTTCCTAGAATAAACTGGTTTGATTGGAATAACTATTCCAGCCTTTTTTTCTTTACAATGTTTGGCAGAATAGCAGGAAAAACTTTTGTTCTCTCCAATTTATTCCGAAACCAAATATAGCCTTAATGCAGGGCTACAAAAAGGATCAGGACCATACATCAGGAAAAGAACGCAATTCATAATTGTCACACATTACATCATTTCCCAAAATTATAAAAATAGATTTGTTTCTTTCCTAGAAAAAAAAGCCTTAAAGCTACTAGACACCTACTAAACCAGCCAGTTCTAAAACTGTAACTTTTTTCTTTTAAAGCATATATATATATATATATATATATATATATATATATATATATATATATATATATATATATATATATATGCAAAAGGCATTTATTCGGCCAGGTTTCTAGAATTGCCTCTCTACTCGAGAAGCAAAAGTCAAGCATTTTACCAACTAAAGTTTTGCAACTCATTTCATAAGAAGCCGAAAGGAGCTTTTGGCTTCAAAAAGTAGGGGGCCAAATATAAACCTTCGGTTTCTAAATGTAGCAGAAGGCAATTGAAGGAGCTTTAATGAAAAAAATGTTCGAGCTCATCAATCAATTTAATCAAACAGCTGTTTTTAAGATCTGGAGATGATCCAAGAGTATGTTGTTCTAAACTCAGCTAAAATATGCTGCTTAAAATCAAAACAAAAAATGCAATTTATATTATAAAGTTTCCAAAAGATATGAACATAACCTCATACGTTCAGGAATGGCCTTGAAAACTTTAACCTGTAATGTAACTAAGTATAATGAAGAGAGATAGAATTATGTATGTGTGTGTACCTTTAGCTGCTTGGCCACATCTCTTGCTGATGATCCAGAAACTTCTATCCAAGTCTTTGAGAAAAGCGCACATGCTGAGAGCATAAAAACTATGTAGAAAAGCGCGTGAAATGGATCTGCAGCCATATCTGCCAAGCTACATGACACAATACCCAACAGTAGTAGGTTAAGTAACAGCATTTGAAATATATAAATATATATTATGCAGCACAGTAAGAACATAAAAGAAATTATAGAGTATGACAACCAACAATACTATGTTAAACAACAAGTGAAGAATTTATGAGAGAGAAGAGGCATGAAAAGATTTAATAACCTTGACGGTGCTGTAATATAGTAAGCGATGCCACCAACAGGAACAGACTGACCAGAGTACTCGGATTCCTTCCACTTGCCCAGTAGATTTACAAGGAAATTTCCACTATATTTCCTGTATAATAACTGCATGAAACATAAAAGGTTAATAATTTTTCCTAGTAAAATAATGATAGAAACCACACATAGTTCACCTGAAGTACGGTGTGAACTCCTAAATTTTTTTTATTTTAGTATCTAATATTACCTCACTGTAAGAAGTTGACAACTGTTTTAACTTTTTTTCCTAAAAAACAGAATATTGTCTAACATAAACAGAATATTCTGTAACTTATAATGGAACTCATTTAGTTCTAACAGAACTTGACTGAGTTTTATGAACTCAAAACTAATGAAAGGTTGGCAATAAAATCAAAATTTTAAAAGTTCAGGCACCCATTTCAAAAATGAGCTATAAGACAGGTAAGTTATGTATGTCTTTTACCTAATAGAATGGTCAGAATAAATTTCACTGAAGGACAAAGTAAATTTAAATGCAGCACAATATGACATCAGAAAAAAAAATTACCTGGGAGATGAAGTAGAGGTTTGAAACCAAGGCAGACTGTAGAATGATGGGCATATTGGAAGTATAAAACAGCTTAATGGGGTAAGAGCCTTGTTGCCCTCGAGCATTTTTCGATCTAACAGGAAGTACTACACGGAACCCTTGGAAATAGATAACAATAAGGAAAACTAAGACAGTGGCAAGCAAGTTGGTCACATTGGGGAGATTTTGGCGGTAAAAAGCTTCACGAAGGGCTCGAACTTTGTCTGTGCGAGTGATCAAAAGATGGAATAGAGCAATAACTGCGCCCTCAAATTCAGCGCCACGACCGCTATTTATGGTTGTGGGGCTAAATGCCTTCCAAATAATATTCTCACTGCATAATATGGTGAAATTTGGAATTCAGGATAATATGTTATAATCCAAATGAAGATGAATAGGAGAAATATTTTTGAGACACTTATACATATTTCCCATGCAAAATTTCTATATAAATATATCCCTACAAAATATTAATACTAACCAAACCACCCAAACCCCCTCCAAACAAAAAAAAAAAGGAAAAATATTTTTGAGATGTTTTATACATATATCCTCCCCTGCAAGTACAAAAATGAGATATACTGCTGAGATATTTATGCACGCTCCCCCTGCAATTTCTATATGCATATATATCCTGCAAAATATAAATCGCCCGCGAACACCCAAAACGGAGGAAAAAACAAGAGGAAAGGATCTTCAACTCGAGAAAAAGTCAATTTTGTAGGAAACTACACTTTTGGGTTCTATAATATAACGCAGATATCAAATAAATGTTAATAGATGATTCTGCAGGGATATACAGGCAAAAGCCCCTTATTATTTCAAAACTAACCAGATATTGGTAGCAATGAATAGAGAGATGCCAGACCCAAGACCATATCCTTTCTGGAGGAGTTCATCCAAGCAAATAACAATAATGCCAGCAAAGAAAAGTTGCAGTATTATGAGAATAGCATTGCCAGTTCCCAGTTGGCTGACACTACCATACATCCCAGATAAAACATAGGCAACTGCTTCCCCAATAGCAATCAGAATTCCAAGCAATTTCTGTGCACCATTTCTGAAAATGTACATAAACTTAGCATCAGGAAACTTGAATAACTCAACTTATTAAAATAAGCACACTTCGAAAATAATAAAGAATATGACAATTGCAACCAAAGGTACTACCCAACTCAAAAGCAAAACAATATAAAGTTAACATGCATTCAACATTTATTAACTATAAGAAAATACAGAATATAGAATTCATGACTCGCCTATACACCAAGGATTTAAGTGCCGTGGCACGGGGTCGTGCCGAAAACTTGCCGGCACGGTACGGCACGGTGCGTGCCGAGCCGTGCCGATGAGTGCCGGTCACAAAAAATGCATGCGTGCCGACACATAATGGCATGAAATATTTAATTTCTTTAGCAACAAAATTTTTTAATTGCTTATTATGTATCTTTATCAAATATTTTGAACTTTATTAAGAAAATTACTTAGTAATTTTAAGAAAAAAGGGTTTTGAACTGTGTCATCGGCACGGGAGCTGTATCGTGCCGGTATCTTGTTGGCACGGTACGGCACGGTAGATACGGCCCGTGCCGATGGATACTTAAAACCTTGCTATACACCCAGTTAAATACGCTCAGAAGAACAAACCTTTACATGGAAGCATTCATAACATATGCACCAGAACGATGAAGTCAATTATTATTAGTATAATACCACAAGAGGAGGATAACAACATAGAGAAATTTAAGCGAGCATTTTCATGTTACAATGATTGCTCTGAATCAAGGATTTAAATGCCATGGCACGGGATCGTGCCGAAAGCTTGCCGGCACGGTGCGCGCCGATCACAAAAAATACATATGTGCCGAGTGCCGACACATAATGGCATGAAATATTTATTTTCTTTAGCAACAAATTTTTCTAATTTCTTATTATATATTTTTATCAAATATTTTGAACTTTATTGAGAAAATTACTTTGTAATTTAAAAAAAAAAAGGGCTTTGAGTTGTGCCATCGGCACAGGGGTTGTATCGTGCTGGTATCTTGTTGGCACGATACGGCACGGTGGATACGACCCGTGCCGATGGATACTTAAATCCTTGCTCTGAATGCTCAAATGACATCATACAACTTTTTGTCAATCCTTACTTAAATTGGACCTTCGTATAGAAGTTGGTTATTTCAATATCCCCAACTTTGGCCGAAAAAGAAGCATCAGACAACAAAACTAGTTGATATAATTCCTCAACAGTTGCTAAGGTCGTATACTATACCGTAACAATAATATAAACAAAATTTCCAAATATTGAAATATTTGATATCTTAATTGTGTTTGATAAACAATGAGACAATGGACACTTGGCTCCAGCAAACTAACTGATTCTTTTTTTTATTTTCTCACTAACCTCCAGCTGAACAAGCTGTTAAAAGAACACACCAGACAACAAAGATTAAAATACTAGAGATAATTCACTATGAACATCAAAGCAATACATTAAGACAAAAGAAGTAATGCTGATTCATATATCACACTATACTACATTCTTGAGAAATGAATTTACGCACTAATTTACAAGAGAATGTTTAGAAAACAAAACAGAGGACCATATAATTACTAGGATTACCATTGTTCTTTCTGTTGACCATGTTAGTTATTAATAATAGCATAATTCAAATGGATAATCACCGCATGTAATTTGCTAACTGCCTTGTGCCTTTTTCAAGATCTTTTCCAAAGAAGAAACATTTAACCAGGATTCCACTTATATATTAAATCCTTTCATGTCTACGCAAGAAATACTTACAAAAGTGCACGATCCTCTCTCACACTGTTATCAACTTCAATGATCTTTGACCCAACTAACAGTTGCATCACCATGCCAGATGTCACTATTGGAGTGATCCCTAGCTCCATCACAGTTCCACGGTTCGAAGCAAGAATAACACGCATCCAGTAAAAAGGGTCAGCCCCAGTAGTGGAGTGGATGCCATACAGGGGAAGTTGACTGCAAACAAGGAAGATGAAAAGCGAGATCACTGTGTAGATCACTTTTTCTCTGAATGGAATTTTCCGATCAGCACTCTGAACTTCAGGCAAGAATGCCAAAAAAGGCCTGACAAGATGAAGTACTCTGAAGCCTCCTGCCATTTTCCTGCACCAATGATGAAGTAATCACAATCAACAATTAACTATTTTAAAGACAGATGAGCCCTTGAGAAAAACAAACCAAAAAAGAGACAAAAAAGAAGAAAACCATGAACCTTGAAACTAAAAGTAAAAGAAACCATATTAAGGAATTTTTAGCTCTTTCAACATTCTAAATAGTGGCCTCTACAACTGCTATAGCAGTTTTAATGGGTAAACACTATGCTTTGCTATTAAAAATAGAATATAGCGGACTAGAATAATAGGGGCCACTATTGCGGCCGTAGCGGCTGTTATAGCAGGGGACAAAAAAGGGTCCATTTTAGACCTCAATTTTTAAAGAGTCAATGGATCGATTAACGCCCTAAAATCACTAAGATATTAAAAAATTATCCAAATAGAAGAAATAAAGTAGAGTTCCGAAGGAACTATTCAATCATGTTTCTTACAAGAAACAAATGAAAAAATTATGATTTTATTCATGTGGGGAGAAAAGCAACATGGCAACAACACATGTTTATAGGTGGCCATTAAGGATTACCACGGCTACAAAGGATCACCATGCTAAGTAGAAACACTATTTGGAATATAAATGTAGAGAAATTAAGAGTGTTATACTTCTATATTTGGAACTAATAAGTTATTGCTATCATTTTAAATACAAATGCAATTAGCAATATAAGCATTTAAATAATATATAATAAATCCAAGTATGGGCTCATGAGACTACTGTGGCGCCCGCTATCCACTATCCGCTTTGATACATCCCAAACGCTATGTACCTGTTATCTGTTATTTACAACCTTGAGCTCTTTGATGCAGGATAGCTTGTGAAAGATGAGTCAAAAATTAAACAATTATCTTCCAATTTCGAATGGAGAAAAATCAGCTTAGTGGAAACATTGAATATATGTATATCAAGTATATCATGTAGCGAATGCCATAGCAATATAGTTTCAAATAGGTATAGAAGACCTAAAGGATAGTCCTTTTGATTAGATCATCTTTAAGGAATACACCCATCTGATGGCTTGAAGGCCTAAAACAAATTTTGCCAGGACAGCAAAAGTATTCACCAAGAATTATTGTTGACAGTTCATACCAAATTTTAATATGCCTACAGCGAGATATAGTTAGCCCCACTTTCTTCTTTCAAAGAGTATCAACTATAAACAAAAAAAAAGTCAATTATCAACGTGAACAAGGAAAAAATGCTAACACTCTAACAGTTGATAAAAATCCTTCAACTCTTGAATGAACTGGTGTGTATTGCATGTGCTGCCAGACACTAGTTAATGACATTCAGAATTCGCAGATGAACATATTTTTTAGCATGCAACAAAACGCATATATGTACAAATGAACTTAGTAGTTCTCAAATGAATTACAAAGAAATTCTGATGGATATTAAGAATATTAAAATGAAAAAAACAAGAAAAGACAGATATAGGCACAAAAAGTCATAGCACACATGACAACCAAATTTTGACAGGACACTATTGAAAGTGAAAGAAAAAAATCAAACTACACAAGCCAATCTAGAAGAACTTTCATCAACGTAATAAATAACAAAGAGAGAAACTCAGAATAACGCCAAAACACTACATGCTCAGATCAGTTCTTCTCCAGTATCAACAAAAACAATTTTACATAACTATAGAGGGGAAAAAAAAAAAAGCTAAATATGTACGGAGACTGTTTCAACTACAGCCCAATTTAAAGTAGGCCCTCCAACGTAATTTTTCTCAATTGACACCCCTTCAATTTTTCATTTGAGTTATTTTCTCAAAACAAATTGAGGGTTCATTAAAATTAACAGCTCCAGTAGCTATCAACTATTAACAATTAACAAAATCAATAGTTCCATCAGCTATTAAAGCCATGAGAGTAATTAAATTCAAAATATCACCATTAGAATTAACAAATTGACAATTTAATCGATGAACTAAACTCAAAAAAAAAAAAAAAAAAAAAAAAATCAAAGTTGAGCGAGTATCAACCAGAAGAAAAATAGTTGACGGGTCTTCAAAATAACGTATAGTTGACCGGGTCTCCATAAACATTAACCAAAAAAACAATATACAAGCCAAATAAAAGAAAATAAAAAAAATAAAAAAAATAAAAAAAAGGAAAGAAACATGAAGAGTGTACAAAGATATGCATAAAAAATTCGTGCATCCCTACTCAAAAATTGAAGTTAAAAGTGGTCGTGCGTAGATTTAAAATTCCTAGTAGAAAATCTATATCAAGCAACAAAATTTACAA
Source organism: Tillandsia leiboldiana (assembly GCA_029204045.2). Lineage (NCBI taxonomy): Eukaryota > Viridiplantae > Streptophyta > Magnoliopsida > Poales > Bromeliaceae > Tillandsia > Tillandsia leiboldiana. The sequence goes on from CM055067.1 coordinate 29,379,433, forward strand.
AGTAAATGATCTATTAAAAGCCATAGAAAGGGGAAAAAGCGAAAAAAAAAAAAAAAAAAAAGAAGCAAATCGATCTAACCTTTCTCCTTGATAACAATTCGATTAAATAATAGATTCGCAAAATTTTACACGACATGAAGGTCAATATCTAGCAATCGACACAGATCCAATCAAAAAACCCTAAGAAAACTCCCGATCTATCAGAAAATCCGGAAAAAAAAAAAACAAAAACATGCGAGGATAATTGAATCAAACGAAATTTCGTTCGTCATTATTAGAGATAATAATCGGAAAAAAAAAAGAAAAAAAATCCATACCAAAATCGGGATCGATCGATCCGCGATTAGGGTTCCTTTTCTCTTCGCGATCTCCACGAAGTACGACTCAGAAAGAACTCGCAGATCCGAAACGCCTACACAAGAGAGACCGCAGGCTAGGGGTTCCACTTTTGGGGTGGGCTCAAATGAAAACGAGATAAATTGTCTGGATAGTCCCTGTGCTATCCCCATTTGCCACTCGGTGTCCGTCATTTAAGCACTTTACCCCCTTAACTTTTTTCCAAATTACATTGCCGCCCCCCAGTGCGGCAGTGTTTGAAAGATGTTATATTTTAGAGGATTGCTACATGTACACCCCGAAGGGGTGTACATCCTACATCTCCACCCCTTTAATGGTGGCGATATTTTTTACGGGTCACATCAAGTGACCCCTCATCACACCCCCACCCTTAGATGGGTGGGGGTGTGAGATGTACACCCCTTACGGGTGTACAAGTAGCATTTTCCTATATTTTATTGTAAACTAGTACAAACTCGTGTGATGCAGTGGGCACTTATATAAAAGTGTAACTGCCGGGTCCAAATGCGACAATGATCATTGACCGGGTTTGATCCGCGATTGGCCTCCAAGTTGACTCTCTGTATGTGATGCGACGCGTACCAAACGATTAGGCCGAGGACGAATCCGCTCAGCCGGGTTCTTCTCAATCAAACTCTCAACAAAATTCGCCCTAAAGGAGCCGAACCGGGATATAAAGCAGGGATTAACATAGCCGAAAATCGATTGAAATTTGTATTGCTCAAAGATTGGTTATAGGGAGTTATTACAATTAGAACTACTCTTAGGAAAAGTTGTTGATGTAGGTATGAAAGACTATCTAGAAAAGCGGTAAAGAAAAGCCGTAAATTTACCCTAGGAAAGCTGTGAATCTATATAGGAAAGCAGTAGATGCAGGAATTGAAGATATTGAAAAGCTGGGATGGTCACTGGCTTACGAGGTTGCAGGACCCCTTTCTCTTCGATGGTTCAATTATTTACACTCACTCGAACAAGGTGTATGATCGTCGTTTTGGATAATCGGCGTAACTTAAGAGGAATCATCGCGTGTTTCTCAACTACTTCCTTTTGAGTTGATTTTTCTCGGTTGGATAGTAGGATAGTAGCTTTCCTATCTACGTTCAAGCCCAAGATTGACGCGCCGAGGAATGATCCTCCGCACTTTCTGATGCTGGGCGCTGCTTGCTATTCCGGAATCAGTTACGCGACTCGCACCCCAGATCTCATGCCTTCTCCTTCCAGGATTTTCCCTTTTGTGGCTCAAGCAGCCGATAGCTGATCCTGACCTCACCTCCTCTTACCATTCGGCTGAGGCAGTTCGATGGCTTGCCTTGAGCCGAGGTCGTGGTTATGACGCAAATACCCTTTTTTTTGTCGGCCATTTCTTCTATCGGCTGATGTTCTCCGGCCGATGGTGGGTGCCATGCATCGCTCCCTAATGTGGCGATATTTTTGACCTCGATAATGCCCCATCCACAATCGCCTGATGTGTCGTTCAGGTGATTGTCGAAATCTAATTAATGGTCAGCGTGCGTATAGGATCCTCGACCATTCTTTTTGTACTTTTGTCATTATGTGATCCTTTCATTCCCTCTGATCTCTGATCGAGGGATTTGACCTCAACGGTGGATATTCCTTTTCCGCTTTGATTAGACCACCATCCATTGCGCTCCGGTCATTTCCTCATTAAGGTTTTATTCCTTGGTCCTCACGGCTGTTCGTCACACGCCCTGATCTGACGTCACCAATTCATCCGACGGCTCGCATCTGTCTGTAGATCATTTCGCCATAAATGTCATCATTTTTCGAGGGACAACCATTACTGTTCCATCCACATTCCTTTGCCCTTTTATCTTGCAGCGCACGTCGCTCTTCGGCACTTGGTCTTCTTTCTCTTCAACCCTTCCGTGTTGCGGCGCACATCGTTTTCCAGCACTTGATCTCCCTTTCGCACCGAAGTCTTTGTCTTCTTCTTCCTTCCTCTTATGGCTTCCCATGCTGCTCCGTTACCGTTTAATCCCAACATCGACTTCCGGCTACTTCGACCATCGGAGGAGAATCCATTGTAGTTTTTCCATAGCCCCTCCTTTATAGAGAACCCTTCTGAGGGAACCTTTCCTTTCACAACCGACGGTATTCCGTTGATGGTAGATAAGGTTTTCCTTGTTACGTGGGCCTCCAACAAAAGCTTCGTGAAGAGCCTACGTACTTTGTGAGGACCCGAATTCCCGCAAGAGGATTACTGTTGGATCAACAGCTTCTGGAGGCCTTTGTTGGGTGTTAGAGTTGTTTGTGTGCGTTTCGGACTCAAGAGATGGACTCCGTGTGTTGAATTGATCCCGAGTGTAGTCGAAGGCACCCGTCGAAATTTTAGAAGTGGTTTTGTGCGAAATGGACATCGGATTTGGATTCAGCGCGGAAAAATGATGGAAATCAATTACTTGAACGTATTTTTCTGAGTCCGGACGCCGAAAAAGGGACACCCGGAAGTTTTTAGTGTTTTCGGGTGCACGGTGGACCGGTGGACCGAGGAGTGTGCCACGTGGCGGCTTTCTAGTGGTGCCGTACGCCACGTGGCGGAGCTGGAGAGGCGGCGCAGTGGGCTCGGCCCACGGGAGCGAGCGCGGGCAGGTGCCCGGGCCGGGCAGGCGTGCGGGCAGGGCGCGCGGGCTGGCGCGGTGTTCTGAGTTGGTGTGCCACGTGACGGCTCCCTATTGGGCGCGCTGGGGACACGTGGCGGCTTCGGGTTCGGTGGGTGCATCGGGTGCGTGCACCGGGCGTAGCGAGTGAAGGCGGTGACACGTGGCGCGCAGGGATTGGTCAGTCAACGCACGCAGGACAGCACGTGATTCGCGCCGGGCGCGGCGCACGATGGACCGCCTCGGGCCACGTGTCGCCTGCTCATTGGCGGGCGCAGTGACCCAGCGTATCCGGCGTGAACCGCGGTCCACGCTTCCCGCCGTGGACAGCGTCGCCATGCGGTGCGCCGCGATTGGTGGGCGCGCGTGCGCCGGGCGCGCGGGGCGCGGAGCAGGGTGACGTGGCACGCCGAGGCGATTTCGGGCGTGCACAGTAGCGGGCCGTGGGCCGGATTCGGGCGCCCGAATCCGGGAGGTTTAGTGGGCTGGGCTAGGCCTATTTATACCCCTTCTATCTCTCTTTTGCTGCTTTTTCCGAGACTTAGAGAGGGATTGAGAGGGAGAGCCCCTTAGAAAACTTGTTCCTCTTGATGTTTTTGATCTCGCGGTGGATCCCCAGGATTTTTGGAGGCTCGGCAACAGCGATCTTGGTTTTACAGTGCGCCTCGACGTTCCCCTTCTTTGGCTCGTTTCCATCGCAATTCAGTCGGAATATTCCCGTACGCAAACCAGGAGGATTTTTTGGGTGATTTCTACGACAGTGTGTTCCTAAGAGGTAAGGATTCGATTTTCATGGTAATGGTTTTGCTCCATTTGGGGTTTTTGGCACGGTTCCCGAGGCACCTTTTGACAACATTTTCTGTGGTGGATTTTTGGACAGCATAGGCTTGTTTGATTTTTATCTTGGCCTACGAGCATCAGATCAGGGCATGCAAGTACTCGTTTTGGATCTACTCGTCGCAAGGATCGCAGTCGTAATTTTTCTGGATTTTTCTAAGGGCCGCACATAGGTAAAAAATTCTCTTTTTCTGTGCTATTTTGTCAAACAGCAAATGCTGTTCCCGGGGAAGGCCCATTAATGTTGTGTTCAGATATCTTGCAATGTTTCGCAGATTCTAAGGTTGCGGGGACAGTTATTGGACAGCGAGGAGTTCTATTACAGTTGGGGGGTTTTGTGGACTTGGATTTGCGTTTCCAGGTGGGTGGTTGCTATATCCCTCTATTTCTGACATACTCACTAGGAATATTAGAGAGATCCTTTTATTGGGACTTATTGATTGATCAACACTCGTGGTTGGGATTATGCATGTGGGTTTGGACATGTGGATTGCTATGTTAGCACATAACCTTGCATGTAGATTGATTATGATATGGAGGCCATGTAATTTACCTAGATGGTTGGTACCACTTGGGGATATTTTTGGACATGCATAGGTGGATAGTTATTTGTGGACGAATAGCGGTTTATATGTTTAATATTTGCTATTCATGTGGGAACGGTATGGGACTTGGGATATCATGTTATTTTGAATGTCAGGAACTGTTATCATGCTAAACATAAGTCAGAAAATGATATCTGTACTCCTTCTATCTTCTCGGGACTTTTGCATGCTTGTATGGACATCTAGTTAGGCCATTTCTTATCGCTACACTATCATGTTGGAACTTGACTTAGGAGAAATCATGTTTGCTTCTTTTCTCCTTATTCGTTAGTCAGGTGGTTCTTGTTGCTAGGGTTTGAGCAGGGGTTCGGGATAGTGTAGTCGGGACCTTGGGGTCGGGGACAGGTGGTACTTGATTATGGGTTGTGGGGTATTGCGGCTACCGCGGATAGTAGGCGGTTGACCGGATACAGATTATTTTACCCGATTTTGGATTGGGGGTTATTGCGGCGACCGCGGATATTGGGCGGTTGACTGGATGTCGGATGTGGGACATGATTGTGATTGTGGATCATTTCGGTGACCGCGGATATTGGGCGGTTGACCGGGTGTCGGTTGTTGGGCTTGATTGTTGACAGTGGGTATTGCGGCAACTACGGATATTGGGCGGTTGACCGTATGTGTATTTATGTATCAGATTTGGGATCGGGGTTTTCTTTAGTGGAGGGATTTGTTCCACTTAGGCATTGTAGTGATCCAGTCCTGCTTTTATGATACTTGTGACATGGTTACTTTACTCGTGTGGGTAGCTCCCCTCGAGTTCCCCTCTGGAGCGTTGGGGAGTTCCCCTCTAGAGCGTGGGGGTCAGACAGTTATTGAGTTTTTGCCATCACATCGGCGCGGCATTACTTGCCCGATGATGAGGGCGACAGTAGGCAGTTCAGTTTTTACTGGTGGATAGATTGGGTTTATTTGGACAGATATGGTTTACTGATGCTTACATACTGTCATTCCTTTCGGTATTGCATTTAGAGGCATAGTAGTGGTAGTTCCTTTTTCAACAGTTTTATTGCTTACCACTCTTCTTTCCCTTTTTGCCTCTGGTAGACCTAGTGGGTGCGTCGGAGTTTGAGGCTTTACCCACTAGGGGAGGCTACTGGTTTACTAGTAGTTCTCACCCCCATTCTTCTTTCCCCTTTTTCTTCTCCTTTGTTTTGCAGTGTCTTCTGCGGGTGTTGTTGGGTTTTCAGCGGCGGGTCGAGAAGAGAGGATGGCTGAGTAGATAGATCTCGAGGCAAGATGAGCGAGTTAGCTAGACTATTGGTGTACCCTTTTTCCTCAGACGGTTGTACTTTACTTTTGGGTCTGGCTCTAGCCAGCAATTTGTATCTTTTTGGTGAGCTGGGAGAAACAGATGTATTATTTTTACAGATGTACTGTATTTTATTTCCAGCTTCAGTTTGAGATGTATTAGTTTTTAGTTCGGCTCTGTATTATGCTCTTTATTATCTCTTATATCTGAGCAGGTTACTGGCGCTTCGTGTACGCGGGAAATACCGTGTGCACGGCGGATCTGTAGACGGGCCCGGGTTCTGGTTTACACCCGGGGCGTGACATACTTGGCCTACTGTTCCCGAGTCTTACGCGCGGTGGCTCGATCGGGTCCAGGCCGTTTACGGGGATACGTGAAAAGAGGTATACATTTTTGACGCCGTTCAGCTTTCCTGCAATAATTATCAGGCGGATACACTTCTCTTGGCATCTCTACTACTCCAAAACCTCGCTCTAGATGGTCCAGAGAGGAGATCGAAAAATCTTCTTACAACCAGAAAGGTATTAATGCTTTATTTAATGCTCTTTCCTTGACTGAGTTCACACGTGTCTCAGCATGCTAAACTGCAAAGGAGATTTGGGATACACTTCAAATTACACATGAGGGTACGAGTCTTGTAAAAATTCAAAAGCTCCAGATGCTTACAAGTCAATTTGACTCTATTCATATGGAGGAGCATGAATCGTTTACTGATTATTATACTAGACTCCAAGATATAATCAATATATGTGCTAATTTAGGAGAAAAGATCCCGAAATCTAAAGTTGTTAGAAAGATTTTTCGGACTCTTCCGGAACGTTTTAGGGCAAAGGTTGCCGCCATTGAAACCGTCAATCATCCGGATGACATGAAAGTGGAGGAATTAGTAGGTGCTTTACAAACTTATGAAATGACTTTTCCTACTAATCAATTTTCTTCCACGTCTTCTTCTAAGGATACAGATATTGCATTCAAATCAACAAAGGAAGGAGATAGCGACTCAGACTCCGACGATAAAATCTCTTTAGCCGACTTCGAAGAACAACTAGCGCGAATCACGAAGAAATTTCATCGAAATTTCTGGAAGAATAGAACCAATAGATCTTCATCATTGAAACGGAAAAGTTCATCTAAAGGATCATCGGGTTCTAAATTCTGTAAACTCAAGTGTCACGCCCCGGGTGTAAACCAGAACCCGGGCCCGTCTACAGATCCGCCGTGCACACGTAATTTTTTGTGTACACGAAGCGCTGGTAACCTGCTTAGATATAAGAGATATAATAAAAGAACATAAAAACAGAGCGGAACTAAAACTAATACATCTCAGATTGAAGCTGAAAAATAAAAGTAAAATATAACCCTCAATAAGTACAAGTGTCTATCACAGCTCACCAAAAATATACAAACAGCTGGCTAAAGCCAGACACAAAATAAAGATACAACTGTCTGAGAATAAAAAGGGGTACAACCAAAACACTGCTAAGCTCGCAGACGTGGTAGACGATCTATCTAGTCCGCAATCCTCTTACCTCGGTCTGCCGAAGACGGCCCAGCAACTCCCGCAGAGGACTCTGCAAAACAAAGGGAGAAAAAGGAAAAGGACAATGGGGGTGAGAACTACTATAAAACAGTAGCCACCCCCTAGTGGGTTAAGCCTCAAACTCTGACGTGCCCACTAGGTCTACCAGAGGCAAAATAAATGGGAAAGAAATGTGGTAGGCTATAAATAAAGTGCCGATAGAATAAGCTACCACTACTGTAGAACACCGGGATTTGGACGACGCACCGACCTTGCAGGATGGTGTGGTGCGGAGGAGTTTGCCTTGGATGTGTCCCATTTGTGTTTACAGAGGAGTTCGGGTTGATTTGGATCCCCGCGGAAGCCTCTGCTTGTTTCGGGCTTTGTACGCGTTAGGTGACTGTTACGGGAAGCGCCGACACCGCTATGGGTTGCAGAAAAATTGGGAAACACTTGGAGCAGGTGTATTTTCAGTTTACAGCGAGGTTCGGGAGGTTCCGGACTGACGCGGAGGACCCGGAGGCAAAAAGTGAGTCGGAACTGGCAATTTTGGAGCCGGTATTTGATTTGAGCACCCCGACTCAACGGATGAGCTTTTTGAGGAGAAAAAGCTGTGGACACGCGTACTTTTGATTTACAGCGAGGTTCGGGAGGTTCCGGACTGACGCGGAGGACCCGGAGGCAAAAAGTGAGTCGGAACTGGCAATTTTGGAGCCGGTATTTGATTTGAGCACCCCGACTCAACGGACGAGCTTTTTGAAGAGAAAAAGCTGTGAGCGCGTGTACTTTTGATTTACAGCGAGGTTCGGGAGGTTCCGGGCAGCGGCGGAGGGCCCGAGGGCAAAAAGTGAGTTGGAGTTGGGTTTTTGGAATTAAGTTAATTAAGTTAATTAATTTATTTTAAAGCTTTTGCTTTATAAAACCCCTCCCCTCCACCTCTGTAGCAAAGGAAAAGAGAAAGAAAGAAAGAAAAGGAAAAGAGAGGAAAGGGAAGAAGAAAAAGAAGAAGAGGAAGGCTTTGGAAGAAGCAACTCTTGGGCGTTTTCTTCTCCGGGCGTGGTCATGGAGCCGAGCGAGGACCGGCGTGCCGCGAAGAGGTTGGATTTATTTTATTTTATTTTATTTTATTCTTTTCTCTCTTTTCTTCTCCCCGTGGGCGGAGCCTTGCGGACTTGTCGTCCGGGATGTGGCGAGGCTGCGCGAGTCGCGCGCGCGCGTTTTCGGCGGCGCGTGATCGGGGGGGCGGCGGCCGTGCGCAGGGGCGCTTGCGCGCTGCGCGCGGGCGGCCTTGGGGCCGCGCGGCCCTGCAGGCCGCGCGCTGGGCGCGCGGCACTGCAGGGGCCCCGCGCGGGCATCCCCTGTGCCGCGCGGGCCTGCAGGCCGCGCCCGTGGGCGCGCGGCCCTGCAGGGGCCCCGCGCGGGCGGCCCTGTGCCGCGCGGGCCTGCAGGCCGCGCCCGTGGGCGCGCGGCCCTGCAGGGGCCCCGCGCGGGCGGCCCTGTGCCGCGCGGGCCTGCAGGCCGCGCCCGTGGGCGCGCGGCCCTGCAGGGGCCCCGCGCGGGCGGCCCTGTGCCGCGTGGGCCTGCAGGCCGCGCCCGTGGGCGCGCGGCCCTGCAGGGGCCCCGCGCGGGCGGCCCTGTGCCGCGCGGGCCTGCAGGCCGCGCCCGTGGGCGCGCGGCCCTGCAGGGGCCCCGCGCGGGCGGCCCTGTGCCGCGCGGGCCTGCAGGCCGCGCCCGTGGGCGCGCGGCCCTGCAGGGGCCCCGCGCGGGCGCCCCTGTGCCGCGCGGGCCTGCAGGCCGCGCCCGTGGGCGCGCGGCCCTGCAGGGGCCCCGCGCGGGCGGCCCTGTGCCGCGCGGGCCTGCAGGCCGCGCCCGTGGGCGCGCGGCCCTGCAGGGGCCCCGCGCGGGCGGCCCTGTGCCGCGCGGGCCTGCAGGCCGCGCCCTTGGGCGCGCGGCCCTGCAGGGGCCCCGCGCGGGCGGCCCTGTGCCGCGCGGGCCTGCAGGCCGCACCCTTGGGCGCGCGGCGCTGCAGGGGCCCCGCGCGGGCGGCCTTGTGCCGCGCGGGCCTGCATGCCGCGCCCGTGGGTGCGCGGCCCTGCAGGGGCCCCGCGCGGGCGGCCTTGTGCCGCACGGGCTTGCTGGGCGCCGCGCGGGCGGCTGGGCCAGCGCCGCGCGGCTGGGTTTTGGGGGCCGTGCAGCTGCGCCGCATTGGCCGCGCAGGCTGCGACTCGGCGACGCGCCGCGGCGTGTGTGCGCGATGGGTTTTCCGCGCAACGCGCGGCGTTTCTCGTCGCCGGATGGGTTTCTTTCGCCTTTGTGAGCGCGGTCTTAGCCGCATGTTTTCTGACCCCGGTTCCTCCTCTTATCTCGCAGTTGTGGCATAGTGTTAGCTTCTCACGTGGCCGGTGGCGCGTGTTTTGCCGCGTGGAGCTGCGGGATCGCATCGGGACCCCCGTTTGGCGCACGGTTTTCGCGGTTTGATCGCAGGTGGGTTGGTTTCTCCCAATGAACTACGAATGCCCTTTATGCTTCCGAATGCAAAGGTATCGTATCCTTACTATCAGGTAATTGCGGAACAGTCGTGCAAGTCGAGGGTTGTCGTTTCCGACTTGGACACGAGTGTTAGTCGCATCGTTAGAATATACGAGTTGTACTGGCAGAGTTACCAGATGGGTATAAATCACTGGCTGAGTTACCAGATGAGTAGATACCACTGGCAGAGTTACCAGATGGGTATAAATCACTGGCTGAGTTACCAGATGTGTAGATACCACTGGCGGAGTTACCAGATGGGTATAAATCACTGGCTGAGTTACCAGATGAGTAGATACCACTGGCAGAGTTACCAGATGGGTATAAATCACTGGCTGAGTTACCAGATGTGTAGATACCACTGGCGGAGTTACCAGATGGGTATAAATCACTGGCTGAGTTACCAGATGAGTAGATACCACTGGCAGAGTTACCAGATGGGTATAAATCACTGGCTGAGTTACCAGATGTGTAGATATCACTGGCTGAGTTACCAGATAGATAGTTATGCCCTGGCCGAGTCACCAGGTGGTTACTAGAAGGGATTGAGGTGGCCTTCTAGTGTCTTGTAGAGTTCTAGCAGTCCCAGTGCGGGGGCGGAAACTATGGGCGCCTAAGCCTACAGCCTGTTCTTGTTTGATAAGGGCTGTAGGGGGCGCAGACGTTCGTAGTTTCCAGGCCTCCCGTGAGAGAGACTGAGAACTTACTTCCAGCATTGCATTGAGACATGTAGCGATAGATTCATTTCCAGTTATCTATCTATCTATCTATCTATCTATCTATCTATCTATTTGTGTTTTTGTCTCCAGCAGACTGAGTGGGTGTACCGTGGGTTTAGCTTTGGTACCCACTGAGATCTGACTGTTGCAGTAGATCTCACACCCGCTGTGATGACAGGTGTTCCTGAGGCGACCGTTCCAGGTTTGGCTCGTTCGGAGCTTTCTGACCGAGGTAAGGGCGTGGCTGACTAGCTCCTACCCGAGTCGGTGGTGTCGGTGTTAGTGTCACTTGTACTTTTTAGTTTCCACTTTTGTACTTATGTTGTGGGTGCTAGTGGACTGGTGTACTTGGACTTTTCGCCGCTTAGTGTTTCAGCTTCCTTTCAGCTCTGATACTTGTTAGCTAGATCTCTTTTGCAGGTTTGACGCTTCGTCTGTACGGCAGTTTCCGTACAGACGGCGGATCTGTTGGCGAGCCCGGGTCGCAGTTCGACCCCGGGGCGTGACAGATTAGGTGGTATCAGAGCCTAGGATTATAGGTCGTTGTGGACTTAGAGACCCTAGGCTTTTGGTTGGACAGTGGAAATACTGTCGTGTGAGACGTGACCTTAGCGAGAGTCTTGTCTGAGGGTGTACCTCCCCCAGAGGATTGGGGTGAGTGACCTCGCATGTTTTTTTTCTCTAAAGGTGATTGTGTTGGCTGCAGACAACATAATGCTTTAGAAAGGTTAACATGTTTAGACTTTCGTTTGTTTGGGTCGAGAAAGTCTTGGTCCTAATGTTTGTCTGTTGCAGTGGTTTTTGGATGCTTCCGAGACGCCGTGCAGCGGCGAGGGCGTGTTTGACCTGGGATGAGGGGCTCGTTTAGAGGGAAGCTAAATGGATGGAGCCGCGAGAGGCTTGAGAGATCCAGGCCCAAGCAGTCCTGGCATTTGAGGCGTTACGGCGCCAGGAGGAGTGAGCATGGAGCGTATGATGCACATGCTTGGACCGAGAGCATCTCCCGGAGTATCGTCAGTAGTACCTCCGGCCGCGACTTTGTCGATTTCTGTCCCTGATCGCACCATTGATGGTGCGGAAGCAGCGAGAGGTTGCTGTTAGGTTGTGTACCGCAACCAGTTCCTTCCCTTGTAGATTTCGGGACTGAGTTGGAGCCGTGAGAGGCCGAGAACTGGAACGCTGTTATGGAAGATTTGTTCGAGGATTTGTCCATCCAGGATAAGCATCAGGGTGCTTGGTTATGCACTTTTGCTTTCGGACGCCAAGAGAGCTGGTGACGTCGGATTCGTCTTGTTGGACCATCGGGAGCGCAGTTGATGTTCTGGGGTGAGTTTCTGTGACGGTTGAGCGGTGTATCCCTGGTCGCCCAGGATGAGGCTTAGAGGTTGGTTGTGTTCGAGTGGGAACCGCCTCAAGATGCCTATCTCTTTGTGCATTTTCGGCGATTGCCGACCTTGGATGCAGTGAGCGTGCATGCTCGATGGATTGACTGTGGATCAGTGACCCCGTCCGAGGGAGACGGTGAGCGGGGGATCAGCTTCGGAGTGAGAGCTCCGGCATCGCCGATTTTGCGATAGTCGCGTGATTCGAGGTTGCCATGATTCCACCCACGGGATCATGGGTCTCAGAAGAGACTGAGACCAGGAGGCTCTCGACGGTGCTCGCTTCAGCAGCAGTGCCAGGATGTGAGTTCCCCTTTGCATGGGCCGCTTTCACCGCCAGGGTTGTGGGTCGCGTCTCACCTGGTGTGGTCGTCGGGTTAGAGCATGCTTAATGCCAACGCCGTGTGTGCGTTTCGGTAAAGCGGGGGTACCCTCGTGTGGGCCAGTGTCAGGACTGATGGTTGTGCACGTTTGGATCAATTTTCAGATCACGTGAAGCACGTGGATGAGTGCTGCCTGTCCTGCCAGGGCGGCTAGGACCTTGGACTGATCATCGAGATGTTAGTCCTACATCAGTGTAGAGGTGTTGATACGAGGTTGGATAGGAATCGGTCGTCCCAATTTATGCTATCATGGATTGTCGAGAGAGAAGACATTGACCCTCCGTGGACCTGGTCAGGAGGAGTGTATTTTTATAGCATGCGATGAGATATATGATGCCCTGGCTGAGTTACCAGGAGGTTACCTGCCCCTGGCTGAGTTACCAGGAGGTTACTTGCCCCTGGCCGAGTTACCAGGTGGTTGATGCCCCTGGCCGAGTTACCAGGTAGTTACTTGATTGGGACTGAGATCGAGACAGTGATAAACGTGGTTTGGGAACCGCGCCAACTTCGACAGCACCTCGTGGAGTATCAACCGTGAGACAGAGGGGGCTGTGAGCGCAGCTGCGAGTTTTGACGGATCGAGAGGTCTGTGAGACCTAGTACCTCGTCGTGGGGATACGACAGTGAGGATCCAGGCAGTTGTTACACAGTGGTGATGTCACGTTGTGGGTACACAACCGTGTGAGTTCTTGTAAGGTTCGAACTTAATTAGTCTCACCTTGTGCTTGGGCAGATGCCTTCGAGTGATTGATATCTTTATGGAACCTTACAGCCAAGGGCTGTGCCTGGATACTGATCCGGAACCAGTAGGGCAGTTTGAGCGGTTTGCGTGGTCAAGTGGATTGACTAATGCCCTACTGATTTGAGAGCTGTGTTTTTCCCTGTTCTGGACGGGTGGTGGTGTTACCGTCGTGGGTTTTTGCTTACCTCCGAAGCGACTTGGAGCTTGAGGGGCTCTTGAGGTTAGTGCTACAACTTCTAAGGAGGAAGAAGTTGGTTGCCAAGCTTTGAGAGTTGCACTTCGACATCGAGGATTTGTGGTTGGGCCTTGTGATTTAGCCGCTTGAGTGACTGAGGACCCAACGAAGAGAGATACCGTTTGGGTTGGGCCTAGACCTATGTTAATGTCAGAGATCAGAAGCTCTTGGACTATGCAAGGCCAGTGTAACTTGCGAGAGGCAAAGCTGAGGAGGATACCAGCTTTGATCCGGATATTGCCGTGATAGAGAGGTCATGGAATTGTTCAGAACCCTCGAACCTAAAGTGCTTGGGCACTCAGGAGGTCAGGTTGAGGTAACGCCGGTGATAGATTTTGCAAGGATGTATGATTGCTTTATCCCGGCGAGGACATTTTGTTCATTATGCCCTGTTTAGGCGAGCTGTGTAACCTTGGGAATTGAGTGCCAGAATCGAGAGAAGGTTCTCAAGGTTGAAAGTTTTCCCCTGTCAAGGGAGGTGATTTATGTTTTGTGGAACTGGAGTTTGGTGGCGGTGAAGCATCAGAGGGGTTTTGCCTTAAGGAGGCTTGAACTTCGGTTTTTGAGATCTCGAATCGAGGAAAACCACCAGCCGCAGGGCCATGTATAGATTGAGTTGCGAGGTGTGGATCCTCGAATAGTGGTCAGGCTGGATGAGGTCTATTTGAACCCCGCAAGTTTTGTTTTGCTTTCCCTTCCTTGGTGATGGACGAGGACTGCGTTATCCTCATCGACCGATGCGATTCTTGTTGGTGAAACCAAAGAATTTTGCAGTCGAATCATACCTTTGGGGAAGGCTCAGTGTTGTCAGCATGAAGAATGTGAGTGACCACTTGAGAGCCTTGGACAATTTGTGGATCTCCTATCCCCTTTTGTGTTTGATTTGCCCTCCTATGTATGGATTTAGTTGAGTTTCGAGGACGAAACCCTTTTTAAGGGGGGGAGAGTGTAGAACACCGGGATTTGGACGACGCACCGACCTTGCAGGATGGTGTGGTGCGGAGGAGTTTGCCTTGGATGTGTCCCATTTGTGTTTACAGAGGAGTTCGGGTTGATTTGGATCCCCGCGGAAGCCTCTGCTTGTTTCGGGCTTTGTACGCGTTAGGTGACTGGTACGGGAAGCGCCGACACCGCTATGGGTTGCAGAAAAATTGGGAAACACTTGGAGCAGGTGTATTTTCAGTTTACAGCGAGGTTCGGGAGGTTCCGGACTGACGCGGAGGACCCGGAGGCAAAAAGTGAGTCGGAACTGGCAATTTTGGAGCCGGTATTTGATTTGAGCACCCCGACTCAACGGATGAGCTTTTTGAGGAGAAAAAGCTGTGGACACGCGTACTTTTGATTTACAGCGAGGTTCGGGAGGTTCCGGACTGACGCGGAGGACCCGGAGGCAAAAAGTGCGTCGGAACTGGCAATTTTGGAGCCGGTATTTGATTTGAGCACCTCGACTCAACGGACGAGCTTTTTGAAGAGAAAAAGCTGTGAGCGCGTGTACTTTTGATTTACAGCGAGGTTCGGGAGGTTCCGGGCAGCGGCGGAGGGCCCGAGGGCAAAAAGTGAGTTGGAGTTGGGTTTTTGGAATTAAGTTAATTAAGTTAATTAATTTATTTTAAAGCTTTTGCTTTATAAAACCCCTCCCCTCCACCTCTGTAGCAAAGGAAAAGAGAAAGAAAGAAAGAAAAGGAAAAGAGAGGAAAGGGAAGAAGAAAAAGAAGAAGAGGAAGGCTTTGGAAGAAGCAACTCTTGGGCGTTTTCTTCTCCGGGCGTGGTCATGGAGCCGAGCGAGGACCGGCGTGCCGCGAAGAGGTTGGATTTATTTTATTTTATTTTATTTTATTCTTTTCTCTCTTTTCTTCTCCCCGTGGGCGGAGCCTTGCGGACTTGTCGTTCGGGATGTGGCGAGGCTGCGCGAGTCGCGCGCGCGCGTTTTCGGCGGCGCGTGATCGGGGGGCGGCGGCCGTGCGCAGGGGCGCTTGCGCGCTGCGCGCGGGTGGCCTTGGGGCCGCGCGGCCCTGCAGGCCGCGCGCTGGGCGCGCGGCACTGCAGGGGTGCCGCGCGGGCATCCCCTGTGCCGCGCGGGCCTGCAGGCCGCGCCCGTGGGCGCGCGGCCCTGCAGGGGCCCCGCGCGGGCGGCCCTGTGCCGCGCGGGCCTGCAGGCCGCGCCCGTGGGCGCGCGGCCCTGCAGGGGCCCCGCGCGGGCGGCCCTGTGCCGCGCGGGCCTGCAGGCCGCGCCCTTGGGCGCGCGGCCCTGCAGGGGCCCCGCGCGGGCGGCCCTGTGCCGCGCGGGCCTGCAGGCCGCGCCCGTGGGCGCGCGGCCCTGCAGGGGCCCCGCGCGGGCGGCCCTGTGCCGCGCGGGCCTGCAGGCCGCGCCCGTGGGCGCGCGGCCCTGCAGGGGCCCCGCGCGGGCGGCCCTGTGCCGCGCGGGCCTGCAGGCCGCGCCCGTGGGCGCGCGGCCCTGCAGGGGCCCCGCGCGGGCGGACCTGTGCCGCGCGGGCCTGCAGGCCGCGCCTGTGGGCGCGCGGCCCTGCAGGGGCCCTGCGCGGGCGGCCCTGTGCCGCGCGGGCATGCAGGCCGCGCCCTTGGGCGCGTGGCCCTGCAGGGGCCCCGCGCGGGCGGCCCTGTGCCGCGCGGGCCTGCAGGCCGCGCCCTTGGGCGCGCGGCGCTGCAGGGGCCCCGCGCGGGCGGCCTTGTGCCGCGCGGGCCTGCATGCCGCGCTCGTGGGTGCGCGGCCCTGCAGGGGCCCCGCGCGGGCGGCCTTGTGCCGCACGGGCTTGCTGGACGCCGCGCGGGCGGCTGGGCCAGCGCCGCGCGGCTGGGTTTTGGGGGCCGTGCAGCTGCGCCGCATTGGCCGCGCAGGCTGCGACTCGGCGACGCGCCGCGGCGTGTGTGCACGATGGGTTTTCCGCGCAACGCGCGGCGTTTCTCGTCGCCGGATGGGTTTCTTTCGCCTTTGTGAGCGCGGTCTTAGCCGCATGTTTTCTGACCCCGGTTCCTCCTCTTATCTCGCAGTTGTGGCATAGTGTTAGCTTCTCACGTGGCCGGTGGCGCGTGTTTTGCCGCGTGGAGCTGCGGGATCGCATCGGGACCCCCGTTTGGCGCACGGTTTTCGCGGTTTGATCGCAGGTGGGTTGGTTTCTCCCAATGAACTACTAATGCCCTTTATGCTTCCGAATGCAAAGGTATCGTATCCTTACTATCAGGTAATTGCGGAACAGTCGTGCAAGTCGAGGGTTGTCGTTTCCGACTTGGACACGAGTGTTAGTCGCATCGTTAGAATATACGAGTTGTACTGGCAGAGTTACCAGATGGGTATAAATCACTGGCTGAGTTACCAGATGAGTAGATACCACTGGCAGAGTTACCAGATGGGTATAAATCACTGGCTGAGTTACCAGATGTGTAGATACCACTGGCGGAGTTACCAGATGGGTATAAATCACTGGCTGAGTTACCAGATGAGTAGATACCACTGGCAGAGTTACCAGATGGGTATAAATCACTGGCTGAGTTACCAGATGTGTAGATACCACTGGCGGAGTTACCAGATGGGTATAAATCACTGGCTGAGTTACCAGATGAGTAGATACCACTGGCAGAGTTACCAGATGGGTATAAATCACTGGCTGAGTTACCAGATGTGTAGATATCACTGGCTGAGTTACCAGATAGATAGTTATGCCCTGGCCGAGTCACCAGGTGGTTACTAGAAGGGATTGAGGTGGCCTTCTAGTGTCTTGTAGAGTTCTAGCAGTCCCAGTGCGGGGGCGGAAACTATGGGCGCCTAAGCCTACAGCCTGTTCTTCTTTGATAAGGGCTGTAGGGGGCGCAGACGTTCGTAGTTTCCAGGCCTCCCGTGAGAGAGACTGAGAACTTACTTCCAGCATTGCATTGAGACATGTAGCGATAGATTCATTTCCAGTTATCTATCTATCTATCTATCTATCTATCTATCTATCTATTTGTGTTTTTGTCTCCAGCAGACTGAGTGGGTGTACCGTGGGTTTAGCTTTGGTACCCACTGAGATCTGACTGTTGCAGTAGATCTCACACCCGCTGTGATGACAGGTGTTCCTGAGGCGACCGTTCCAGGTTTGGCTCGTTCGGAGCTTTCTGACCGAGGTAAGGGCGTGGCTGACTAGCTCCTACCCGAGTCGGTGGTGTCGGTGTTAGTGTCACTTGTACTTTTTAGTTTCCACTTTTGTACTTATGTTGTGGGTGCTAGTGGACTGGTGTACTTGGACTTTTCGCCGCTTAGTGTTTCAGCTTCCTTTCAGCTCTGATACTTGTTAGCTAGATCTCTTTTGCAGGTTTGACGCTTCGTCTGTACGGCAGTTTCCGTACAGACGGCGGATCTGTTGGCGAGCCCGGGTCGCAGTTCGACCCCGGGGCGTGACAACTACTATGCCTCTAAATGCAGTGCCAAAAAGAGTAACTATATGAATGCATCAGTGAATGTGCCTGCCTGAATAAACCCAATCAATGGACCAGTAAAACTGGTACTGCCTGCCTGTCGCACACTCCGGAGTGGCACTCGAGGGGAGCGACCCACACGAGTAAAGTAGTAAGTCACAAGTAACATAATATAGCAGGACTGGATCACGACTATGCTCAAGTGGGAAAACCCGTCCACTAAAGAAACCCTGATCCCCAATCCGATGCACAAGTAAAGATCCGGTCAACCGCCCTATGTCCGCGGTCGCCGCAACACCCCACAAATCCCCAATCTGATGCACCAGCCGGTGTCCGATCAACCGCCCAAAATCCGCGGTCGCCGCGATGCCTGACTAACAAGTTCAACCTGTCCCAAATCCCAAGATCCTGCCTACACTATCCCAAACCCCCTGCTCGCACCCGAGCTACAAGTACCCTGAGTCTAAAAATATAAAGGAGAAAAGTAGAAAACATGGTTTCTTTTAAGTCAAATTCCAACATGATAGTGTAGCAGAAAAAGGTGGCCTATCTAGATGTCCATACAAGCATGCAAGCGTCCCCATGATGATAAAAGAAAGACAGGATTGGATGTTCTTACATTTATTAGAGCATGCTATTCCAGGATAATAATGATCACGTAAGAACACTAAGTACCAACATGACATATGCCAGCCTATACAACATGCATGTTACTCAAAAGGTACTAAACAGCAATCATTATAGCATGATATTCCAATCTCTAACAATTAATCTCATAGAAATGCTTGGTACTAACAGGGCATGTATCAAGTCCACACAACATGCAAGATAATCCACAATATGCTAATTAACATTCTAATTCGGGGATTATTCCAATAAGCCTAGTGGGTACATCAAAATGTGAGGTCCACAACAATCACCCACCTCGAGCGCTAAATCCAAGTCCAGACACACCCTCGTCTGAGAAGTACAATGCTCGCCGCGATAACTGCAAAAATGGCCAAAACGGTGCCCGATTAAACACACAAATAAACACATAGCCGCTGTCCACAAACCAGTCCAGAAAAAGCTTCATTTTCACCTGTGAAATGAACTTCAAAAATTCCAGAAAAATTACCGCTGCGATTGTCGCGATGAGTAGATAGAAATCGAGTACTTATGCGTTCCGTTCTGACACTTGTAGGCCGAGTTACAAAATAAACAACGCGGTAAGCGCGAAACTCCACAAGAACAAAATTCTGTAGCACTCCGCCCTGAAACAGTAGGATTTTCCACCTTCGGGGAAACCTCAAAAAATCCAAAAAAATCACGATGATGATCCCTGCGATGTGTAGATGCGAAACGAGTACTTGCCCGCCTCAATCCAACGCTCTAGCGCGGAGAAATCATAGAAAAACCCCGGTGTTGTCCAAAACTCCGCCGCAGAAAAAGGGGGTCACAAGATGGCCAAGAACACCCAGAAAAAACTCGAAATGAGGGCGAGCTGAAGGTATGAAAATCGTAACGCTACCTGTCGTGAAGACAACGGCTCAAGAATCGTCGACAAATACTATCGGAGTGGCCCGGGGGAGTCCGTGCACCAAAACGCGACGGGAAGGTTCACCGGAGAAGGAACGTCACGACGCGCCGAAATGCTGTAGAACTCGATGCAGATGCTTCCTAAAATCCCAGAAACTCTCCAATGGATGCTGCACAGGTAGGGGAAGAAGTTCACTGTAGAACTCTCTGTGAAAATCTGGACAAAAAAGAGAGAAAACAAAGTTATTCGGGCCCTATTTATAGGCCCAACAAGACAAATCCAAAAAATCCCCTTTGTGTCCCCGGATTCGGACGCTCGGACCAGATTCGGGGAATTCGGGCACCCGAATCCGCTGGGGGATTCCCCACGAGGAGCGCCCGAAATGCCCTAGGCTTGACACGTGTCCCGAACACGGGACAGCGTGTGCAAGCCCAGCCGTATTGCGCCACATGGCGCACCCCGGGTCAGCGCGGTAGGTGGCGCCCGCCTATTCCCGGACGCCACGTGTCCCGCGACAGTGCCCCACGTGCGGCACTATTGCTCCAACTGCTGCTCTCACGCGCACGCGTCCCGAGGCGCCTCGTGCGCACTCCGTGCACCGCACTTCGTAAGCCCGCCAACCAGCAGCCGCCATCTGTCCCTACGCCCGGTCCACGCACCCGCTTTTGGGTTCCGTGGACCGCGCCGCATGCGCTGACCAACCGGAGTCTGACACGTGTCCCACACCGGGTCCATGCACCAAGCCGCGCCGCTCTGTGGATCGAGCGCTGCAAACCGGCCAATGACAGGCCGCCACGTGGCATTCCGGCGGTTTACGATCCCCCCCCCCCCCCCATGCACCGAAATCAACAGTAAACTTCCAGGAGTTCGTTTTTGGGCATCCGGACTCATAAAATACAACCAAATAGCCGTTTTCAAGCATTTTTCCGCGCTAAATCCAAATCCGACCTCCGTTAGGCCCAAAACCTTTTCTAAAATTTGGCAAAAATAGCCGAAGCCCAAACATGATCTAGACACCTCACTGGGTCCATCCAAAACATCCCTTTGATGTATTATGGGCCCGACACACCAATAATAGGTGTTTCACACTGTGGATTCACGGGAAAAGCTGCATGGGGACCTGGACCTCTACATCCTCCCCTACTTAAAAAGTTTCGTCCTCGAAACAAAAGTCATACCTCAAGCCGGGGCCTCGAACAAGTAGGGATAGGTGCCCATCATCGTCGACTCCAGCTCCCAAGTAGGTGTCCATCATCGTCGACTCCAGCTCCCAGGTAGCCTCGCGCTCGCCATGGTTGCTCCACAAGATCTTCACATAAGGGATGGCCCGACTGTGCAATTCTCTCTCCTCTCGATCAAGAATCCGCAGTGGCCGCTCTACGTAGCTCAAATCCTCACTGATCTCCAGTGGGGTGAAGTCGATGACGTGCAACGGATCATACACGTACCTCCTCAGAGTGGACACATGGAACACATCGTGGACACCAGCAAGTATGGTGGGGAAGTGCAAGCCTGTAGGCAATAGGCCCAATACGCTCCAATACCTCGAAAGGTTCGATATAACGGGGGCTAAGCTTCCCACGGATGCCAAATCTCCTAATCCCCTTGGACGGCGAGACCTTTAGAAATACATGATCTCCAACCTGAAACTCTAGGTCTCGTCGCCGTACATCCGCAAAACTCCTCTGTCTGCTCTGGGCGGTCTGAAGATGCTGCCTGATCACTCTGACCTTCTCCTCTGCCTCACGCAATAACTCTAGCCCCAATGTCCGTCTCTCACCCACATCGCTCCAGTAAAGAGGTGATCGACACTTGCGTCCATACAATGCTTCAAACGGAGCCATCTCAATGCTCACTTGAAAGTTATTATTGTAGGCGAACTCTGCCAGTGATAAGTGTCGAATCCATCCTCCGCCAAAGTCCAAGGTGCAAGCTCTGAGCATATCCTCAAGGATCTGTATAGTGCGCTCTGACTGCCCATCCGTCTGTGGGTGAAAAGCTGTACTGAATCTAAGCTGCGTCTCAAGGTGGATTGTAAGCTCCTCCAAAAATGTGAAGCAAACCTCGGGTCTCGATCTGATACAATAGAGGTGGGCACTCCATGTAACCTCACTACCTCATCCAAGTACAGCTGAGCCAGCCACTCCAGTGTCCATGTAGTCTGCATTGGTAAAAAGTGAGCGGACTTAGTGAGTCGATCAACAACCACCCAAATGACATCTGCTTCTCCCTGGGCCCTCGGTAACCCGACTACAAAATCCATCGTGATGTGGTCCCATTTCCACTCAGGGATTGGGACACTCTATAACTTGCCAGCCGGCACCCGGTGCTCAGCTTTTACCTGCTGGCAAGTTAAACTCTTTGCCACAAACCTCCTAATATCCCTCTTCATACCATTCCACCAGAAGTGTGCCTTGAGGTCTTTATACATGTTAGTCCCACCAGGATGAAGGGTGTAAGGTGTATAATGAGCCTCTCTCAAAATCTGCTCTCTGATCTCTGGATCCACTGGGACACACGCTCGGTCCCTGTACCGCAGTACTCCCGAAGCATCAATGGTAAAGTCCCCTGACTGATCGATCGGAATCTGATCTCTAATCCTGGTCAAATGGGGGTCCTCACTCTGTCTCTTCCTGATCCTGTCTAGCAGAGTGGGCTACACGACTAAAGATGTCAGTCTAGCAGAGACCCCAGGGGACACAACCTCTAGCTCAAGCTGCCTCATCTCCTCACGTAGTGGCGCCTGGTTAGTAATCATCAACGATAAGCTCTGTACTGCTCTCCTACTCATGGCATCTGCAACCACGTTGGCCTTGCCAGTATGGTATAGTATATCCACATCATAATCCTTTAACAACTCCAACCATCTGCGCTGTCTCAGGTTCAGCTCTTTCTGTGTAAACAGATACTTCAAGCTCTTATGGTCGGTGTAAATCTCGCAGTGCTCCCCATAAAGGTAGTGGTGTAACATCACAACTTTTCGTGTAATATTTTACCCTCCTGCTAATAAAGTATAAGTTAGAGGAAACTGAGTTATGGGTTTTCTTAAGTTGATATTCTCGAGGTGCGGGTATTTTTCTGTGATAGAGCTCGGAAAACGGTGAACGGCGGTGCGACCGGATCCGAATTCCGACTTACGGATCCCCCAGAAAGGGGTTATTAGGATCACGGTAACCGTGGTGTGCATCAGAATCCGTGCAAGGTATCATGCATGCTTTTCGAGGAGATAAAGAATTATCTCTAAGTAATAATTAAATAATTGAGTTAATATTAAATACCCGATTTCTGTGGTACTTACCAAGAAAAGAGAATTCATTATTCCCAAAAAGAAACCCTAGCCAGAGATAAAGGAAAGAAAAGGGGAAAAAACGAAACCCTAACCGGAAGAGAAAAGGAGGAAGGAAAGAGAAAGCGGAAGGATCCGATCATCCCCGACGAACGTGCCGAGGCCGGGAGCGTGAACGGATCGCCTTCTCCGACGAATCGCGGTAAGCGATGCTATTTCGGTTTTCATTTCGGGGTTTTGCTGTTGTCGTATTAGGGTTTATTTCGTTTTTTTTTGAGATAATCTCCGCCGCCGTCCCGGGGCTGCCGCCGCGCCACGGCCGGCGCCGCACGGGACAAGGCCCGCGCGGTCGGGCTGCCACAACGCGGCGCGGGGCTGGTGCCCGCGCCGCGCTGCAAGCAGTGCCTCGCGGGGTGCCCGCGCGGTCGGTCTGCCACAGCGCCGCGCGGGGCTGGTGCCCGCGCCGCGCTGCAAGCAGTGCCGCACGGGGTGCCCGCGCGGTCGGTCTGCCACAGCGCCGCGCGGGGCTGGTGCCCGCGCCGCGCTGCAAGCTTTGCCACGCGGGGTGCCCACGCGGTCGGGCTGCCACAGCGCCGCGCGGGGCTGGTGCCCACGCCGCGCTGCAAGTAGTGCCGCACGGGGTGCCCGCGCGGTCGGGCTGCTGTTACGGAATTTGAGTTGGCGTAGTTTCGTGAAAGTCTCAAGTCTTGAAGATTGAAGGTGAAGAAAGTTGGATCATTTAACTCAATCCCAAGAAAGAAGAATTCAAAAGGATCAGGTATGTTTAACTAAAGAATTTGTGTGATCCGAATACTTCTTGTAGTGTAGAAACACTTGGAAGAATCTTTCATTGCATAAAAATCAAAAACTGGACTTGGGACATGTTCAGGATCCGGATCAGGTTGTTCGATCCGGATCCCGAAGGTGGTTCGTTCATACATCGTCGCAATCCGGATCGTAGTCTCTTGATCCGGATCCCGAACGTTGATGTTTGGTGAACTGTATGAACGATCCGGATCGTAGTCACATGATCCGGATCCCGAACCTTCGTTTTTCTGGAATTGGCTGTTTCGTTATGACGATCCGGATCCTAGTTATCACGATCTGGATCGCCGTCCGTAAAAATCCAGAAATGGCAGTTTTTTGATTCTTATCTCCTTCCTAGGGTTTCTAACCTATAAATACACCCTATGACTCCTTTTCTAGGGTGAATCCACATAGCCGTCATTTTCATATATCATCTTATACGGCTATAGATCCACATATAGAGAAGAAAGGAAATCATTAGAGAATACTCTATGTTTCTTCATCTATATTGATTAGTTTGATTCTAGGTTTTCATACTCACATCTTGAGTTGAATCAAACTAATGAATACTTAGATGGTATTTCCGATCTATCTTTGATCTAAGTATTCGGCGGATCATCACCACCCAAAAACAACGATTTACCCCAAAAATCGGCGCGTGGATTCGCGTGTCCTTGTGGATTCAAGGTTCAATCGCTCTCGTGGATTCGGAGCGAGGCACGTTCGTGGATTCGAACGGTGCTATTGGGTGAAGACCGTGGATTCGGTCGGACGTCGTGGATTCGACGTTGGACGCCGTGGATTCGGCGTTGGGCGCAGATCGTGGATTCGAGAAGCGTCTGGAGCGAGCGGAGAAGATCCTCTAGGAGCATATGGAAAAGGTTGAGTCGTAAGTGTGTACGGTAAATCACCTTGTACGTGTTTTAATTCTAGTGGATTTCTGCCGTGTTATCGGTCCCGTGGTTTTTTACTCCGGTGATGGAGTTTTCCACGTAAAAATCTTGCGTGTTATTTTATTTTCCGCATTGGGTTTTATCGCAACGATTTTTGGAGTGTTTATACGTTTACACCTATTCACCCCCCTCTAGGTGTTTCTTCCCCTATTTAGATCCGTATTATATACGACCCAACAAGTGGTATCAGAGCGGGAATAGGGTTGTGAACAATGGTTGAAGGTGGAAACATCAATCGACCCCCTTTCTTTGATGGAACAAATTATGCGTACTGGAAAGTACGGATGAAAGCCTTTTTATCTTCCATCGACGAAAGGGTGTGGCATTCAATTGAATCAGGATGGACTAATCCAACTGAACTTATCTCTGATGTTCACACCTTAAAACCTAGGTCGAAATGGACCAAGGAAGAGTTTGAGTTATCTTCTTACAATGGCAAGGGAATTAATGCTATTTTTAATGCCTTATCTCAAACTGAATTCTCTCGCGTCTCGGCATGTGAGACTGCGAAAGAAATCTGGGATGTTCTCCAGGTTACACATGAGGGAACTAACCTCGTGAAGATTCAGAAACTGCAGATGCTTACGAGCAAGTTTGACTCTATTTTGATGGCAGAAAATGAATCTTTCACGGACTACTATACACGATTGCAAGACATCGTAAACTCATGTGCTAATCTGGGAGAGAAGATTCCAGAATTTAAGATTGTAAGAAAAATCTTAAGAACTCTTCCTGAACGATTTCGCCCAAAGGTTACTGCCATTGAAACTATTAAACACCCGGACGAAATACGTGTAGAAGAATTAGTTGGTTCATTACAAACATATGAAATGACTTTTAATACTAACAATTCTTCTGGAAAAGCATCCACTTCTAAGTCTTCAGGTTATGCGTTGAAAACAACTAAGGAAGAAGACGCGGATACATCCTCCTCGGACGATGACGAGAACCTTTCTATGGAGGAATTTGAGAAGCAGCTCGCTCTCTTGACAAGGAATTTTCGCCGTAACTTTCGAAGGGGTAATTCAAGCAAATCTCCATCCTTCGGAAAGTGGAACAAAGGCAAGGGTACTCCAAGTCACAAGTCAAGAAAGCAGGAGAACTTCTCAAAGGATAAGAAAAGTTCAGAAGGACAACTGCAATGCTTCAAATGTCGAGGCTACGGCCACATTGCAACGGAGTGTCCTAACAGGTATCCGGCAAAGAAGAAGGCGATGCAAGTCGTCACTTGGGATGACAACTCAACGTCAAATGAGTCGTCTTCGAGTGATGAAGAAAAGAGCTCCACCGCATTCCACGCGTCCGTATCTTCACCCTTCATGTGCTTTATGGCAAATACATCTGAGTCGTTGTCCAACTCCACTGTTGAAAAGAACGCAACGGACAACGAATCGGATGATTCGGAAGGTGAAGATTTTGCTCTAGCCTACCACAGACTTTTGAGGGACTCAAAGAAAGTGGCTAAGCAAAACAAGAGTTTGAGAGGGAGAGTGCATGATCTCGAAGAAGAAGCAAAAAGAGCGACTTCTCTCTCAAACGCTCTTGAAGTGGAAAGGGAAAACCTGATAAAAGAAAATGCTTCCCTTCAAGAGTCCAATGAGCAACTTGAGAAGGAACATAGAAATCTGGTGGATAACGCGAATCACTTCTCAAAGCTCTACAACGAGGCTCGACAGGATAACCTGGAAATGACAAAGACCATTTTCCAACTCAAGAATGACTTACAGCGATTCTCTTCAGGAAGGAGTAAGTTGGATAGACTTCTTGGTCTTGGTCAATCAAATAGGTTCGGCCTCGGATACACTCAAACTGGAAACAGTCCAAGTTTGAGTGGGACAGTTTTTGTGCCTCAGTCGGTATCTCCTCCTCCGACACCGGAATTCAAGACAAACAACGACAACAAACCTACTTCATCCTCTTTGGGATCGTCAAGATCTAAGGTATGTTTTCGTTGTGGTGTTTCAGGGCACATAAGAAGATTTTGCAAGACGGGAGTCGAACGCTCATCTCAAGCACCTCTTGCATCAACTACCAAAAAGGCTCCTTTCCGGAAATCAAAGCAAAACTTTTCAAATGAAAAGAGACTTGGTAGTTCACCGCGCAAGACGACTTCATCAAGGAGCAACAATCGTTTTAACAAGACGCTTTCACCTAGGCACAAAACTTCACGACCATTACAGACGCATTCCAAAAAGGTTTGGGTGCGCAAAGGTGAAATTTTCCCTTGTCTTGTTTCCAATATTTCCTTGCATGCATATGATAGCTCGTCTTGGTATCTGGATAGCGGGTGTTCCCGTCACATGACCGGTGACAAAAATAGTTTTCAAAATCTTGAGAAAATCTCCGGAGGACACGTTGTTTTCGGAGACGGTCGATCTTCCAAAATTGTTGGAAAAGGGACGGTAGCTATTCCAGATGGCCCGATTTTGAAAAACGTCTTATTTGTTGATGGCCTTAAGACTAACCTCATAAGCATAAGTCAACTTTGCGACAATGGTTTTTCAGTTAACTTTTCATCGGTTGAATGCGTTGTAACTGATAAGGACCATGTTTTCTTTCTAAAAGGGGTTAGATCTGAAAACAATTGTTATGTTGTTCCTAATAAATTTTCTGAAAATTGTAACTTAGCCGCTTTGAATAATGAAACTCTTTGGCATGAAAGGCTAGGTCACTTAAATTTTAAGGAACTTACTAGAATTTCAAACAAGGACGTGGTCAAGGGGATTCCAAAGCTTTTATTTAAACAAAACGTTGTGTGTGGTGGTTGCCAAAAGGGAAAACAGTCTAGGACTGCACACAAGAACTTGAACCACGTTGGTACAAAACGGCCCTTGGAACTTTTGCACATGGACTTAATGGGGCCGACCCGTCAACCATCTTTGGGAGGTAAATGGTACATCTTTTTATTGGTTGATGATTTCTCTCGGTTTTCTTGGGTAGCATTTTTGAGAGAGAAAGCTGATACGTTTGACTCTTTTCATGAGATTTGCCATCGTATTATGATTGAAAAGAATGAAAAGATCATTCGTGTTAGAAGTGATAGGGGTGGAGAATTCATAAATTCAAAATTCATTGACTTTTGTACTTCAAATGGCATTAAACATGAATTCTCGGCACCCTATACACCTCAGCAGAATGGTGTTGTTGAGCGCAAAAACAGGGTTGTTCAAGAGATGGCGCGTGTGATGCTTCATAGCCGGAAATTACCGCTACATTTTTGGGCAGAAGCTGTGAACACCGCTGTCTATGTCATTAACAGAGTGTATTTGCGCCCAGGAACCTTGAATACACCATATGAGCTGTGGTTTAGTAGAAAACCGGATATCAAGTACTTTCGTATCTTCGGGAGTCGATGTTACATCTTACGTGACCGTGAAAATCTTGGAAAGTTCGACTCTCGAAGTGATGAAGGGATCTTTTTGGGTTATTCTACGAATAGCAGAGCATATCGAGTATTTAACATTGAATCTAAGACGATCGTAGAATCTATAAATGTTAAAGTAGATGAAGCTTCTCTTTTTGAATCTGAAAAATCTACCCTCGATATCTCTCTAGATGATGATTCTCCTGCTAGTGCATCTTCTCATAATAATACTTCCAATATTAATGATGCATCTAATGGTTCTTCTAGTTTATCTGATGTGCAGGAATCATCTCGTGTACCTCCGAGTACTCCGTTTCAACAAACGCTACGAATCTCCAAGGATCATCCGGAATCGAACATCATTGGAGATCCACAAGAAGGAGTTAGAACTCGAAGGCAGTTGGTTTGCGGATTTGCTTGCTACGTATCTTTAATCGAACCAAAGACAATAGATGAAGCTCTTCAGGATGACTACTGGATTAAAGCAATGCAGGAAGAGCTCCATCAATTTGAGCGAAACAAAGTCTGGGAATTAACGAAGCCTCCAAAGCAACATAATGTGATAGGTACCAAATGGATCTTCAAGAACAAGAAAGATGAAGATGGTACTATCATCAGGAACAAGGCACGACTAGTTGCTCAAGGCTACTCTCAAGTAGAAGGTATAGACTTTGACGAAACTTTCGCCCCTGTAGCTAGACTCGAGTCCATTCGTATATTGTTTGCTATTGCTTGTCATTTTAAAATCAAATTATTTCAAATGGACGTCAAGAGCGCATTTCTAAATGGGTTTTTAAATGAGGAAGTTTATGTAGCTCAACCGAAAGGTTTTGTAGATCATAAACAACCTAACCATGTTTTTCGTTTGAAAAAGGCTCTTTACGGTCTGAAACAAGCACCGCGAGCATGGTACGAAAGGTTAACAAAGCACCTTTTGGAGAAGGGCTATACTCGAGGGGGAGCTGACAGGACTCTCTTTGTGAAGCATTATCAAAATAATTTCATTGTAGCACAAATCTATGTCAATGACATTGTATTTGGTGCAACAAAAGATAATGATGCTTCTAAATTCGCGGAGACCATGGAAAGCGAATTTGAGATGTCCATGATGGGCGAACTGTCTTATTTTCTTGGATTGCAAATTAAACAAAATGATGAAGGTATTCACTTGAGTCAATCCAAGTATGCACTGGAGTTGGTCAAAAAGTTTGATCTAGAAAATTGTAAAGATTTTCCAACTCCAATGGGAACTAGCCACAAGGGACTTGGAAGTGAATCACATAGTGAGAATGTAGACGAGAAACTGTATAGAAGTATGATTGGAAGTCTACTTTACCTCACGGCTAGTCGCCCGGATATATCCTTTAGTGTTGGGATTTGCGCGAGATATCAATCAGCACCAAAGGAGGTTCACCTGAAAGCGGTGAAACGGATCATCCGGTACATCAAAGGATCAATTAATTTCGGAATTTGGTATCCTATGGGAACAAGTCTGGACATTGTTGGATACTCAGATGCCGATTGGGCAGGATCAGTGGATGATCGGAAAAGCACGAGTGGTGCATGCTTCTATCTTGGCCATTGCCTTGTTGCATGGCACAGTAAAAAGCAGAATTGCATAGCACTCTCGACTGCCGAAGCGGAATACATTTCAGCTGGAAGTTGCTCAACTCAACTCATTTGGATGAAAAGCGTATTGAGCGACTTCCGCATTTCAGCATCTTCGGTAAACAATTCTTTGTGACAACACAAGTGCAATTAACATTTCAAAAAAACCCTGTGTTGCACTCTAGAACAAAACATATTGAACTTAGATATCATTTTCTTAGAGAGCTAGTTGAATCAAATACTCTTCAACTTTCATATATTTCAACTGAGGATCAATTAGCTGACATTTTAACAAACCTTTGGATCAAAAACGTTTTATTCATTTACGAAAAGCAATTGGGATGCTTTCCTTGAAATAATCTTCTTTTTGAAATCTTTGCTTAGGATAGGTTTTGTATTTGTTTTGTTTTGTTCTTTATCTATGTATGTACATAGGACATTAATTGAGCATAGATCGTAATTGACTTTAATTGCATCTGTTCACACATTTAGAAATTTATTATGCTTTTGCCATCATAATATTTCACTGTTGCAATGATCATTTATGTTAATTAAATCATCTTCTAAAGTGATCAAAGTCAATTTCTCTCTCTCTCTATGATCTCTTGGTATAGTCATTATCTTATTTGACTGTTTAGTCGAGTATGAAATCGAGATCAATTTTTGGTTGAATACTTTATATCTTAAATAATTGATAGCCAATTGAGGGGGAGTCAAAGATAATGTAATATGCTCAAAAGATGTGGAAAGAGTTACATCCCAATGAGGAGTGTGAAAACTACCACCACATGGAGGAAAGAGCTACCACCTCGGTCGTCCGAGTACTGTGTGCAGCTACCACATGTATACCAAGCATGGTTGTTCAAATTTTTGATTAAGTAAAATGCATGTTGAAATACTTGACTCTGTCAAATTTCAAGGTTGGTATAAGGTGGGATTTTAATGAAAGATGCTCAAAGAGCCACTCTCTTCAACAGATTGTCTAGAAATATTATCTACCATATTTGGGATTTCAAACATCTATTGATCTTTGTATTTCATTTTCTTTACTGAATTGATGATTTGATAAAGGCATTACTCATAAGATCAAGTTAGATGTGATTGAAGGTGTTCAACTTTAAGGGATTTAATTCTTGTAAATTTTCGTTTCATTTTTGGATATTATTGATAGATTTGGCATAATCTAATTCTTGTTGTATGAAACGATGATTTTTGTTTAAAGTTGATACACATTTGTGCTTACAATCTTTTTCTGGATTTTCCTGAATTTCTCTGAAATTTTCTAAAGAAAAAGTTGGGGCCGATCCGGATCGGGCTAGATGATCCGGATCCCGAACGCAGGAAATTCTTCTGCGGGCTGACGATCCGGATTGTATCTGCCGATCCGGATCCCGAACGCAGTTTCTTACTGCGGGTAGCCGATCCGGATCGCAGTTATGAACTGATCCGGATCGCGGCTAGGTTTTATAAAGAACAAAGGGGTTTTTGATTTCTTTACTCCAATCTTTTGTTCCAAAGTTTCCAGAGCGCTTCTCTCTAGATTTCATCCTCCTTGGAAGCTTTCAAACTCAAGTTCTTCAATTCCAAGTAAGTTTTATTGATCAAAATCTCGGTTTTTCACCGTTTTTCTTTTTCCTCCTCCTCAAACGTACGAATTTCTTGGATCAACTTTGTTTGTGGATGGTTTTTGATCAAATTTCTTTTGAAATAAGAACTCTGGGTAGATTAGTTTTGATTATATGCTAGGTTTTCTCCTGATTAACGGATTTTTAGGCTTCGATTTCTAAAATTTCGGTTTTAGGGCATATATAAGGATTTTCGAAATTCATGCAATTGATCTATTTTTAAAAGTCCTTTTGCAAAACTAATTTGATTCTTAGTCTCTCTACATGATTATGATTGTTTGGGTACAATTTTTTCAATTTTTGAAAATAACAATTTTTGTGTTTTCTTGAGTTGGTCTTCACAGGATTTAAATCTTCTCAAAGCACTTGGATCATGGGATTCTCATGGATCATTCCTTTGTTGGTCACAATAGTGCACACTCGGCCACAAACAAATTAAAGAGAGCTAAGAAAACACAACAAAAAGGTGAATTTGTCGAGGTCAGTGATACAGAGGTGGATTGTCACGAGATAGATTGACTGCATTGACAGATGATGATGAATCATTGCCTGAACAAAAGGCGTCCGATGCTTCGAAAGGAAAAGCACCCATGGACAAAGGAAAAGCGCCTAGGACTAAACCAACCATCTCTGTGAAAGGAACCGAGT
>CM055067.1:29410930-29492234 GCA_029204045.2 Tillandsia leiboldiana
TTCGGTTAGTAAAATAATTGTTACAAATTATTTGGGTTTTTTCCGTCGTCCTTTTTGTTTGAGTTCTTGGGTTTCTCCGTCGTATCCGTCGCCGTCGCCGTCATCGTCGCCATGCTAGGGCACGGAACGGAAGGCGGAGGCGCGCGGTGCCGCTAGGGCATCGCGCGGAGGAGAGTCGCGGACGGCCACCGCCGCCGCAAGCGGCGACGGGACCGCGCGGGCCATACCCGCGCGGGCGCCGCGCGGCTACCGCACGGACGGCACCCATGCGGACCCGCAACCGCGCGGGCACCGCATGGGCGCCGCGCGGCTACCGCGCGGGCGGCACCCACGCGGACCCGCAACCGCGTGGGCACCGCATGGGCGCCGCGCGGCTACCGCGCGGGCGGCACCCACGCGGACCCGCAACCGCGCGGGCGGCACCCACGTGGACCCGCAACCGCGCGGGCACCGCGTGGGCGCCGCGCGGCTACCGCGCGGGCGGCACCCACGCGGACCCGCAACCGCGCGGGCACTGCACGGGCGCCGCGCGACTACCGCGCGGGCGGCACCCACGCGGACCCGCAACCGCGCGGGCACCGCGCGGGCGCCGCGCGGCCGCCGCACGGGCAGCACCCGCGCGAGGCACCGCGCCGCGTGGGCGTCGCCCGGGGAGACACGCCGCGCGGTTCCGAACCGCGTGGGGCTCCGGCGGACGACGACGGCGGCGCGGGATTTTCGGTTTTCGTCAACCCGGACGGTGTTGGACTTTTCCGTCGAAAAGAGTAAATTGGGTCTTATGTTTTGGGATGTTAGTACACGTTTTTGACTATAGTTATCCTTACGGACTTTCTTTAGGTCCAGGAGCACAGCGGGGGTGCGCGAAGGATTCAGGCGTTCCGATTTCTCTTCAACTAGGTGGGTACGGTTGCGATAAGTGCAACAAGTGCAGTAAGTGCATCTATCGTCATTAAAATGCTCTTAATTTGTCTAACAAAGTAGATGGACAGTTTAACCTTTCGCATAATTGTATTTTATCTAACAATTGAAGCGGCTACGGTCGCGGTGCTCACTACACGCCGATCTCGGCAAATCCGTTTTCGGATGCTGCACGTACACAGGCGGATTGGCCTCCGCATGGGTGTACTTTTTCGGAGAAGTGGTCTCTTTTTGACCCGTGTACCTCACAAAGGGGTGGGAGCCGTGAGGACCTCTTCGCGCCTGCTGAAAATAGCACACCAGCACCGTGAAGGGGTTAAAAGCATCAAAAAGGTGTTTGCGCACGAGGGGAGACTTTAGTCTCCCTGACAGGTACTCTGGGGTTGGTGCCCAACTTAATTGGTAAATTTGGGGTTGGTGCCCAGCTTAATTCTGTGCAGGGTTTTAGCGAAAGGTTCCGGTGTATTTGGTTTGCTCCTTATTGCTTATTGATATTAGACATCTACTTTGTTTGTCACTGACTTTACCCACTCCGTGACAGGTGTTACGAGGTGCGTTAGCCGGGAGGGCGGTGAGACTGCGTCGCGAGGACCGTAGTCAGGATACTTGGGTTTTTATCTCGTCTTCCTTATGCTTAAATTAGTTCATTTGCTTGTGGATCTTATTAGTCGTGGACATGTATTAGATAGCACTGTGGATGAGATGTACCTATGCGTTTTAGTTACTTTTAGTGATGTTTTCTTATGCGGCACGCTTTCAGGAAAAGCTAAATGATTTCGAAAACGTTTTCTCAAAACGAAGTGCCGTGTGGGCACGGGTTTTGCAACCGCTGGTTTTATCCTTTCCAAACGGTGACGCCGCTTTTATAACATTAGTTAAATTACTGTACTCTGTTTGACGATGTATGTCTATTGTATGGCTGATGGTTGATGTATGATGTTGTAAATGAGACGCCGTGCATATGCAAAGGAGACTCTGTCCGTGGGCAGAGAGAATTTGTGTATGTGGCGGTCTGGCACGCTCCGGGGATGAGGTTTAAGTTACCTTGTTAAGAAAGAAAAATAATACACGCAATTTTCCGCTTGAAAGACTCAAAAACCCCCGGGGGCGTGACAGATTAAATGGTATCAGAGAAAACAACCATAACCATAGTAGACGTGATCCACATCCACAGTGTAGGGTGCCACAAGCAAATTGGACATGAGATAACCAAGGTGTAGGTGCGTAGTACGTGAGAGTACGGGAAAAAGGGAACGTAATATAGGTGTAATCGTAAGATAGGGTGCTAGGGTTATAACCTTAGGGTTAACGTGGTTTCTTTGTATCACAGCAGACAACGGCCAGGATCCGGCCACCGAGCGCTAACCATTCTCAATGGACAGGATGGATTCCGTAGCCGCAGCCAACCGCTTACTCCGCAACCAGCTACGCGACATAGCGGGGCAAATGCTAACTCTCACTGAGCGCCTAGGCCTACTGACTCAGGATTTCGAGGGTGTCGACCGCACCCAGCGAGACGCCAGGGACGGCGCCTATCGGGGAATGCCACCGGCAGGGTTCCCCACTTTTAACGAAGCGGTTATGTTGGCCCGGCGGGCAGAGCAAGAACTGGCCGAGACACGCGCTCGGCAGAGTTATCCCTATCCCAGTCCGGCGGAGGACCCTTTCCAGCAGGGCCCGGCACTCAAACGCCCGAGGACAGAGGGGAACTTTGGAAAGGCGATGAGAGGAGAATCCAAACCGAAGAGGAAGCCGTGTCCCATATGCAGTGGGGCGCATCAGGTGACTGATTGTCCATGGAGACACGGCCACTGCTACCGATGCGGCAGACCAGGACATGCACGCTATGAGTGCCCACGGAAACCGGGCACCACCAGGCCTCCGGCACCGCGACCGGAGGGGACAGAGAAGACTGCTACACCCGTTCCGCAAGGGGGCCCCGCCCCGGAGGGCCAAGGAGGAGGACGTCCGGAGAAAGCACGGAAGGACGAACCGACACCAGCGAGGGGCGCGAAACCACCTCAGGGACCGTGTGTAATCTGCGAGGGTGCTCACCCAGTGGCGGAATGTATGTGGAGGTACCATTACTGCAATCAGTGCGGCTTACCGGACCACTCCCGTGCCTTCTGCCCTCAGAGGCCCACCCCCGCCGCCGCCGCCGTGCCACCACAGCAGGAAGGACCAGAGAGTGCTGCGGCCCCCGTTCAGCCAAAGGATTTGCCCGACGACCAGCAATCCGCAGACTCCTCAGACGTCAAGTCCCTTCCCCAGCACGCCGTACGACGCTGGCCCAAGGGCTGTGGACGAACTCCCCGGGACACTACAGTGGAGGACGCGACGTCCCAGACCTAGTAACGGCAGGTAATATTTGGTTTCTCTTTTCCCTCTTAGATTAGGAGCACCGGTTACACCTTAGCCTACTACCCCTGTTAGACTCTCTCTCTCTCTCTCTCTCCCTCTCTCTAAAATCCTTAAGTATTAGGTGAAGCCTTCCCCGGCCGATGTACGCGGGCGGGCTTCGAAGCATAGGAGAACCTTGTGTACTCGGGGCCCGTTAAGGGCCATGCAAGGAATAAATAGGCTCCACCCTATGCCTTGCAGCCGAGAACCCAATGGGCCGATAGGTAGTTCAGGGCCGCTCCCCAGATAAGGATCAGCGGTCCCGTGGTAAGGGAATTTCCCGATGTATTTCCGGCAGAGCTCCCCGGAATGCCACCGGAACGAGAGGTCGACTTCCCTAATGAACTACTTCCCGGCACCAAACCCATCACCAAGGCACCGTACAGGATGGTCTTCACGGAGTTGAAGGAACTCAAGGCACAGTTGGAGGACCTTTTGGATAAGGGTTTCATCAGACCTAGCGCGTCACCCTGGGGCGCGCCCGTCCTGTTTGTGAGGAAGAAGGACGGAAGTCTCCGGTTGTGCATCGACTACCGGGAGATAAATAAGGTCACCGTTAAGAACAAGTACCCCCTGCCAAGGATCGACGACCTCTTCGACCAACTACAAGGGGCGACGGTGTTTTCAAAGATTGACCTGCAGTCGGGCTATCATCAGGTCCAGGTTAAGGGGGAGGACATCCCCAAGACGGCTTTCCGGACTCGCTACGGCCATTACGAATTTACAGTAATGCCGTTCGGGCTCACAAATGCCCCGGCGGTGTTCATGGACATGATGAACAGGGTATTCAAACCCTTCCTGGACTTATTCGTGGTGGTCTTCATCGATGATATCCTCATCTACTCCCGTACAGACGAGGAACACGAAGAACATCTGCGCACAGTCCTCCAGACCCTACGAGAACAGAAACTCTACGCCAAACTCAAAAAGTGTGAGTTTTGGCTCCGTGAGGTCGGCTTCCTGGGGCACGTAATCTCGGCGGCTGGAGTCGCAGTCGATCCGAAGAAGATAGATTCCGTGACGGACTGGTCCCAACCGACGACGGTGACGGAGATTCGAAACTTCTTGGGGTTAGCCGGGTACTACCGGCGCTTCGTGGAGGGTTTCTCCAAGATAGCCACCCCCTTAAACCGTTTAACTAAAAAGGGGTAAAAGTTCATCTGGACGGACAAATGTTAGAGGAGCTTCGAGGAGCTCAAGGATAGATTGACGCGAGCCCCGATTCTCGCCCTGCCAGAACCAGGGGAGGATTATGAAGTGTATTGTGATGCGTCGCGAAGCGGACTGGGTGGAGTACTCATGCAACGGGGAAAGGTTATAGCCTATGCGTCAAGGCAGCTCAAGGAATACGAGCGGAACTACCCCGTGCACGATTTGGAACTCGCAGCGGTTGTGTTCGTCCTCAAGCTTTGGAGACACTACCTGTATGGGGCACACTCCAATGTGTACTCAGATCATAAAAGTCTTAGGTACCTTTTCACCCAAAAGGAGTTAAATTTGCGACAAAGACGGTGGCTCGAGCTACTGAAGGATTACGATTTAACGATCCACTACCACCCAGGAAAGGCAAACGTGGTGGCCGACGCCCTGAGCCGCAAGGGGCAGGCCGAAAAGGCAGGGGTAAGTGCCATCACCCAGCAAGATAGTCTGATTGCGGAATTTTCGCGATTAAGACTAGAAGTAGTACCGGCAGGTACAGTCGCACAACTTCTGACGCTGGTGGTCAGACCTACCTTGCTTGACAGAATTCTCGAGGGGCAGTCGACTGATGACCAACTCCAGCTGGTGCGAAGTAGAGTAACTGCCGACCAAGAAGGTGATTTCACAGTAAACTCCGACGGCACGATACGATTTTGGGGACGAATCTGCGTGCCGGATCTACCGGAACTCAAAGAGGAAATCCTACGGGAGGCGCATACTGCTCCATATACAGCGCATCCCGGGGGAACGAAGATGTACAAGGACGTCAAACAGACCTTCTGGTGGCCCAAAATGAAGGGAGACGTGACTCGGTTTGTGGCACACTGCCTGGTGTGCCAATGGGTGAAGGCCGAGCACCAGCGTCCGGCAGGAAAATTGCAACCCTTACCGGTGCCCGAATGGAAGTGGGACATGGTTACCATGGATTTTGTGACCGGGTTCCCGAGATCATCACAGGGACACGATGCAATATGGGTAATTGTGGACCGTCTGACGAAATCGGCCCACTTTCTGCCCATACACACGACGTGGACGCGGGAACGACTGGCACAAACCTACATCAACGAGATAGTAAGGTTGCATGGGGTGCCGACCTCCATCACGTCGGACAGGGACACGCGATTTGTGTCAAACTTTTGGCAGAGCCTGCAGCGAGCAATGGGAACCAAGTTGCACTTCAGTACGGCTTTTCACCCGCAGACCGATGGACAATCAGAGCGGGTGATACAAATTGTGGAGGACATGCTTCGGGCATGCGTTTTGGACTTGGGCGAAGGGTGGGCACGGTGTTTGCCCCTAGTGGAATTTGCCTACAATAACAGTTACCAGGCCAGCATTCAGATGGCACCATACGAGGCCCTGTGCGGGCGCCGCTGTCGGTCTCCAATATGCTGGGACGACTTGGGTGAGCGTAAGTTTCTGGGCCCAGATTTGGTGGAGGAGACCGAAGAAAAGGTGCGATTGATTAGACAAAGGCTACTGACCACCCAGAGCAGACAGAAAAGCTACGCGGACAACAGACGCCGAGACTTAGAGTTCATGGTGGGTGAGCATGCGTTACTCCGAGTTTCGCCCTCCAAGGGGAAACGACGCTTCGGCATAAAGGGAAAGTTAAGCCCGAGGTACGTAGGACCGTTCGAGATTCTAGAACGCGTAGGACCGGTGGCGTACCGATTGGCCCTGCCGCCGAACCTCGAACGAGTCCATAACGTGTTCCACGTCTCAATGCTCCGGAAGTACCTAGCTGATCCCTCTCATGCCTTGGATGCCTCCACCATCGAGTTGCGAGAGGATTTAAGCGTCGAGGAGACGCCGGTGCGGATTTTGGCAAGAGAGGACAAGAAGTTGCGCAAACGAACAATCCCCAATGTAAAGGTCCAGTGGAGCAACCACGAAGAGCGCAAGGCGATTTGGGAACTGGAATCGAAGATGAGAGAATATTTTCCCGAATTGATTAGTGGGGTTTGTACTTAAGTTTCGGGACGAAACTTTTGATAAAGTGTGAGTGGTGTAGTGATCCGGCCCTTAGGGGTATTTTTGACCCACTTATAGTCATTTAAGCCTTTAAGTGAAATAAAATTATTCAATTCTTAAAAGTTGGCCAGTGTGTGGTGCTGGTATTTTTCTGCGATAGAGCGCGGAAAAAGAAGGCCGACGGTGCGATCGGATCTGAAATCCGATATCGGGATCTCCCGGAACGGAATTCCTAGCGATACGGCGATTAGTCATGCATCGGAATCCGTGCAAAATATCTTGCACCCGTTAGAGATAAGGTGGGTTATCTCGTAGGGGATAATTAATTAGTTAATTAATTATCCGATGACGGAAAATAGAATTCTCTTACGTACGAATTAATGAGGAAATTAATTAAAGATATAATACGAGCTATATAAGGGATCCCGATTATCGGAAAGAAAAGAAAAGAAAAATAAAAACCCTAATCGGTGAGGAGAGAAAAAAAGGAAAAGACGAAACCCTAGCCGGAAGAAAGGGAAAGGAGAAAGAGAAGGTGCCCGATCTTCCCGGACATCGAACCGAAGGCAAGAACGCGACCGGACAACCTTCCCGTCGATCTTCGGTTAGTAAAATAATTGTTACAAATTATTTGGGTTTTTTCCGTCGTCCTTTTTGTTTGAGTTCTTGGGTTTCTCCGTCGTATCCGTCGCCGTCGCCGTCCTCGTCGCCATGCTAGGGCACGGAACGGACGGCGGAGGCGCGCGGTGCCGCTAGGGCATCGCGCGGAGGAGAGTCGTGGACGGCCACCGCCGCCGCAAGCGGCGACGGGACCGCGCGGACACCGCGCGGGCTCCGCGCGGGCCATACCCGCGCGGGCGCCGCGCGGCTACCGCACGGCCGGCACCCATGCGGACCCGCAACCGCGCGGGCACCGCATGGGCGTCGCGCGGGTACCGCGCGGGCGGCACCCACGCGGACCCGCAACCGCGCGGGCACCGCATGGGCGCCGCGCGGCTACCGCGCGGGCGGCACCCACGCGGACCCGCAACAGCGCGGGCACAGCGCGGGCGCCGCGCGGCTACCGCGCGGGTGGCACCCACGCGGACCCGCAACCGCGCGGGCACCGCATGGGCGCCGCGCGGCTACCTCACGGGCGGCACCCACGCGGACCCGCAACCGCGCGGGCACCGCGCGGGCGCCGCGCGGCTACCGCGCAGGCGGCACCCACGCGGACCCACAACCGCGCGGGCACCGCGCGGCCGCCGCACGGGCAGCACCCGCGCGAGGCACTGCGCCGCGTGGGCGTCGCCCGCGGTGACACGCCGCGCGGTTCCGAACCGCGCGCGGCTCCGGCGGACGACGACGGCGGCGCGGGATTTCCGGTTTTCGTCAACCCGGACGGTGTTGGACTTTTCCGTCGAAAAGAGTAAATTGGGTCTTTTGTTTTGGGATGTTAGTACACATTTTTGACTATAGTTATCCTTACGGACTTTCTTTAGGTCCAAGAGCGCAGCGGGGGTGCGCGAAGGATTCAGGTGTTCCGATTTCTCTTCAACTAGGTGGGTACGGTTGCGATAAGTGCAACAAGTGCAGTAAGTGCATCTATCGTCATTAAAATGCTCTTAATTTATCTAACAAAGTAGATGGACAGTTTAACCTTTCGCATAATTGTATTTTATCTAACAATTGAAGCGGCTACGGTCGCGGTGCTCACTACACGCCGATCTCGGCAAATCCGTTTTTGGATGTTGCACGTACACAGGCGGATTGGCCTCCGCATGGGTGTACTTTTCCGGAGAAGTGGTCTCTTTTTGACCCGTGTACCTCACAAAGGGGTGGGAGCCGTGAGGACCTCTTCGCGCCTGCTGAAAATAGCACACCAGCACCGTGAAGGGGTTAAAAGCATCAAAAAGGTGTTTGCGCACGAGGGGAGACTTTAGTCTCCCCGACAGGTACTCTAAGGTTGGTGCCCAACTTAATTGGTAAATCTAGGGTTGGTGCCCAGCTTAATTCTGTATAGGCTTTTAGCGAAAGGTTCCGATGTATTTGGTTTGCTCCTTATTCCTTATTGATATTAGACATCTACTTTGTTTGTCACTGACTTTACCCACTCCGTGACAGGTGTTACGAGGTGCGTTAGCCGGGAGGGCGGTGAGACTGCGTCGCGAGGACCGTAGTCAGGATACTTGGGTTTTTATCTCGTCTTCCTTATGCTTAAATTAGTTCATTTGCTTGTGGATCTTATTAGTCGTGGACATGTATTAGATAGCACTGTGGATGAGATGTACCTATCCGTTTTAGTTACTTTCAGTGATGTTTTCTTATGCGGCACGTTTTCAGGAAAAGCTAAATGATTTCGAAAATGTTTTCTCAAAACGAAGTGCCGTGTGGGCACGGGTTTTGCAACCGCTGGTTTTATCCTTTCCAAACGGTGACGCCGCTTTTATAACATTAGTTAAATTACTGTACTCTGTTTGACGATGTATGTCTATTGTATGGCTGATGGTTGATGTATGATGTTGTAAATGAGACGCCGTGCATATGCAAAGGAGACTCTGTCCGTGGGCAGAGAGAATTTGTGTATGTGGCAGTCTGGCACGCACCGGGGATGAGGTTTAAGTTACTTTGTTAAGAAAGAAAAATAATACACTCAATTTTCCGCTTGAAAGACTCAAAAACCCCCGGGGGCGTGACAGCACTTCATGTGCTAGTGGTTGCATACCATTCTTTGATTCTCCCCTCTTGAGCATTTTGATAGAGGCTTGGTGTAAGACCTGGCCTTTCCTTGACCCTTCCCGTTATCCTTTTCCTTATGACTGTCCGACTGTGGGACAATTTTTGGTGTTTTTTCGGAGAGTCCGTCAAGGCTCGCGGACATTTTTAGGCGGAAGGGCTCGCGAAACGGAGAACGGGGACGCGATCGGTTTCGGATTCCGACTCCCGGTTCTCCCAGAATAAAATTTTGAAGTTCGGACCCCTTTTAGGCGCCCCGGGATCCGTGCGAACGATCGGCACGTTTCTCGGGGTAACTCTAGCCACCGGATCTGTTCCGAATATGTCTTTAAAATCCCTTTGAGAACCAAGGGTTTTAGGTTTTCCCTCTTAGGTTCCTTCGTTCAGCGGCTAGGGTTTTTGAGAGACGCTACAAGAGGGAAAAAGAGAAAACGGGACCCAACCCTTTTTTTTCGCTCTTGTTACGACCGACGGCGGGGCTTTCGGGAGAGGGACGGAGGTTTCTTGCTCGCGGGATCAACCGGGCAACGATAGGACGATCCTCTTCTTCTCTTTTTCCGGCGGATCGAAGGTGAGTTTTTCCTTTAGGTTTTGTTTGGCGTTTCGGGGTGGAGTCTTCGCGGAGAGGGTCGCCGCCGCCGCCGCCGCCGGGCCGGCCGCAGGCGGGGCGCCGCGCGGCAGGAGCGTCGCGCGGGCACCACCCGCAGGCGGGCACCGCGCGGGCACATGCCGCGTGGGCCGCCTGCAGATGGGGCACCGCGCGGCAGGCACGCCGCGCGGGCACCGCCCGCAGGCGAGCACCGCGCGGGAAGATGCCGGGCGGGCCGCCTGCAGGCGGGGCACCGCGCGGCAGGGGCGCCGCCCGGGGCACCGCCCGCAGGCGGGCAACGCGCGGACAAGTGTCGCGCGGGCCACCTGCAGGCGGGGCACCGCGCATCCGGGGCGCCGCGCGGGCACCGCCCGCAGGCGGGCACCGCGCGGACAGGTGCCGCGCGGGCCGCCTGCAGGCAGGGCACCGCGCGGCAGGGGTGCTGCGCGGGCACCGCCCGCAGGCGGGCACCGCGCGGACAGGAGCAGCGCGGGCCGCCTGCAGACGGGGCACCGCGCGGCCGGGGCGCCGCGCGGGCACCGCCCGCAGGCGGGCACCGCGTGGACAGGTGCCGCGCGGGCCGCCTGCAGGCGGGGCACCGCGCGGCAGGGGCGCCGCGCGGGGACCGCCCGAAGGCGGGCACCGCGCGGACAGATGCCGCGCGGGCCGCCTGCAGGCGGGGCACCGCGCGGCAGGGGCGCCGCGCGGGCACCGCCCGTAGGCGGGCACCGCGCGGACAGATGCCGCGCGGGCCGCCTGCAGGCGGGGCACCGCGCGGCAGGGGCGCCGCGCGGGCACCGCCCGCAGACGGGCACCGCGCGGACTGGTGCCGCGCGGGCCGCCTGCAAGCGGGGCTCCGCGCGGCATGCGCGCCGTACGGGCGCTGCCTGCACGAGGCCGCCGCGCGGGCTGGGGCCGCGCGGGCCGCCTGCAGGCTGCACGCTGCACGGCAAGCGCGCCGCAGGGATCCGTGTCGGGTCGGGGCCGCGCGGGGAGGAGGCCGTCCGTAGGCCATGCGCGCGCCGCACGGGTCGGTGCTGTGCGGGGAACTCCACCGCGCGGAGCCCGAAATTCGCGGCGGTCGTCTTTTCGGCCTAGAGTCAGCGTCTGGGGTTTCGAGTCCCTTAGTTTTGACATGCCTTTGTTCCTCAGGAGTGCAAGACGCTACAGGGAACAGGCGCACGATCGCGGACGTGCCGAGCACCGGACGACACACACAAGGTGGGTACTTTCGCCAAGGTTAATTGGGTAAGGGCGTACATATGTAAGGTGTTAGCATGAGCAAAGGTGTTTTCTCCTTTAAGTTATTCCTCATGAGCAAAGGTGTTTTCTCTTTTAAGTTATTCCTCATGAGCAAAGGTGTTTTCTCCTTTAAGTTATTCCTCATGAGCAAAGGTGTTTTCTCTTTTATGTTATTCCTCATGAGCAAAGGTGTTTTCTCTTTAAGTTATTCCTCATGAGCAAAGGTGTTTTCTCTTTAAGTTATTCCTCATGAGCAAAGGTGTTTTCTCTTTTAAGTTATTCCTCATGAGCAAAGGTGTTTTCTCTTCTAAGTTATCCTTTATGAGCAATGCTGACCCCGCTTTTACTTCATTCGAATTATCATCTATACATATCTGGTTATAAGGCTCTGGTGTTACTACACGCACACCGGCGGTTTGGCCACCGCGAGGGTGTGCTTTTCCGGAAAAGTGGTATGTTGACCCGTGTACCCCACGCGACGGTGGCGTTAGGAATGGGGGCCCTCATGGGTGGAGGGTGTGAGCGGTGGCGCCGAGGCTGGTGCTCGGCGGCCGAGACAGGTGCTCGGCAGAGGGGGGCACCGGGGCAGGGGCCCGGTGCGGTGTTCGGGAAGGGTGCCCGGTTTTTTGTTTGGTGCAGGATATGATCGTTGTTGACGGTGTATGAGGGGTGACGGTTGCTCTGGTTACAGTGGTTTGCTTTATTTTAGCCTTCTTTTGCTCATTATGATATTTCTAGTCACTGACTTCCCACTCCGTGACAGGTTCGTCCAGGTGCCAGTGCTAGGGCACCGGTGAGGCCGCGAGGGAGCTGTTCTGACTTTTAGTGACTTCAGATACAGTGACTCTTCTTTCCCTTTTCTTTTATTACTCATGCTAGCTAGTTGTGGATTGCGACACCCCCGTGGGGTCGAAGTGGATGTTGCCTTTTCCCTTTTTCGAATAAACGAATGATTGTTACGTTTTTTCTTACTTGGCCATTTTAAACAATGAAAAGCAAAGGAAACCATTTGCGAAAACTACTTTTAAAACGTGGGTGTCGTGTGGGCACCGGATTTTTCAAACCTTGTGGAATTTATGTGTTTGCGAAGTGTTTTCACAAAGTTCGGCATCGAGTGGGTGCCGTTTTTAAACCCTGTGGATTTATGTGGATTTCAAACGGTCTTTCCTAAAACGACGGCATCGTGTGGGTGCCGCTTTCAAAACCTTGTGATTATTTATCCTTTCAAAACCTTGGCCTCTATGTTCTATGTGAATACTAGAATGTCATGTGAGTTGTTTGGTTGTATGTGTACGAGACCCCAACTGATGTGGTTAGAGATTGTATGTGCCACACC
This sequence comes from Tillandsia leiboldiana, assembly GCA_029204045.2. Lineage (NCBI taxonomy): Eukaryota > Viridiplantae > Streptophyta > Magnoliopsida > Poales > Bromeliaceae > Tillandsia > Tillandsia leiboldiana. Next base: position 29,423,305 of record CM055067.1, read on the forward strand.
TTGTGAGACACTTTGTAATTGAGACGCCGTGCATATACAAAGGAGACTCTGCCCGTTTGCAGAGTGAATTTGTGTATGCGGCGGGTCTGGACACGCACCGGGGAGCAATGGTTTACACAAAAAAAAAAAATACATGGCTGAATTAGGGGCATCGGTGGCTCCTCTTTCGCGCGATTCGAACCCCCGGGGCGTGACACTTGGTAGCTGTTGAGAGTTTCCAGCTTCCTTATTTCAGTCTTTGCGCCTTTGGTTAGTTTATGTCTCTTGAGGACTTGGTGGGCAGACCGTCGAGTCTGGCGGTGGTACCCACTGAGGACTCCTCTTTTGGTGTAGTTCTCACACCTTTTGGGGGTTTTCCACCTCCTTTTTCCTTCCTCTCCTTTGTTTTGCAGAGTCTTAGCAGGTGTTGCTGATTCTACGGTTGTTGATCGAGGCGAGGGAGTCGCGTGCTAGATCCCTACCCGTCGTTGGAGAGTAGCTGTCACGCCCCGGGGGTCAAAACTGCGACCCGGGCTCGCCAACAGATCCGCCACCTATGCGGAACCCCGCATAAGCGAAACGTCTAACCTGCAAAGTATCATCTAACAACTAAATAGATATCAGAGCTGAAGAAAAACTGCTGTAATAAAAAAACCGGAATCACTGTACAACTGATTAATAAAGGTACAATATCCATCTCCCAAAAATAGAAATACAATAATTCGGTCCACCAAAACTGTAATACAAGTAAAAGCCACCTATACAACATCTATAAGTCCAAAAAGGGAGATAACTAAAATAATAAAATACAACTGTGTACAGTGGAACCCACAATCCGGGTTGGTACATCTATCCCAATGTAGAAATCAACACTGGTAGGGATCTATCTCGCGACTCCCTCGCCTCGAACCATCAACCGAAAGATCAGCAACTCCCGCAGCAGACACTGCAAAACAAAGGGAGGAAAGAGGAAAAACAACAATGGGGGTGAGAACCACTAGTAAAACCAGTAGCCTCCCCCTGTGGGTAAAGCCTCAAACCCCGACGTACCCACAAGTCTACCGGAGGCAAGAAAAAGAATAAGAGAGGCGGTAAGCTATAAACAGAAATACTGATAAGAGGAAACTACCACTAGTATGCCTCAAATGCCGTGCTAAGCAGTATAGCTAAATATGTGCACCAGAATATAAATGCCTGTCTGAATAAACCCAATCTATACACCAGTAAACACTGGTACTGCCTGCCATGCCTGCCAAACACAAGACTCAACTGCGGGAATACTGACCGACTACTGACCGGTACGGTCGCATCCCGAAATAGGTGACAGACCGACTACTGACCGGTACGGTCGCACCGAAAACTAGTAACAGACCGGCTCCTGACCGACACGGTCACACACTCCGGAGTGGCACTCGAGGGGAGCGACCCACACGAGTGAAATAAGTAGTCATAAGTAATCTGATATAGCAGGACTAGATCACGACTCTAAATAAGTGGGAAAAAACCATCCACTAAGGAAGCCCGATCCCTCACCTCCAATCTGATGCAATAATAATAACCCGGTCAACCGCCCACAGTTCGCGGTTGCCGCAATCCCTGCCATCAGGCCCTGCCTGTCCCAAATCCCCAGAAACCTGACTACACTATCACAAACCCCCTGCTCGCACCCGAGCCACAATTACCCAGAGTCTAAAATGAAAAGGAGAAAAGTATAAAACATGGTTTCTCCTAAGTCAAGTCCAACATGATAGTGTAGCATAAAAAGGTGGCCTATCTAGATGACCATACAAGCATGAAGATGTCCCAAGATGATATAAAGTAGACAGGTGTCGATGTTCTACATTTATTAGAGCATGCTATTCCATAATATTGATGATTGCATAAGAACATTAAGTGCAACATAGCCTATGCCTGCCAATACCACATACACGATGTTCACAAAGTATGAGAATAAGGAAGTGCCACACCTAATCACAAATCACATAAGATGGTACAACGCTGGTCAACCCTCACATTCATGTAGAGATAAGCCCAAGATTATTTAACATCACTTAAACAGGGACATTCAATCAAGTATCACCAATGAATAGCTTAAGGTTCAACAACCTTCATTGATCTTGCATAGGATGAACATAGGATCTACCAACAACATCCAATCTCATTTGTAAGTAATAGGAGTCATTAAATTGCTTTTTCTCATAAGGAATAGGCCTCAACTCAACAATGATATCCACCTTTTCATGAAGGAATTAGGAATCAAAAGCCTAGGTCATTCTCACATCAACTAGATCAATAACCAACATCATCACCCATTTTCACATAAACTAGATCAAAGATCAATCAACTCATTATTCTCACATAGATAGGTTATGAATCAACATCTATACCCAACATCACACATTGTAGGTTAAGGATCAACAAAACCAACTACTTTCATATAAGCCATTCTCAATAAATGAACCAAGTCCTTCTCACATAAGCAACCAAGCACTTCTCACATAACCCCATCAAGTCCTCACATAAATCAATCAACCATTCACATATAACCATCACCATCATTCCCACATAATTATATTAACCATTCGCATAGAATTGGTTTAAGGATGATCACTTATAATGAACTTCGTATGAGATAATGTAACATTAATCAAACTATTCATTCACTCATGTATACATTGAGGATCAATTAACTTAATCTGGGCATGGATATCCAAGCATAATACACTAAGGAAAAAAGAACATCAACCACAATGCCATGAAGGAAACCAATAGCCCGAGTGGGTAAATCGATGTTTTCGGCTAAGCACAACCACCCACCTGAAACTTGACGATCCGCTGCCCGCTGTAGCTGAAATTTGGCGTGAGTAATCCTTATCCTCCCAAGAGTCCGATGCCGCGAAAATCATCCAAATCTGCCTCACGGATTGGGCACAATCACTAAAACAATGCACACCGCGCAATCAAATTCCAGAATTTCAGCAATTGAAATTAAGTTTAAGAAGATGTAAGTGCAGCCCCAAATACCTCAAGATGAAGTTCCAAGCAGTAAATCAAAGATATCCTCTTTCATACAAACACCTTCAAGTCCTCAAAAATCCACCATTAATTTCCCTTAACATTCAAATGAAGCAAAATCACAATGCTGTCCAAAAACTGCTAACATAAACTTGCTAGCATTTACAAGCTTAATTAGAGACTTTTCCAAAGGGATTTATCCACAGATCACAAAAGGGAATTTGCTCACCTTGAAGTTAAGAAGAAGTCCCAACTTGAATTTCTGAAAAAGACTTTATATCCACAAAGTTATCTGCATTCCAAGGCGCATTGCTCAAATCCAAATTAAAACAGGGACTGCAGTAATCCATAAAATAGCACTTGAAAAGATCATTAAATTTACCTAACCAAACGTGCTCCAAATCCTGCAAGAGAGGTACCATTGGATTCCTTGTCGAGGGTAGATACAAATTGAGTTAAAGAACTCCAATTTTCATGCACGGATGAAGGAGAAAACCCATAAATACTTTGAACTATCCACCAAGTTCCATCTGTACACGAATGCAGCAAGGTGCTCCAAAGATCAAGCATAAAACCTAATAAAAACTCAGATATGGGGAAAATGGTACATACCAATATTGTAGATCTTCGAGTTCTAGAAATTTCCCCGCAAATATCATCCAAATATTCCAATCCTACTGCCCAGAAAGGCCAAAACATTGAGAACTGTTCAGGATTCCAGACTGAAATGAAGGGTCCCAAAGATGGCCCTAAAACTCTATCAAAACATGAGATCTGAGGGGAGCGTTGAATACAAAAATTGTAGCCTTACCTCTTGTGAGAATGTAGAACCAAAAATGAGCTCAAAATTCCAAGAAATGAGTCATGGGGAATTTTCGCACTGAAATGCGACGGGAAGGTCCACCAATCTGCAACAATGGTGGTACAAGACTCATGGAGAAGATGATGGTGATGAAGCCCCTTTTGTCCATCTCTTTGCTGATGAAGATGAAGGAGGTGATGAAGATGCTCTGCCTGGAGTCCCCCAAAAATCCCTGGTCCAAGGAGGAAGAAGGAGGAGGAAGAAGAAGGTGAAAAGAAGAAGAAGGAAGAGAAAGCACAAAAGCTCCTCTCCCTCCACCCTCCCTCTGCTACAGTGCAGGCCCGGCCCGCTAGGCCCCGCAGGCCGGGACACGTGGCGGCCATCCGGGCCGCCACGGTACTGTAGCAAGGCCACCCCGATCAAGCCACGCGGCTTGATCCGGGTGGGCGCCGCGCCTCCACAAGGCGCGCGCCGCGTGTCCCCGCGCGGGGACAGCGCGCACGTGGGCGCGCTCTGCGACGGCGGCGGGCCATTCACAGCCCGCCACGCGTCCGCACGGGCGCCTGGTGGACCGCGCGCTCAGCGCCGGCCCAACCGGGCGCCGCCACGTGGCACCCACGGTCCACAGCCAACCCATACACCCGATAGACCTCCCGAACTTCATGTTGCCCGTTTTCGCTCATCCGGACTCCGAAAAATACAACCAAATAGCCGATTTTCAACGTTTTTCCGCGCTGAATCCAAATACGATATCCATTTCGCACGGAACCACCTCTAAAAATTTACGGGGGCATCCGAACACACCAACTCGATCCATTTTTCGCGCTGAATCCAGTTTTGAAGTCTGATTTGCGCGCAAAGCCTCCACACTCAACAAAAGGCTTCCAGAAGCTGCCGAACCAACAGTAATCCTTACGTGGGAATTTTGGGTCCTCACATCCTCCCCCACTAAAAGAAAGTTTCGTCCTCGAAACTAACACAACTCAAAAGGAGTCTCAAAAAACCAGGGGTAGGTACCCAACGACACCGTCTCCAGCTCCCAAGTCGCCACTCACTCCCCGTGATTACTCCTCTACAACAACAACAACAACCACAACCAGTACGGCATGGCCCAAATTGCGCAATCCTCTCACCTCGCGAGCCAGAATTCGCAACGGGCGTCCCTCGTACTCCAAACACACACAGATCTCAAACAGAGCGAGTCAATCACGGGCGGGGAATCCAACAGCAAAGCACTCCTGAGCTGAGATGCGGAAAACCTCAGGGACTCCACAAAGGCTGGGGAAAGGGAAGAGCAACCAGTGCCACACGCACCAACACCACACCCCGGGTTTCAACTCAACCAGGCGACCCAAAACACACCCACACGATCAACCAAGAGGGAAAGAATCCAACAAGCTGGGGTCCTCACTCGGTCACTCCCGAATCTTGACCATCCGAGTGAACTACTCAGCCGCGGTCTATCATCCAAAGGAACCCTCAAGGGCATAACCACAAGCCATGTTTGCCTCAACAGTCCACACAGCACCAGCTGTGGAATCATCTAACTCAACCCCAAACAGCTTTCCTGCTCCAAGTATCCGCCAACACAGTGGCCCTGTCGGGGTGACCTAGAATGCTCAAAAGTAAACCAACGGTAACTCCACCGCCATCATGGGAGGCATCGCTATAACTCGCAAGTCCATCACCCCGCACTAACGATGCAAAAGTCAGCGCTGATATCAGTGTTATTATCCATTAGTTATGCTCTCCTGGCACTGCCAAATCCAAGAAGCTCCTCACCTTGACCATAATCGTCAACCTCGGCCGATTCCCAAATGGTATCCATATTGACCGGATTTCCACCGCCGCCCCTACGGCTAACACAATGTGACCCACGAAGGTGAGCTTCAGAAGCTAAAACTTGTATCTCAATAACTTGGCATACAGCTTCACCCACACAGGCACGGTAGCACATCCCCAAGTGCCCCCTCGTGCTCCAAGTCGCTCTGGGGGTAAATCAAATATCTTCGGGGAACACCACTCCCAATCTGTCCAATTACATCTGGAACACATGATTCCTCTGATCTTGAAGACAACAGGGCATTAATTATTCCATTTGGCCCACTATGCGCTCATAATGCCCCTACCGAATCCTGAATGCCATCTAGGCAAAGTCCTTGGCTGTCTGATTCCAAGTAGGTACTCGCATCATACAATAACTGTCGGAGTATGACTCCATCACAAGGCTCTAGATACCACCCGGACCTGTCCACACTCGAACCATAAAAGGATCCTCAAAGTCGTGTATCAACGACGTGGCATCACCACCGCGCACCAACGGCGTGGCACTAGGTCAAACAGAACCCTCGATCCATCAGATCCTGCAACTGCGCCATCAGCTCTCTCAGCTCTACTGGCGATATCCAATGAGGTGCTGTCAAGGGTGGCGCGGTTCTCCGAACCACGTCAAACGCAATCTCTATCTCCCTAACCGGCGGTATTATCAACAGCTCAGGTGAAATCACACCCGAGATTTTATGGGCAACAGAGATATCCTTGAGTCCCGGTGCCGCCGTAAGCACCTCTCACACTGTCGCTAAAACCTGTGTGCTCTAACAATCTCAATAACCAAGCCTCCTCTCGTCTGCCTCGCATAAGATCAACGTCCTCTCTCTCCTCAGTCAAAATATCCTGTGGCATTGTGCCAAACAATCTCAAACACAGGGTCAAAATACCGAACTGCCACTATTACCAATAAATCTGTCGGTAACTCGTAGTCTCAGCTGCACTGGACATGACCCACAAGCCTCCTCCACATGCACAACACTAACAGGAACCTGTACCTCAAGTGCACGTGGTAACAAATCTGCCTCAAGTCCATGCAGGAATGCAACATGCTCTAACTCCGACTGCTGTGATGAAATCACGCTTGCGACAACTCAATCCACTACCGTGGCGCCCTCCAACCGGGCGGCACAGATTCATCCTCTCGAGGCAAATGGTCGTCGCTCAGTCTGCCAGAAAAAATCACGACTAATCACAAAAGGAGCACGACCTCTGTCTCTGCTCACACTGAGGCGACGGATACGGTCCTCCACAGATAGCAAATCCACGCTACCGCTGCGCTACTCTGATATAGATGCTGATACTGCCATCGGGGTCTACCCGATCTCTGGCATCTCGGGAACTCGTTATCCTGGAAAAAGAAATCAGAAATGCCTCTGCCGGCCAATCTGTCCTCCAAAGGCTCCGACTCAATCTTACGAGTCGGGGTGGTTCATCTGCCAAATCTGGCTGAATAGATCGATCATGTCCTCTCAGCTCACCAGCTGTCAACTATCCACCCTGCCTCGGTGCCTCGACACTAAACATTGGCACAGAGGGGGCTACTCGCTCCATCGGTGCCACAGAAATCCCTACCACTGAGGATACTGCAACCGGGTGGTCTCAGAAGGAAGCACTGTCGAGCTGCCCGCTGCTCCGACAACTGTATCATCCTATCCGCTGCTCACTCTGCCGCCGATATGCCACTGCCAATCCTGTCATCTGGGTCCGGAGCTCTCTGACCTCAATATGGGTATCCGGCCCGAAACTGCCTATCCTGGCCCACAAGCTGCAATGGGGTGCACACGAGTCAGAACTCTGCGTCAAGGATACATCGCTCGCTGCGACAAACCACACAACAGAACACACAACAAGCACTCGACCCAATCCAGCGAAAGTCTAAGACATGTCACCCATTCCATAACATTATGTTGTCTGCAGCCAACATAATCGCTTAGGAGAATAAACATGCCAATCGCTCGTCCCGTCCCTTGGGAGAGGTATAAAACTCAATCAGGACTCTCGCTATAAGTCACGACTCTCTCGTAGTCATCCTAAGGTCCAACCACAAGCCTAGGGTTTCTATGTCCATAATGACCTACATCCTAGGCTCTGATACCACTCTAATCTGTCACGCCCCGGGGGTCAAAACTGCGACCCGGGCTCGCCAACAGATCCGCCACCTATGCGGTACCCCGCATAAGCGAAGCGTCTAACCTGCAAAGTATCATCTAACAACTAAATAGATATCAGAGCTAAAGAAAAACTGCTGTAATAAAAAAACCGGAATCACTATACAACTGATTAATAAAGGTACAATATCCATCTCCCAAAAATAGAAATACAATAATCCGGTCCACCGAAACTGTAATACAAGTAAAAGCCACCTATACAACATCTATAAGTCCAAAAAGGGAGATAACTAAAATAATAAAATACAACTGTGTACAGTGGAACCCACAATCCGGATTGGTACATCTATCCAACTGTAGAAATCAACACTGGTAGGGATCTATCTCGCGACTACCTCGCCTCGAACCGTCAACCGAAAGATCAGAAACTCCCGCAGCAGACACTGCAAAACAAAGGGAGGAAAGGGGAAAAACAACAATGGGGGTGAGAACCACTAGTAAAACCAGTAGCCTCCCCCTGTGGGTAAAGCCTCAAACCCCGACGTACCCACAAGTCTACCGGAGGCAAGAAAAAGAATAAGAGAGGTGGTAAGCTATAAACAGAAATACTGATAAGAGGAAACTACCACTAGTATGCCTCAAATGCCGTGCTAAGTAGTATAGCTAAATATGTGCATCAGAATATAAATGCCTGTCTGAATAAACCCAATCTATACACCAGTAAACACTGGTACTGCCTGCCATGCCTGCCAAACACAAGACTCAACTGCGGGAATACTGACCGACTACTGACCGGTACGGTCGCATCCCGAAATAGGTGACAGACCGACTACTGACCGGTACGGTCGCACCCAAAACTAGTAACAGACCGGCTCCTGACCGGCACGGTCACACACTCCGGAGTGGCACTCGAGGGGAGCGACCCACATGAGTGAAATAAGTAGTCATAAGTAATCTGATATAGCAGGACTAGATCACGACTCTAAATAAGTGGGAAAAAACCATCCACTAAGGAAGCCCGATCCCTCACCTCCAATCTGATGCAATAATAATAACCCGGTCAACCGCCCACAGTTCGCGGTTGCCGCAATCCCTGCCATCAGGCCCTGCCTGTCCCAAATCCCCAGAAACCTGACTACACTATCACAAACCCCCTGCTCGCACCCGAGCCACAATTACCCAGAGTCTAAAATGAAAAGGAGAAAAGTATAAAACATGGTTTCTCCTAAGTCAAGTCCAACATGATAGTGTAGCAGAAAAAGGTGGCCTATCTAGATGACCATACAAGCATGAAGATGTCCCAAGATGATATAAAGTAGACAGGTGTCGATGTTCTACATTTATTAGAGCATGCTATTCCATAATATTGATGATTGCATAAGAACATTAAGTGCAACATAGCCTATGCCTGCCAATACCACATACACGATGTTCACAAAGTATGAGAATAAGGAAGTGCCACACCTAATCACAAATCACATAAGATGGTACAACGCTGGTCAACCCTCACATTCATGTAGAGATAAGCCCAAGATTATTTAACATCACTTAAACAGGGACATTCAATCAAGTATTACCAATGAATAGCTTATTTTACCTAACCAAACGTGCTCCAAATCCTGCAAGAGAGGTACCATTGGATTCCTTGTCGAGGGTAGATACAAATTGAGTTAAAGAACTCCAATTTTCATGCACGGATGAAGGAGAAATACCATAAATACTTTGAACTATCCACCAAGTTCCATCTGTACACGAATGCAGCAAGGTGCTCCAAAGATCAAGCATAAAACCTAATAAAAACTCAGATCTAGGGAAATGGAACATACCAATATTGTAGATCTTCGAGTTCTAGAAATTTCCCCGCAAATATCATCCAAATATTCCCATCCTACTGCCCATAAAGGCCAAAACATTGAGAATTGTTCAGGATTCCAGACTGAAATGAAGGGTCCCAAAGATGGCCCTAAACTCTGTCAAAACATGAGATCTGAGGGGAGAGTTGAATACAAAAATTGTAGCCTTACCTCGTGTGAGAATGTAGAACCAAAAATGAGCTCAAAATTCCAAGAAATGAGTCATGGGGAATTTTCGCACTGAATTGCAACGGGAAGGTCCACCAATCAGCAATAATGGTGGTACAAGACTCATGGAGAAGATGATGGTGATGAAGCCCCTTTTGTCCATCTCTTTGCTGATGAAGATGAAGGAGGTGATGAAGATGCTCTGCCTGGAGTCCCCCAAAAATCCCTGGTCCAAGGAGGAAGAAGGAGGAGGAAGAAGAAGGTGAAAAGAAGAAGAAGGAAGAGAAAGCACAAAAGCTCCTCTCCCTCCACCCTCCCTCTGCTACAGTGCAGGCCCGGCCCGCTCGGCCCCGCAGGCCGGGACACGTGGCGGCCATCCGGGCCGCCACGGTACTGTAGCAGGGCCACCCGGATCAAGCCGCGCGGCTTGATCCGGGTGGGCGCCGAGCCTCCACTAGGCGCGCGCCGCGTGTCCCCGCGCGGGGACAGCGCGCACGTGGGCGCGCTCTGCGACGGCGGCGGGCCATTCACAGCCCGCCACGCGTCCGCACGGGCGCCTGGTGGACCGCGCGCTCAGCGCCGGCCCAACCGGGCGCCGCCACGTGGCACCCACGGTCCACAGCCAACCCATACACCCGATAGACCTCCCGAACTTCATGTTGCCCGTTTTCGCTCATCCGGACTCCGAAAAATACAACCAAATAGCCGATTTTCAACGTTTTTCCGCGCTGAATCCAAATACGATATCCATTTCGCACGGAACCACCTCTAAAAATTTACGAGGGCATCCGAACACACCAACTCGATCCATTTTTCGCACTGAGTCCGGTTTTGAAGTCCGATTTGCGCGCAAAGCCTCCACACTCAACAAAAGGCTTCCAGAAGCTGCCGAACCAACAGTAATCCTTACGTGGGAATTTTGGGTCCTCAAAGTAGTGGTACCCCTTCAGAGGAGATCTTCAGTAGATTAGTCATTTTATTTTTTTCTCTTTTGAGAGACTGATGTAGCGAGGATATATTATGTATTGAGAGACTGTACACTGATGTATTCATTAGAGATATCTCCCGGTTGGGTTCAGAGCTTGTATTTGAGGACATTGTATCATTATTATTATTTTTGGGAGACGGTCATTGTTGTATTATTTCCAGTTGTACAGTGATTGATTTTAGTTATACAGCAGGTTTTTATTTTTAGCTCTGATATCTGTTAGCTGTAGTACTTTTCTTTCAGGTAGGACGCTTCGCCTATGCGGCTTTGGCATAGGTGGCGGATCTGTTGGCGAGCCCGGGTCGTAGTTTCGACCCCGGGGCGTGATAGATTAGGTTGGTATCAGAGCCTAGGTTGTAGGTCATGGTGGACTTAGAAACCCTAGGCTTATGGTTTGACCCTTGGTTGACTTCGTGAGAGTCGTGATCTATAGCGAGAGTCCTGATTGAGTTTTATACCTCTCCCAAGGGACGGGAAGAGTGATTAGCATGTTTATTCTCCTAAGTGATTATGTTGGCTGCAGACAACATAATGCTGTGGAACGGGTGACATGCTTTAGACTTTCGCTGGATTGGGTCGAGTGGCTTTTGTGTACTGTTTTGTGGTTTCGTAGTGGCGAGCTGTGTCTCCCCGACGCTGGGTTTTGACCCGTGTGCATCCTGTCATAGCAGTTGAGCTTGAGCAGTTGGTTTTGGGCCGGATACCCGGATTGAGGTCAGAGAACTCCGGACCCAGATGACAGGATTGTCAGAGGCTTATCAGCGGCAGAGTGAGCAGCTGGTCTTGGTGACACAATTGTCGGGGCACTGAGTAACCCCCTATGTGCCAATGTATAGTGTCGAGGCACCGAGGCAGGGTGGATAGCTGACAGCAGAGGAGCTGTGGGACATGATCGATCTATTGAGCCAGATTTGGCAGATGAACCACCCCGACTCGTAAGATTGAGTTTGGAGCCTTTGGAGGCAGAGTCGTGGCTGGGGGTGATGGAGTGATCAATTGAGAGCCTCCCTGTGCTAGAGAGTTTATGCAGTTGTTGAACCGCGCGCTCCAGATTCGAGGGACGAGGCGCATAGGATATATGAGACTGGGAGTGGATTGCGCCAGGACACCTTTCAGTTTATTCAGTCCCTCCGTTATAGGTTTTGACGTCTCGTTGGAGTAGGCGTTGTGTTTGGAGCGTGGCGCTGCAGTTCCTTTGGATAGGGATCTGCCGCCAGAGGCGAGTTCTGGATTTTGGCGCTTGGCGCCGGGTGATGGAGGACAGATCGGCCGGCAGAGGCATTTCTGATTTCTTTTCCAGGGTAACGAGTTCCCGAGATGCCGGGGATCGGGTGGACCCCGATGGCAGTATCAGCGTCTGTATCGGAGTAGCGCAGCGGTAGCGTGGATTTGTTATCTGCGGAGGACCTTATTCGTCGCCTCAATGTGAACAGAGACAGAGGTCGTGCTCCCTTGTGCATAGTCCTGATTTTCTGGCAGATTGAGCGACAACCACTTGCTTTGAGCGGATGAATCTGTGCCGCCCGGTTGGAGGGCGCCACGGTAGTGGATCGAGTGTCGTAGGTGGGATTTCACCACAGCAGTCGGAGTTAGAGCATGTTTCATTCTTGCCTGGACTAGAGGCAGATTTGTTACCACGTGCACTAGAGGTACAGGTTCCTGTTGTTGTTGTGCATGTGGAGGAGGCTTTTGGATCATGTCCAATGCGGCCGAGACCGCGAGTTACAGGCAGAATTATTGGAAATTGTAGCAATTCGGTGTTTCGACCCTGTGCTTGAGATTGGTTGGCACAATGCCACAGGATGTTAGACTGCAGAAAGAGAGGACTTTAACCTTCTGCGAGGCAGACGAGAGGAGGCTTGCTTGATGAGATTGTTAGAGCACACAGGTTTTAGCGACAGTGTGAGAGGTGCTTACGGCGGCACTGGGACACAGGGATATATATCTGTTGCCCATGAGATCCCGGGTGTGATTTCACCTTAGTTGTTGGTAATGCCGCCGGTTAGGGAGATAGAGATTGCGTTTGACGTGGTTCGAGGGAACCGCGCCACCCTTGACAGCACCTCATTAGATACCGCCTGTAGAGCTGAGAGAGCTGACGGCACAGTTGCAGGATCTGATGGATCGAGGGGTCTGTTTGACCTAGTGCCACGCCGTTGGTACACGGTGGTGATGCCACGTCGTTGATACACAACTGTAAGGGTCCTCTTATGGTTCGAGTGTAGACAGGTCCGGGTGGTATCTAGGACCTTTTTGATGGAGTTATACACCGGCAGTTATTGTATGATGCGAGTACCTACTTGGAATCAGACAGCCGAGGACTTTGCCTAGAGGGCATTCAGGATCCGGTAAGGGCATTATAAGAGCATAGTGAGGCCAAATGGAATAATTGATGCCCTGTTGTCTTTGAGATTTAAGGAATTGTGTGTCCCAGTTGTACCTGGACGGATTTGGGAGTGGTGTTTCCCCAAGGATATTTTGATTTACTCCCAGAGCGACTTGGAGCACGAGAAGCGCTTGTGGATGTGCTACCATGCATGTGTGAATGAAGCTGTATGCCAAGTTATTGAGGTACAAGTTGTAGCTTCTGAAACATACCTTCTTGGGTCACCTTATCCTAGCCGTTGGAGCGGCGGTGGAACCCGACCAATTGGATGTTATTCAAGGTTGGCTGAGACCAACATTTATTCTTGAGGTGAGGAGCTTCTTAGACTTGGCAGTGTCGGGAGAGCATGGCCAATGGACAATGAGATTGATACCAGCGCCAATGCTAGCATTTCCAGTGTTGGGAGAGAGATTTGTGTGCTTTAGTGATGCCTCCCATTGTGGCTGTAGAGTTACCGTGGGTTGATTTTCGATCCACACTTCATTAGTCCAACCCTATGAGTATTGTGGCAGGACGAACCGCTGTTTTGTAGGCAACTTGGATCCCACAGTTGAGCCTTTCAGTACGCCTATTATCTCTGGCTTTGATTGATATACCTGGGCGTAGGCCATGCCTGCTTGGCTATCAGTCTTGATTACTCAGCATTTCTGTTCTGTACTATATGGTAGATAAGATTTCAGCTTTAGTTTACAGTTTCTACCATGCGGCATCAGTGGAGCCTACAGCTTTCAGCATCTTGAATGGGATTTACGCGGATTGTCGTTGATGGTTCGGATTTTTGATCGCGAGTTTGGGCATCAGTATTATGATCGCCTTTTGAGCCAGTTTTCAGTCCCGTTCACTGACGGTTTGGTCCCCGTCAGGGTGTCCTTTATTAGTTGAGAGATCGACTTCGACCCGTGGATCCGTTGGGGTTATGTTGGCACGTTGAGTGACCACCTGTGGCATGAGATTGTGTCTCTTGAGGATCCCTTTTGAGGGTAGCCCGTGGTTGAGTAGCCCACTCGAGTGGTTTTGGATCGGGAATTGGCCGAGTGAAGACCCCAGCTTATTGGATTCTTTTCCCTATTGGATGAAAGTGTGGGTATGCTTCGGGTGACCTTGGTTGAGTTGGCACAGGATGTGGTTTGGTGCGTGTTGCACTAGAGGTTATTCCAGTTTCCCCCAGCTTTTTATTGGAGCCCCTCTGGTATCTCACGTCTCAGCTCAGGAGTAATGTGTTTTTGGATCCCTCACCCGTAATTGACTCGCCCCATTTGAGATCTAGGAATGTTTGGAGTACGAGGGACGCCCGTTACGATTTCTGGCTCGAGAGATGAGAGAATTGCACATCGGGCCATGCCGTACTTGTTGTTGTTGTTGTTGGGGAGTAATCACGGGGAGTGAGTGGTGTTTCGGGAGCTGGAGGCGTTATTGATGGATACCTACCCGTGGTATTTGTGACTCCTGTTAGATTTGAGCTAGTTTCGAGGATGAAACTTTCTTTAGTGGGGGAGGATGTGAGGACCCGGATCCCCACGACGAGATTACTGGTTGACCAGCAGCTTCTGGAGGCCTTTGTGGTGCATCGGTGGTGATTGTGCGCAATCTGGACACAAGTGTTAGACATTGGGCTTAAAAGGAGATCCCGTGGGAAATTGGAGGACCCGTCGAGTGTTTAGAAGTGGTTTCGCGCGACGCAGATGTCAAATTTGGACTCCGGGCGAAGTTTGGACAAAAGATTACCTCTCCGGTTGCCTTCGGGAATTTTTAGAGTTGGAAATTGGCAAATCAAATTTTTGGAATGGACCCGGCGCGAAAATCGGATCAAGTAGGCTTTCCGGGGGCTTTCGGCAAATTTTCGAATGAGAATTTGGGGAATCGGACATCGTATTTGGATTCAGCGCGCGAAATCGTTGAGAATGGACTATTTACTTGCTTTTTTCGGAGCCCGGTTACACGCGTGTTTTTCGAGGCGTGCGCGGATCTCGGGGCGTCGCGGCACGGATCCCGAGGTGTGCGCTTTGGCATTAGCACGCGGCTCGAGGGCACTCTGCGCGAGGGGGGGCGCAGCAGGCGCGGGGAACAGCGCCTGCCTGCGCGGGTCACGCGGGGGCCGCCACGTGGCGGGCCCCCATTCGCGCCCGCGCGGACGCGGGGGGCGCGCGTCCGTGCGTCGCGCTCGGTGTCCCGCGCCTGGGTGAGGCACGGTGTAACGCGCCCGTGTGGCGTGTGGCCTGCGTCGCCTGCGTGGCACGCGGGGCGCGTGCCGCGTGGCGCAGGGGGCGCGGCCTGCGCCTGGCGCGCGCGCCCCCGGTGCGGTGGACCGCCTAGCAGTGGGCCGGTGCACCGTGGACTCGGTCCACGGGAGCCCCCCTCCTCCCTTTCTTCTCTTCTTCTTCCTTTTCCTCCCCGCGCGCCATTTCTCCTCCATTTTCCTTTCTTTCTTCTCCAACTGAGCGAGAGAGGGAGTGAGGAGGGGATTTTTGTGGGGTGCGGCGGTGCGTTGTGGACCTCGCGGAGCGCGCGAAGTGTTCCACTGAAGCGGTTGGGCGGCGCGGCGCAGTCGAGGTGGGTTCCGCACTTCGTTTTTACGGTATTTTGGCACAGTTTTGGGGCGTTCTTTTGGACTTTGGTTTGACCCCTTGCTCTTATCTGTGTTAGGGACCGTGTTTTACTGCACCGTTTTGCGTGCGAACCCCGACGGCATGCTCCGTTTTGCGTGCAGACTCCGTTTTGCATGCGGATTCCGGCACCGTGCTTCGTTTTGCACACGGACTCCGTTTTGCGTGCGGATTTTGGCACCGTGCTCCGTTTTGCGTACGGACTCCGGCGGCGTGCACCGTTTCGCGTGCAACTTGGTGTACGAGACTCGGATTGGGGCGTGCCTTTACAGTTTTTGCATCTGTGCGTCGCGAGGATTATCATCGTTCTCTTCTGGGATTTTTCTGGAAATTGCCGAAGGCATACGTTTTTGCCCTTTATCTGTGCATGGAAATACAGATGTGTGGTTGTGTGTTTGTGTGCGCCCTGTGTTGTGGAATTTGTAACTCGGCCTACGGGGCTCGGAATTTGACGTGCTGGTACTCATTTCGAAGGTATCGACGCGAGGAATGCGACAGTAATTTTTTTGGATTTTTCAGAGTCCGTTCTGCAGGTGAAAATTGCACATCTTCGAGGCTGGTTTCAGTAGTTGGTGTATAATCGTATATTTTAGCATAAAGTGTAACTTTGGACCTTTTTGTGGTACCCAGGAGGGTTCGCAAGTGTTTCGGAACACTGCTAGGAGCCGAGGTTGCGCGACATGTACCGTGGATACGAGTTCAGCGGATTGTGCGTGTAGGTGGCCACGCTCTTCACCGACCCCAGGTTTGCCTTGGATTGAGCACTTCAGGTGGGTAAACTTAGTAATTGCAACTGTTAGAGGGAATGGCAGGGTTTATATGCATGGTATGCCTTATGGGAGGTGTAATAGTGGATGTTCATGTATGGTTAGTCAAGTGGTCTGTATTGCTCGGGTGCGAGCAGGGGTCTGGGGTAGTGTAGCCGGGACATTGGTGTCAGGGACGGGTTGTGCTGGATTGCGGTTGGCAGGGTTTTGCGGTGACCGCGGACTTTGGGCGGTTGACCGGATATTTATTTATGCATCAGATTGGGTATCAGATTTCTCTAGTGGACGGACTTTCCCACTATTTGAGTATTTTTGCATCTGATTGAGGACCAGGGTCTTCTTTAGTGGTTGGGCTTCCCCACTTTGATCATAGTCATGATCTAGTCCTGCTATATAGAGATACTTGTGATACTGATGACAGAGATACTTTACTCGTGTGGGTCGCTCCCCTCGAGTGCCGCTCCGGAGTAGGCTTTAGACCGTGTTGGGTTCCGGTCAGACCGTGTTGGGTTCCGGTCATTTGGACAGTGGAGATACTGAGTTCGTGAGATTGATGACAGAGCAGGCAGTACCGGGTTTTATACCGGTTCATTCGATTGGGTTTGTTCGGTCAGATACTTTTATTGTTGCACTCGTGCCTGGGGGCGGAGTGAGGTCTAGTAGCTGTGTTTAGACCAGTGCTAGTGTTGTTGGGAGCCGTTCGGTTTGACGGTGGTCCCGTGTCATTGTGAGTACCTTGACCGTCATATGAGAGGTTGAGCATCATGACTCTATCCGTTCTGAGAGAGAGAGTGGATTTTGACTATAGCCTGCATGAGCCACTACTCGATAGCGAGTTAGTCTGTTTGGACGCCCTACATGATTCCTGCCTGTCAGCGGGAGGAGGTTGTAGGTGGGCGCTGGTTGACTGGACCAGATGTGGCAGTCAGCTCGATTGGGTCGATTGTGCACTTCATGTGCTAGTGGTTGCATACCATTCTTTGATTCTCCCCTCTTGAGCATTTTGATAGAGGCTTGGTAGCTGTTGAGAGTCTCCATCTTCCTTATTTCAGTCTTTGCGCCTTTGGTTAGTTTATGTCTCTTGAGGACTTGGTGGGCAGACCGTCGAGTCTGGCGGTGGTACCCACTGAGGACTCCCCTTTTGGTGTAGTTCTCACACCCTTTGGGGGTTTTCCCCCTCCTTTTTCCTTCCTCTCCTTTGTTTTGCAGAGTCTTAGCGGGTGTTGCTGATTCTGCGGTTGTTGATCGAGGCGAGGGAGACGCGTGCTAGATCCCTACCCGTCGTTGGAGAGTAGCGGTACCCCTTCAGAGGAGATCTTCAGTAGATTAGTCGTTTTATTTTTTCCTCTTTTGAGAGACTGATGTAGCGAGGATATATTATGTATTGAGAGACTGTACACTGATGTATTCATTAGAGATATCTCCCGGTTGGGTTCAGAGCTTGTATTTGAGGACATTGTATCATTATTATTATTTTTGGGAGACGGTCATTGTTGTATTATTTCCAGTTGTACGGTGATTGATTTAAGTTATACAGTAGGTTTTTATTTTTAGCTCTGATATCTGTTAGCTGTAGTACTTTTCTTGCAGGTAGGACGCTTCGCCTATGCGGCTTTGGCATAGGTGGTGGATCTGTTGGCGAGCCCGGGTCGTAGTTTCGACCTCAGGGCGTGACAGTTCCCAACAACAGAACCCTAAACTCACAAGAAAGACCGACACCATAAGGGTTCGGAAACCCGATAGGCCGATGCTTAGAACCCTATCAAACAAGAACATACTCTAGGCTCCGCCTATCGAAGTTCCCGACCCCCTTATAGTTCGGGAACACAACAACCTCGGTACAACACGCAGAAGACACCAACCAGGGCCCGAAAGTTCCGGGAGACCTACACCTACAACCCTATCAAACAAGAACAGGTTCCAGGCTCGGTCCCCGTGGCTTTCGTCCCAACAAAGGAACGGCCCCTAGAACCCAGACCACTCGAATCCTTTCGAGTGGGGAGATTTAAAGGAAAAAGGTGACATTTGTTATAGAAAACCATTTACACTCAACCCACACAGGGTGAGGATTAAAAGTAGCACCCTTTTTGAAAAGCTATTTTGTTTTGAGAAGAAATCCATTTTTAATGATTTTTAGTTCTTTTTAGAAAAATAGTTAGAAAACAAGTGTTTTGCCCAAACCCCGAAGGGCTGATGTGTCACGCCCCGGGGGTCTCGCTCAGCGGAAAAGAAAGAGTTGTTAGTTTGAAACCCCCTTTATTTTTTTGACATTCGGTCCTCCCCGGCACGTGCCCAGATCCGCCACATATACAGACTTACTCGAAAATCGGGCAGAGTCTCCTCTGTATATGCACGGCGTCGCGGCTATTACAACACCTCAACACAAGCATTCAGTTAATCACAACATATCGACATTCAACCAACATTGCAACTAAATAGAAAGCCCGTCGCCAGTCAAGTTGAAAGGATAAACTCACAGTTTTGAAAACAGGTCCACACGACCCAAGGTTTTGAAAACGGTTTAGAAATCCCATAAATCCACATGGTTTGGAAAACGGGTCCACACGACCCCATATTTCTGAAAGATAGTTTTCGAAGTTCCTTTTTCTTTTCTAGTTATTTTGCTTTGGAAAACGGCCGAGCGGGAATAATAAAAGAACCATAATATCGAATCCAAAACACCGGTAATCAACATCCACACCGACCCCACAAGGGTATCGCGAACCACACCGTAGTCTACAGTACCAAATGAAATGCAAGGAAAAGTAAAGGAGATACAGACTAGGGCTCCTCACTGCCCGACCACTCCTGCCTCGACCTCACCGTCGTCTACCGCTCACCCCTGGAAGAACCTGTCACGGAGTGGGTAGTCAGTGACACGAAACAATAATGATAAGCAAGAAAGAAAAGCCAAACCCAACTGTAAGACTATCCGGAGCAACCACTCGGCTCACAAGACGAGTAACACGTGAACACCTGCAATACCTGTGATACCTGTAGCACCTATGCACCTTGATCTCGTCGGGCACCTACCCCGACAGATCGCACCGCTCACACCTTGGGGCACCTGACCTCGTCGGACACCTACCCCGACGGGTCACACCTCTCCCCCCCCTTTTGATGCCTCAAACCCCACACCTACGGGGGCCCCCACTACCTCACCTCGTGGGTTAACACGGGTCGAAGACCGCTTTCCCGGAAAAGAGCACCCTTTGCGGTGGCCAGACCGCGGGTGCGCGTGTCGCAATCACGAGCACAAAAACCCGAAATACAGGATAATATCGCAAACATAGAGACCGTCAGCATTAGTAATACAAATATGCATTTAAACGACTAACACAGAACACCGAGTCTATACTTGGTCTCAAAGGAACCCACCTCTTTCGTTGTCGCGCTGCTGGTCGACTTCAGGCTCTTTCGCGTCTCGGTGTGCCTGCCCGGACCTACACGAACCTCGGTTGCCGGGGGGAAAGGGTGATCCGATCCCGCGAGTTCGGCTACAAGGGATGTGAGGTCGTCTCCCTCTCCTTCCTTGGTCTCGCCGCTTGGATCCTCCGCACGATCGGTGAGGAAGAGGGTACGGTTGGGGGGGGAGAAAAAGTCTGCTCCTCGTCCGCGCTCGGGTGTCGTACCCTAGCGTGAGAGGAGTTGAGATAGATATATAAGCCCGAGCGATCAAAAAAAAGGGAAAGGAAATGAACCCGTTTCAAGTCAAAATAAACCAAAACCAAAAGGTCGGGTTCGAACCGGGTTCCGGTCCGCCTGGTACCCCGCGTTGGTCGCCAGAACCAACCGCCACCTTCTGGAATTTATTCCGGGAGATTCCGGAGTCGGAATCCAAAACCGATTTCGCCGGCGGTCTCCGTTTCGCGAGCTTTATTGACTAAAAATACTCGCGAGCCCCGACGATCTGTCCAGAAACAAAGAATTATTAGTCCCCCCTCCCGGACCCCCGAAACGAAGCGCGAAAATAGGGAACCCAAAAGTGGTCCCAAGAACGGAACCACAGTATTTTAAACCAGCGGATACTACACCACTCACCTTTTAAAAACGAGTTTCGTCCTCGAAACTCAATCCTGGTTCGCGGTGAAAAGATAGGGATAGCCCTCCCTCATCTTGGATTCCAGCTCCCACGTCGCTTCCCGCTCCTCGTGGTTGCTCCAGAGCACCTTTACGTAGGGGATGACTCGGTTTCGGAGTGCCTTGCTCTCTCTTGCTAGGATTCGCACCGGGGCTTCCTCGAAGCTTAGATCCTCCTTCAGTTCGAGTGTCGAGACGTCCAGGACATGCGTTGGGTCGGGGAGGTATTTCTTGAGCATCGAAACGTGGAACACGTCGTGGATCCGGCTGAGGTTCGGCGGTAGGGCGAGGCGGTAAGCCACTGGGCCAATGCGCTCCAGGATCTCGAACGGCCCCACAAACCGTGGGCTCAGCTTGCCTTTCAGCCCGAAGCGTTTGATTCCTCTGGACGGCGAGACCCGCAGAAACACGTGTTCTCCCACCTGGAATTCTAGGTCCCGGCGTCTCCGATCCGCGTAGCTCTTTTGCCGGCTCTGGGCGGTCAGTAGGCGTTTCTTGATAAGGCGTACCTTCTCTTCAGTTTCTTCCACCAAGTCGGGTCCCAAGAACTTCCGTTCTCCCAAGTCGTCCCAACAGATCGGGGATCGGCAGCGTCTGCCGTACAAGGCCTCGTAGGGTGCCATCTGGATGCTGGCCTGGTAGCTGTTGTTGTAGGCGAATTCGACGAGGGGCAGGTAACGCTCCCAACCGATCCCCCAATCTAGCACACAGGCTCGCAGCAGGTCCTCCAGCGTCTGTATCACTCGCTCCGACTGTCCGTCCGTTTGGGGGTGGAAGGCCGTGCTGAACTGTAATTTGGTCCCCAAGGCCTGCTGTAGGCTCTGCCAAAACTTCGAAACAAAACGTGTGTCTCTATCCGATGTGATCGATGCCGGCACTCCATGCAGTCTCACAATCTCGCTGAGGTAGACTTGGGCTAATCGCTCTCTGGTCCAGATTGTGTGAATGGGCAGGAAGTGCGCTGACTTGGTTAGCCGGTCAACAATGACCCAGATTGTGTCGTGCCCCTGCTGTGAACGTGGGAATCCAGTGACGAAGTCCATGGTGATCTGATCCCACTTCCACTCCGGTACGGGTAATGGTTGTAGCTTTCCCGCCGGCCGCTGATGCTCTGCCTTTATCTGCTGACAAACCAGGCAATGTGCAACGTGACGAGTCACATCCCCCTTCAGCTTGGGCCACCAGAAAGTCTGCTTGAGGTCCCTGTACATCTTTGTACCCCCCGGATGTGCCGCATAAGGGGCGCGGTGTGCCTCAGCTAGGATTTCCTCCTTCAATTCCGGGGTATCCGGCACGCAGATCCGCCCGCGGAACCGTAAAGTGCCGTCCTCTTCCACGGAAAAGTCACCTCCTTGATCCGGCGAGATCTTGTCTCGTATGAGCTGCAAGTACGAGTCCGCCTGTTGTCCCCCTCGAATTCTCTCGAACAGCGTCGGCTTTACCACCAAGGCCAACAGCTGTGCGACTGTGCCCATTGGTACCACCTCCAACTTCAATCGCGAGAACTCCGCGATCAAGGTGCTCTGCTCAGTTATCGCGCGTGCCGTCGCCTCTTCTGGTTGCCCCTTCCTGCTCAAAGCGTCCGCCACTACGTTTGCTTTCCCGGGGTGGTACTGGATCGTTAGATCGTAGTCCTTCAATAGCTCGAGCCACCGCCTCTGTCGCAGGTTTAGTTCCTTCTGGGTGAACAGGTACTTAAGGCTTTGGTGGTCAGAGAAAACGTTACAGTGGACACCAAAGAGGTAGTGTCTCCATAACTTCAAAACAAAGACCACTGCAGCCAGTTCCAAATCGTGTATCGGATAATTCTTCTCGTAGTCTTTCAGCTGCCTGGAAGCATAGGCTATTACTTTTCCCTGTTGCATCAATACACCCCCAAGGCCGATCCTCGATGCATCGCAGTACACTTCATAATCCTCTTCGGGTGTTGGTAGTACGAGAATTGGTGCCCTGGTTAGCCTTCTTTTAAGTTCTTCGAAGCTCTCCTGGCATTGTGTCGACCACACAAACTTTTCTCCTTTCCTAGTCAACCGGTTCAGGGGGGCGGCTATCTTCGAGAAGCCCTCGACAAAGCGTCGGTAGTACCCAGCGAGGCCCAAGAAACTGCGGATCTCCGTTACCGTAGTTGGCGGCTGCCAGGCTGTCACGGATTCCACCTTCTTGGGATCCACGGCGATTCCTTTTGCCGAGATCACATGTCCTAAAAAAACCACCTCGCGTAGCCAGAACTCGCACTTCTTGAGCTTAGCGAACAACTCGTGGTCCCTGAGGGTCTGGAGGATCATCCGCAGATGCTGTTCGTGCTCCCCGTCGGTGGGTGAATAGATCAGTATGTCGTCGATGAAGACCACCACGAACCGATCTAGGAAGGGCTTAAAAATTCGGTTCATCAAATCCATGAAGACGGCGGGGGCGTTCGTAAGCCCGAAGGGCATAACTGTAAATTCGTAGTGGCCATACCGGGTCCCGAAGGCGGTCCTTGGAATGTCCTCGTTTCGAACCCGAAGCTGATGGTAGCCCGATTGCAGATCAATCTTTGAGAAGACCGTCGCTCCCCGCAGCTGGTCGAAGAGATCGTCGATTCTGGGCAGGGGGTACTTGTTCTTCACTGTAACTTTGTTTATCCCTCTGTAGTCGATGCAGAGTCGTAGGCTTCCGTCCTTCTTCCGCACAAAGAGTACCGGTGCGCCCCAGGGTGACACACTCGGTCTGATGAACCCTTTGTCCAAGAGATCCTCCAGCTGCGCCTTGAGCTCTTTCAACTCCGCGAAAGCCATTCGGTACGGCGCCTTCGTAATCGGCTGCGTGCCCGGTAGCAGTTCAATCGGGAACACCACCTCTCGCTCGGGGGGCATCCCGGGTAATTCCGTCGGGAAAACATCGGGAAAGTCCCGCACTACCGGGATGTCTGACGGCACCCCCGAGGGTTGGGCGGCCATGTCTACCGATGCCAAGTAGGCCACACACCCACCTTCCACCAACCTCCTGGCTCGTGCCGCCGAGATGACCGCTGGGAAGGAGATGCTCTTGCACGCCAAATACGCGTTCTTAGGGAAGCTGGGTTCTTGAAGCTGCACCATCCGTTTCTCGCAGTCGATGAGCGCCTGGTACCTTGAGAGCCAATCCATGCCCAAAACAATGTCGTACTCCTTCAGGGGAATTACCACCAAGTCCCAAGGGCAAGGCAGTCGCCCTAACATAATTGGGCAGGTGGCCACTAAGCTGGTCGCCTCCAGTGTCCCACCCGCTGTCTGGACCGTTAATCGGTTTTGGAGAGGTGTCTCCCCAAGGTCATGCATAAACACGTAATCACAAGAAATGAACGAGTGTGTTGCTCCGGTATCAAAGAGGGTTCTAGCTCGGGAATTTGAAACAGAAGTAATACCTGCAAGCATGTCCTCCGGCCGGTCCGCCTCTTGGTGGGTCATTGAATACACTCGCCCTCCCGGTTGAGGTTGCCTTGTCTCCTCGCGACGCGCTGCCGGAGGCCTAGAGGTCGACCCCATAGGAGCTTTCCCCCGCCCTGAGAACTGTGTAGAAGGCGTGGATGCAGTAGAGGAGGCTGATCCCAAGGTTAAGGGGCAGTTGCGGCGGAAGTGCCCCTGCTTGCCGCAACGGAAGCAATGATCGACTCTCTGGGGGCAGTCCAGCACTTGATGTGCCCCCCCGCAGATTACGCAAGGCCTGTCCCCCGGCCTCGGTCCTCCTGCAGGTGCGCTCCGGGTCCCCGACTGTGGTCTCCACCGCTTGGGGGGCCGGTTCCCACTGTAAGAACCCCCCCCAGCGTACGGTTGTTGCCGCTTCTTTTCCTCGTGCCGTACCGGGGCCTCCCTCTTGGCGCGTGTAACTGCGAACCCGCGCTCGACCACCGTGGCCCGGTCGACGACTTGTTGGAACGTGTGCAAATCGGCCGCCTGTACCACCTGGAAGATATCACTCCGTAATCCATCCACGAAAAGTTGCGCCTTGTGGGCCTCGTCCCTTATGACGAAAGGGACGCAGTTCGCCAATCGCACAAAATCGCGCTGATATTCCATAACCGTCTTGCTCCCCTGCTGGATGTGATTTAAGTCGTCCTCCAGTTTCTTTTTGACGCTGTTGGTAAAGAAAGCCCCAAACAGCTCCTGCTTAAACGTCGTCCATGATGGCAGCACGGTGCCCTTGGTTGGGTCGGGGCGCACCGTCTTCCACCATAAACGGGCATTTCCCCCCAGGCAGTGGACCGCTAGGGGAACCCGCTCACAGTCCTCCATGAGCAAATCTTCAAAAAGCTTTTCCATCGATCCAACCCAATCCTCGACGACCCAAGGGTCGGTCGTTTCTCCCTCGAACACGGGTGGATCATATTTCTTGAAATCCGCCAGGTTGGCTCGTACCCGCTCCCGCTCTGTTAGTGAAGCTGCCCCCTCCCCCGCGGCAGCGGCGGCCACAACAGGAACGGGTGCCACCAATGTCTCCCCCGAGGTACCCCCGCCAAGGGCCCCCGGAGCTGGTGCCGCGGACGCTGCTGGGGGTGCTGCTACAGGCGTCGTCGCCTGGGCTGATGCTACCCCGGCTGCTGCTGCCGGTGGAGGGGCCATTCCTGCCCCAATCCCCGTCACTTGCGGTACTGCTATTGGCGCGGTTGGCCCCTGTGGAGGGGCCGGTGCGACCGTCGCCGTCGCGGCCGGGAGCCGCTGCGTCAACTGACGCACATGATCGGTGAGAGTCGCCAGTTGTCTCGCCATTTCTCGCAGTTGCTGCCGCAGGAGTTGGTTCTCCGCGGCCGTCGATGCCGTCGCATCAGTCCCCTCGTCCCCAGCCGACGCCCTGGTTCGAACCATCGTCTGTACACACATACAACCAAAACATTAGTCCTAGACCCTGCTAGAACAACAGCCCTGCATCGAGAGAGAAGAAACTACACTTTCCCCCTCCCTCCCCCGGTCACTCACGTCCTACACCCCTATGTCCTACACATTTCATTTACTCGAAGCTACGTGTGGTATTACCGTGGATGTTGGACCTTAACTGTTGTGATTAAAAGAAAACCGCTCTGATAGCATCTTAATCTGTCACGCCCCGGGGGTCTCGCTCAGCGGAAAAGAAAGAGTTGTTAGTTTGAAACCCCCTTTATTTTTTTGACATTCGGTCCTCCCCGGCACGTGCCCAGATCCGCCACATATACAGACTTACTCGAAAATCGGGCAGAGTCTCCTTTGTATATGCACGGCGTCGCGGCTATTACAACACCTCAACACAAGCATTCAGTTAATCACAACATATCGACATTCAACCAACATTGCAACTAAATAGAAAGCCCGTCGCCAGTCAAGTTGAAAGGATAAACTCACAGTTTTGAAAACAGGTCCACACGACCCAAGGTTTTGAAAACGGTTTAGAAATCCCATAAATCCACATGGTTTGGAAAACGGGTCCACACGACCCCATATTTCTGAAAGATAGTTTTCGAAGTTCCTTTTTCTTTTCTAGTTATTTTGCTTTGGAAAACGGCCGAGCGGGAATAATAAAAGAACCATAATATCGAATCCAAAACACCGGTAATCAACATCCACACCGACCCCACAAGGGTATCGCGAACCACACCGTAGTCTACAGTACCAAATGAAATGCAAGGAAAAGTAAAGGAGATACAGACTAGGGCTCCTCACTGCCCGACCACTCCTGCCTCGACCTCACCGTCGTCTACCGCTCACCCCTGGAAGAACCTGTCACGGAGTGGGTAGTCAGTGACACGAAACAATAATGATAAGCAAGAAAGAAAAGCCAAACCCAACTGTAAGACTATCCGGAGCAACCACTCGGCTCACAAGACGAGTAACACGTGAACACCTGCAATACCTGTGATACCTGTAGCACCTATGCACCTTGATCTCGTCGGGCACCTACCCCGACAGATCGCACCGCTCACACCTTGGGGCACCTGACCTCGTCGGACACCTACCCCGACGGGTCACACCTCTCCCCCCCCTTTTGATGCCTCAAACCCCACACCTACGGGGGCCCCCACTACCTCACCTCGTGGGTTAACACGGGTCGAAGACCGCTTTCCCGGAAAAGAGCACCCTTTGCGGTGGCCAGACCGCGGGTGCGCGTGTCGCAATCACGAGCACAAAAACCCGAAATACAGGATAATATCGCAAACATAGAGACCGTCAGCATTAGTAATACAAATATGCATTTAAACGACTAACACAGAACACCGAGTCTATACTTGGTCTCAAAGGAACCCACCTCTTTCGTTGTCGCGCTGCTGGTCGACTTCAGGCTCTTTCGCGTCTCGGTGTGCCTGCCCGGACCTACACGAACCTCGGTTGCCGGGGGGAAAGGGTGATCCGATCCCGCGAGTTCGGCTACAAGGGATGTGAGGTCGTCTCCCTCTCCTTCC
This sequence comes from Tillandsia leiboldiana, assembly GCA_029204045.2. NCBI lineage: Eukaryota > Viridiplantae > Streptophyta > Magnoliopsida > Poales > Bromeliaceae > Tillandsia > Tillandsia leiboldiana. Next base: position 29,450,272 of record CM055067.1, read on the forward strand.
TTGGTCTCGCCGCTTGGATCCTCCGCACGATCGGTGAGGAAGAGGGTACGGTTGGGGGGGGAGAAAAAGTCTGCTCCTCGTCCGCGCTCGGGTGTCGTACCCTAGCGTGAGAGGAGTTGAGATAGATATATAAGCCCGAGCGATCAAAAAAAAGGGAAAGGAAATGAACCCGTTTCAAGTCAAAATAAACCAAAACCAAAAGGTCGGGTTCGAACCGGGTTCCGGTCCGCCTGGTACCCCGCGTTGGTCGCCAGAACCAACCGCCACCTTCTGGAATTTATTCCGGGAGATTCCGGAGTCGGAATCCAAAACCGATTTCGCCGGCGGTCTCCGTTTCGCGAGCTTTATTGACTAAAAATACTCGCGAGCCCCGACGATCTGTCCAGAAACAAAGAATTATTAGTCCCCCCTCCCGGACCCCCGAAACGAAGCGCGAAAATAGGGAACCCAAAAGTGGTCCCAAGAACGGAACCACAGTATTTTAAACCAGCGGATACTACATGATGCCTTTGTCCAAATCAAACAAGAACAGACTCCAGCGGCACTTCGATGCTTGGAAAAAAACTTTGGTAGACTAAAATCATGTGTATGTCAAAAAGGGTTCTGGGTTCTAGGTCCTGCTAACACTGGTACACTACTGCCACTAACACAGTGGCGACAACCCAAACAGGGGAAAACAAGACCTCCCGGGACAACCGTTTACCCCAAACGGTTCCCGGTACAGACAAGCGATCCACTACATCTACCATACTCCACTCTGCTCCCAAGCACGAGTGCAAATGCATCCCACACTAAAAAAAAGTCCCGACCGGTCGGCCCACTACCCGGGCGAGGATAACACTAAGTCCAGGAATGAAACATAAAGTGTGGATGTCTAAACATAAATAACCCTAGCCCAAGTGAGGGTTTTCTACTGGTCTGGTTACACATGCAACATATGACGGGGGTGCTAGGTCAGGTTCCAAGATGACAAATATTTAACAAGTGGTAGGAAGCAGAAGAGATCATACGATCATCAGATAAATACAAAGAATATTAACATTCAAATTCTAGCATGCTACCAAGTCCAATTACTATCATGCATGATTCTATATCAGTAGAATTAGTGCACAGTCCATAGATCCTGAAAGCGAAGCCACCCACCTGAAGGTGCTAACTGTCCGGAGTCGTACAGCTGAGAATACCCAAAAACAGATATCTCAACTCACCCACCAATCCAACAATACAGGAACAGTGTTCAATACTTCCTGGGTACAAAAATACAACCCAAAGTTACACTCAATTCCATAAAATCCAAGTTTTACAATTCTGTTGGGAACAGTCCTCTTAATGCGAGATTCTCACCTTTAAAACAAACTCCAAAAATTCCAAAAAAAATACCTCCGCGATCCTCGCGTCGAGACCTTCGAAACGGGTACCTGCACGTCCAATTCCGAGCACCGTAGGCCAAGTTACAAATTCCACAACACAGATGCGCAAAACCTCACAACCACACAACTGTAATCCCATGCACAGATGAAAGGAGAAAACCATACCTCCGGGAAGGTCTCAGAAAAATCCAAGAAAAATACTATGATAATCCTCGCGACGAGTAGATAAAAAAAGTGCAAAGGCTCGTCTCAATCCGATGTCCGAGCGCGGAGAAAACCCCGAATCAATCTGCTGTCCTCGAAATCCTCACAGAAAATCAGGGTCCCAGTAAGCATGGAAGAACTCCTTGAAAAGCACGAAACGAGGAAATACTAAAAGTACCAAGATCGTAGCCTTACCTGTCGCGGATCCAACGGCGAAGAAATCGCTCGAAACGGTGGTCGGAGTAGGCCGGGGGAGCTCGCGCACCGAAACACGACGGGAGAAACACCGGCGAAGGAACGTCGCGACGCGCCAAGAAATGGAAACCTCGATAAGCGTGCCACGTAGAATCCCCGAAATCGACAGATGGATGCAGCACTGCGTGGGGATCAACTTTGCTGAGGACCTCCCGTCGGTTTGAAGCTCGGAAGTGCCAAAAAAATGCAAAAGAAGGCGGCTCGGGCTATTTATAGGCCGCACCAAACAAATGGAAAAAATTCCATTCATGTCCCAAGATTCGGGCGCTCCCGAAGATTCGGGCACCCGAATCCGACAGCAAGAAGGGAACACTGTAGCCGCCCGGATCGTCCTGGAGCGGCCACGTCACCCGCACAGCAAACAGCTGTGCAGGGCGTGCCAGGAGCGGCCACGTGGCCCTCCCGGGGGCCGACGCGTGTCCCGCACAGCAAACAGCTGTGCGGGTCGCGCGTGCTGTCGCCGCGTGGCACCTACCCGGTCAAATGGGTAGGTGGCGCCCGCGAGTGGCAGCGTGCCACGTGTCCCGACACTGTCGCGGTCACACGTGCGGGAAGGCGCCGCTCTGGCCGCCTGCCATTCACGCGCCCCGAGGCGCCCGCCCGCGCCCCCGTGCGCCGTGCCTCGTGAGCCCGCGAAAGGCACGCCGACACGTGTCCCCTGCACCCGGTCCACGCACCCTACTTCGGGTTCCATGGACCGCGCCGCGTGCACCGACCAACCGGGGGCTGCCACGTGTCCACCCGCCTTCGTCCATGCACCGCCGCGCCAACCCCGTAGACCGCGCATCACGAGCCCGCCAATCAGGCGGCGCCACGTGTCCATGCGCCGGGTCCGTGCACCCAGCCGCGCCTCTCTGTGGACCGAATGTTGCGGACCGGCCAATAACAGGCCGCCACGTGGCAGCCGGCGGTCCACGGCCCCTCCCATGCACCGAAATTCAGCGAAAACTTTCGGGAGTCCGTTTTTGGGCATCCGGACTCAGAATCAAACAAGCAAATAGCCGTTTTCAAGCGTTTTTCCACGCTGAATCCAAATCCAACCTCTGGTTGGCCCAAAACCATTTCGAAAATTTGGCAAATGCAGCCGAAGGCCACTCCAGCTGTGGATATCACACAGGGTCCATCTGTGGCATCCCTTTGATGCACTATGGGCCAGACACACCAACACTAGGTGTTCTACACCACGGTTCGTGGGAGAAGCTACACGGGGATCGGGGTCACCACATCCTCCCCTACTAAAAGAAAGTTTCATCCCCGAAACTGAAACACACCACAACAACAAAACTAAAACAATCAAATCAACCCAAAGAACGCAAACGCTAAACTAACAAGAAAGGTACGGCTCCACCAGCAGGAAAGTCATCAACCCCAACCCTCGATTTAGAAAACAGCTGAAACTAGCGAAAAGTCCAAAAATTTCGAAAGATCAGTGCCTTCGCCCCAATCAAACAAGAACAGGTTCGGGCACTGTCTCCATTTCTGGAGCAATCTTTTGAAGTTTTCATCCTGTTCGCAAATTTCAGCATAAAGGCGAGAAAAGGGAGAGAAGTGTTGGTGCCGTTCCTGCTGTGGCTACAAAAATGAAAGCTACCACTAACCGAGACTCCTAAGGACAGAACCTCTAGTCCTAAACGTCACAACTGCTCCCGAGGAGGCGTCTGTCCACAGTCGCTGAAGCCCATGCTGCTGGAAGGATACGCCGGCAACCCGAGAAAAATGAACTCCTCCTGTCCAACTCGCAGAAGGGTAACTGCTCTCATTCCATTATCAGTCGTAGCACGGCACCGCACCAACCAGTCCAACCTGTGTGCTCAATCCAAGTCCTATAGCTGTCCTCGAATCGTCACATCAGCAGGTGAAGTCCCAAGTCTCAACTACACTGATCATGCACCGCAATCCTTCTCTACTCATAGGATACTGGGAAGAATCCAATCGCTACAACATGTAGCATAAATTCCTAACCCATACCCATGCAAAGATGCCGATGCAGATGCTCTACTAATAATGCAAAAGGATGCAGCGGTATCGAAATGCTCAACTCAGCTAACTGAAATAAATCATACCTGCCGCGACATGATCCGCTGCCGGGGTGTCCTCCACCAGGGCTGGATCAACCCGTCCGCTGGGTGTTGAAGATCGTCGTCCCGTCTGTCCCGACGTCGTACCCCACTCTGTTGGACGGTGTACTGGAGGGGCTTCTGCTTCCTGAACTGGCAAGGGAGGTGTTGTAGCAAGGGGTCGTACTGACAAAATGGCTCGGGGACAAGCTGCTTGAAGATGTCCCAACTCTCCACATAGGAAACACCGTCCCCGTCTCTGGTAACACTGCGATGGCAGATGAGGCCCGCTACAAATGACACACCGCTCCTGTCGCTGGTGCCGAAACTGCTGTTGAGACTGCTGTCACTGCTGGTGCTGCTGATACCGCGGCTGCTGCGGGGGCCCATGTCACGCCCCGGGGTCGAAACTGCGACCCGGGCTCGCTAACAGATCCGCCATCTGTACGGAAACTGCCGTACAGACGAACCGTCTAACCTGCAAAAAGAATCAACTACAGGATACAGATATCAGAGCTGAAAGTAAACTACTAAAAATTGAAATCCAAACACTGTACAACTGAAAATAATACAATATCCATCTCCCAAATACGATCGTATAAAAAATCCTCTGATACAAAACTCAAAAGGGAGATATCTCCAATAAAATACATCAGTGTACAAGCTCTCGATACAAAGATAACCTCACTACATCATTCTCTCAAGCTGTAAAATAAAGTACAACTCTATACCTCACAACAAAGGTCTCTCAACAGAGTAAAAGAAGTAAACTAATCAACTGGAGCTCTCCTCTGAAGGGGTACAGCTACACTCCAACGACGGATAGGGAACTGGAACTAGCTCGCGACTCCCTCGAAACCGGTCAGCAGGAATCAGCAACAGGAGCACAGGAACAGGAGAAGAAGTTCCTGGGGAAAAGACACCACGACGGGTGTGAGAACTACTTCCCATAGTAGTTCTCAGTGGGTGCCGTCAACAAGCCCAACGGTCTGCCCACTAAGTCTACTAGAGGCAAAAGATAACAGTGCAATGAAATCTGAACAACAAAAGCTGGAGCTACTCTACAGCTACCATGCCTCTAACTAGATGCTCAAAAAGTGGAACAGATGATAGTAAAAGTGACCACTCGCACCCAAGGTGCTCAAACGACCCAATCGAACTGACTGCCTCATAGGGTCCAGTCAAGCCTGCGCCTGTCGACTAGGAACGCACCTGCCCACTACCACACACCCACATGGGGACGGGATTTACGTGGGGCGTCCTGTCCGGCTAACTCACCCCTCGCGCAAAACTGCCTCAACAGGCCCATCATCGCATCCACTGCGGAAAACTGCCTCAGCAGGCCAACCATCGCATCCACTGCGGTATCTCAGGGGGCGCGACCCCAACTGAGGAAAACGGCGCGGCAAAGAGTATCAACATTGGCATAAGCAGGCTATAGCCAAGACCCACGCTCGCTCTCAGAATGGTAGGACTCAAGATCCCCAAAATATCTCGCACAACAGTCGGAGCACTCCCGACGACTCAGCTGACCAGCTCACACGAAACACGAGACACTAGCCTCTCCAACGGCTCGCAGCACAAAGCACACTGGCTGGAGGTACTCCACAGCCAGGAACGACCCACAACTCAGGCTAACAATACCGGTCGGAAGATACTCGATGGCCCAGGACTACCGTCTGCTCAACGGCTCCCTTCCACGACAGCGCAACAGGGATACAAGACCTCCCGGGACTACCGTTTACCCAAACGGCTCCCGGCACAGATAAGCAACCCACTACAACTACCAGACTCCACTCTGCTCCCAAGCACGAGTGCAAATGCCTCCCACACTAACCGAAAAAAAAAAATCCCGACCTCTCGGCCCACTACCCGGGCGAGAAAAACACTATGTCCAGGAATAGAAAAACAGTGTGGGTGTCTAAACAATAAAATAACCCTAGCCCAAGTGAGGGTTTTCTACTAGTCTGGTTACACATGCAACATATGACGGGGGTGCTAGGTCAAGTTCCAAGATAACTATATTAACAGATGATAAAAGGAATAACAATTCCTACAATCTAGCATGCTACACAATGAAATAAACTATCATGCATAGTCCTACATCAGTAGAATTACTGTACAGTCCATAAAACTTGGAGATAAGGCCATCAACCTCGATAAGCCACCAATTGCTCGTAGACACTTGCAATTGGCCTCCACGCGATTCCGCACGCAAAACGATGCCCGCTGCCGGAGTCCGCACGCAAAATGGAGCACGCCGCCGGAGTTCGCACGCAAAACGGAGCACGCCGCCGAAGTCCGCACGCAAAATGGAGCACGGTGCCGGAGTCAGCACCAAGAACAAAGTCCGCACGCAAAACGGAGCACGCCGCCGGAGTCCGCATGCAAAATGATGCACGGTGCCGGAGTCCGCACCAAAAACATAGTTCGCACGCAAAACGGTGCATGGTGCCGGAGTTCGCACGCAAAACGGAGCACGGTGCCAGAATCCGTACGCAAAACGGAGTCTGCACGCAAAATGGTGCACGGCGTCTGGGACCGCACGCAAAACGGTGCATGGTGCCGGAGTCCGCACCAAAAACAGAGTCCGCACGCAAAACGGTGCACGGTGCCGGAGTCCGCACGCAAAACGGAGCACGGTGCCAGAATCAGTACGCAAAACGGAGTCCGCACACAAAATGGTGCACGGCGTCGAGGACCGCACGCAAAACGGTACAGTAAACACAGTCCCTAACACAGATAAGAACAAGGGGTTAATTACTGTCCAAAAGAACGCCCCAAAACTGTGCTAAAAATACCGTAAAAACAAGTGCGGGACCTACATCGTCGCGCCGCGCCGCCCAACTGCTCCGTGGAATATTTCCCGCGCTCCACGAGGCCCACGACGCACCGCCGCACCACCCACAAATCCCCTCCTCACTCCCTCTCTCGCTCGGGTGGAGAAGAAAGAAAGAAAAGAGAAGAAAAATGGTGCTCGGGGGAGAAAGAAGAAGAAGAAGAAGAAAAGGAGAAAAGGGGGGGTGGTCCACGGGCCCGGTCCACGGATCCGGTCCACGGCGCCGGCCAATGGGGAGCCTCCAGCCGCTGGTGCACGCAGCCGGGCGCGTGCACCGGGTCCACGCACGCGCCCAGCGCGCCACGTGGCGCGCGGCAACGCGCCCGCCACACGGGCGCGTTACACCGCGCCACCCCAGGCGCGGGACACGCACGCGCCACACGGGCGCGCGTGCCCCCGCGCCCGCGCGGGCGCCAACGGGGGCCCGCCACGTGGCGACCCCCGCGCGTCCCGCGCCGAAAGCGCCTGCGCTCCATCCCGTCCGCACGCCGCCTCGAACCGCGCGCCTCAACCCGCGCGCTGCGATCGCCTCGGGATCCGTGCCACGCGCCACGCCTCGAGATTCGTGCCGCATCGCCTCGAAAAACGCGCACGTCATCTGGGCTCCAAATCAAACAAGTAAATAGTCCATTCTTAGCGATTTCGCGCGCTGAATCCAAAAACGATGTCCGTTTCTCCAAATTCTCATCCGAAAATTTGCCGAATGCCCACTTGATCCGATTTTCGCGCCGGGTCCAAATCTGAAGTCCGATTTGCTAAATTCCAACTCTAAAAATTCCCGAAGGCGACCGGAGAGGTAATCTTTTATCCAAACTTCGCCCGGAGTCCAATTTTGACATCTGAATCGCGCGAAACCACCTCTAAACACCCGACGGGTCATCCAAATTCCCACGGGGTCTCCTTTTAAGTACGAAGTCCAACACTTGTGTCCAAATCGCGCGCAAACACCACCGACACATTACGCAGGCCTCCAGTGATGCAACTAAATCCCAAATTGGATCACAAATCCATTTCTTGGGCCCGACACACGCACAAACACTCCCAACGGCCACTAAAAGCTGCCCAACAACCAGCAAATCCTACGCGGGGGATTCCGGGACCTCACAGCCCACCTGATCTCTGGCGCCTCCGAAACCTACGACCCTGAGGATGAGATCGTGAAGGTCTCGGAGGTCCCTGCTGACTCGTCTGTCCCTCAACATCCCGTGCTGGGCCCTTCGCCCCCGAAATCCCTGCGGGAGCTGGAGCCACCTCGGCCGTCACCGCCTCTCTGCGCTCCGAACTCTGCCCCGAAAAACGATGTGGATCAGACTGATGGGATCTCGTCAACATATCAACCACCTCTCGCTGCTCTGCGGGGGTCAACGGTCATGCCGTCCCAAACGGTTGTCTACCGGTATCTGGTGCAATAGGGGCTGCCTGCACAGCCGGTACAACTGGGGGTGCCACAGCTGGCGACGAAGGTGCGGGGGAAACTCCCTGGGGGTGCTACAACTGGCTGTACCCTCTGCTCCAACATAAGCATCATCCGACCTATGGCCTCCTCCTGGTACCGAACAGCCTCTGACAACTGGGCCATCTGAGCCCGAAGCTCCTGCACCTCACTCTGCTGACCCTGTGCTGGCTCCTCCTGCCCAGGCTCATTGGAGGGGGAAGGCTGAGAACGCGTCTGTACCCTACGTCGGGGAGGCATCGTGCTCACCTGCAATACGCATGCAAACATCAGGACAGTACCAAACAACACTCGACCCAATCCAGCGAAAGTCTAAGACATGTCATCCATTCCATAGCATTATGTTGTCTACAGCCAACATAATCGCTTAGGAGAATAAACATGCCAATCACTCATCCCGTCCCTTGGGAGAGGTATAAAACTAAATCAGGACTCTCGCTAAAAGTCACGACTCTCATGTAGTCATCCTAATGTCCAACCACAAGCCTAGGGTTCCAAAGTCCACAATGACCTACAACCTAGGCTCTGATACCACCTAATCTGTAACGCCCCGGCGTCGAAACTGCGACCCGGGCTCGCGAACAGATCCGCCGCCCATACGCGAAGCCCCGTATAGACGAAGTAACTAACCTGCAAAAGATCAACTATACTACACAGATATCAGAGCTGAAAGTAAACTGCTAGAAATAAAATATATACAACTCAAAATCCTCCCCAACACACATAAATCTCTAAAGCAGTAAAATAAAAAGTACACCTCTATACCTCACTACAAAAGTCTCTCAACAAGAACTCTCAAAAAGTAAAGGGGTACATCTACTCTCTGGACGACGACGACTGGTAGGGATCTATCTCGCGACTCCCTTACCTCGATCAGCCAGATCAGCAACTGGAGCAGCAGGAATAGGCGAAGAAGTCCCTGGGGGAAAAGACACCACGACGGGTGTGAGAACTACGTCCCAAGTTGTTCTCAGTGGGTGCCGCCAACAAGCCCGACGGTCTGCCCACTAAGTCTACTAGAGGCATAAAGTAACAATATAATACTGAAATGAAAGGGCTGGAAAAAATAACTCTACAGCTACTATGCCTCTATCTAGATGCTCAAAAAGTGGAACAGATGGAAACATGATGCATCTACTAACCCTTAACATCCAGATCACCCAATCTACCTGACTACCTCCTCGGGTCCAGTCAAACCTGCGCCTACCTACTGCCGTTACATCCCGGAGGACCGGACTGACGTAGGGCGTCCGTAGCTGCCAAAACAGGGCCAGCCAGAGGGACTGTGTCCGTAACTGCCAAAACTGGGCCAGTCAGAGGGACGGCGTCGGCAAGTCGCGATACCAAAGTGCAGACCCACCCCGGACGTGGCACTCGAGGGGAGCGACCCCAATGAGGACAAAGGTATCCGCGCACTCTGTCGAGCTCAGGTGGCACTGCAGGCTATAGTCCAAAATCCACGCTCACGCTCTGAACGGAAGGACTCAATCCTCAAACATCTCGCACAACAGTCGGAGCACTCTCGATGACTCAGCTGATCAGCTCTCACGAAACACGAGACACAAGCCTCTCTAACAGCTCACAGCACAAAACACACTAGCTGGAGATACTCCACAGCCAGGATCGACCCATAACTCAGGGCTAACAATCTGGTCGGACAACACTCAACGACCCGGGACCACCGTCAACTCCGACAGTTCCCAACAACAGAACCCTAAACTCACAGGAAAGACCAACACCATAAGGGTTCGGAAACCCGATAGGCCGGTGCTTAGAACCCTATCAAACAAGAACAGACTCTAGGCTCCGCCTATCGAAGTTCCCGACCCCCTTATAGTTCGGGAACACAACAACCTCAGTACAACACGCAAAAGACACCAACCAGGGCCCGAAAGTTCCGGGAGACCTACACCTACAACCCTATCAAACAAGAACAGGTTCCAGGCTCGGTCCCCGTGGCTTTCGTCCCGACAAAGGAACAGCCCCTAGAACCCAGACCACCCGAATCCTTTCGAGTGGGGAGATTTAAAGGAAAAAGGTGACATTTGTTATAGAAAACCATTTTCACTCAACCCCCACAGGGTGAGGATTAAAAGTACCACCCTTTTTGAAAAGCTATCTTGTTTTGAGAAGAAATCCTTTTTTAATGATTTTTAGTTTTTTTTAGAAAAACAGTTAGAAAACAAGTGTTTTACCCAAACCCTGAAGGGCTGATGCCTTTGTCCAAATCAAACAAGAACAGACTCCAGCGGCCCTTCGATGCTTGGAAGAAAACATTGGTAGACTAAAATCATGTGTATATCGAAAAGGGTTCTGGGTTCTAGGTCCTGCTAACACTGGTACACTACTGCCACTAATACAGTGGCGACAACCCAAACAGGGGAAAACAAGACCTCCCGGGACCACCGTTTACCCCAAACTGTTCCCGGTACAGACAAGCGATCCACTACATCTACCATACTCCACTCTGCTCCCAAGCACGAGTGCAAATGCATCCCACACTAAAAAGAAGTCCCGACCGCTCGGCCCACTACCCGGGCGAGGATAACACTAAGTCCAGGAATGAAACATAATGTGTGGATGTCTAAACATAAATAACCCTAGCCCAAGTGAGGGTTTTCTACTGGTCTGGTTACACATGCAACATATGACGGGGGTGCTAGGTCATGTTCCAAGATGACAAATATTTAACAAGTGGTAGGAAGCAGAAGAGATCATACGATCATCAAATAAATACAAAGAATATTAACATTCAAATTCTAGCATGCTACCAAGTCCAATCACTATCATGCATGATTCTATATCAATAGAATTAGTGCACAGTCCATAATCCTGAAAGCGAAGCCACCCACCTGAAGGTGCTAACTGTCCGGAGTCGTACAGCTGAGAATACCCAGAAACAGATATCTCAACTCACCCACCAATCCAACAATACAGGAACAGTGTTCAATACTTCCTGGGTACAAAAATACAACCCAAAGTTACACTCAATTCCATAAAATCCAAGTTTTACAATTCTTTTGGGAACAGTCCTCTTAATGCGAGATTCTCACCTATAAAACAAACTCCAAAAATTCCAATAAAAATACCACCGCGATCCTCGCGTCGAGACCTTCGAAACGGGTACCTGCACGTCCAATTCCGAGCACCGTAGGCCAAGTTACAAATTCCACAACACAGGTGCGCAAAACCTCACAACCACACAACTGTAATCCCATGCACAGATGAAAGGAGAAAACCATACCTCCGGGAAGGTCTCGGAAAAATCCAAGAAAAATACTATGATAATCCTCGCGACGAGTAGATAAAAAAAGTGCAAAGGTTCGTCTCAATCCGATGTCCGAGCGCGGAGAAAACCCCAAATCAATCTGCTGTCCTCGAAATCCTCACAGAAAATCAGGGTCCCAGTAAGCATGGAATAACTCCTCGAAAAGCGTGAAACGAGGAAATGCTGAAAATACTAAGATCGTAGCCTTACCTGTCGCGGATCCAACGGCGAAGAAATCGCTCGAAACGGTGGTCGGAGTAGGCCGGGGGAGCTCGCGCACCGAAACGCGACGGGAGAAACACCGACGAAGGAACGTCGCGACGTGCCAAGAAAATGGAAACCTCGATAAGCGTGCCACGTAAAATCCCTGAAATCGACAGATGGATGCAGAACTGCGTGGGGATCAACTTTCCTGAGGACCTCCCGTCGGTTTGAAGCTCGGAAGTGCCAAAAACATGCAAAAGAAGGCGGCTCGGGCTAATTATAGGCCGCACCAAACAAATGGAAAAAATTCCATTCATGTCCCAACATTCGGGCGCTCCCGAAGATTCGGGCGCCTGAATCCGACAGCAAGAAGGGAACACTGTAGCCGCCCGGATCGTCCTGGAGCGGCCACGTCACCCGCACAGCAAACAGCTGTGCGGGGCGTGCCAGGAACGGCCACGTGGGCCTCCCGGGGGCCGACGCGTGTCCCGCACAGTAAACAGCTGTGCGGGTCGCGCGTGCTGTCGCCACGTGGCACCTAACCGGTCAAACGGGTAGGTGGCGCCCGCGAGTGGCAGCGTGCCACGTGTCCCGACACTGTCGCGGTCACACGTGCGGGAAGGCGCCGCTCTGGCCGCCTGCCATTCACGCGCCCCGAGGCGCCCGCCCGCGCCCCCGTGCGCCGCGCCTCGTGAGCCCGCGAAAGGCACGCCGACACGTGTCCCCTGCACCCGGTCCACGCACCCTACTTCGGGTTCCGTGGACCGCGCCGCGTGCACCGACCAACCGGGGGCTTCCACGTGTCCACCCGCCTTGGTCCATGCACCGCTGCGCTAACCCAGTAGACCGCGCATCACTAGCCCGCCAATCAGGCGGCGCCACGTGTCCATGCGCCGGGTCCGTGCACCCAGCCACGCCTCTCTGTGGACCGATTGCTGCAGACCGGCCAATAACAGGCCGCCACGTGGCAGCCGGCGGTCCACGGCCCCTCCCATGCACCGAAATTCAGCGAAAACTTCTGGGAGTCCGTTTTTGGGCATCCGGACTCAGAATCAAACAAGCAAATAGCCGTTTTCAAGCGTTTTTCCGTGCTGAATCCAAATCCAACCTCTGTTTGGCCCAAAACCATTTCGAAAATTCGGCAAATGCAACCGAAGGCCACTCCAGCTATGGATATCACACAGGGTCCTTCTGTGGCATCCCTTTGATGCACTATGGGCCAGACACACCAACACTAGGTGTTCTACACCACGGTTCATGGGAGAAGCTACACGGGGATCGGGGTCACCACAGCTCTCCCTCTCAATCTCTCTCTAAGTCTCGGAAAAAGCAGAAAAAAAAGAGAGAGGATGGGTATTTGTAGGCCCAAGCCCAGCCCACATGGGCTTCCGGATTCGGGCGCCCGAAAGATTCGGGCCCCGAATCCGGGCCCGGCCCAGCCCAACAACCCGCGCCCGGATTCACCCGGGCGCAACACCTGTCCCCGAACAGGGGACAGCGGCGCCCGGCGAACCGGGCGCGGCCACGTGCCCCCAGCGGGACGGCGCGGTAGGTGGCGCCCGCCACTAGCGCTGCGCCACGTGGCACCGCGTGCGTGCACCGCCCCGCAGGCCAGCCAGCGCGCCTGCGCGCCGCCTGCCTGCGTGCGTACGGCCGCAGACGCACGCCCGCGCGTGCACCTCACGCACAAGAGCCGCCCAATCCGGGGCCGCCACGTGGCGCGCCCCGGTCCATGCACCGGCCGCCCTGCCCCGTGGACCGCGCAGAGCAGACCCGCTAATGGGCGGCCGCCACGTGTCCCCGCTGGTCCACCGTGCACCAGCGGCACTCCTCCGTGGACCAGCCCGCGTGCGCCGGCCAATCCGGCCCTGCCACGTGGCACCCGGCGGTCCACGGTGCCCCCCGTGCACCAGAAAACACCAGAAACTTTCGGGTATCCGTTTTTGGGCGTCCGGACTCATAAAATTACAAGTAAATAGCCGTTTTCTATCGTTTTTCCGCACTGAATCCAAATACGACATCCGTTATGCCCAATTCCGCTTCTAAAATTTGTCGAAGTCATCCGGATAAGTAATCTTAATCCAATTTTCGCGCTTAGTCCAATTCTTGAGTCCGATTCGCGCACAAATACCTCCAACACACAGCATCGGTCTCCAGAAGCCGCTAACCACACCGCAAAAGCTCAGTGGAGATCTGGGTCATCACAATTATTGTGTATTAAAGTGAGACTCTGAGTTGAACTTATAGTAACTTCATATAGTTATAACTCATAAAGATATTTAATTAAGGAATATATACTTTTGATACATAGAAGGAAGTGTTCATTTTGAATATGACCGCTATGATCAAAGTATTATTATTTCTTGGTTGAATGAGAGATTTTGACTGTATAATTTGGTGGGTACCTAATAAAGTTTTACATCTCCTATATAGTATTGAATATATCACTAGGCCAAGTGGGAGAATGTTGGATGTGGCCCGCATGATTTATTTATTGCGATATTTAAAGATACAGCCAATCCAATCGGTTAGGATGTATCTGGACACGTCCTTGATGGACGGACGTAATTAAAACATCCTTACATTAGGTTATATATATATATGACATAATGGGAGTCCCGGTCTAACCCTAATCCAAATTTTCTGTGACGGCTCCATCTCCGGGGATAAGGGAATAGACAGAAAACATCTCATTTTTTGCAGATTGCGCAACGAGGACGAATCGAAAGAAAGAACCGTCGTCTACAATCAATTTTAGGAAATTAAAAATCATGGCAAAAGGTACGATCTAAAGTTTTATTTGGTATTACAATGAGTTCTAAGGTATTTGACCATAAAGTTTCCAATAATGCGCAATAAAGTTTGGAGTATAGAAAATCCGTTTATGAAATATAATTAATATAAGCGAAGTGGGAGATTGTTGGGATTTAAATTAAATAGAATCCTAATTAGACTTTGATGAGAAGTCGATTTGGAATCAATATAAAGGGGTACTGGTCCTACCATCTACTCACGTGCATTTTGGTAAGATTATCCATCAAATTCACACCATACGGAAGAGTGGCTGAGAAATGAGGAAAAACCAGATTACTTAGTTCGGTTGGTACCGTTCGTATTGCAACCGGATTCCTTACTTCCGCTGTTTTATCAAGAACTTCTTCTCTATGGCCTTCTGTAAGTTATTTTACAGTTTTATTTATGATCCTAAATATTGATATGTATTTGATTTTATTTTGTTATCATATTATATTTTTTCCATCAAAACCTTTTCTTCTAAAATAGGGTCCTCATATATTGTCCATATATCAGCTATTTTCACGTGACAGACATTAAACTTTATGAGATCACCAATATATTAATACTATATGGCCCCGTTTGGTTGGGGGATAAAGGGGGAATAACCCCCTTTATCCCCCAATTCTTGCCAAACACCAAGCAAAAAAGACAGGGGATAAATTTTTTTTTTATCCCCTGCTTAACGGGTTATCCTGGGATAACCCGTTAAATCTTATTCCTCCCCCCCCATGGAATAGGGTTTTTATTCCTGGGATAGTGAATGGGCAAAGTTATAATTTATTATTTATAATTAAATTATAATATAAAATATAATATAAAATAAAAAATATAAAATATAAATTATAATATAAATATAAATTATAATATAAAATATAAATTATAATATAAATTATAATATAAATATAAAATATAATATAAATTATAATATAAAATATAAAATATAATATAAATTATAATATAAATTATAATATAAAATATAAATTATAATATAAAATATAATATAAAATATAATATAAAATATAAATTATAATATAAATTATAATATAAATTATAATATAAATTATAAATTATAATATAAATTATAATATAAATTATAATATAAAATATAAATTATAATATAAAATATAAAAAATATATAAAATATAATATAAAATATAATTTATTATTTATATTCTTAAAATATAATATAAAATAAAAAATATTATTTTTTTAATGTAAAATATAATTTATTATTTATAATTAAATTACTTCAAATTTAATATAATAATTAAATTAATTTTTCTATAAAAAAAAGCTAAGGGCAAAGTTGGTATTTTATAAAAATTCTATCTTTTTTTTTTCACTATCCTCTCCTATTCCATAATTTTAACCGAACACAATTTTAACTATTCCAGAGAATACCAACTTTTCAACCAAACGCAATTTAACTTTTATACTTCATTATCCCGGAATAGCAAGCTATCCCAGGTATAAAAAAATTTATACCTGTTAAATTTATCCCCAAACCAAACGGGGCCTATGAGAATTATGTTATTACTATAGAATTAGGTGTAAATTTTAAGATTCTATTTAGATGTGGTGGTTATTCAAAACTAACTTATTATGCATAAAAAATCTCTAATATGATTGGGAGTAATGAATTTGATTTTTATTTTTTTAAAAGTACTGCTATTCATAATTTTAGAATCATAATATATTTTATATATGAGATAATTTATCATATTTTAAAAGAATGACTTAAAGTGTCTTAATATAATATTTCTTTTTAAATAGAGGAATGCTAGGTGTATATTTTATATTTCTTAATATAATATTTGATAGTACTTCTTGTCAATTAAATGTGTAATTTTTTTAAAAATATTAAAAAGAAACACAAAATAAAAAATTCATGCATTCAAATAAAATCTAAATCAAAAAATGCATGAACTTTTTGTTTTTTTTTAAATGATAATATATTATTTGTATTTATTGAAAAAAAAAATAGTAAAAAATATAAAATAACCTGCGTTCGAATTTGAACCCTCGTTGTCAAGGATCAAAGCAAAGTGAATATACTTTGTTAAGCTTAATTGACTAGTCCAATCAGATAACCATTATGTACAACATCTTTCGTGGGAACCTTTCAACTTTCTCTCTCTTGTGTTTTATGGCTGGGAGGAATTTGCTGACGTGGGCTTATCCGGAGCGAGACAGGTCAGTATCCGCAGATTTCCCCTCCTCATCTTTTTCCTACGTGGCGGAGACTCGTTGGCCCGTGGTATTTCGCCACGCTCAAAACCA
Source organism: Tillandsia leiboldiana (assembly GCA_029204045.2). Classification (NCBI taxonomy): domain Eukaryota; kingdom Viridiplantae; phylum Streptophyta; class Magnoliopsida; order Poales; family Bromeliaceae; genus Tillandsia; species Tillandsia leiboldiana. The sequence continues at coordinate 29,466,998 of CM055067.1, forward strand.
GTCGTAGGGGTAGAACCTCACCGCACCGATTTCACACGATCGCGTGAATGGGCTAAACACAAACAGCCTTTTAATCCAATCATATTTCGACACGACACGTGATGAGTGGTAGATAATTGTGTCATCCGCTGTTTCGATCTGAAACGCAAGACCCCAGCGCGACAACAACTCGGCCGATATTTAAGCCGTACGGGGCCCACCGCAACCCGATCGGCAATTTTTTTTTCTTTTTATTCAAGCGGATCCTAATTATTTGATTTTAAAAGAATATTTTTTATACGTTGGAAATTGAGTATAAAACTTACATTCTATTTATTTTGGAATAAGATGGATATCATTGGTCACTATTGATTATTATTATTATTATTATTTTTTTTTTAAGAGAAATTCTAATTCTTTGATCGAAAAAAAATAATTTTTATATATCCAAAATCGGATTTATATCTTACACATCATCCATTCTGGAAGAGAATAAATTCTACCTATTACTTCGAAGTGACCCGTAAAAAAGTCTCCATTCCTAAATGGTTGAGATGTATATCGTACATCCGATTTCGGATGTACGGATAGTATTGCTGTTAATTTTAGATTTTTTTTGCATTTAGCTCCCTAAATTTTTTTTTTAGAAAAAAAATTCTGTAAAATTTTAATTTGCAAAAGTTATTCTATACCCGTGCGTCACGTGAGCGCCATGCGGGTAGGCTGGATCGTGGTTGTGTAAGTTAAACACGGTGAATTATTCATTGTGTTTAAACACGATGAATAATTTATCATGTTTCTTATATATACAATAAGCTGTATATATTAAATAATTTATATAAAAAAAAATTACTATTGGTAGATTGTATAAAATTCAAACAATCAAATAAAAATGACTATTATTATAATTTTTATTTGATTGTTATAATTTTTTTTTTTTATAGGTTGCTGAAATTTTTTAGATCGTTAGAATTGTATTTGATAGTCAGAATTATATAAAATTAAAATAAAAAAGATGATAAATAATTTATTGTTTCTTCTAAATTTTATTAAAAATGGTATATAATTGGCTGACTTCATCATTCTTTTTATCCCTACTAAATTTAGAAGAGACGTTAAATTATTTATCATTTTTTAAAATTTTCTTATATAATCATATAAAAATTTTAACCAATCATATACAATTCTAACAATTTAAAAATCTCAACAATTTATCAGTAAAATTCTAACAATCAAATAAAAATTATAATAATAATATTATTTTATTTGATTGTTAGAATTTTATACAATTTACCAATAATATTTTTTTTTTGTATAAATTACTTAATATAAATTTGAACACGGTGAACTATTCACCGTATTCAACTTATACAATCACGTTTAAAAATAATTTTTAGATGCTAAATGCAAAAAAAAAAAGAAAAAAAAAAAAAAAATCCTTGATTATACAATTGCCGCATTTTTAAAGTAGGTTTTCCCAGTTAGACCCGTCACGTCTTCTGTGGACAAGAATATTTGACTTTTTTTTTCTCCACAGAATATTTGACTTTCTATACGTTGGTATTTTGACATACACCAATTATATATTTTTATTATAATAACCCTTTTTATTCACAAAATATAAAATTTTTAACAAAAATTATTTTTTAAAATATTACTTTATAATAAAATTTCTATCTCGTGAAAATATTTTTATTTAGCACGAATCAAAGAATTCGTAATAATTATTATTTATGTATTTGATGTTGGGTTTTAATTAATTTTATTGTGATTTAAAACTTGTATTTTGGCCCTTGGGCTTTTCTGGGCAGCCCAATGTCAATGGGCTTTGCCTGGGAGCCCAAACCCATTTCCCCTCTACATGTGATGTTTAGTCCCACATCGGAAATTCATCACATGTAGAGTGGGTTTATTTACTCCCTCTCTTGTGTATGTATTGGTTAGAAATTGTGAGCAAGGCTTTTCCAATGCACACACGGGCTGGGCCGGGCCTGCGCGTTTTTGACTTGGTCCATTTGACTTTTGCCTTTAATACTTACATTGGGAATTTATTTCTCGGGCTACCCAAAGGCCTTCTTGGGAAGAGCCTTTGTGGGCTGCCCAAGAAAGACCCGTTGGAGCTTGTCTCCAGGGGGTTTTGGGCTCTTTAAAAAGAGAGCTTGTGAGCTATGGAAAAACAGAATAATCATCTTCCCTTAAGCTTAAAAATTTTTCTCTCTAATTTACACACAGTAATTTTTCTTCTTTGAGTTTTCCTTTTTGCTGGATCTCCTAAAGTTGTTGGGTTCGCTACGCACCATCCCGGAGTCGTTGCCGACGGGGTGGACAGTGGTCGTTGTATCGCTAGGGGTGATTGCCGGAGCCTCGCACGTAGAGGGGCAATCTTGCTTCTAGGACAGTGCTCACGCACGCCTCGACATTCACAGGCTTCATCTAAACTTTGTTTTATATTATTTTATTTTGAGTTTAAATTAAGTGTAAATTATTTAAAAGAATTATTTTGAAAAGATAAAAGAATTTCTAACAATCTAGAAGCAAGATAGATTTAATTTATCTTTTCAAAATAATTAGTAAAATAATATAGAATACTATTGCTACTGTGAACTAGTTATTTATTTAATTAGTACTGTCAGTTTTAATATTAATATTAAAAAAAAAAAAAAAAAAATTCATTTCCTGTTTAAATGGTTAGTAGTACTGTTGATACATAGCTCTGTTAATTAATATTGCTTTGTTATGTGAGTACAGTAGATTAATTAATATTGCTGTGACTAACCTTGTATACACTGTTGCTTTAAAATTCATTCGAGACTACTTCCTTAATTAATACTGTTTGTATTAATAATATTGTGTTATAATACATCTCTGTTTAAAAAAAAAAAAAAAGTGTTGGTGTTGAGAGTGGGATTTGAACCCACGCCGGACCAAAACCTTAATCTGGCGCCTTAGACCAACTCTGCCATCTCAACTTCTATTAGTATTAATATATTTAATACTACTAGTAGACCTAATTAGTTGATAATACTGTTGTGGTAGTTTACTTTATAATTTAACATAACCTGTTAACTGTCAACTTAGATTAACTGTTTTAAATCTAGAATAATTTTGTGACATTGTAGTAGGTTTTTATTTAAACAGATTTAATGGAGGATTCGTATTCGGCGAAACCTTTTACTTTTGATGGTCGTAATTTTAGAAGGTGGCAGAATCAAATGCGATTCTGGCTCACCACACTGGGACTTGTTTCTGCCATCTCAGATCCTGTTGAGAATGGTAATGAAACTGCACCTGATGGTGCTATTCAGTCTGTGGCAAATCGCCCTCAGACTCGCAGCCAGTCTCAGAGTGCTCCTACTCCTCCTGGTGTTGCACCTGCACCTATACCTGTGCCTCCTACTGATCCTACTATGATTAATTATCATTGTCTGAACCGGATCCTTAGCACCCTATCTGATAAGCTTTATGACATTTACTGTAGTTTTCAGACTGCTAGGGAACTCTGGATTTCCTTAGAACAAAAGTATGGCCAGATTGATCCTACTAAGAAGAGATACCAAGCTTCAGATTTGCTCAAGTTTAAATTGGTAGATAGTAAACCTATGTCTGACCAACTACAGGATTTTGAGTACATTATTGAGCAGCTTAGATCTAGTGGTATAGATCTAGATGAGAGTTTTCTAGTTGCCACTTTAATAGATAAGTTACCTCCTTCCTGGTCTAGCCATGCCAATGATCTGAACCACAATCAAAGAGAACTTTCCCTGAATTTTGTCCTAAGATCTCTTAGGATAGAAGAAACCAACCGAGCTAGAGATAAGAAGCCTAGCGAGCCTTCTATCCAAGCCAACCTAGTAGAGAACCCGAAACCTAAGGGTAGAAATTTCCAACCCTTTAGAAACTTTAAGAAGAAGCCTTTCCAACATAGAAAGTTCAACCCAAACTTTAAGAAGCCTGCACCTAAGGGGAGTGGAGTGAATTCTGGATGCTTTGTGTGCGGGAAGACGAACCACTTTGCGAAGGACTGCTATTATCGCAAGACTCGGCCTTCCGCGCCAAAGAAGAAGGGAGCTCCTCCTGAGCGTCAGTTGAACATGTTGACTGATGTACCCGAACCTTCTGACTCCACTATCAGGTTAGGAACTAGCTTACCCGAGGTTAACCTTGCTCTTAGTTCTTCTGATTGGTGGATTGACACTGGAGCAAATGTACATGCTTGCTCTGACCGTTCTTGGTTTTCCACTTATCAGGACTCAAGTGGAGGATCGGTGAACATGGGAAATGCAGCATCTTCTCGCGTGCTTGGGACTGGTCGAGTGGACCTGAAGTTGACCTCTGGGAAGACTCTTTCCTTGCACGGCGTGCATCATGTTCCTGATCTTAGGAAGAACTTGCTTAGTGCTTCTCTTTTAGTTCAGCAGGGTTTTAAGTTTGTTTTTGAATGTAATAGGGTAGTAATTACTAAAGGTGTGAATTTTATTGGGAAAGGATTTTGAGTGATGGTTTATTTAAGCTTTCTGTGATGACTTCTACTATTAATGAAAGTATGATTTTGAATGTTGTTTCATCTAATGTTTGGCATGGAAGATTGGGACATGTGAATTTTAATACTATTAAGAGATTGATGAATTTGGATTTAATTCCTAAGTCTGTTTCAAATGATCATAGATGTGAAATATGTGTGCAAGCTAAGGAACCTAGAAGACCATTTAGATCTGTAGATAGAGATTCTGATCTTCTAGAACTTATACACAGTGATGTTTGTGATGGATGTAGACCCAGTAGGGGTGGAAGCAAATATTTTGTAACATTCATTGATGATCATTCGAAGTATTGTTATATTTATCTGATTAAGAATAAAGATGAAGTTTTGAATAAATTTAAGATTTATAAAGCTGAGGTTGAAAATCAATTGGATAAGAAAATTAAGATTTTAAGATCTGATCGAGGAGGTGAATATACATCAAATGAGATGACTGTTTTCTGTCAAGAATTTGGAATTGTACATCAAGTTACTGCACCTTATACACCTCAATCTAATGGAGTAGCTGAAAGGAAAAATAGAACTTTGATGGATATGGTAAATTCGATGATTACTAGTTCTGGTGCACCCGAGAACTTGTGGGGTGAAGCTTTGATGACTGCTTGTATAATTCTTAATAGGATTCCCCACAAGAGTTCTTCTGTTTCTCCTTATGAAATTTGGAAGGGTAGGAAACCTAATATGAATTATTTTAAAGTGTGGGGTTGCCTAGCTAAAGTAAAGATTCCTGAAAATAAGAAGAGAAAGATTGGTCCTAAAACTGTGGATACTGTTTTCTTAGGCTATGCAGATGGTAGTAATGCTAATAGATTCTTGGTGGTAAATTCTGAGGTTAATGAGATTTCTAACAATACAATTATTGAAGCTAGAGATGCAGTATACTTTGAGGATATCTTTCCTTTTAGAACTAGAGTAGATAGACCTGTTCCTGTTGAGACTATAGGTGGATCTAGTAGACTCAGCACTAGTGAACCTATAGAAGAGTCTGAACCTAGGAGAAGTAAGCGTCCTAGGATTGAGAAGACTTTTGGTGATGATTTCTGTGTCCTTCTTGTAGAAGATACCCCATCTACCTTTGACCAAGCTATGACTTCTGTAGATGCATCATTTTGGAAAGAAGCTGTTAAGTTGGAGATGCAATCTATTCTACAGAATCATACTTGGGAGTTATCTGATTTACCTATAGGTTGTAAGCCTGTAGGATGTAGATGGATCTTTAAGAAGAAATTGAAACCAGATGGGTCTGTAGATAAGTATAAGGCTAGACTTGTAGCTCAGGGTTTTTCCCAGAAGCCTGGTGTAGATTATTTTGATGTCTATGCTCCTGTGGCTAGGATTACTTCTATTAGAATTCTGCTAGCTTTAGCCTCTGTCCATAATTTGATTATTCATCAGATGGATGTTAAGACTGCTTTTCTAAATGGTGATTTAGAGGAAGAAATTTATATGAAGCAACCTGAGGGATTTATTGTTGCTGGACATGAAAACAAAGTTTGCAAGTTGACAAAATCTTTATATGGACTTAAACAAGCTCCTAAGCAATGGCATTTGAAATTTGACTCTTTAGTTGTGAAAGCTGGTTTTCATGTGAACATGTCTGATGAATGTGTGTACTCTAAGGAATACAATGGACAGATAGTAATCCTATGTTTGTATGTTGATGATATTTTGATCTTTGGAACAAATATGGATGTGATAATGGATGTTAAGAAATTACTTAATGATAACTTTGATATGAAGGATCTTGGGCAAGCTGATGTGATTCTGAACATGAAGATCATAAGAAAATCAAATGAAATTATTATGAGCCAATCTCACTACAGTGTACAAGTGTTAAAGAAATTTGGATATTTTGATTCTAAGATTGTTGTAACACCTTATGATCCTAGTGTACATCTTAAAAAGAATAAAGGTGATCCTATAGGACAGAATAGGTATGCTCAGATTATAGGATCTCTAGGTTATCTTGTAGATTACACTAGACCTGATTTAGCCTATGCTGTGAACAGATTAAGAAGATATACTCATAACCCAAATAGAGAACATTGGAATGCCTTAGAAAGAGTTTTGAGATATCTGAAAGGCACTATATCTTATGGATTGCATTTTTGTGGTTTCCCTGCTGTATTAGAAGGATTTAGTGATGCTAATTGGATAAGTGATACAGCTGATGTGAAGTCAACCACTGGATTTGTTTTTCTCCTTGGTGGAGCAGCTGTTTCTTGGAAGTCATCGAAACAATCATTGATAGCTAGAAGTACAATGGAATCTGAATTAATAGCTTTAGATACCACTGTAGCAGAGGCTAAGTGGATTAGAGAATTTCTGTATGACTTGCCACTGATGGAGCGACCTTTGGCACCTGTGTGTATACATTGTGATTGTAGATCTGCTATTGACAAATGTGCTCAAGAAAATGTGGAAACAAAGATGAATAGATTTATGAAAGTAAGACACAAGTATATTCGGCAGAATATTAAGGAAAATGTAATTGCATTGGAATTTGTGAGATCTGCAAAGAACCTAGCTGATCAGCTTACTAAAGGTTTGTCTAGGACAGTGATCCTAGAATCGTCGAGGGGGATGGGGCTTAGCCCACAATAAAACTACCGGCGACGGCAACCCAACCTCTTGGAGGTTCAATGGGTAGAAACAAGTCGAATTGGTAGTTATGCGGAGCACTGCTTTTATATACTCATCCCTATGGCGACATTGCTCATTAATGCAAGTGGTTAGTAAGGGTTCTTACCCTGAATGGTTCCGAGACCCTTGAGGCAGGGTGTGACCTTGCAGGCACCCTTATCAGGACCTACTATATGTGTGTAGTCGTGAGGCCGCGACTGTGGGAAGAGGGCGGTTCCCTAAAAACACACATGAATCGATATGAGCGCATGGCCATAAAAGCGCTAACCCGCATAGAACCTAAACGGCTGTACCATGTGTACTGTTTGTGGAAATCCGATTCACCGGCCTTGGTTCAAGGCGAAGTCCACCATTGTGCCCTCGGATGTACATAGACCTGTACTAAGTGAAGGTTCAAACCCGAAAGGTACCTTCGCCGAATACGTGGTATAAGGGATCCAGCATCTGTTTTAGTTTTTGTACTTTATGTTGTATTTCGTTTTTACAAGTTTTAAATCATGTGGGGATTGTTGGGTTTTAATTAATTTTATTGTGATTTAAAACTTGTATTTTGGCCCTTGGGCTTTTCTGGGCAGCCCAATGTCAATGGGCTTTGCCTGGGAGCCCAAACCCATTTCCCCTCTACATGTGATGTTTAGTCCCACATCGGAAATTCATCACATGTAGAGTGGGTTTATTTACTCCCTCTCTTGTGTATGTATTGGTTAGAAATTGTGAGCAAGGCTTTTCCAATGCACACACGGGCTGGGCCGGGCCTGCGCGTTTTTGACTTGGTCCATTTGACTTTTGCCTTTAATACTTACATTGGGAATTTATTTCTCGGGCTACCCAAAGGCCTTCTTGGGAAGAGCCTTTGTGGGCTGCCCAAGAAAGACCCGTTGGAGCTTGTCTCCAGGGGGTTTTGGGCTCTTTAAAAAGAGAGCTTGTGAGCTATGGAAAAACAGAATAATCATCTTCCCTTAAGCTTAAAAATTTTTCTCTCTAATTTACACACAGTAATTTTTCTTCTTTGAGTTTTCCTTTTTGCTGGATCTCCTAAAGTTGTTGGGTTCGCTACGCACCATCCCGGAGTCGTTGCCGACGGGGTGGACAGTGGTCGTTGTATCGCTAGGGGTGATTGCCGGAGCCTCGCACGTAGAGGGGCAATCTTGCTTCTAGGACAGTGCTCACGCACGCCTCGACATTCACAGGCTTCATCTAAACTTTGTTTTATATTATTTTATTTTGAGTTTAAATTAAGTGTAAATTATTTAAAAGAATTATTTTGAAAAGATAAAAGAATTTCTAACATTTGATTCAATATAAAAATTATCTAACTATATCAAAACTATAGTACTTTTTTTTTTATAGAGACTAATATTAATATTATATATCATGTTACATCAAATTAATAATATACAAATCATAACTATTTGAATATACAAAATTTATTTAAATATTTTTAAGTTTTAGGGAATCATAACTTTTATTTGTCTCTATTACTCAATTTAAAATTTAAGATAAATATAAAATTTGTAAAAAGATATTTTAATCATTTTAAATTAATTTTTTTTTGGCAAATATAAATTTATGAAGTGAGGAGGTAGGTTTTCGAATCCCACGCTTTAAAGGATTATAAAATTTTGTGAAAGTTTTTATTTTTTACCATGTCACAAATTTTTATGATAATACAAATATAGGTATTGGGGCCAAAATGTGGCTTGCGCGCGATGGGTCCCTGCTGGGTGACCCTCCAGAGGTGTCGAAGTGCGCCGCGTGTCACGCTCCGGAGTTGAAACTGCGACCTCGGCTCGCTAACAGATCCGCCGCCCATACGAAAATCCTCGCATAGACGAAGTGTCAAACCTGCAAAAGATAATATTACAACTATACAAATATCAGAGCTGTAAAATGAACTACTGGATTATAAAAGTACAACTCCAAATAGTACAGATCTAAACCTCACAATATATAAGTCTCTCAAAATAAAATTCTCAAAAGTAATTATTTACAAAAATCAAGCAGACTGTACTACAAAGCTCCAAAAAGGGGGTACCACTATACTCAAAGGACGGGTAAGGAACTATCTCGCGACTCCCTTACCTTGATCAGCAGGTGTAGCAACAGGAGTAGGAACATGAGTAGATCCCTCTGAAAAATCTGTCACCAACAGCGGGTGTGAGAACTACACCGTCACGTAGTTCTCAGTGGGTACCGTCTCCAAGACCAACGGTTTGCCCACTTAGTCTACTAGAGGCATAAGATAACAATACTATATGGAAAGGTAAGTAAGTAGAAAAATAAACTCTACTGCTACTATGCCTCTATCTATAATGCTCAGGGGGTGATACAGATGAACATGATGCATCAACTCTAACTCAAAATACTCGATCAACCCAATCACACCGACTGCCACATAGGGTCCAGTCAAACCTGCGCCTACCTACTACCACACATCCCCACAGGGACGGAAATTATGTAGGCGGTCCCAATCGGACTGCGTCGATAAGCTGCGAAAGATAAGTAACAGGCCTAGCTCCGGAGCGACACTCGAGGGGCGCGACCCCACCGAGGAAATTATCTGCGCATCTCTATTGAGCTCAATATGACTCATGCAGGCTATAGTCTAAATCCACGATCAATCAGATCGACAACAATAACTCAACACTAACCACATCAGCCGGAATCACTCAACGGCTCGGGACCACCGTCCCCAAACGACCCCCAGAACATACCACTCGACTGACCACACTAAGTCCACTGGCCAGAGGCACTCAACCGCCAACCACGAAGGAAGGTCCGAAAGTTCTGGGAGACTAGCGCCTACAACCCTATCAAACAAGAACAGGTTCTAGGCACAGCCCCCCGTAACTTTCGTCCGAAAATATGGAAACGACCCCTAAAATCCAGGTCACTCAAACCCTCTCGTGTGAGGAGGTTTGTAAGAAGAAATGATAGTTATTTTCAAAAACCATTTTTATTTGAGAAGCCCAATTTAATAAATTTTAGTTTTTTAAGAAAATCAGTTAAAATAAGTTTTAATTTTCAAACCTCACCTTATCAAACAAGAACAGGCTCCGACGATCTTTCGAAATTCGGAAAGAAAACATTTGTTTACTGAAATTATGTGTGTCCAAAAACAGTCCGGGTTCAAGGTCCTACTATCATCAACTCAACACTACTACAAACACAGTGCTAATGACACTGGTAGGAGAATACACGACAACCCGGGACCACCGTTAACCCACGGCTCCCAACATTGGCACAACACTAGACACAGCTACCAGACTCCACTCGGACCCCTGGCACAAGTGCAACATGCATCCCATACTATCCCGACCACTCGGCCCACTACTTGGTTAAGGAAAAGCTCTATGTCCAGGAAAAGGAATGCAAGAGGTGGAAACTAGAACATAAAAAAACCTAGCCAAAGTGAGAGTTTTCTAGCAGTCTGGTTTAATACATGCAATCATATGTCAGGGTGCTAGTCAAAGCCAATAACTCTATAAACATCAATAGTAGCACCTATACTAGCATGTTGAGATCTACAACGCTAGAATTAGAAGGAAGTCCGCAGACTTGGAGAAAATTCCAACCCACCTGAATGCGCGTGTCAGTTAGGAGTCCAGATAAACCAAAATTGGATGAGCGCGATCCTCAGGTTCCCATGAGTCCAATGCACCAAAAATCACTTAAAAAGTCCTCACGGTCACCGAGATATGAGCAAAACACTGCGGTAAGTCCAAAATTAGCAAAACGACATCGTAGTCGCTCATCTGTCCACGAATCAGAGAAATATCACCTGTGAGATGATCTTCAAAAATTCTAAGAAAAATATGATTGCAATCCTCGCGAAATGTAAATAGAAATCGAGACCTCACAGGCTGAAATTCGACAACCGTGCACTGAGATAAAAATGCAACAAGCTCCACTATCCAGAAAAATCCATAGCATGGAAGGGGTTCAAAGATGTTCCAAAAACCCCAATAAAGACCCAAAACCGAGAAGAATGGTAAATACAGAAATCGAAGGTCCACCTCTCATGGAAACGATGTCGCAAAAATTGGCTAAAAACTCTCTCAGGTCAGCTCAGGAGAGCTCGCGAAAAAAACTGCGACCGAGAAAGCCACCGAAAAAGGAATGTCGAAGCGCGCCGAGTCAGGGAAAGCGTCGATGTCGCGGCCTCCAAAAATGCCAAGACTCCTTCAAAGTGTAGTGGACAAAAAGAAGAAGACCTCAACCAAAGGGAAACCCCAACAAAAATCCCAAAGGTCTCGAAATGGGACTTCAAAGGCCTATTTGCAGGTAGAAAAATCTAAAGAAAAAAGGGGTTTGGGATATGTTTTCAACTCACAACATCAATGGCAGTGCCCGGAATCACACGGGCGCGCCACGTGTCCATCCCCACAGAACAGCCAGGCGCGGCCAACCGGGCCGCGCCACGTGGCGCGCGCCCGCGTGCGCCGGTGGCTGGCACCCGCCAACCGCGGGCCGCCACCTGGCGCACGCGCGCGTACGGCCGCGTGCGCCCGCGCTGCCAGCCGCGCAACCCGCTCTCCTGTTGCCTGCCCCGCGCCGCCCGCATAGTGCCCCGGCCAATCCCAAGCAGCCAGCTGTTGTAGTGAACCGGAACTTGGTATATAAACAAAATGTAAATAAAAATGGTATGAAATACTATTTTTATTGAGTTAGAAAAGTACAGGGTGACCTGGAAATGAATTGGGCCCGAATCGGGATTAAAATAAGATATCTAGAATCTTATGTGAGAAAGTGGGCCCAGATTGTAAGTGGAAAATTCACAGTCTCGGAAAATTCCGAGAAAATTACGGGAGCTCCGTAAATGTGTTTTAAGGCCACAGTAAAAGTTTCGCGTTGATCGGACACCCGGATTGAGAGAACGGGCTCCGCCAGCGAATTCAAATTCAGTGGGACTTTGGCAAATCAAAAAGGGTCCCGGAATTCCCAGCGTAGGGTTTGCTGGTTGTACGGCAGCTTTCGGTGGCCTTGGCCGTGATTGGACGCGTGTTGGGCCCAAGAAATGGAACTGTGGTGCAACTTGGGCACAAGCGTTGGAAACCGGGCTTAAAAAGAGATCGCGTGGGTCACTGGAGGACCCGTCAAGTGTTCAGAAGTGATTTCGCGTATCGTGGATGTCAAATTTGGACCCCGGGCAGAGTTTGGATTGAAGATTGCCTCTCCGGGCCCTCCGGGGAATTTTAGAGTTGAAATTCGGCAAATCGGGCTTCAGAATTGGACCCGGTGCGGAAAACCGGATCAGTGGGCTACCCGGGGGCATTCGACAAATGTTTGGACGAGAATTTGGAGAAACGGACATCGTTTTTGGACTCAGCGCGCGAAATCGCTAAGAATGGGCTATTTATTTGTTGGATTTGGAGCCCGGTAGGCGTGCGCGTTTTTCGAGACAACGCGGCACGCAAACCGAGGCGACGTGGCACGGATCTTGAAGCGGCGCGGATCCCGAGGTGCGGCATAGGGCTCGAGGTACGCGCAGCAGGCGCGTCAGGTGCGCAGGGAGGCGTGCCTCCTGCACGGGCCACGTGGGGGCCGCCAGGTGGCGGACCCCTGTTGGCGCCCGCGCGGGCGCGGGGGCGTGCGCCCGTGTCACGGGCGCGTGTCCCGCGCCTGTGGGCAGCGCGGTGTCACGCGCCCGTGTGGCGCGCGGACTGCGCGGCCGCGTGGCGCGCAGAGGCGCGGCCACGTGGCCCCGCCATTCGCTGCCTGGACCGGGTGCACCCGCATGGGTGCGGTGGACCGGCGGGTGCACCGTGCACCGTGGGCCGTGGACCACCCTTCCCTCTCTCCCTTCTTTTCTTCTTCTTCTTCCTCCCCCGCAAGCCATTCTTCTTCCCTTTTTTCTTTTCCTTCTCCAACCGAGAGTGAGGGAGAGTGAGGGAGGAGGTTGTGGGAGATGCCGTTTTCCGTCGCGGGCCTCGTGGAGCGCGCGAGGCTTCCGATGGAAGCGATTTGGCGGCGGCGGCGCGGTCGGGTAAGTCCCGCATTTTTATTTTACGGTATTTTTGCACAGTATTGGGGGACGTTTTGTGACCTTGGTTTAAACCCCTCGCTCTCATCTGTGTTAGGGACCGTATTTTGCAGCACCGTTTTGCGTGCGGACCCCGACGATATGTACCGTTTTGCGTGCGGGCTCCATTTTGTGCGCGGGTTCTGGCACCGTGCTCCGTTCTGCGCGCGGATGCAGAAAATATGCGCAGTTTTGGGCGCAAACCCGAAAAATATACACCATTTTGCGTGCAACGTTGAAAAAGGAAAGTGCACCGTTTTGCGTGTCAGTGCGAGGTATGTGCTCCGTTTTGCGCGCAGGTTGGACTAACGGACACCATTTTGCGTGCATGTTCTAACAATGCATCTCGTTTTGCGTACAGGACTGGATGAAGGTGCACCGTTTTGCGTGCAACCCTACAGTGGAGCGTGCACCGTTTTGCGTGCCAATACGGGGTACGTGCTCCGTTTTGCGCGCGGGTTGGACCAATGCGCGCCGTTTTGCTTGTAGAATCTAATGGTTTGCATCGTTTTTCGTGCAGGCTAGGAAAAAGATGTGCACCGTTTTGCGTGCAACCCTACAGTCAGACGTGCACCGTTTTGCATGCAGATTTGAGGTACGTGCACCGTTTTGCGTGCAGGTCGTGTTGTCGCGCACCGTTTAGCGTGCCGTCACTAATAGTGTGCACCGTTTTGCGTGCAGGGTTAGGAAAGTCGCGCACCGTTTTACGTGCAACCTTAAGAGAAACATGCTCCGTTTTGCGTGCAAGCTCGAGGTACCAAGTGGAGCTGCGTGGAGGCCAATTGCAAGTGTCTACGAGCAATTGGAAGAATATGGATCAAGTGTGGAGATATGAAAGGAAATCGGATACACCACAAGGTGGGGAATTCTGCCGAAATTGGGTGACCTCTCCCCTTGCTCCTTTGCTTTTCAATTCGAAGAATGATAGTAGCATGTTAGAGGCATTAGGTAATTATGATTATGATTGCCTGTGTAGATGGATTCAGATGAAAAAGTGCAACTGTTGGTTGCCAGGGATAAATGGTAAATGTGCATGTGTAAAAGGACACAGATGAAAAGTGCAACTGTTGGTTGCCAAAGATAGAGGATAGATTTGCATGCCTAGAGGATAAATATTATTTTTATGATGAAGGTGAAAATAATTGCATGCATGAATGTGATTAGCCTTTATGATTGTGATCATGTTAGGGTATAACCCTAGGAATCATGTGACATAAGGAAAGGGAACATGTTGGTAGTAAGACTAGGAGAAAACCTAGTTTCAGGGTTCACTGAGTGACATCAAAACTTAGGAGATTATCCTAGGGTTGGACGAGTGGCATTGTCTTAGGTAATAACCTAAGGACACTGGATAGAGTGATCAACATAGAGTCAAGGACTCTAGGATGAGTATGACATCGAACTTAGGTAAAGAGAACCTAAGGTGATCTAGAGGAGTTAAACTCACAGACAGAAATTAGAGTCAGTGTAACTCTAAGATAAAAGTGGATCAGGAAATTAGAGTCAGTGTAACTCTAAGTTAAAAGGGAAACGGAAAAATAGAGTTGAGTTAACTCTAGGATTCAGTGAGGAATCAGGAAAGTGGGACAGGATCCCAAGGTTAAAGAATCAAACAAATATAACCCTAGAGAGTCATAGGGTGTCTGGGCAAATGGACAATAACTTCAACCTCAATTGGAAGTTAAATAAAATGAAAGAGAAATGTTTAAAGAGTCCAGGAGACTCTCTAGTTACCCGTGAGGCAAGACCTAGGGTAAGGGATGAAAAACTTGGTTAATAAGCAAGACAAGCAAATCGCTCAAGATAGAGCTAAAACTTGGTTAATAATCAAGACAAGCAAATTGCTTAAAGATAAAGAAAATGTAAATGGCACCTTCGAATTTGAGACTCGTCAAGCGGAGCAGGACTCCCTGGGCAGTGGCCCGTCGGACGAGGTACTTTCGAAAGGCTTCAAGTTAAAAGCAAGCTAAAAGTGGCTAAGAGCATAAAGAGAATGTAAAAGGGCGCCTTCGAATTTGAGACTCGTCAAGTGGAGCAGGACTCCCTGGGCAGTGACCCGTCGGACGAGGTACTTTCGGAAGGCTTAAAGTGAAAGCAAATAGCTAAATGCTCAAAGGAAAGAGTGATAGTAATTGCCAGTGGCAATGTGAGCTGAAGGCTCGAGTGAGAAAGAGAGGAAAAGCAAGTGCTTAAAAGTAGAAATAAAGACAAATGCATAAGTGCAGAAAAGGGCTGAGTGCCTGTCACGACCCGGGACCGACAATTTGTACGGTTCGGGCACGCCAACAGACCCGCCAATCAGGCACGACCTCACGCTACCCGAAAGGAACGGTAACATCCATCTCGAATCAAAACAATGCTTATGATGAGATATAATATCAGAGTAAGATCACTACTAATTTAAAACTTTCATTCAATAAACGAATAGTTTAAGCCGATATGAAAGCATGATAAGAATGAACCATAATAAAATTTATTACATTTTACATCTCTCAACTTGCAAATAAGTTAGTACAATTCTTTTACATCATTTCCTCACCATACAAGATTCACTCGAAACATATAAAAGGGATACCTTTGCTAGACCCTCTAGGTCTCAATGCTGCTGGGCCCTTGCCCCTGCCGTGTACCTCGCCGTCTGCCTCTGAACCGTCGCGATCGCTGCATCCATACCTGAACCTGTGGGGGGGGGGGTGCACCCAAGGGGTGTGAGAACTCCTGACAGAGTTCCCAGTGGGTTCAACCACCGAGAAAAAGTGTCCTACACCACTTGGTCCAATGGAAGCAATAATAATAGTGCTAGGAAACTAAAATCCTCGATATCAAATGCAGCTATGCAAAACAATATATCACTGTCTGTATATAATCATCGACCCAGCACTACTCTGTCTAGTCATACTAGGTTACTAAGCACCAACTCGGCCGCTATGCCGCTGTACACAGGGTTAAACTAGCCCGGCCACCTTGGCCACTCTAATTTCTCTTTATTCTTTAAGTTCTGGTGCTTTAGTTCAAGTTAACCCTCAGAAATTATTATCCAACGGGCCCGAGCCCGGTAGTCCTGCTACCATCAGATAAGATTTCCAAGGTTGCCGATAACACCCGCGAGTGTTACCCCGTCCTACGAAGTAAATGTGTTCTTCGGGCCACCGCTATCGGAGGGAGGGGGCTTCTCTGCGTCCGATCCTGATGCGCCCGGGGAGAGGGCAAGCCCTTTACGTCCCGCAGAACCACATTTCGACCTTCGAAGGCACGTCCGTTTTATCCTTTTTATTTTCTTTCTCTTTTGCTTTAGTTCTTAGCCTCTTTGCTTTTGAACACTTGCTTTCCTTTCTTATTCGAGCTTACAGCTCCCAGTTTGCCACTGGCAAAACTCTTCCTCTTTTCTTCGAGGGCTTGGCTCTTTGCTTTCACTTTTAGCCCTTCGAAAGTATCTCGTCCGACGGGCCACTGCCCAGGGAGTCCTGCTCCACATGACGAGTCCCAAATTCGAAGGCGCTATTTGCATTGTCTTTATGCTCTTTAGCCATTTTTAGCTTGCTTTTAACTTTAAGCCTTTTTATCTTAAGCAATTTGCTTGTCTTGCTTATTAACCAAGTTTTAGCTCTGTCTTGAGCGATTTGCTTGTCTGGCTTATTAATCACTTTTTCATCCCTTACCCTAGGTCTTGCCACACGGGTAACCAGAGAGTCTCCTGGACTCTTACACATTTTATTTTCTTTGTTTAACTCAGATTGAAGTTAAAGTTATCGTCCATTTGCCCAGACACCCTATGACTCTTTAGGGTTATATTTGTTTAATCCTTTAACCTTGGGATCTTATCCCACTTTCCTGATTCCTTACTGAATCCCAGAGTTCACTTGACTCTATTTTTGATTTCACTTTTAACTTAGAGTTACTCTGACTCTAATTCCTTGTCTGTGAGTTTAAACTCCTCTGGATCACTTTAGGTTCCCTTTACCTAAGTTCCATATTATACTCATCCTAGAGTTCCTTGACTCTATGTTGATCACTCTATCCAGTGTCCTTAGGTTATCACCTAAGACAATGTCACTCGTCCAACCCTAGGATAATCTCCTAAGTTTTGATGTCACTCAGTGAACCCTGAAACTAGGTTTTCTCCTAGTCTTACTACCAACATGTTCACCTTCCTTATGTCACATGATTCCTAGGGTTATACCCTAACGTGATCACAATCATCAATGGCTAATTACTTTCATGCATGCAGTTATTTTCATCTCATTTATAAAATAGTATCTACCTCTAAGCATGCATCTTTATCATATATCTTTGGCAACCAGCAGTTGCACTGTTCATCTGTGTCCTTTTACACATGCCCATTTAATCCTCTATCACTGGCAACCAACAGTTGCACTTTCCGTCTGTATCCATTTACACAGGCAATCATAATCATAATTACCTAATGCCTCTAGCAGGCTACTATCATGCTTCGAATCGAAAAGCAAAGGAGCAAGGGGAGAGATCACCCAATTTCGGCAGAATTCCCCACCTTGTAGTGTCCCCGAAATTCCTTTCATGTCACCACACTTGCACTATTCTTCCAATTGCTTGTAGACACTTGCAATTGGCTTCCACGCGGCTCCACTTTGTGTTACGGAATTTGATTTGGCGTAGTTTCGTGAAAGTCTCAAGTCTTGAAGATTGAAGGTGAAGATAGTTGGATCATTTAACTCAATCTCAAGAAAGAAGAATTCAAAAGGATCGGGTATGTTTAACTAAAGATTTTGTGTGATCCGAATACTTCTTGTAGTGTAGAAACACTTGGAAGAATCTTTCATTGCATAAAAATCAAAAACTGGACTTGGGACATGTTCAGGATCCGGATTAGGTTGTTCGATCCGGATCCCGAAGGTGGTTCGTTCATACACCAGTTCAATCCGGATCGTAGCCTCTCTTGATCCGGATCCCGAACACTGAGTTTACCATCTTCCTTGAACGATCCGGATCAGGCTTCGCAATCCGGATCCCGAACGTTGATGTTTGGTGAACTGTATGAACGATCCGGATCAAGCACTTCGATCCGGATCCCGAACCTTTGTTTTTCTGGAATTGCCTGACTCGTTACGACGATCCGGATCACAACTAATCCGATCCGGATCGCCGTCCGTAAAATTTCCAGAAATGTTAGTTTTTTGATTCTTATCTCCTTCCTAGGGTTTCTAACCTATAAATAGACCCTATGACTCTTTTTCTAGGGTCAATCCAAAAGGGAAGCCGATAATCCAAAAAAGAAGGAAAATAGCCGTCATATTCTTGTATCATCTTATACGGCTCTAGATCCACATATAGAGAAGAAAGGAAATCATTAGAGAATACTCTATGTTTCTTCATCTATATTGATTAGTTTGATTCTAGGTTTTCATACTCACATCTTGAGTTGAATCAAACTAATGAATACTTAGATGGTATTTTCGATCTATCTTTGATCTAAGTATTCGGCGGATCATCACCACCAAAAACAACGATTTACCCCAAAAATCGGCGCGTGGATTCGCGTGTCCTTGTGGATTCAAGGTTCAACCGCTCTCGTGGATTCGGAGTGAGGCACGTTCGTGGATTCGAAGGGTGCTATTGGGTGAAGACCGTGGACTCGGTCGGACGTCGTGGATTCGACGTTGGACGCCATGGATTCGGCGTTGGGCGCAGATCGTGGATTCGAGAAGCGTCGCGGAGCGAGCGGAGAAGATCCTCTAGGAGCGTATGGAAAAGGTTGAGTCGTAAGTGTGTACGGTAAATCACCTTGTACGTGTTTTAATTCTAGTGGATTTCTGCCGTGTTATCGGTCCCGTGGTTTTTTTACTCCGGTGATGGAGTTTTCCACGTAAAAATCTTGCGAGTTATTTTTTATTTCCGCATTGGGTTTTTATCGCAACGATTTTTGAGTGTTTATACGTTTACACCTATTCACCCCCCTCTAGGTGTTTTTTCCCCTATTTAGATCTTTATTACATATAACCCAACAAGTGGTATCAGAGCGGGAATAGGGTTGTAAACAATGGTTGAAGGTGGAAACATCAACCGACCCCCGTTCTTCGATGGGACAAATTATGCGTACTGGAAAGTGCGGATGAAAGCCTTTTTAATTTCCATCGACGAACGGGTGTGGCAATCAATTGAATTAGGATGGTCTAATCCAACTGAATTTATTGGTGATGTTCACACCTTAAAACCTAGGTCGAAATGGACCAAGGAAGAGTTAGATTCTTCTTCTTACAATGGCAAGGGAATTAATGCTATCTTTAATGCCTTATCTCAAACTGAGTTCTCTCGCGTCTCAGCATGTGAGACTGCGAAAGAAATCTGGGATGTTCTTCAGGTTACACATGAGGGAACTAACCTCGTGAAGATTCAGAAACTGCAAATGCTTACGAGCAAGTTTGACTCTATCTTGATGGCAGAAAATGAATCTTTCACGGACTACTATACACGATTGCAAGACATCGTAAACTCATGTGCTAACCTGGGAGAGAAGATTCCAGAATTTAAGATTGTAAGAAAGATCTTAAGAACTCTCCCTGAACGATTTCGCCCAAAGGTTACAGCCATTGAAACTATTAAACACCCGGACGAAATACGTGTAGAAGAATTAGTTGGTTCATTACAAACATATGAAATGACGTTTACTACTAACAATTCTTCTGGAAAGGCATCCACTTCTAAGTCTTCAGGTTATGCGTTGAAAACAACTAAGGAAGAAGACGCGGATACATCCTCCTCAGACGATGACGAGAACCTTTCTATGGAGGAATTTGAGAAGCAGCTCGCTCTCTTGACAAGGAAGTTTCGCCGAAACTTTCGAAGGGGTAATTCAAGTAAATCTCCATCCTTCGGAAAGTCGAACAAAGGCAAGGGTACTTCAAGTTACAAGTCAAGAAAGCAAGAGAACTTCTCAAAGGATAAGAAAAGTTCAGAGGGACAACTACAATGCTTCAAATGTCGAGGCTACGGCCACATTGCAACGGAGTGTCCCAACAAGTATCCGGCGAAGAAGAAGGCAATGCAAGTCGTCACTTGGGATGACAACTCAACGTCAAATGAGTCGTCTTCAAGTGATGAAGAAAAGAGCTCCACGGCATTCCACGCGTCCATATCTTCACCCTTCATGTGCTTTATGGCAAGTACATCCGAGTCATTGTCCAACTCCACTATTGAAAAGAATGCAACGGACAATGAATCGGATGATTCGGAAGGTGAAGATTTTGCTCTAGCCTACCACAGACTTTTGAGGGATTCAAAGAAAGTGGCTAAGCAAAACAAGAGTTTGAGAGGGAGATTGCATGATCTCGAAGAAGAAGCAAAAAGGGCAACTTCTCTCTCAAACGCTCTTGAAGTGGAAAGGGAAAACTTGATAAAAGCAAATGTTTCCCTTCAAGAGTCCAATGAGCAACTTGAGAAGGATCATACAAATCTGGTGGATAAAGCGAATCACTTCTCAAAGCTCTACAACGAGGCTCGACAGGATAACCTGGAAATGACAAAGACCATTTTCCAACTCAAGGATGACTTACAGCGATTCTCTTCAGGAAGGAGTAAGTTGGATAGACTTCTTGGTCTTGGTCAATCAAATCGGTTCGGCCTCGGATACACTCAAACTGGAAACAGTCCAAGTTCGAGTGGGACAGTTTTTGTGCCTCAGTCGGTATCTCCTCCTCCGACACCGGAATTCAAGACAAACAACGACAACAAACCTACTTCATCATCTTTGGGGTCGTCAAGATCTAAGGTATGTTTTCGTTGTGGTGTTTCAGGGCACATAAGAAGATATTGCAAGACGGGAGTCAAATGCTCACCTCAAACATCTCTTGCAATGACTACCACAAAGGTGATTCCTCGGAAATCAATTCCAAATCAATTGGAAGAAAAGAACCCTGGTAGTTTACCGCGCAAGACGACTTCATCAAGGAGCAGCAATCGTTTTAACAAGACGCTTTCACCTAGGCATATAACTTCACGACCATTACCGACGCACTCCAAAAAGGCTTGGGTGCGCAAAGGTGAAATCTTTCCTTGTCTTGTTACCAATGTTTCCTTGCATGCATATGATAGTTCGTCTTGGTATCT
The DNA here is from genome assembly GCA_029204045.2 of Tillandsia leiboldiana. Lineage (NCBI taxonomy): Eukaryota > Viridiplantae > Streptophyta > Magnoliopsida > Poales > Bromeliaceae > Tillandsia > Tillandsia leiboldiana. Next base: position 29,488,264 of record CM055067.1, read on the forward strand.
GGATAGCGGTTGTTCCCGTCACATGACCGGTGACAAAAATAGTTTTCAAAATCTTGAGAAAATCTCCGGTGGACTTGTTGTTTTCGGAGACGGTCGATCTTCCAAAATTGTTGGAAAAGGGACGGTAGCTGTTCCAGATGGCCCGATTTTGAAAAACGTCTTATTTGTTGATGGCCTTAAGACTAACCTCATAAGCATAAGTCAACTTTGCGACAATGGTTTTTCAGTTAACTTTTCATCTGTTGAATGCGTTGTAACTGATAAGGACCATGTCTTCTTTTTAAAAGGGGTTAGATCTGAAAACAATTGCTATGTTGTTCCTAATAAAATTTCAGAAAAATGTAACCTAGTTTCTTTGAATAATGAAACACTTTGGCATGAAGGCTAGGTCACATAAATTTTAAGGAACTTGTTAAAATTTCAAACAAGGACGTGGTCAAGGGGGGTTCCAAAACTTTTATTTAAACAAAGCATTGTGTGTGGTGGTTGCCAAAAGGGAAAACAGTCCAGAACTGCACACAAGAACTTGAACCACGTTGGTACAAAACGACCTTTGGAACTTTTACACATGGATTTAATGGGGCCGACCCGTCAACCATCTTTGGGAGGTAAATGGTATATTTTCTTATTGGTTGATGATTTCTCTCGGTATTCTTGGGTAGCATTTTTAAAAGAGAAAGCTGATACTTTTGATTCTTTTCACGAGATTTGCCTTCGTATTATGATTGAAAAGAATGAAAAGATCATTCGTGTTAGAAGTGATAGAGGTGGAGAATTCATTAATTCTAAATTCATTGACTTTTGTACTTCAAACGGTATTAAGCATGAATTCTCTGCACCCTATACACCTCAACAGAATGGTGTTGTTGAGCGCAAAAACAGGGTTGTTCAAGAGATGGCGCGTGTGATGCTTCATAGCCGGAATTTACCGCTACATTTTTGGGCTGAAGCTGTGAACACCGCTGTCTATGTCATTAATCGAGTGTTTTTGCGCCCGGGAACGTTAAATACACCATATGAACTATGGTGTGGTAGAAAACCCAATATCAAATATTTTCGCATCTTCGGGAGTCGGTGTTACATTTTACGTGACCGTGAAAATCTTGGAAAGTTTGACTCACGAAGTGACGAAGGGATTTTCTTAGGGTATTCTACTAATAGTAGAGCATATCGAGTATTTAACTTGGAATCTAAGACGATCGTAGAATCTATAAATGTTAAAGTAGATGAAGCTTTTCCCTTTGCATCTGAAAATCTACCCTCGATATCTCTCTAGATGATGATTCTCCTGCCGTTGCATCTTCTCATAATAATACTTCCAATATTAATGATGCATCTAATGGTTCTTCAAGTTTATCTAATGTGCAGGAATCATCTCATTTATCTCCGAGTACTCCGTCTCAACAAACGCTACGAATCTCCAAGGATCATCCGGAATCGAATATTATTGGAGATCCACAAGAAGGAGTTAGAACTCGGAGGCAGTTGGTTTGTGGATTCGCTTGCTACGTATCTCTAATCGAACCAAAGAACATAGATGAAGCTCTTCAGGATGACTACTGGATTAAAGCAATGCAGGAAGAGCTCCATCAATTTGAGCGAAACAAAGTCTGGGAATTAACGAAGCCTCCAAAGCAACATAATGTGATAGGTACCAAATGGATCTTCAAGAACAAGAAGAATGAGGATGGTACTATCATCAGGAACAAGGCACGATTAGTTGCTCAAGGCTACTCTCAAGTAGAAGGTATAGACTTTGATGAAACATTCGCCCCTGTAGCTAGACTCGAGTCCATTCGTATACTGTTTGCTATTGCTTGTCATTTTAAAATCAAATTATTTCAAATGGACGTTAAGAGCGCATTTCTAAATGGGTTTTTAATGAGGAAGTTTATGTGGCTCAACCGAAAGGTTTTGTAGACCATAAACAACCTAACCATGTTTTTCGTTTGAAAAAGGCTCTTTACGGTCTGAAACAAGCACCGCGAGCATGGTACGAAAGGTTGACAAAGCACGTTTTGGAGAAGGGCTTACACTCGAGGGGGAGCTGATAGGACTCTCTTTGTGAAGCATTATCAAAGCAATTTCATTGTAGCACAAATCTATGTCGATGACATTGTATTTGGCGCAACAAGAGATAATGATGCTTCTAAATTCGCGGAGACCATGGAAAGCGAATTTGAGATGTCCATGATGGGCGAATTGACTTATTTCCTTGGATTGCAAATTAAACAAAATGATGAAGGTATTCACTTGAGTCAATCCAAGTATGCAATGGAGTTGGTTAAAAAGTTTGATCTTGAAAATTCGAAGGATTTCCGACTCCAATGGGAACTAGCCACAAGGGACTTGGAAGTGAATCACAAAGTGAGAATGTAGACGAGAAACTGTATCGAGTATGATTGGAAGTCTACTTTACCTCACGGCTAGTCGCCCGGATATATCTTTTGGTGTTGGGATCTGCGCGAGATATCAATCTGCACCAAAGGAGGTTCACCTGAAAGCGGTGAAAAGGATCATCCGGTATATCAAAGGATCAATTAATTTCGGAATTTGGTATCCTAGGGAACAAGTTGGATATTGTTGGTACTCAGATGCCGATTGGGCCGGATCAGTGGATGATCGGAAAAGCACGAGTGGTGCATGCTTCTATCTTGGCCATTGCCTTGTTGCATGGCACAGTAAAAAAGCAGAATTGCATAGCACTCTCGACTGCCGAAGCGGAATATCTTTCAGCGGGTAGTGTTCAACCCAACTCATTTGGATGAAATAGTGTGTGAGCGACTTCCGGATTTCAGCATCTTCGGTAACATACTTTGTGACAACACAAGTGCAATTAACATTTCTAAAAACCCTGTGTTGCACTCTAGACACAAAACATATGAACTTAGATATCATTTTCTTAGAGGCTAGTTGAATCAAATACTCTTCACTTTCACATATTCCAACTGAAGATCAATTAGCTGACATTCTAACAAAACCTTTGGATCAAAAACGTTTTATTCATTTGCGAAAAGCAATTGGAATGCTTTCCTTGAAATAAACTTCTTTTTGAAAACCTTGCTTAGGATAGGTTTTGTTTTGTTTTGTTTTGTTCATTATCTATGTTTGTACATAGGACATTAATTGAGCATAGATCATAATTGACTTTAATTGCATCTTTCGCACATTTAGAAATTATTATGCTTTTGCCATCATAATATTTCACTGTTGCAATGATCATTTATGTTAATTAAATCATCTTCTAAGTGATCAAAGTCAATTTCTCTCTCAATGATCTCTTGGTATAGTCATTATCTTATTTGACTGCTTAGTCGAGTATGAAATCGAGATCAATTTTTGGTTGAATACTTTATATCTTAAATAATTGATAGCCAATTGAGGGGGAGTCAAAGAAAATAAAATGCTCAAAAGATGTGGAAAGAGTTACATCCCAATGAGGAGTGTGAAAACTACCACCACATGGAGGAAAGAGCTACCACCTCGGTCGTCCGAGTATTGTGTGCAGCTACCACATGTATACCAAGCATGGTTGTTCAAATTTTGATTAAGTAAAATGCATGTTGAAATACTTGACTCTGTCAAATTTCAAGGTTGGTATAAGGTGGGTTTTTAAAGAAAGATGCTCAAAGAGCCACTCTCTTCAACAGATTGTCTAGACATTATCTACTATATTGGGATTTCAAACATCTATTGATCTTTGTATTTCATTTTCTTTACTGAATTGATGATTTGATAAAGGCATTACTCATAAGATCAAGTTAGATGTAATTGAAGGTGTTCAACTTTAAGGGATTTAATTTTTGTAAATTTTCGTTTCATTTTTGGATATTATTGATAGATTTGGCATAATCTAATTCTTGTTGTATGAAACGATGATTTTTGTTTAAAGTTGATACACATTTGTGCTTACAATCTTTTTCTGGTTTTTCTTGAATTTCTCTGAAATTTTCTAAAGAAAAGGGGAGCCG
>CM055067.1:29492334-29560039 GCA_029204045.2 Tillandsia leiboldiana
AGGTTATCACCTAAGACAATGTCACTCCTCGTCAACCCTAGGATATCTCCTAAGTTTGATGTCACTCAGTGAACCCTGAAACTAGTTTTCTCCTTCTACTACCCAATTTCCCTGTCCTTATGTCACATGATTCCTAGGGTTATAATACCCTAACGTGAGCACAATATCATGGTAATTCTTTCATGACTGCATTATTTCTCTCATTTATAAAATAGTATTACCTCTAAGCATGCATCTTTACATATCTTTTGGCACCAGCAGTTGCACACTGTTCCGATACTGTGTCCTTTTACACAGGCCCATATTAATCCCTATCACTGGCAACCAACAGGGCACTTTCGCGTCTGTATCCATTTCACAGGCAATCATATCATAATTCCTAAGTGCCTCCTATCAGGCTACTGCATGCTTCGAATCGAAAGCAAAGGATGCAAGGGGAGAGATAACCCAATTTTCGGCAGAATTCCCCACCTTGGTAGTGTCCCCGAAATTTCCTTTCATGTCCCAGCCTTGCACTATTCTCCCATTGCTTGTAGACACTTGCAATTTGGCTTCCCGCGGCTAGTCCACTTTGTGTTACGGAATTTGAGTTGGCGTAGTTTCGTGAAAGTCTCAAGTCTTGAAGATTGAAGGTGAAGAAAGTTGGATCATTTAACTCAATCTCAAGAAAGAAGAATTCAAAAGGATCAGGTATGTTTAACGTAAAGATTTTGTGTGATCCGAATACTTCTTGTAGTGTAGAAACACTTGGAAGAATCTTTCATTGCATAAAATCAAAAACTGGACTTGGGACATGTTCAGGATCCGGATCAGGGTTGTTCGATCCGGATCCCGAAGGTGGTTCGTTCATACACCAGTTCAATCCGGATCGTAGCCTCTCTTGATCCGGATCCCGAACACTGAGTTTACCATCTTCCTTGAACGATCCGGATCAGGCTTCGCAATCCGGATCCCGAACGTTGATGTTTGGTGAACTGTATGAACGATCCGGATCAAGCACTTCGATCCGGATCCCGAACCTTCGTTTTTCTGGAATTGCCTGACTCGTTACGACGATCCGGATCACAGCTAATCCGATCCGGATCGCCGTCCGTAAAATTTCCAGAAATGTTAGGTTTTTGATTCTTATCTCCTTCCTAGGGTTTCTAACCTATAAATAGACCCTATGACTCTTTTTCTAGGGTAATCAAAAAGAAGGAAAATAGCCGTCATATTCTTATATCATCTTATACGGCTCTAGATCCACATATAGAGAAGAAAGGAAATCATTAGAGAATACTCTATGTTCTTCATCTATATGATTAGTTTGATTCTAGGTTTTTCATACTCACATCTTGAGTTGAATCAAACTAATGAATACTTAGATGGTATTTTCCGATCTATCTTTGATCTAAGTATTCGGCGGATCATCACCACCAAAAACAACGATTACCCCAAATCGGCGCGTGGATTCGCGTGTCCTTGTGGATTCAAGGTTCAACCGCTCTCGTGGATTCGGAGCGAGGCCACGTTCGTGGATTCGAAGGGTGCTATTGGGTGAAGACCGTGGACCCGGTCGGACGTCGTGGATTCGACGTTGGACGCCGTGGATTCGGCGTTGGGCGCAGATCGTGGATTCGAGAAGCGTCGCGGAGCGAGCGGAGAAGATCCTCTAGGAGCGTATGGAAAAGGTTGAGTCGTAAGTGTGTACGGTAAATCACCTTGTACGTGTTTTAATTCTAGTGGATTTCTGCCGTGTATCGGTCCCGTGGTTTTTTTACTCCGGTGATGGAGTTTTCCACGTAAAAATCTTGCGAGTTATTTTTATTTCCGCATTGGGTTTTTATCGCAACGATTTTTGAGTGTTTATACGTTTACACCTATTCACCCCCCTCTAGGTGTTTTTTTCCCCTATTTAGATCCTTATTACATATAACCCAACAAGTGGTATCAGAGCGGGAATAGGGTTGTAAACAATGGTTGAAGGTGGAAACATCAACCGACCCCCGTTCTTCGATGGAACAAATTATGCGTACTGGAAAGTGCGGATGAAAGCCTTTTTAATTTCCATCGACGAACGGGTGTGGCAATCAATTGAATTAGGATGGTCTAATCCAACTGAATTTATTGGTGATGTTCACACCTTAAAACCTAGGTCGAAATGGACCAAGGAAGAGTTAGATTCATTCTTCTTACAATGGCAAGGGAATTAATGCTATTTTTAATGCCTTATCTCAAACTGAATTCTCTCGCGTCTCGGCATGTGAGACTGCGAACAGAAATCTGGGATTTTCTTCAGGTTACACATGAGGGACCTAACCTCGTGAAGATTCCGAGAAACTGCAAATGCTTACGAGCAAGTTTGACTCTATCCTTGATGGCAGAAAATGAATCTTTCACGGACTACTATACACGATTGCAAGACATCGTAAACTCATGTGCTAACCTGGGAGAGAAGATTCAGAATTTAAGATTGTAAGAAAGATCTTAAGAACTCTCCCTGAACGATTTCGCCCAAAGGTTACAGCCATTGAAACTATTAAACACCCGGACGAAATCGTGTAGAAGAATTAGTTGGTCATTACAAACATATGAAATGACGTTTTACTACTAACAATTCTTCTGGAAAGGCATCCACTTCTAAGTCTTCAGGTTATGCGTTGAAACAACTAAGGAAGAAGACGCGGATACATCCTCCTCAGACGATGAACGAGAACCTTTCATGGAGGAATTTGAGAAGCAGCTCGCTCTCTTGACAAGGAAGTTTCGCCGAAACTTTCGAAGGGGTAATTCAAGTAAATCTCCATCCTTCGGAAAGTCGAACAAAGGCAAGGGTACTTCAAGTTACAAGTCAAGAAAAGCAAGAGAACTTCTCAAAGGATAAGAAAAGTTCAGAGGGACAACTACAATGCTTCAAATGTCGAGGCTACGGCCACATTGCAACGGAGTGTCCCAACAAGTATCCGGCGAAGAGAAGGCAATGCAAGTCGTCACTTGGGATGACAACTCAACGTCAAATGAGTCGTCTTCAAGTGATGAAGAAAAGAGCTCCACGGCATTCCACGCGTCCATATCTTCACCCTTCATGTGCTTTATGGCAAGTACATCCGAGTCATTGTCCAACTCCACTATTGAAAAGAATGCAACGGACAATGAATCGGATGATTCGGAAGGTGAAGATTTTGCTCTAGCCTACCACAGACTTTTGAGGGATTCAAAGAAAGTGGCTAAGCAAAACAAGAGTTTGAGAGGGAGATTGCATTGATCTCGAAGAAGAAGCAAAAAGGGCAACTTCTCTCTCAAACGCTCTTGAAGTGGAAAGGGAAAACTTGATAAAAGCAAATGTTTCCCTTCAAGAGTCCAATGAGCAACTTGAGAAGGATCATTACAAATCTGGTGGATAAAGCGAATCACTTCTCAAAGCTCTACAACGAGGCTCGACAGGATAACCTGGAAATGACAAAGACCATTTTCCAACTCAAGGATGACTTACAGCGATTCTCTTCAGGAAGGAGTAAGTTGGATAGACCTTCTTGGTCTTGGTCAATCAAATCGGTTCGGCCTCGGATACACTCAAACTGGAAACAGTCCAAGTTCGAGTGGGACAGTTTTTGTGCCTCAGTCGGTATCTCCTCCTCCGACACCGGAATTCAAGACAAACAACGACAACAAACCTACTTCATCATCTTTGGGGTCGTCAAGATCTAAGGTATGTTTTCGTTGTGGTGTTTCAGGGCACATAAGAAGATATTGCAAGACGGGAGTCAAATGCTCACCTCAAACATCTCTTGCAATGACTACCACAAAGGTGATTCCTCGGAAATCAATTCCAAATCAATTGGAAGAAAAGAACCCTGGTAGTTTACCGCGCAAGACGACTTCATCAAGGAGCAGCAATCGTTTTAACAAGACGCTTTCACCTAGGCATATAACTTCACGACCATTACCGACGCACTCCAAAAAGGCTTGGGTGCGCAAAGGTGAAATCTTTCCTTGTCTTGTTACCAATGTTTCCTTGCATGCATATGATAGTTCGTCTTGGTATCTGGATAGCGGTTGTTCCCGTCACATGACCGGTGACAAAAATAGTTTTCAAAATCTTGAGAAAATCTCCGGTGGACTTGTTGTTTTCGGAGACGGTCGATCTTCCAAAATTGTTGGAAAAGGGACGGTAGCTGTTCCAGATGGCCCGATTTTGAAAAACGTCTTATTTGTTGATGGCCTTAAGACTAACCTCATAAGCATAAGTCAACTTTGCGACAATGGTTTTTCAGTTAACTTTTCATCTGTTGAATGCGTTGTAACTGATAAGGACCATGTCTTCTTTTTAAAAGGGGTTAGATCTGAAAACAATTGCTATGTTGTTCCTAATAAAATTTCAGAAAAATGTAACCTAGTTTCTTTGAATAATGAAACACTTTGGCATGAAAGGCTAGGTCACATAAATTTTAAGGAACTTGTTAAAATTTCAAACAAGGACGTGGTCAAGGGGGTTCCAAAACTTTTATTTAAACAAAGCATTGTGTGTGGTGGTTGCCAAAAGGGAAAACAGTCCAGAACTGCACACAAGAACTTGAACCACGTTGGTACAAAACGACCTTTGGAACTTTTACACATGGATTTAATGGGGCCGACCCGTCAACCATCTTTGGGAGGTAAATGGTATATTTTCTTATTGGTGATGATTTCTCTCGGTATTCTTGGGTAGCATTTTTAAAAGAGAAAGCTGATACTTTTGATTCTTTTCACGAGATTTGCCTTCGTATTATGATTGAAAAGAATGAAAAGATCATTCGTGTTAGAAGTGATAGAGGTGGAGAATTCATTAATTCTAAATTCATTGACTTTTGTACTTCAAACGGTATTAAGCATGAATTCTCTGCACCCTATACACCTCAACAGAATGGTGTTGTTGAGCGCAAAAACAGGGTTGTTCAAGAGATGGCGCGTGTGATGCTTCATAGCCGGAATTTACCGCTACATTTTTGGGCTGAAGCTGTGAACACCGCTGTCTATGTCATTAATCGAGTGTTTTTGCGCCCGGGAACGTTAAATACACCATATGAACTATGGTGTGGTAGAAAACCCAATATCAAATATTTTCGCATCTTCGGGAGTCGGTGTTACATTTTACGTGACCGTGAAAATCTTGGAAAGTTTGACTCACGAAGTGACGAAGGGATTTTCTTAGGGTATTCTACTAATAGTAGAGCATATCGAGTATTTAACTTGGAATCTAAGACGATCGTAGAATCTATAAATGTTAAAGTAGATGAAGCTTTTCCCTTTGCATCTGAAAAATCTACCCTCGATATCTCTCTAGATGATGATTCTCCTGCCGTTGCATCTTCTCATAATAATACTTCCAATATTAATGATGCATCTAATGGTTCTTCAAGTTTATCTAATGTGCAGGAATCATCTCATTTATCTCCGAGTACTCCGTCTCAACAAACGCTACGAATCTCCAAGGATCATCCGGAATCGAATATTATTGGAGATCCACAAGAAGGAGTTAGAACTCGGAGGCAGTTGGTTTGTGGATTCGCTTGCTACGTATCTCTAATCGAACCAAAGAACATAGATGAAGCTCTTCAGGATGACTACTGGATTAAAGCAATGCAGGAAGAGCTCCATCAATTTGAGCGAAACAAAGTCTGGGAATTAACGAAGCCTCCAAAGCAACATAATGTGATAGGTACCAAATGGATCTTCAAGAACAAGAAGAATGAGGATGGTACTATCATCAGGACAAGGCACGATTAGTTGCTCAAGGCTACTCTCAAGTAGAAGGTATAGACTTTGATGAAACATTCGCCCCTGTAGCTAGACTCGAGTCCATTCGTATACTGTTTGCTATTGCTTGTCATTTTAAAATCAAATTATTTCAAATGGACGTTAAGAGCGCATTTCTAAATGGGTTTTTAAATGAGGAAGTTTATGTGGCTCAACCGAAAGGTTTTGTAGACCATAAACAACCTAACCATGTTTTTTCGTTTGAAAAAGGCTCTTTACGGTCTGAACAAGCACCGCGAGCATGGTACGAAAGGTTGACAAAGCACGTTTTGGAGAAGGGCTACACTCGAGGGGGAGCTGATAGGACTCTCTTTGTGAAGCATTATCAAAGCAATTTCATTGTAGCACAAATCTATGTCGATGACATTGTATTTGGCGCAACAAGAGATAATGATGCTTCTAAATTCGCGGAGACCATGGAAAGCGAATTTGAGATGTCCATGATGGGCGAATTGACTTATTTCCTTGGATTGCAAATTAAACAAAATGATGAAGGTATTCACTTGAGTCAATCCAGTATGCAATGGAGTTGGTTAAAAAGTTTGATCTTGAAAATTCGAAGGATTTTCCGACTCCAATGGGAACTAGCCACAAGGGACTTGGAAGTGAATCACAAAGTGAGAATGTAGACGAGAAACTGTATCGAAGTATGATTGGAAGTCTACTTTACCTCACGGCTAGTCGCCCGGATATATCTTTGGTGTTGGGATCTGCGCGAGATATCAATCTGCACCAAAGGAGGTTCACCTGAAAGCGGTTTGAAAAGGATCATCCGGTATATCAAAGGATCAATTAATTTCGGAATTTGGTATCCTATGGGAACAAGTTTGGATATTGTTGGATACTCAGATGCCGATTGGGCAGGATCAGTGGATGATCGGAAAAGCACGAGTGGTGCATGCTTCTATCTTGGCCATTGCCTTGTTGCATGGCACAGTAAAAAGCAGAATTGCATAGCACTCTCGACTGCCGAAGCGGAATATATTTCAGCGGGTAGTTGTTCAACCCAACTCATTTGGATGAAAAGTGTGTTGAGCGACTTCCGGATTTCAGCATCTTCGGTAACAATACTTTGTGACAACACAAGTGCAATTAACATTTCTAAAAACCCTGTGTTGCACTCTAGAACAAAACATATTGAACTTAGATATCATTTTCTTAGAGAGCTAGTTGAATCAAATACTCTTCAACTTTCATATATTCCAACTGAAGATCAATTAGCTGACATTCTAACAAAACCTTTGGATCAAAAACGTTTTATTCATTTGCGAAAAGCAATTGGAATGCTTTCCTTGAAATAAACTTCTTTTTGAAACCTTTGCTTAGGATAGGTTTTGTTTTTGTTTTGTTTTGTTCATTATCTATGTTTGTACATAGGACATTAATTGAGCATAAATCATAATTGACTTTAATTGCATCTTTTCGCACATTTAGAAATTTATTATGCTTTTGCCATCATAATATTTCACTATTGCAATGATCATTTATGTTAATTAAATCATCTTCTGAGTGATCATAGTCAATTTCTCTCTCAATGATCTCTTGGTATAGTCATTATCTTATTTGGCTGCTTAGTCGAGTATGAAATCGAGATCAATTTTTGGTTGAATACTTTATATCTTAAATAATTGATAGCCAATTGAGGGGGAGTCAAAGAAAAGTAAAATGCTCAAAAGATGTGGAAAGAGTTACATCCCAATGAGGAGTGTGAAAACTACCACCACATGGAGGAAAGAGCTACCACCTCGGTCGTCCGAGTATTGTGTGCAGCTACCACATGTATACCAAGCATGGTTGTTCAAATTTTGATTAAGTAAATGCATGTTGAAATACTTGACTCCGTCAAATTTCAAGGTTGGTATAAGGTGGGTTTTTAAAGAAAGATGCTCAAAGAGCCACTCTCTTCAACAGATTGTCTAGATACATTATCTACTATATTTGGGATTTCAAACATCTATTGATCTTTGTATTTCATTTTCTTTACTGAATTGATGATTTGATAAAGGCATTACTCATAAGATCAAGTTAGATGTAATTGAAGGTGTTCAACTTTAAGGGATTTAATTTTTGTAAATTCTCGTTTCATTTTTGGATATTATTGATAGATTTGGCATAATCTAATTCTTGTTGTATGAAACGATGATTTTTGTTTAAAGTTGATACACATTTGTGCTTACAATCTTTTTCTGGTTTTTCTTGCATTTCTCTGAAATTTTCTAAAGAAAAAGTTGGAGCCGATCCGGATCGGGCAAGATGATCCGGATCCCGAACGCAGGTATTCTTCTGCGGGCTGACGATCCGGATTGGACCTGCCGATCCGGATCCTGAACGCAGTTTCTCACTGCAGGTAGCCGATCCGGATCGCAAGCATGGTCTGATCCGGATCGCGGCTAGGGTTTTATAAAGAACAAAAGGGTTTTGATTTCTCTTACTCCAATCTTTTGTTCCAAAGTTTCCAGAGCTTCTCTATCTAGATTTCACCCTTCTTGGAAGCTTTCAAACTCAAGTTCTTCAACTCCAAGTAAGTTTTATTGATCAAAATCTCGGTTTTTCACCGTTTTTCTCTTTTCCTCCTGAAACGTGATGAAATTCTTTGATCAATTTTGTTTGTGGATGGTTTTTGATCAAATTTCTTTTGAAGTAAGAACTCTGGGTAGATTAGTTTTGTTTATATGCTAGGTATTCTCCTGATTAACCGATTTTTAGGCTTTGATTTCTAAAATTTCGGTTTTAGGGCATATAATAAGGATTTTCGAAAATCATGCAATTGATCTATTTTTAAAAGTCCTTTTGCAAAACTAATTTGATTCTTAGTCTCTCTACATGATTATGATTGTTTGGGTACAATTTTTCAAATCTTTGAAAATTAACAATTTTTTCGTGTTCTTGAGTTGTTGCACACAGGATTTCTTTTTCTCAAGAAACCAATAGCAATGGTGATCACTTGGATTGTTTTCCTACTTGCTGCTATGGTACATACGAGAGACACTGCCAAGAGGGCTAAAAAGGATGAAGTCAATTGGGATGAGTTATCAGATGATGAAACACATCCTGGAGAATCGCCACAGAAAACCTCTGTTGCATCGAAAGGGAAAGCCCATGAAGAGACATCAAAGGAAAAGGCTCCGCTCACTGCTGCGGAAAAAGGAAAAGCACCAATGACCTCTTCGTCCATTGTCTTAAAAAGAAAAAGACTTGCTCGACGACCTGGACGAGCTCGAGGTATTGAAATTAATGAACCATGTCAAGAGAACCCAAGGAATATCTCTCAAATTGACACTGAATCAGAAGACGAAGAAGATTGGGACACATTTCTTGACGAAGTACAACGAGGTATTGATGAAGAAAATAAGGTTTACCTAAAGAAAAAGAAGCTACTGAAGTCTTCCTCAATACTTAAGCAACAAGCAAAGAAAAAGAATGTGCCAAGCAATGAACTCCTTGACAATTCACCTTCTTTGCCAAGACGATCTCCTCGGAATGAAGGTCAGACTGCTCCGTCAATCGTCACACAACGTTCTTCAACTTCCAGAAGAACTGACCAAAAGGGAAACTTAGAGTCTTCCATAAAACAAGAACAAGATAAAATGGCTCTAGAACTCAGAAAGATGTCCAAGGACATACATCAGATGAAGCAAGAGTGTTCTACGATTTCGGGAATGCTTAAAGGAATTTTGAAAAAGCTGGGTTGCACGAGCTCTGAAGACTCCGCCTCAGTTGACTCAGATTCAGATGCCTGAATCGTCTGTCTAACAATTCTATTATGCAGGAACTTCAGATTTTTAATCTTTTCTTGTGCAGGTTTTTCAGTTTTTTTTAGGACTTACTCTTAGTTCCAGTTCTTAAATTTCGGAACATTTTCGTTGGAATTTTTAACTCTCCTTAAATTTTTGTAATTTTGGCTTTGTTTGTGACAAAAAGGGGGAGAGAGTTTAGAGAACAATGAACAATGATGATGATGTGAAAATTTTGTATACATCAAGGTACAATGATGACTGAGAACTTGAACAATGCTGATGTGAAAATTTTGTATACATCAAGGTAAGTATCACTTCAACCTCAACTTTGGTTTTTATCTTGTGATTTGTATGCATGTCTCTACTAACTATTCGACTAACTATTTGGGCATGTAATATGACTAACAAGTTGATGTTGGACTAACACTTTGTGACATTTGGTTTTTGATTGCATAGAAGATATGTTGGTTTTTGACTATGATTCTCTTACATATCTAAATTCTCAAATGTCATGATGATCAGATAAACTCTATCTCTGTACTAGGTTTTGAATGCTAAATATTCTTGAGGTATCTAACGATCTCTTTTTGTCAAGAATGATTTCTTTGTGCAGAGAGTACAGATGTCTAAGTCTAGAGTCTGTTTTAGGAGTTTATCTCATGTTTTTAAATTTTTGGATCTCCATTGTAAATTTTTGTTGTATGGTGATAGCAACAAAAATATCTTTTTGAATTTTCTTTAGTGGATCTGTGTTTTGTCACGAAACCGCCAAAGGGGGAGATTGTTACGGAATTTGATTTGGCGTAGTTTCGTGAAAGTCTCAAGTCTTGAAGATTGAAGGTGAAGAAAGTTGGATCATTTAACTCAATCTCAAGAAAGAAGAATTCAAAAGGATCAGGTATGTTTAACTAAAGATTTTGTGTGATCCGAATACTTCTTGTAGTGTAGAAACACTTGGAAGAATCTTTCATTGCATAAAAATCAAAAACTGGACTTGGGACATGTTCAGGATCCGGATCAGGTTGTTCGATCCGGATCCCGAAGGTGGCTCGTTCATACACCAGTTCAATCCGGATCGTAGCCTCTCTTGATCCGGATCCCGAACACTGAGTTTACCATCTTCCTTGAACGATCCGGATCAGGCTTCGCAATCCGGATCCCGAACGTTGATGTTTGGTGAACTGTATGAACGATCCGGATCAAGCACTTCGATCCGGATACCGAACCTTTGTTTTTCTGGAATTGCCTGACTCGTTACGACGATCCGGATCACAGCTAATCCGATCCGGATCGCCGTCCGTAAAATTTCCAGAAATGTTAGGTTTTTGATTCTTATCTCCTTCCTAGGGTTTCTAACCTATAAATAGACCCTATGACTCTTTTTCTAGGGTCAATCCAAAAGGGAAGCCGATAATCCAAAAAAGAAGGAAAATAGCCGTCATATTCTTGTATCATCTTATACGGCTCTAGATCCACATATAGAGAAGAAAGGAAATCATTAGAGAATACTCTATGTTTCTTCATCTATATTGATTAGTTTGATTCTAGGTTTTCATACTCACATCTTGAGTTGAATCAAACTAATGAATACTTAGATGGTATTTCCGATCTATCTTTGATCTAAGTATTCGGCGGATCATCACCACCAAAAACAACGATTTACCCCAAAAATCGGCGCGTGGATTCGCGTGTCCTTGTGGATTCAAGGTTCAACCGCTCTCGTGGATTCGGAGTGAGGCACGTTCGTGGATTCGAAGGGTGCTATTGGGTGAAGACCGTGGACTCGGTCGGACGTCGTGGATTCGACGTTGGACGCCGTGGATTCGGCGTTGGGCGCAGATCGTGGATTCGAGAATCGTCGCGGAGCGAGCGGAGAAGATCCTCTAGGAGCGTATGGAAAAGGTTGAGTCGTAAGTGTGTACGGTAAATCACCTTGTACGTGTTTTAATTCTAGTGGATTTCTGCCGTGTTATCAGTCCCGTGGTTTTTTTACTCCGGTGATGGAGTTTTCCACGTAAAAATCTTGCGAGTTATTTTTTATTTCCGCATTGGGTTTTTATCGCAACGATTTTTGAGTGTTTATACGTTTACACCTATTCACCCCCCTCTAGGTGTTTTTTCCTCTATTTAGATCTTTATTACATATAACCCAACACTTTGTACCTCGAGCTTGCACGCAAAACGGAGCATGCTTCTCTTAAGGTCGCACGCAAAACGATGCGCGACCTCTCATGCCCTGCACGCAAAACGGTACACACTATTAGTGACGGCACGCTAAACAGTGCGCGACAACACGACCTGCACGCGAAACGGAGCACATACCTCAAAATGGCACGCAAAACGGTGCGCGCTCCACTGTAAGGTTGTACGTGGAACGGTACACCTTCATCCAGTCCTGTACACAAAACGAGATGCATCATTAGAATCGGCACGCAAAACGGTGTGCGATAACACGAACTGCACGCGAAACGGTGCACGTACCTCGAAACTGCACACAAAAATGCGCACATCTGACTGTGGGGTTGCACGCAAAATGGTGCATCTTCATCCGGTCCTGAACGCAACACGAGATACATTGTTAGAGTCTGCACGCAAAACTATGCGCGATAACACGACCTGCACGCGAAACGGTGCACGTACCTCGAAACTGCACGCAAAACGGTGCACATTTAACTGTAGGATCGCACGCAAAATGGTGCATATTTTACCGACCCTGCACGCAAAACGGGGCGTATTGTTAGAGTCTACTCGAAAAACAGTGCCCGCTAGTCCAACCTGCGCGCAAAACGGAGCACATACCTTGTATCGGCACGCAAAACGAGACGCGCCAAAAACGCCCGCAAAACTCAGGCAGTAAGACGGCACAGTAAAACTTGGTCCCTAACACGCATGTAAGCATGGGAGTCAAATCCAAAATCCAAAAGGAAACCTTAAAACTGTGCCAAGAGTACCACAAAAAAACGACACACGGGGCCTACCTCGACAATGCCGTGTCGTCCATCGCGTCTTTTAGTCTCTTTGGAGTACTTTGCACGCTCCACGGGGTCCACGGCACGCTCGGGCGCCCTCGAAAACCCCGGCAAAAATCGCCCTCCTCCCCTCCCCGCGCGCTCGGGTGAAGCCAGAAAGGGAAAAAGTAGGAAAAGGAGTCGTTTCGGGCCTTTATAGGCCGTTTCCGAACTTTCGGGCGCACCCTTTCGGGCGCCCGAAAGTTTCCGGGCGGCTACAGTAATCGGCCCGCCGCGGTCTACGCGTCCACGCCTGCGCCAACTCAGCGCCACGTCACCATGCTCGGCCAACCAGGGGCCGACACGTGGCCGTGGACCCGTGCACCGCGACCAACGAAACATGGCGGCCAATCAGGGGCCGCCACGTGGACCGCACCCACGCTGCCTGCTGACACCGGCCGCAGCGTCGCGTCGCGTCAGCGCGTCACGTCGCGCTGACCGACGAATGGGAAGCCGACACGTGGCCTGTCCCCGCTGACACGCCACAGTGCCACCGCGCCTTCCCCGCGCACGCCTGCAGCCCTCGGCCAGAGCGACCAATGGCGGAGCGACGCGTGGCGCTCTCCACCCACCACGCGCGCCTCGGGCCGCGCGCCCCCGCGCCTCGCGCAGGAAATGCTTGCCTTGGGATTCGTGCTCGATGCCTCGGGATCCATGCCACTACCTCGGGATCCGTGCCCGATGCCTCGGGATTCGTGCCACTGCCTCGGGATCCGTGCCCGATGCCTCGGGATTCGTGCCACTACAGAGACTTCCGGGCGCGCACAGTAACCTTTCGGGCGCACTGTTCCGGACCGGGCTGCTACAGTAACAGGTTCGCTACAGTGCCCGAACCCGGTTCATTGCAGCCCGAAAACCGGGTTTGCTACAGTATTTTCCGGGCGCCCGGTTCCCACTTTCGGGCGCCCGAAACTTGGGCCCAAGCCCAGTTTCGCCCGTTTTCGTCCGTTCTCGCCCGTTTCTCGCCCGTTTACGCTCAAATTTGACAGGCAGCCATGGTTTAACTTAATTTACCTCATGGTACTTAAACTTTTCAGTTTGGGCCACCTCTGGATCACCAAAAGTCCCACTGTATTCGAATTCGCTGGCGGAGACCGTTCTCACTATCCGGGTGTCCGATCAACGCGAAACTTTTACCGTGGCCTCAAAACATATTTACGGAGCTCCCGTAATTTTCTAGGAATTTTCCGAGACTGTGGATTTTCCACTTATAACCTGGGCCCACTTCCTCACATAAGATTCTAGATATCTTATTTTAATCCCGATTTGGGCCCAATTCATTTCTAGGTCATTCTTCACCTCAATAAACAATAGTATTTCATACTATTTTTATTTCCATTTATTTATATTCCAAATTCCGGTTCACTACATTCTACCCCCCTTAAAATAAGTTTCGTCCTCGAAACTTGAATCACATCTCAACTTCTACTTAATGGAGAGGGAGGAATCTTGTCCCACTTCTGGGCTCACTGTATGTCATTATTGGGCCTCAAATTGCCCGCTCGCCGAACCACACGAGCAACTCATCCATGAATCCCTATCTCAACTTAGGGACAAACTCAGACCTGATGTCTGGCCACTTTCACTACGTAGGTGTGAGACACATTTGAGCACTTGCTCTCTCAATTGCCACAAAGGGCGAAGTCTCATTTTGCGAAATCTTCACTTTAATTCCGCGATCACTTTATCTTTCCCAAGGAGGTTGCATCCGCAACCAATTACGGTTACCGCAATTTCCGGTCACTCCGCTGCCTGATGTGGAGTGCAGAGGCCAATCCTCAAATTCTCAGCCATTACACACGCTACTAGCGTTCTAAGTCCACGGGTTTTCAGTTAACCCGATATCTCGGACTACTCACAGGTTCACGGACCACGGTCCACTGTGCAATAGCTCTCGGTAGCACGCAGATCCAACGTCATACGGGTAGATCCACACTTAGGATTACTACCCCAATACTCCCACTAGGAGCTACAGTACCTCAATCACCACTAGCTCTACGGCCTGGTCATACCACACTCTCAGTGTACTAATAGCCTCAAGGCTTACACGTGGCATTCCATGTTCCCGGGTCATCGCTCGGACTACCGTCCCGACCAAATCTCTATCATGCCCCGCCATCAGGCCTCGGGCCGCTGTCTCTCACAGCCGACTGCGCCTGCCACTGGGCTACAGGCCCACAGTCCACAAACATGGTCCAGGCACGGATCGTCCTCAAGCGAACCCGCTAATCGTTGCCACGCAACCACTATGCTCCACTGAGCGAAAACCAACTAACCAGTCGACAATCCGTGACCCATACTTTCTATCGACTCTGGCCACACTGGGCAAAGGCTAATATACCACCTAATCCGCACCCACTGGCTAAACGATACTTGTGTTCCAGGAGCACCCAAACAGTTGGGCGTCCAGCGCCCCCAACGCTAACTCGCGAAAACCCAGTGCTAAGCGACTTGCTTAAACACACCACGGCTCTCGTGGAACTCTCCCAACTAGGTAGAGGCACCACGCTAACTGTTTCACCAACTCTGGTGATTGACTCGCAAACCCTGAGGTGGCAACCCTTGCCATTATGCCGATCCCTTAGACCGGCGTCATAAAACTCCCGCTCACTTGCGAGGTTTTCGAATCTCGAAACCTATCCTGGGTCTTACCAGCCCCACCATGCGACACTCAGCCATGAAGACATGCCACACAGTTACTACCGTCATCAGGGCGAACTTTCGCCACTGGGCCCGTAATTCTTTCTTGCCCTAACCTTTAGGACACCGCAACTTGGCTCTCGCAACAAAGCGATCACCAGCGTTTCATGAGTCGGTCTCTCACTGGACCTCATCAACTACACCTTGCCGGCAAACCAGCTGACGCAAGCTTACGGCATCTTTCACAGAAGGTGTAGGATGCGCCGACAAAGGTTCAGCGGCCACCTGTAACACTCTCTGCTGTTGCCTCTTAGCTTGATCTATTTCCCATTTTCTTGAGACAATGACACTCGCCCATCTAGGCGTCGTAATCCGCTTCCCTGCCGGCGGGAAACCTCCGCTTATCGGCAAGAAGCATCGGTCTGCTGCTGGACCACATCAGCAAGAGCGGTCACCTGACCTCGCAGCTCGTATACCTTGTTTGACCCCGAGCCCTCCCGTGACTCGAGTCAAAACAGGTGCGTCTCCTTATGTGGTGTCATCGCTGATATGCACACCACCACGAAACAACTAGCCCAAACTTAGCCATTTGAGCAACGCGTAGTCCGTATACCGACAAAAAGGATCGTCGACTCAATCATGCGAAAGTATGGGAGGGTACTCCTTTTCATCTCCAACATTACGTTGTCGGCCGCCCAACGTAATATCCGAAGAATGAAAGCTCGTCGCCCTCGATCAGTCCCAACATCCTTTTTGGGAACAACAATAACCAATCAACTACTTTCGCCCAGTAATTCACGCACTCTCTCGTGCTAATCCCTAGGGCCTCCCTAAGGTTCACTAACCACCTAGGACTATTCCTAGGCTCTGATACCACTCTTATCTGTCACGACCCGGGACCGACAATTTGTACGGTTCGGGCACGCCAACAGACCCGCCAATCAGGCACGACCTCACGCTACCCGAAAGGAACGGTAACATCCATCTCGAATCAAAACAATGCTTATGATGAGATATAATATCAGAGTAAGATCACTACTAATTTAAAACTTTCATTCAATAAACGAATAGTTTAAGCCGATATGAAAGCATGATAAGAATGAACCATAATAAACTTTATTACATTTTACATCTCTCAACTTGCAAATAAGTTAGTACAATTCTTTTACATCATTTCCTCACCATACAAGGTTCACTCGAAACATATAAAAGGGATACCTCTGCTAGACCCTCTAGGTCTCTATGCTGCTGGGCCCTTGCCCCTGCCGTGTACCTCGCCGTCTGCCTCTGAACCGTCGCGATCACTGCATCCATACCTGAACCTGTGGGGGGGGGGTGCACCCAAGGGGTGTGAGAACTCCTGACAGAGTTCCCAGTGGGTTCAACCACCGAGAAAAAGTGTCCTACACCACTTGGTCCAATGGAAGCAATAATAATAGTGCTAGGAAACTAAAATCCTCGATATCAAATGCAGCTATGCAAAACAATATATCACTGTCTGTATATAATCATCGACCCAGCACTACTCTGTCTAGTCATACTAGGTTACTAAGCACCAACTCGGCCGCTATGCCGCTATACACAGGGTTAAACTAGCCCGGCCACCTTGGCCACTCTAATTTCTCTTTATTCTTTAAGTTCTGGTGCTTTAGTTCAAGTTAACCCTCAGAAATTCTTATCCAATGGGCCCGAGCCCGGTAGTCCTGCTACCATCAGATAAGATTTCCAAGGTTGCCGATAACACCCGCGAGTGTTACCCCGTCCTACGAAGTAAATGTGTTCTTCGGGCCACCGCTATCGGAGGGAGGGGGCTTCCCTGCGTCCGATCCTGATGCGCCCGGGGAGAGGGCAAGCCCTTTACGTCCCGCAGAACCACATTTCGACCTTCGAAGGCACGTCCGTTTTATCCTTTTTATTTTCTTTCTCTTTTGCTTTAGTTCTTAGCCTCTTTGCTTTTGAACACTTGCTTTCCTTTCTTATTCGAGCTTACAGCTCCCAGTTTGCCACTGGCAAAACTCTTCCTCTTTTCTTCGAGGGCTTGGCTCTTTGCTTTCACTTTTAGCCCTTCGAAAGTACCTCGTCCGACGGGCCACTGCCCAGGGAGTCCTGCTCCACATGACGAGTCCCAAATTCGAAGGCGCTATTTGCATTGTCTTTATGCTCTTTAGCCATTTTTAGCTTGCTTTTAACTTTAAGCCTTTTTATCTTAAGCAATTTGCTTGTCTTGCTTATTAACCAAGTTTTAGCTCTGTCTTGAGCGATTTGCTTGTCTGGCTTATTAATCACTTTTTCATCCCTTACCCTAGGTCTTGCCACACGGGTAACCAGAGAGTCTCCTGGACTCTTACACATTTCATTTTCTTTGTTTAACTCAGATTGAAGTTAAAGTTATCGTCCATTTGCCCAGACACCCTATGACTCTTTAGGGTTATATTTGTTTAATCCTTTAACCTTGGGATCTTATCCCACTTTCCTGATTCCTTACTGAATCCCAGAGTTCACTTGACTCTATTTTTGATTTCACTTTTAACTTAGAGTTACTCTGACTCTAATTCCTTGTCTGTGAGTTTAAACTCCTCTGGATCACTTTAGGTTCCCTTTACTTAAGTTCCATATTATACTCATCCTAGAGTTCCTTGACTCTATGTTGATCACTCTATCCAGTGTCCTTAAGTTATCACCTAAGACAATGCCACTCGTCCAACCCTAGGATAATCTCCTAAGTTTTGATGTCACTCAGTGAACCCTGAAACTAGGTTTTCTCCTAGTCTTACTACCAACATGTTCACCTTCCTTATGTCACATGATTCCTAGGGTTATACCCTAACGTGATCACAATCATCAATGGCTAATTACTTTCATGCATGCAGTTATTTTCATCTCATTTATAAAATAGTATCTACCTCTAAGCATGCATCTTTATCATATATCTTTGGCAACCAGCAGTTGCACTGTTCATCTGTGTCCTTTTACACATGCCCATTTAATCCTCTATCACTGGCAACCAACAGTTGCACTTTCCGTCTGTATCCATTTACAAAGGCAATCATAATCATAATTACCTAACGCCTCTAGCAGGCTACTATCATGCTTCGAATCGAAAAGCAAAGGAGCAAGGGGAGAGATCACCCAATTTCGGCAGAATTCCCCACCTTGTAGTGTCCCCGAAATTCCTTTCATGTCACCACACTTGCACTATTCTTCCAATTGCTTGTAGACACTTGCAATTGGCTTCCACGCGGCTCCACTTTGTACCTCGAGCTTGCACGCAAAACGGAGCATGCTTCTCTTAAGGTCGCACGCAAAATGATGCGCGACCTCTCATGCCATGCACGCAAAACGGTACACACTATTAGTGACGGCACGCTAAACAGTGCGCGACAACGCGACCTGCACGCGAAACGGAGCACATACCTCAAAATGGCATGCAAAACGGTGCGCGCTCCACTGTAAGATTGTACGTGGAACGGTACACCTCCATCCAGTCCTGTACACAAAACGAGATGCATCGTTAGAACCGGCACGCAAAACGGTGCGCGATAACACGAACTGCACGCGAAACAGTGCACGTACCTCAAAACTGCACGCAAAACTGCGCACATCTGACTGTGGGGTTGCACGCAAAACGGTGCATCTTCATCCGGTCCTGAACACAACACGAGATACATTGTTAGAGTCTGCACGCAAAACTATGCGCGATAACACGACCTGCACGCGAAACGGTGCACGTACCTCGAAACTGCATGCAAAACGGTGCACATTTAACTGTAGGATCCCACGCAAAACGGTGCATATTTTACCGACCCTGCACGCAAAACGGGGCGTATTGTTAGAGTCTACTCGAAAAACAGTGCCCGCTAGTCCAACCTGCGCGCAAAACGGAGCACATACCTTGTATCGGCACGCAAAACGAGACGCGCCACAAACGCCCGCAAAACTCAGGCAGTAAGACGGCACAGTAAAACTTGGTCCCTAACACGCATGTAAGCATGGGAGTCAAATCCAAAATCCAAAAGGAAACCTTAAAACTGTGCCAAGAGTACCACAAAAAAACGACACACGGCGTGTCGTCCATCGCGTCTTTTAGTCTCTTTGGAGTACTTTGCACGCTCCACGGGGTCCACGGCGCGCTCGGGCGCCCTCGAAAACCCCGGCGAAAATCGCCCTCCTCCCCTCCCCGCGCAGTCGGGTGAAGCCAGAATGGGAAAAAGGAGGAAAATGAGTCGTTTCGGGCCTTTATAGGCCGTTTCCGAACTTTCGGGCGCACCCTTTCGGGCGCCCGAAAGTTTCCGGGCGGCTACAGTAATCGGCCCGCCGCGGTCTACGCGTCCACGCGTGCACCAGCTCAGCGCCACGTCACCATGCTCGGCCAACCAGGGGCCGACACGTGGCCGTGGACCCGTGCACCGCGACCAACGAAACGTGGCGGCCAATCAGGGGCCGCCACGTGGACCACACCCACGCTGCCTGCTGACACCGGCCGTAGCGTCGCGTCGCGTCAGCGCGTCACGTCGCGCTGACCGACGAATGGGAAGCCGACACGTGGCCTGTCCCCGCTGACACGCCACAGTGCCGCCGCGCCTTCCCCGCGCACGCCTGCAGCCCTCGGTCAGAGCGACCAATGGCGGAGCGACGCGTGGCGCTCTCCACCCACCACGCAAGCCTCGGGCCGCGCGCCCCAGCGCCTCGCGCGGGAAATGCTTGCCTCGGGATTCATGCCCGATGCCTCGGGATCCGTGCCACTGCCTGGGGATCCGTGCCAGATGCCTCGGGATTCGTGCCACTGCCTCGGGATCCGTGCCCGATGCCTCGGGATTCGTGCCACTACAGAGACTTCCGGGCGCGCACAGTAACCTTTCGGGCGCACTGTTCCGGACCGGGCTGCTACAGTAACCGGTTCGCTACAGTGCCCGAACCCGGTTCACTGCAGCCCGAAAATCGGGTTTGCTACAGTATTTTCCGGGCGCCCGGTTCCCACTTTCGGGCGCCGGAAACTTGGGCCCAAGCCCAGTTTCGCCCGTTTTCGTCCGTTCTCGCCCGTTTGTCGCCCGTTTACGCTCAAATTTGACAGGCAGCCATGGTTTAACTTAATTTACCTCATGTTACTTAAAGTTTTCAGTTTGGGCCACCTCTGGGTCACCAAAAGTCCCACTGTATTCGAATTCGCTGGCGGAGCCCATTCTCACTATCCGGGTGTCCGATCAACGCGAAACTTTTACCGTGGCCTCAAAACATATTTACGGAGCTCCCGTAATTTTCTAGGAATTTTCCGAGACTGTGGATTTTCCACTTATAACCTGGGCCCACTTCCTCACATAAGATTCTAGATATCTTATTTTAATCCCAATTTGGGCCCAATTCATTTCTAGGTCATTCTTCACCTCAATAAACAATAGTATTTCATACTATTTTTATTTCCATTTATTTATATTCCAAATTCCGGTTCACTACAGTGCCCATAGGAAAAGAAAGGAAATATAAGAAAAGATAATAAAACGGGCGTCCTTCGAAGGTTGAAATGTGGTTCTGTGGGACGTAAAGGGCATGCCCTCTCCCCGGGCGCACCTGGATCGGACGTAAAGGGCAGCCCCCTCTCCGATAGCTGGTGGCCCAAAGAACACATTTACTTCATAGGACGGGATAACACTCACGGGTGTTATCGGCAACCTTGGAAATCTTATCTGATGGTAGCAGGACTACCGGGCTCGGGCCCGTTGGATAAGAGTTTCTGAGGGTCAACTTGAACTAAAGCACCAGAACTTAAAGAATAAAGAGAAATTAGAGTGGCCAAGGTGGCCGGGTTAGTTTAACCCTGTGTACAGCGGCATAGCGGCCGAGTTGGTGCTTAGTAGCCTAGTATGACTAGACAGAGTAGTGCTGGGTTGATGATTATATACAGACAGTGATATATTGTTTTGCATAGCTGCATTTGATATCGAGGATTTTAGTTTCCTAGCACTATTATTATTGCTTCCATTGGACCAAGTGGTGTAGGACACTTTTTCTCGGTGGTTGAACCCACTGGGAACTCTGTCAGGAGTTCTCACACCCCTTGGGTGCACCCCCCCACAGGTTCAGGTATGGATGCAGCGATCGCGACGGTTCAGAGGCAGACGGCGAGATATACGACAGGGGCAAGGGCCCAGCAGCATAGAGACCTAGAGGGTCTAGCAGAGGTATCCCATTTTTATATTTCTTGAGTGAACCTTGAATGGTGAGGAAATGATGTAAAAGAATTGTAATAATTTTATTGGCAAGTTCAAGATGTAAAATGTAATAAAGTTTATTATGGTTCATTCTTATCATGCTTTCATATCGGCTTAAGCTATTTGTTTATTGAATGAAAGTTTTAAATTAGTAGTGATCTTACTCTGATATTATATCTCATCATACACATTGTTTTGATTCGAGATGGATGTTACCGTTCCTTTCGGGTAGAGAGAGGTCGTGCCCGATTGGCGGGTCTGTTGGAGTGCCCGAACCGTACAAATTGTCGGTCCTGGGTCGTGACAGCTGTCGTGCGCCACGGCACGCTGCGCCTAGTGCACGCGCGGTGGGCCGTGGACCGGCCCACCCGCAAATTCTGCCTGTGAAGCCTAGTAAGCCTAAAAAAATCCGGAAATTCCTATTTTTAGTGTTTTCACGCACTGAGTCCATTTTTGATGTCTGAATTCACCAGAAAAATTCCAAATAGCTATTTTCAAACATTTTTCCGCGCTGAATCCAACGACGGTCTCCATTTTGCGTGAAACCACTTCTATTTTGTCGAAAATGCCCGGTAAACTTAATTCATTTTCTGCGCTAAGTCCTATTCTTGACTCCAATTTGCGCGCCACCAACTCTGACAGACAACATGGGCCTCCAGAAGCTGCTGATCAAGTCATAGCTCATCCACGGAGATTCGGGTCATCACACCGCGTGCCAACAATCAAGCGATCAGGCCGAGGAGGGATTCGCTCGGCCAGGTTCTCCTCTGGTAACTCCTCGCAACCGCAACGACCGGTGCCTGCCGAATCAGTTTCGCGGAGGTAGAGAGGGATCGCTGATTTCGACTTAGATGAGTCAAACCATTCGTAAATAAAGGTACGACTGATGAGGCGATTATTATAACTTTAAGGCACAAAAATCATCAATAGAGATATGGCTGATTGACCTGTTTACACTATAAAAAAAAAGTAAATAAAGACACGGCTGAGCCGGTTTACACTCTAAATTCAAAGATAAATAAAGTGTAGTAGCCTAGATCACCGTGCAGCTTTCCCCATGATCCATTTTGTGGAACACATATTATTGGTGTGTCGGACCCGCAACGCGTCAAATGGACGCGTTGGACGGACTTTGTGAGGTTTCTGGATCAAGCCTGCCTTCCGGCTGTTTCCACTAAAATTTAGAAAGGGTTTCAGGATAATCCGAGGCCGGATTTGGATTCAGCACGTAAAAATGTCGAAAATCAGCTATTTACTTGTATTTTTCGGAGTCCGGATGCCCAAAAACGGACAACCGGAAGTTTCTGCGCATTTTTTTGGTGCATGGAGGAGCTGTGGACCGACCGAGGCACCACGTGGAGGCACCGGATTGGCCGGCATAGCACGCGCGGTCCATGGATGCTGCGCGGCGGTGCATGGACCGAGGGCGGCGCCACGTGGCGTCCCCGGGTTGGGCGGTCCACGCGCCGCGGCTCACTGAGCGCGGGGGGCAGGTGGGCAGGCGGGCAGGTGAGGGGGCAGTGGGGGCGGCATGGCGGGCCACGCGGGGGGCACCACGTGGTGCCCCGCGAGTGGCCAGCGCCACCCGCTGTCACGCCCCGGGGTCGAAACTGCAACCCGGGCTCGCTAACAGATTCGCCATCTGTACGGAAACTGCCGTACAGACGAAGCGTCTAACCTGCAAAAAGAAATAACTACAGTATACAGATATCAGAGCTGAAAGTAAACTACTAAAAACTGAAATCCAAACGCTGTACAACTGAAAATAAATACAATATCAACCTCCCAAATTCGATCATATACAAAGTCCTCTGATACAAAAACCCCAAAAGGGAGATATCTCTAATAAAAACATCAGTAGAATTACTGTACAGTCCATAAAACTTGGAGATAAGGCCACCCACCTCGGTTTGCCACCAATTGCTCGTAGACAGTTGCAATTGGCCTCCACGCGATCCGCACGCAAAAAGATGCACGCCGCCGGAGTCCGCACGCAAAACGGAGCATGGTGCCGAAACCCGCACGCAAAACGGAGCACGCTGCCGGAGTCCGCACGCAAAACGGAGCACGGTACCGAAACCCGCGCGCATAATGGTGCAGTAAAATTCGGTCCCTAACACAGATAAGAGCAAGAGGGTCAATTAACTGTCCAAAGGAACGCTCTAAAACTGCGCCAAAAACACCGTAAAAACAAGTGCGGGACCCACCCGACTGCGCCGCCGCCGCCGAAATGCTCCGTTGGAAACCTCGCGCGCTCCACGATGCCCACGACGCGCCGCCGCCCCACCCAAAAATTCCCTCCTCACTCCCTCTCTCGCTCGGTGAAGAAGAAAGATAAGAAAAAGGAGGAGAAAAGGCGCTCGGGGGAGGAAGAAGAAGAAGAAGAAAAAGGGAAAGGGGGTGGTCCACTGCTCAAGGGCGTACGGTGGACCGGCCAATGGGGGGCCACCGTACGCGGTCCACGAGGCCGGGGCGCGTGCACCGGGTCCACGCACGCGCCCCGTGCGCCAGGTGGCGTGCGGCAACGCGCCCGCCACACGGGCGCGTTACACCGCGCCACCCCAGGCGCGGGACACGCGCCCGCCACAAGGGCGCGAGTGCCCCCGCGCCCGCGCGGGCGCCAACGGGGGGCCGCCATGTGGCGGCCCCTGCGCTGCCCCGCGCAGGCGCGCGTTCCCAACGCGCGCCAGCGCCCACAACCCGCGCCGTACGCGCCCTTGGGATCCGCGCCGCGCCAACCCTCGATAAACGTGCCGCATCGCCTCGAAAAATGCGCACGTCATCCGGGCTCCAAAACAAAGAAGTAAATAGTCCATTCTCAACGATTTCGCGCGCTGAATCCAAAAACGATGTCCGATTCTCCAAATTCTCAACCAAAAATTTGCCGAATGCCCCCGGATAGCCCACTTGATCCGGTTTTCGCGCCGGGTCCAAATTCTGAAGTCCGATTTGCCAAATTCCAACTCTAGAAATTCCCGAAGGCGACCGGAGAGGTAATCTTTTATCCAAACTTCGCCCGAAGTCCAAATTTGACATCTACGCCGCGCGAAACCGCCTCTAAACACTCGACGGGACCCCCAATTTTCCACGGGATCCCTTTTTGAGCCCGAAGTACAACACTTGTGTCCAAATTGCGCGCAAACACTCCCAACAGCCACAAAAAGCTGCCCAACAACCAGCAAACCCAACGCGGGGGATTCCTGGACCTCACACTCTCCCCCACTAAAAGAAAGTTTCGTCCTCGAAACTAGATCAAGTCCATCAGGAGCCACAAATACCACGGGTAGGTATCCATCAATATGCCTCCAGCTCCCGAAACACCACTCGCTCCTCGTGATTACTCCTCAACAACAACAACAACAAGTACGGCATGGCCCGATGTGCAATTCTCTCATCTCTCGAGCCAGAAATTGCAACGGGCATCCCTCGCACTCCAACAATCACAGATCTCAAAGGGGCAAGTAAATCACGGGCGAGGAAAAACACATCACTCCTGAGCTGAGACGTGAAATACCCAAGGGCTCCAATAAAAGGCTGGGGGAAACGGAAATAACCACTAGTGCAACACGCACCAAACCACATCATGGTGCCAACCTCAACAAGGCGATCCGAAGCAAACCCACACATTCACCCAATAAGGAAAGGAATCCAATAAGCTGGGGTCTTCACTCGGTTACTTCCCGATCCAAAACCACCCGAGTGGACTACTCAACTGCAGGCTAACCTCAAAAGGGATCCTCAAGAGACACAATCTCATACCACAGTTGGTCACTCAACATGCTATCATAACCCCAACGGACCCACGGGTCGAAGTTGATCCCTCAACTAATAAAGAACACCCTGACGGGGACCAAACCGTCGGTGAACGGGACTGAAAATTGGCTCGCAAGGCGATCATAACGCTGATGCCCAAACTCGCGGTCAAAAGTCCGAACCATCAAAATAAACTCTCACCGTTGTGTACCTACAACGTGGCATCACTGCCGTGCA
This sequence comes from Tillandsia leiboldiana, assembly GCA_029204045.2. Taxonomy (NCBI): domain Eukaryota; kingdom Viridiplantae; phylum Streptophyta; class Magnoliopsida; order Poales; family Bromeliaceae; genus Tillandsia; species Tillandsia leiboldiana. The sequence continues at coordinate 29,517,691 of CM055067.1, forward strand.
CCAAAAGCGTGGCATCACCGCCGTGTATCAACGGTGTGGCATCACCACCGTGTATCAACGGTGTGGCATCACCACCGTGTATCAACGGTGAGGCAACACCATCGTGTATCAACGGTGTGGCATCACCACCGTGTATCAACGGTGTGGCATCATCTCCGTGTATCAACGGTGTGGCATCACCACCGTGTATCAATGGCGTGGCATCACCACCGTGTATCAATGGTGTGGCATCATCACTGTGTATCAACGGTGTGGCATCATCACCGTGTTTCAACGGTGTGGCATCACCACCGTGTATCAACGGTGTGGCATCACCACCGTGTATCAACGGTGTGGCATCACTCAAGCATCAAGGTCTCAGATCCTCACAGTCCTATACCCAATACTACCTCGAAATCCCGGAGCTGAGGAAGGGCCAAAAGATCAACGGGCAAAAACCAGGGCCCTAACTGCACTAGGCAGGACTAACAACACTCATCTATGTGCAACACGTGATCAGGTATCTGAACCTCACGAGCACAAGCTAAGGGTCCTATCTCTAGCCCATACAACAATGCAAATGCCCTACAGAAGAAATGAATGCGATGCTCCGGTAATAAATAACGCTCAAGTGCGTGAAGGGGAGATAAGATTAATACCTGCCACCACGAGGCTAGCTGCCCCCGAATCCTCATCCTGTGCGACATAGACGCTCCCGCTCGGGGGTGGTCGTCCGACGGACTGCCGCGAAGAAGTGTCCTTAACAATCTGGCCATAACCTGTCGAAGCTCCGCCTGTCTAGAAGAGCGGAGGAGGAGGAGCCGAAGCTGCCAATGCGACTGATGACCCCGCTTTAGGACAAGACCATGATCTGTGCCCTGTCTGTGGTCACACTGCGGCGCAGAATGCGGCCCACCACAAATGACACAGTCATCCCGCTGCTGCTGCTGGTACATCGGCTGTGGAGAACCTCCTGGTGTCTGTCTCCTCTGAGACTCACGACCCTCTGACTGGGATTGTGGCGGCCCCGGGGGTCTCGATCTACTCGACTGTCCAAACACATGCGGCACTGGATGCCGCTCCCCGGAGCTAGCCCCTGGCGCTCCGTCTATCTCTGACATGATCACTGATCCTCGGTCAACCCGCTAAGCATGCTCAATTGCTGAATCTAACGTCGGCACCCGCCGAGAATACACCATGTGATAGATATTCCGATGTAGTCCTTTCTCAACTAGTTTAACATCCTGGGCCTCATCCAGGCGACATGGGGTACACCGCTCAACAATCGCAAAACTCGCGAACATACTCCAAAAGAGGTCGACTCCCCTGCTGCAGGTGTCCAAGATCCCCTTTTAGTTTCTGCTTATACTGTCAGGAAGGAAGGCCCTGAGCAGCAAAGCACGAAACTGGTTCCAAGTCAACAACTGCGCTCCCGGTAGTCCAACAGGACGAACTCGACGCCACCAAATCTCGGCGTCCTGTCAGACCATCTCAATCTCACTAAAGCAACCACCTGGTAACTCGACCAGGGCATGTACCCACCTGGTAACTCGGCCAGGGGTATGTACCCATCTGGTAGCTCGGCCAGTGGAAAGTGTCCTCCTGGTATCTCGGCCAGGGAGAAGTGTCCTCCTGGTAACTCGGCCAGGGCATGTGCCCACCTAGTAACTCGGCCAGGGGCATGTGCCCACCTGGTAACTCGGCCAGGGGCAATGTACCAATCTGGTAGCTTGGCCAGTGGAAAGTATCCTCCTGGTAACTCGGCCAGGGCATGTGCCCACCTGGTAACTCGGCCAGGGGCATGTGCCCACCTGGTAACTCGACCAGGGGCAGTGTATCCATTTGGTAGCTCGGCCAGTGGAAAGTATCCTCCTGGTAACTCGGCCAGGGCATGTGCCCACCTGGTAACTCGGCCAGGGGCATGTGCCCACCTGGTAACTCGACCAGGGGCAGTGTATCCATCTGGTAGCTCGGCCAGTGGAAAGTATCCTCCTGGTAACTCGGCCAGGGCATGTGCCCACCTGGTAACTCGGCCAGGGGCATGTGCCCACCTGGTAACTCGACCAGGGGCAGTGTATCCATCTGGTAGCTCGGCCAGTGGAAAGTATCCTCCTGGTAACTCGGCCAGGGCATGTGCCCACCTGGTAACTCGGCCAGGGGCATGTGCCCACCTGGTAACTCGACCAGGGGCAGTGTATCCATCTGGTAGCTCGGCCAGTGGAAAGTACCCTCCTGGTAACTCGGCCAGGGCATGTGCCCACCTGGTAACTCTGCCAGGGGCATGTGCCCACCTGGTAACTCGACCAGGGGCAGTGTATCCATCTGGTAGCTCGGCCAGTGGAAAGTATCCTCCTGGTAACTCGGCCAGGGCATGTGCCCACCTGGTAACTCGGCCAGGGGCATGTGCCTACCTGGTAACTCGGCCAGGGGCATGTGCCCACCTGGTAACTCGACCAGGGGCAGTGTATCCATCTGGTAGCTTGGCCAGTGGAAAGTATCCTCCTGATAACTCGGCCAGGGCATGTGCCCACCTGGTAACTTCGCCAGGGGCATGTGCCCACCTGGTAACTCGACCAGGGGCAGTGTATCCATCTGGTAGCTCGGCCAGTGGAAAGTATCCTCCTGGTAACTCGGCCAGGGCATGTGCCCACCTGGTAACTCCGCCAGGGGCATGTGCCCACCGGGTAACTCGACCAGGGGCAGTGTATCCATCTGGTAGCTCGGCCAGTGGAAAGTATCCTCCTGGTAACTTGGCCAGTGGAAAGTGTCTACACAGCTGGGACCGCTGTCACTCTAAACGGCTCCCACAACAACACCCCACTTATAGGCGATAAGAACCGACTGACGCGGCTAAGATCCGAAAATCCCGATAGACCAGTGCCTAAAACCCCAATCAAACAAGAACAGACTCTAGGCTCAGCCTATCGAAGTTCTCGGTCCTTTACCGTTCAGGGATTCGGCCCCTCTCGGTTAAAGTGGGAAACTATCTCAACACACAAACTCCTGGGTCTCGCCCTGCTCTAATAGCTCTGGCTCCCGCTGCCCGGGTACTCATCAGGTGCGGGGTGTGTCCTCTTCACAACACGACGTCTCAGGAGTATCGTAGTCCACTGCACAATAACAAACGTCAGGACACAACATCCATACGACCCAATCCAGCGAAAGTCTAACACATGTCATCCATTCCATAGCATTATGCTGTCTGCAGGCAACATAATCGCTTGGGAAAGTAAACATGCCAAACACTCACCCCGTCTCTTGGGAGAGGTATAAAACTCAATCAAGACTCTCGCTATAAGTCACGACTCTCACGTAGTCATCCTAATGTCCAACCACAAGCCTAGGGTTTCTAAGTCCACCACGACCTACAACCTAGGCTCTGATACCACTCTAATCTGTCACGGGCTCGAAACTGCGACCCGGGCTCGCTAACAGATCCGCCATCTGTACAGAAACTGCCGTACAGACGAAGCGTCTAACATGCAAAAAGAAACAACTACAGTATACAGATATCAGAGCTGAAAGTAAACTTCTAAAAACTGAAATCCAAACGCTGTACAACTAAAAATAAATACAATATCCATCTCCCAAATTCGATCATATACAAAGTCCTCTGATACAAAAACCCAAAAAGGGAGATATCTCCAATAAAAACATCAGTAGAATTACTGTACAGTCCATAAAACTTGGAGATAAGGCCACCCACCTCGGTTTGCCACCAATTGCTCGTAGACAGTTGAAATTGGCCTCCACGCGATCCGCACGCAAAAAGATGCACGTCGCCGGAGTCCGCACGCAAAACGGAGCACGGTGCCGAAACCCGCACGCAAAACGGAGCACGCTGCCGGAGTCCGCACGCAAAATGGAGCACGGTGCCAAAACCCGCGCGCAAAACGGTGCAGTAAAACGCGGTCCCTAACACAGATAAGAGCAAGAGGGTCAATTAACTGTCCAAAGGAACGCTCTAAAATTGTGCCAAAAACACCGTAAAAACAAGTGCGGGACCCACCCGACTGCGCCGCCGCCGCCGAAACGCTCCGTTGGAAACCTCGCGCGCTCCACGATGCCCACGACGCGCCGCCGCCCCACCCAACACTCGACGGGACCCCCAATTTTCTACGGGATCCCTTTTTGAGCCCGAAGTCCAAAACTTGTGTCCAAATTGCGCACAAACACTCCCAACAGCCACAAAAAGCTGCCCAACAACCAGCAAACCCTACGCGGGGGATTCTGGGACCTCACACTCTCCCCTACTAAAAGAAAGTTTCGTCCTCGAAACTAGATCAAGTCCATCAGGAGCCACAAATACCACGGGTAGGTATCCATCAATACGCCTCCAGCTCCCAAAACACCACTCGCTCCTCGTGATTACTCCACAACAACAACAACAACAAGTACGGCATGGCCCGATGTGCAATTCTCTCATCTCTCGAGCCAGAAATTGCAACGGGCATCCCTCGCACTCCAACAATCACAGATCTCAAAGGGGCAAGTAAATCACGGGCGAGGAAAAACACATCACTCCTGAGCTGAGACGTGAAATACCCAAGGGCTCCAATAAAAGGCTGGGGGAAACGGAAATAACCACTAGTGCAACACGCACCAAACCACACCATGGTGCCAACCTCAACAAGGCGATCCGAAGCAAACCCACACATTCACCCAATAAGGAAAGGAATCCAATAAGCTGGGGTCTTCACTCGGTTACTTCCCGATCCAAAACCACCCGAGTGGACTACTCAACTGCAGGCTAACCTCAAAAGGGATCCTCAAGAGACACAATCTCATGCCACAGTTGGTCACTCAACATGCTATCATAACCCCAACGGACCCACGGGTCGAAGTTGATCCCTCAACTAATAAAGAACACCCTGACGGGGACCAAACCGTCGGTGAACGGGACTGAAAACTGGCTCGCAAGGCGATCGTAACGCTGATGCCCAAACTCGCGGTCAATAGTCCGAACCATCAAAATAAACTCTCACCGTTGTGTACCTACAACGTGGCATCACTGCCGTGCACCAACAGCGTGGCATCACCGCCGTGTATCAACGGTGTGGCATCACCACCGTGTATCAACGGTGTGGCATCACCACCGTGTATCAACGGTGTGGCAACACCACCGTGCATCAACGGTGTGGCATCACCACCGTGTATCAACGGTGTGGCATCATCACCGTGTATCAACGGTGTGGCATCACCACCGTGTATCAACGGTGTGGCATCATCACTTTGTATCAACGGTGTGGCATCATCACCGTGTTTCAACGGTGTGGCATCACCACCGTGTATCAACGGAGTGGCATCACTCAAGCATCAAGGTCTCAGATCCTCACAGTCCTATACCCAATACTACCTCAAAATCCCGGAGCTGAGGAAGGGCCAAAATATCAACGGGCAAAAACCAGGGCCCTAACTGCACTGGGCAGGACCAACAACACTCATCTATGTGCAACACGTGATCAGGTATCTGAACCTCACGAGCACAAGCTAAGGGTCCTATCTCTAGCCCATACAACAATGCAAATGCCCTACAGAAGAAATGAATGCGATGCTCCGGTAATAAATAACGCTCAAGTGCGTGAAGGGGAGATAAGATTAATACCTGCCACCACGAGGCTAGCTGCCCCCGAATCCTCATCCTGTGCGACATAGACGCTCCCGCTCGGGGGTGGTCGTCCGACGGACTGCCGCGAAGAAGTGTCCTTAACAATCTGGCCATAACCTGTCGAAGCTCCGCCTGTCTAGAAGAGCGGAGGAGGAGGAGCCGAAGCTGCCAATGCGACTGATGACCGCGCTTTAGGACAAGACCATGATCTGTGCCCTGTCTGTGGTCACTCTGCGGCGCAAAATGCGGCCCACCACAAATGACAAAGTCATCCAGCTGCTGCTGCTAGTTCATCGGCTATGGAGAACCTCATGGTCTCCGTCTCCTCTGAGACTCACGACCCTCTGACTGGGATCGTGGCGGCCCCGGGGGTCTCGATCTACTCAACTGTCCAAACACAGGCGGCACTGGATGCCGCTCCCCGGAGCTAGCCCCTGGCGCTCCGTCTATCTCTGACATGATCACTGATCCTCGGTCAACCCGCTAAGCATGCTCAATCGCTGCATCTAACGTCGGCACCCGCCGAGAATACACCAAGTGATAGATATTCCGATGTAGTCCTTTCTCAACTAGTTTAACCTCCTGGGCCTCATCCAGGCGACATGGGGTACACCGCTCAACAATCACAAAACTCGCAAACATACTCCAAAAGAGGTCGACTCCCCTGCTGCAGGTGTCCAAGATCCCCTTTTAGTTTCTGCTTATACTGTCAGGAAAGAAGGCCCTGAGCAGCAAAGCACGAAACTGGTTCCAAGTCAACTACTGCGCTCCCGGTAGTCCAACAGGACGAACTCGACGCCACCAAATCTCGGCGTCCTGTCAGACCATCTCAATCTCACTAAAGCAACCACCTGGTAACTCGACCAGGGCATGTACCCACCTGGTAACTCGGCCAGGGGTATGTACCCATCTGGTAGCTCGGCCAGTGGAAAGTGTCCTCAGGGTATCTCTGCCAGGGAGAAGTGTCCTCCTGGTAACTCGGCAAGGGCATGTGCCCACCTAGTAACTCGGCCAGGGGCATGTGCCCACCTGGTAACTCGGCCAGGGGCAATGTACCAATCTGGTAGCTTGGCCAGTGGAAAGTATCCTCCTAGTAACTCGGCCAGGGCATGTGCCCACCTAGTTACTCGGCCAGGGGCATGTGCTGTCACGCCCCGAGGTCGAAACTGCGACCCGGGCTCGCCAACAGATCCGCCGTCTGTGCGAAAGCTGTCGCACAGACGAAGCGTCTATCCTGCAAAAGATCTATAGCTAACATGTATCAGAGCGGAAAAAGAACTAATAGCTATAGAAATCAACTGAACATCTAGATAAATGAAAGTCCTCAATACAAGTCTGATAAGCTATGAAAAAAAATACAATTCTCACAAGTCTCTCAGAATGTCCAGTACAAAAGTGGAGTCATAAAATAAAAACGGGTACATCTACCTCTGACTCTCAATGCTGGTAAGGAACTAATCGGCCACGTCCTCACCTCGATCTGCTGTCTCCGCGCGTACCAAGCCAGAACAGCTACCTCAACCTGTTACCGCAGCGGGTGTGAGATCTACTGCAGAAGGCAGATCTCAGTGGGTACCGTCCCAATATCCACGATATGCCCACTAAGTCTACTGGAGGCAAAACAGATAGATATGCAGCTAGATAGATAGATAGATAAGGGAAAACAGGAAAAGAGCTACAACTAAATGTCTCAACATACTGCCCATGTAAATCTCTACTATGAACCTGCTATGCATACTCCCTCACTACTAAATGCCTCAAGTATCATGCTCAAAGGAATACCCATCTAAGAGCCAGCTATGCAACACTCGCACACAAGGTGCTCTCAAAACCCAAATCTCAATGACTGTCCAAAGCTGGCACAGTCAAGCCCGCGCCTGTCGTCTAGGAACGCACCTGCCCACTCCACGTGGGGCGTCCTACTGACCACAATGGACGCACCTGCCCACTCCCCGTGGGGCATCCTACGCACCTATCCACTGCGTGTGGGGCGTACTACGCACCTGCCCACTCTCTGTGGGGCGTACTACGCACCTATCCACTCCGCTTGGGGCGTACTGCTGACTACTATGGACGCACCTGCCCACTGCGTGTGGGGCGTACTACGCACCTGCCCACTATCTGTGGGGCGTACTACGCACCTACCCACTCCGCGTGGGGCGTCCTCGAGGGGAGCGACCCCTCAGAGCTCTAGTATCTAGTCAGTCTCAACTGTCTCATAAATGGCACATGCAGGCTATGATCCTCGATCAAACAGATCGGATACCCAATACCAGATAACACATCACAGTCGGGAAACCCTCCACGACTGGATCATGGAATGCCAAACCCTCTCAAAGCTATGTCGGAGAACCCTCAACGACCCAATCTGATAATGCGCATCCCATGGCTAAGTCGGGAAACTTCCACGACTCAATCTGCCAGAGCCAAACATCTCAAAACCAAATCGGAGAACCATCTCCACTACTAAATCAGAATATATATATCCCCATGATCTAGAATGATCCCACCAGGGATCTCAACTCACCTGACACTAGAAGCTCGTCACACAGAGCTATAAAAATCCACTCGGCCCCCCGGCACGAGGATACAAGCATCCTGAACCTACTCAAACCCTCTGGAAGCTCACAAATATCCCAAACTATTTTTAGAGTCTCAATTTCATTAAAATCGGTCCGCCGATTTTTAATACGGTTCAGATGCCAATCTAATGTCAACTAAACATGCAGTCTAGTGTCATGTCATCCCTAGATCATGCTAAAAATATCTGGGGCCTATAATTATCTTTCTACAGTTTTCTAGGCAACTATCAGATTTACCAGCTATATAAGTAGTAAGCTAAACATGATCAACATGCATACAATAGCTTTAAAGGACATTCCATAAATTTTGGAGAAATTCCAACCCACCTGGATCGCTTTCCGCAGGCAACGCTGAAGTCGGTGAAGTGCCGAAACCTCGAACTGACGAAACACTGAAAAAATGCGCCGCGCGCGCGCACACTGCCGCGTACCTGGAAAAAATCTCCGGAAGCGCATTTAATTTTCCTCGAGTCTTCACAAAATCCTACGCGCAACCGGCACACTCCACGGTCAAAACACAGCGCAACCAGGGCTCAAGTAAACCACAAATCCACCAACAGTTCATCTAAATTTCATAATCCACACACACCCACTCTACGGCTTCAATTGCACCAAGCAAATTCCATAAAGCCAATATTCTTATTTTTAGCTCCCAGCTTAATACAAGTCCTTCATAACATCAACATACTTAATTATAAGCTCACAACACTCAAATTACATAATCCAAGTCCACCCACACACTCAATCTACACCTCCCCTGTACACACCACTCATTCACAAGATAACACATCACATACAACACCTCCCCAGCACAACTGCTTCCCAAGAGTCAACCACAGTACAAAAACAAAACCCCATTTGCACACCAAAGTAAGCTCACACAAACACAACACCTTCCGCACCAACACACCACAACACCCGCACTAGGCTTACAGTACACGCACTGCCCCGACTGCTCCGGTGAAATCCACGTGGCGTGCGCTCGACACGGCTCCTTACAGAACACCGGCAAGGAAACCGCCACAGCCGACGCTGTCCTGGAAGGGAACAAAAATCAGAAAAACTCGCGTCAAAAATCGGTCCGCAAAAAGTCCCCGCGACACTCGGGCAGCCACGAGCCACGGCGTGCGCTCGCACGACCCGCCGGCACCGCGCCAACCGCGCGTAGTGCTGTTGCCGCCCGCGCGACGCCCGCGCTTGGGGCCAGCCGCGCGCGCCCGCGTGCTGCAGCTATTGCCGCGCGCGCTGCCAGGGCCCGCCGCGCGGCGCCATGGCCCGCAGCGCGCGCCCGCTGTGCGCTGCGGGCGCCCGCCGCGCGCGCCCGCCAAGCGCTGCGCGCCTCTGATTCGTTGCCGCACTCGACCCACCAGGACAGCAAGTCCAAGCACTCGATTCACAAACAACAGCAAACTCAAAACCATCAAGAAAAAACCCACAAAACAATCCAAGCTTCCTCTCCCTCTCTCTAACAAAAAACTGCACATACCTTAAACAGGACCTTCGCGCGCGCCTCCGCTTGGCTCCACGCGGCTGCAAGTAGTAAAACGCACCACCACTTCGCTCACACCCTCATTTACATCTTCTCCTTCCTCCTCTTCTTCCACTTCTTCCTTCTTTTCTTCATTCTTCACTTTTCCCTCATACACTCACTTTCTCTGTTTCTCACAAAAATCCTCTGCTTTAAATGGTGGAAGAGGAGGTGACGTGGCAAGCAGCTAATTAAGATGGCTTAATTAGCGGGCATTGTGCAGGGCAGCTGGCAAGGGCTAACAACATACTTAATTAAGCAAAACCCACACTTAACTCTTCTAATTATTCCTTCCTTCATAAACCATACCTCACAGACCATTAGCCAACTAATAAATAAATTAAATAAATTAATTAAATAATCCATTAAATGCCCGCTCCGACTCACTTTTTGCCTTCGGGGTCTCCGCACCAGTCCGAATCCTCCCGAACTCCACTGTAATCTGAAAATACACATGTCCACAGCTTTTTCTCCTCAAAAAGCTCAACCGTTGAGTTGGGATGCTCAATCCAGAAACTGGCTCCAAAATTGTCAGTTCCGACTCACTTTTCGCCCTCGGGGTCTCCGCACCAGTCTGAAACCTCCCGAACTCCGCTGTAATCTGAAAATATACCTGTTCCAAGTGTTCCCAATATTTCTGCACTCAACAGAGAAGTCGAGGCTTTCCCAAAACCAGTACTCTATCGGCGCACAATGCCCGAAAAACTCCGAATCAAACCGGGGCTTCCGCCTTGATCCGAATCGACCCGAACTCATCTGTAAACAAATATGGAACACGCCCAAGGCGATTTCTCCACATCATGCCATCTTGCGAGGTCGGTGCGCTATACGAAATCCCGGTATTCTACACTCTCCCCTCCTTAAAAGGGTTTCATCCTCGAAACCAGAATAAATCCATAACTCAGGAGGTTGTCTCAATCAAATGTGGATAGGAGATTCTCAACTCATCCTCAGGCCCTTAGGTGGTCGTTCTCACTCATCATGATGGCTCCACTGAACCTACATCAAAGGTATAACCTGACCACACAATTCTTTTGTCACTCCCGCAAGAATTTGCATCGGTCGCTCCAGATAGCTCAATTCCTCGTCCAACCCCAAAGAAGTGAAATCCCAAAACATGCGAGGGGTCATAAAAAGTTCTTCCAGCCAGATAATTACCCGCGGTCCAAACTCCCCGCGTAAACTTAAATCTTCACATCCCTGTGGTTAAAGACTTCCACAGATCAATGCTGGTATCTTCCTCAGCTTTGCCTCTAGCAAGCTACACTGGCCTTGCATAGTCTCTGTCATTAACATAGGTCTAGGCCCAACCCAACGGTATCTCTCTTCGTTGGGTCCTCTGCCACTCTTGCAGCTGTAATCACATGGCCTAATCACAAAATCTTTCGAAGTCCGAGTGCAACTCTCACAGCTTGGCAACAGCTTCTTCTCATAGAAGTTGCAGCTCTAACCTCAAATGATCCTCGTGCTCTAAGTCACCTCGGAAGCCAATCCGAAAATAATCAAATCAACCGGCCCTGTATAAATCAACCTCAACGACTGGGATAGCATCTCAGCGTAGAGCTCAACTCATGCCGGTACAACAACCCGGTCCAAGTACTACCGGAGCACACAATTCCTCAAATCAAAAAGGTCGCAGGGCCTTAGTCAATCCACTTGACCGCGCTGCAAGCTTATAATGTCCCTATCGGGTTCAGAACACTGTCTGGCACAATCCTCGGGAAGAAGGCTCCATAGCGCTAACCGATCTCAGAAAAGGGCATCAACCAAAACACAATCCAAACCTGTCTGTGCTCGAACCGTCACAGAATCCTCACCGTTGTGCACTCACAACGTGGCATCACGGCCATATACCAGCGGCGTGGCATCACCACCGTGTATCAACAGTGTGGCATCAAACTCAAGTATCAATCTCTCGGATCCCCACTGTCGTATCCCCACGACGTGGTACTAGGTCTCACAGACCTCTCAATTCGCCAAATCTCGCAACTGCGCTAACAGCTCTCTCTATCTCACGGGTGATACTCCACAAGGTGCTGCCGAAGTTGGCGCGGTTTCCAAAACCACGTCAATCACTGGAGCTGATCACTCGCTCTTCGTCCCTCCTGGACGTGATCACAGATCCTCGATCAATTCATCGAGCATGCACTAGGTGATAGATATCCTGATGTAGTCCTCTCTCAAGCAGATCAACCTCCAGGGTCTCATCTTGGGCAACACGGGGCACACTGCTCAACAATCGCAGAACCTTGCTCCCGATCAACAACTTCGCTCCGATGGTCCAACGGGACGAATTCGTCGCCACCAACTCTCTCGGCGTCCTTATCCAAAAGTGCATAACCAAGCGCTCTGATGCTTCTCCTGGAAGAACAAATCCTCGAACAACTCTTCCATAGCAGCGATCCAGTTTTCGGCCTTCCAAGGCTCCAAACTCTAACCCGAAATCTACAGGGGATGGAACTGGATGAGGTACACAACCGATCGGCAATCTCTTGCTGCTCCTGCACTATCCACAGTGTGATCTGGGTCGAGGTCGACGATGTCACGGCCGGAGGTACTACTGGCGATACTCCGGGAGATGCTCTCGATCCAAGCATGTGCATCACGCGCTCCATGTTCTCTTCCTAGCGCTGCATCGCCTCAAACATCAGGACTGCTTGGGCCTGAATCTCTCAGGCCTCTCTCGGCTCTATCCATTTAGCTTCCCGCTATACGAGCACCTCATCCAAGGTCAAACACGCCCTCGCCGCTGCACGGCGTCTCGGAAGCATCAAATCACTACAACAGAACAACCATTAGGACCAAAACTCTCTCGACCAAATCAAGCGAAAGTCTAAAACATGTTAACCATTCTAAAGTATTATATTGTTTGCAGCCAACATAATCACCTTTAGAGAAATAACATGTAAGATTACTCGCCCCAATCCTCTGGGGGAGGTACACACTCAATCGGGACTCTCGCTAAAGTCACGTCTCTCTCGACAGTCATCCTACTGTCCAACGAATAGCCTAGGGTCTCTAAGTCCTCAATGACCTATATACCTAGGCTCTGATACCACCTAAACTGTCACGCCCCGAGGTCGAAACTGCGACCCGGGCTCGCCAACAGATCCGCCGTCTGTGCGGAAACTGCCGCACAGACGAAGCGTCTATCCTGCAAAAGATCTATAGCTAATATGTATCAGAGCGGAAAAAGAACTAATAGCTATAGAAATCAACTGAACATCTAGATAAATGAAAGTCCTCAATACAAGTCTGATAAGCTATGAAAAAAATACAATTCTCACAAGTCTCTCAGAATGTCCAGTACAAAAGTGGAGTCATAAAATAAAAACGGGTACATCTACCTCTGACTCTCAATGCTGGTAAGGAACTAATCGGCCACGTCCTCACCTCGATCTGCTGTCTCCGCGCGTACCAAGCCAGAACAGCTACCTCAACCTGTCACCGCAGCGGGTGTGAGATCTACTGCAGAAGGCAGATCTCAGTGGGTACCGTCCCAATATCCACGGTATGCCCACTAAGTCTACTGGAGGCAAAACAGATAGATATGCAGATAGATAGATAGATAGATAAGGGAAAACAGGAAAAGAGCTACAACTAAATGTCTCAACATACTGCCCATGTAAATATCTACTATGAACCTGCTATGCATACTCCCTCACTACTAAATGCCTCAAGTATCATGCTCAAAGGAATACCCATCTAAGAGCCAGCTATGCAACACTCGCACCCAAGGTGCTCTCAAAACCCAAATCTCAATGACTGTCCAAAGCTGGCACAGTCAAGCCCGCGCCTGTCGTCTAGGAACGCACCTGCCCACTCCACGTGGGGCGTCCTACTGACCACAATGGACGCACCTGCCCACTCCCCGTGGGGCGTCCTACGCACCTATCCACTGCGTGTGGGGCGTACTACGCACCTGCCCACTCTCTGTGGGGCGTACTACGCACCTATCCACTCCGCTTGGGGCGTACTGCTGACTACTATGGACGCACCTGTCCACTGCGTGTGGGGCGTACTACGCACCTGCCCACTATCTGTGGGGCGTACTACGCACCTACCCACTCCGCGTGGGGCGTCCTCGAGGGGAGCGACCCCTCAGAGCTCTAGTATCTAGTCAGTCTCAACTGTCTCATAAATGGCACATGCAGGCTATGATCCTCGATCAAACAGATCGGATACCCAATACCAGATAACACATCACAGTCGGGAAACCCTCCACGACTGGATCATGGAATGCCAAACCCTCTCAAAGCTATGTCGGAGAACCCTCAACGACCCAATCTGATAATGCACATCCCGTGGCTAAGTCGGGAAACCTCCACGACTCAATCTGCCAGAGCCAAACATCTCAAAACCAAATCGGAGAACCATCTCCACTACTAAATCAGAATATATATATCCCCATGATCTAGAATGATCCCACCAGGGATCTCAACTCACCTGACACTAGAAGCTCGTCACACAGAGCTATAAAAATCCACTCGGCCCCCCGGCACGAGGATACAAGCATCCTGAACCTACTCAAACCCTCTGGAAGCTCACAAATATCCCAAACTATTTTTAGAGTCTCAATTTCATTAAAATCGGTCCGCCGATTTTTAATACGGTTCAGATGCCAATCTAATGTCAACTAAACATGCAGTCTAGTGTCATGTCATCCCTAGATCATGCTAAAAATATCTGGGGCCTATAATTATCTTTCTACAGTTTTCTAGGCAACTATCAGATTTACCAGCTATATAAGTAGTAAGCTAAACATGATCAACATGCATACAATAGCTTTAAAGGACATTCCATAAATTTTGGAGAAATTCCAACCCACCTGGATCGCTTTCCGCAGGCAACGCTGAAGTCGGTGAAGTGCCGAAACCTCGAACTGACGAAACTCTGAAAAAACGCGCCGCGCGCGCGCACACTGCCGCGTACCTGGAAAAAATCTCCGGAAGCGCATTTAATTTTCCTCGAGTCTTCACAAAATCCTGCGCGCAACCGGCACACTCCACGGTCAAAACACAGCGCAACCAGGGCTCAAGTAAACCACAAATCCACCAACAGTTCATCTAAATTTCGTAATCCACACACACCCACTCTACGGCTTCAATTGCACCAAGCAAATTCCATAAAGCCAATATTCTTATTTTTAGCTCCCAGCTTAATACAAGTCCTTCATAACATCAACATACTTAATTATAAGCTCACAACACTCAAATTACATAATCCAAGTCCACCCACACACTCAATCTACACCTCCCCTGTACACACCACTCATTCACAAGATAACACATCACATACAACACCTCCCCAGCACAACTGCTTCCCAAGAGTCAACCACAGTACAAAAACAAAACCCCATTTGCACACCAAAGTAAGCTCACACAAACACAACACCTTCCGCACCAACACACCACAACACCCGCACTAGGCTCACAGTACACGCACTGCCTCGACTGCTCCGGTGAAATCCACGTGGCGTACGCTCGACACGGCTCCATACAGAACACCGGCAAGGAAACCGCCACAGCCGACGCTGTCCTGGAAGGGAACAAAAATCAGAAAAACTCGCGTCAAAAATCGGTCTGCAAAAAGTCCCCGCGACACTCGGGAAGCCACGAGCCATGCCGTGCGCTCGCACGACCCGCCGGCACAGCGCCAACCGCGCGTAGTGCTGCTGCCGCCCGCGCGACGCCCGCGCTTGGGGCCAGCCGCGCGCGCCCGTGTGCTGCAGCTGTTGCCGCGCGCGCTGCCAGGGCCCGCCGCGCGGCGCCCTGGCCCGCAGCGCGCGCCCGCGCGCTGCGCGCCTCTGATTCGTTGCGGCACCCAACCCACCAGGACAGCAAGTCCAAGCACTCGATTCACAAACAACAGCAAACTCAAAACCATCAAGAAAAAACCCACAAAACAATCCAAGCTTCCTCTCCCTCTCTCTAACAAAAAACTGCACATACCATAAACAGGAACTTCGCGCGCGCCTCCGCTTGGCTCCACGCGGCTGCAAGTAGTAAAACGCACCACCACTTCGCTCACACCCTCATTTACATCTTCTCCTTCCTCCTCTTCTTCCACTTCTTCCTTCTTTTCTTCATTCTTCACTTTTCCCTCATACACTCACTTCCTCTGTTTCTCACAAAAATCCTCTGCTTTAAATGGTGGAAGAGGAGGTGACATGGCAAGCAGCTAATTAAGATGGCTTAATTAGTGGGCATTGTGCAGGGCAGCTGGCAAGGGCTAACAACATACTTAATTAACCAAAACCCACACTTAACTCTTCTAATTATTCCTTCCTTCATAAACCATACCTCACAGACCATTAGCCAACTAATAAATAAATTAAATAAATTAATTAAATAATCCATTAAATGCCCGCTCCGACTCACTTTTTGCCTTCGGGGTCTCCGCACCAGTCCGAAACCTCCCGAACTCCACTGTAATCTGAAAATACACATGTCCACAGCTTTTTCTCCTCAAAAAGCTCAACCGTTGAGTCGGGATGCTCAATCCAGAAACCGGCTCCAAAATTGTCAGTTCCGACTCACTTTTCGCCCTCGGGGTCTCCGCACCAGTCCGAAACCTCCCGAACTCCGCTGTAATATGAAAATATACCTGTTCCAAGTGTTCCCAATATTTCTGCACTCAACAGAGAAGTCGAGGCTTTCCCGAAACTAGTACTCTATCGGCGCACAATGCCCGAAAAACTCCGAATCAAACCGGGGCTTCCGCGTTGATCCGAATCGACCCGAACTCATCTGTAAAACAAATATGGAACACGCCCAAGGCGATTTCTCCACATCATGCCATCTTGCGAGGTTGGTGCGCTATACGAAATCCCGGTATTCTACATGTGCCCACCTGGTAACTCGACCAGGGGCAGTGTATCCATCTGGTAGCTCGGCCAGTGGAAAGTATCCTCCTGGTAACTCGGCCAGGGCATGTGCCCACCTGGTAACTCGGCCAGGGGCATGTGCCCACCTGGTAACTCGACCAGGGGCAGTGTA
This sequence comes from Tillandsia leiboldiana, assembly GCA_029204045.2. NCBI lineage: Eukaryota > Viridiplantae > Streptophyta > Magnoliopsida > Poales > Bromeliaceae > Tillandsia > Tillandsia leiboldiana. The sequence continues at coordinate 29,534,386 of CM055067.1, forward strand.
TCCATCTGGTAGCTCGGCCAGTGGAAAGTATCCTCCTGGTAACTCGGCCAGGGCATGTGCCCACCTGGTAACTCGGCCAGGGGCATGTGCCCACCTGGTAACTCGGCCAGGGGCAGTGTATCCATCTGGTAGCTCGGCCTGTGGAAAGTATCCTCCTGGTAACTCGGCCAGGGCATGTGCCCACCTGGTAACTCTGCCAGGGGCATGTGCCCACCTGGTAACTCGACCAGGGACAGTGTATCCATCTGGTAGCTCGGCCAGGGCATGTGCCCACCTGGTAACTCGGCCAGGGGCATGTGCCCACCTGGTAACTCGGCCAGGGGCATGTGCCCACCTGGTAACTCGACCAGGGGCAGTGTATCCATCTGGTAGCTCGGCCAGTGGAAAGTATCCTCCTGGTAACTCGGCCAGGGCATGTGCCCACCTGGTAACTCCGCCAGGGGCATTTGCCCACCTGGTAACTCGACCAGGGGCAGTGTATCCATCTGGTAGCTCGGCCAGTGGAAAGTATCCTCCTGGTAACTCGGCCAGGGCATGTGCCCACCTGGTAACTCCGCCAGGGGCATGTGCCCACCGGGTAACTCGACCAGGGGCAGTGTATCCATCTGGTAGCTCGGCCAGTGGAAAGTATCCTCCTGGTAACTTGGCCAGTGGAAAGTGTCTACACAGCTGGGACCGCCGTCACTCTAAACGGCTCCCACAACAACACCCCACTTATAGGCGATAAGAACCGACTGACGCGGCTAAGATCCGAAAATCCCGATAGACCAGTGCCTAAAACCCCAATCAAACAAGAACAGACTCTAGGCTCAGCCTATCGAAGTTCTCGGTCCTTTACCGTTCAGGGATTCGGCCCCTCTCGGTTAAAGTGGGAAACTATCTCAACACACAAACTCCTGGGTCTCGCCCTGCTCTAATAGCTCTGGCTCCCGCTGCCCGGGTACTCATCAGGTGCGGGGTGTGTCCTCTTCACAACACGACGTCTCAGGAGTATCGTAGTCCACTGCACAATAACAAACGTCAGGACACAACATCCATACGACCCAATCCAGCGAAAGTCTAACACATGTCATCCATTCCATAGCATTATGTTGTCTGCAGCCAACATAATCGCTTGGGAAAGTAAACATGCCAAACACTCATCCCGTCTCTTGGGAGAGGTATAAAACTCAATCAAGACTCTCGCTATAAGTCACGACTCTCACGTAGTCATCCTAATGTCCAACCACAAGCCTAGGGTTTCTAAGTCCACCACGACCTACAACCTAGGCTCTGATACCACTCTAATCTGTCACGCCTCTGGGTCTAAACTGCGACCCGGGCTCGCTAACAGATCCGCCATCTGTACGGAAACTGCCGTACAGACGAAGCGTCTAACCTGCAAAAAACAACAACTACAGTATACAGATATCAGAGCTGAAGGTAAACTACTAAAAACTGAAATCCAAACGCTGTACGACTAAAAATAAATACAATATCCATCTCCCAAATTCGATCATATACAAAGTCCTCTGATACAAAAACCCAAAAAGGGAGATATCTCCAATAAAAACATCAGTAGAATTACTGTACAGTCCATAAAACTTGGAGATAAGGCCACCCACCTCGGTTTGCCACCAATTGCTCGTAGACAGTTAAAATTGGCCTCCACGCGATCCGCACGCAAAAAGATGCACGCCGCCGGAGTCCGCACGCAAAACGGAGCACGGTGCCGAAACCCGCACGCAAAATGGAGCACGCTGCCGGAGTCCGCACGCAAAACGGAGCACGGTGCCGAAACCCGCGCGCAAAACGGTGCAGTAAAACGCGGTCCCTAACACAGATAAGAGCAAGAGGGTCAATTAACTGTCCAAAAGAACGCTCTAAAACTGTGCCAAAAACACCGTAAAAACAAGTGCGGGACCCACCCGACTGCGCCGCAGCCGCCGAAACGCTCCGTTGGAAACCTCGCGCGCTCCACGATGCCCACGACGCGCCGCTGCCCCACCCAAAAATTCCCTCCTCACTCCCTCTCTCGCTCGGTGAAGAAGAAAGAAAAGAAAAAGGAGGAGAAAAGGCGCTCGGGGGAGGAAGAAGAAGAAGAAGAAAAAGGGAAAGGGGGTGGTCCACGGCTCAAGGGCGCACGGTGGACCGGCCAATGGGGGGCCACCGTACGCGGTCCACGAGGCCGGGGCGCGTGCACCGGGTCCACGCACGCGCCCCGTGCTCCAGGTGGCGTGCGGCAACGCGCCCGCCACACGGGCGCGTTACACCGTGCCACCCCAGGCGCGGGACACGCGCCCGCCACACGGGCGCGCGTGCCCCCGCGCCCGCGCGGGCGCCAACGGGGGGCCGCCACGTGGCGGCCCCTGCGCTGCCCCGCGCAGGCGCGCGTTCCCAACGCGCGCCAGCGCGCACAATCCGCGCCGTACGTGGCCTCGGGATCCGCGCCGCGCCAACCCTCGATAAACGTGCCGCATCACCACGAAAAACGCGCACGTCATCCGGGCTCCAAAACAAAGAAGTAAATAGTCCATTCTCAACGATTTCGCGCGCTGAATCCAAAAACGATGTCCGATTCTCCAAATTCTCAACCGAAAATTTGCCGAATGCCCCCGGATAGCCCACTTGATCCGGTTTTTGCGCCGGGTCCAAATTCTGAAGTCCGATTTGCCAAATTCCAACTCTAGAAATTCCCGAAGGCGACCGGAGAGGTAATCTTTTATCCAAACTTCGCCCGAAGTCCAAATTTGACATCTACGCCGCGCGAAACCACCTCTAAACACTCGACGGGACCCCCAATTTTCCACGGGATCCCTTTTTGAGCCTGAAGTCCAACACTTGTGTCCAAATTGCTCGCAAACACTCCCAACAGCCACAAAAAGCTGCCCAACAACCAGCAAACCCTACGCGGGGGATTCCGGGATCTCACACTCTCCCCCACTAAAAGAAAGTTTCGTCCTCTAAACTAGATCAAGTCCATCAGGAGCCACAAATACCACGGGTAGGTATCCATCAATACGCCTCCAGCTCCCGAAACACCACTCGCTCCTCGTGATTACTCCTCAACAACAACAACAACAAGTACGGCATGGCCCGATGTGCAATTCTCTCATCTCTCGAGCCAGAAATTGCAACGGGCATCCCTCGCACTCCAACAATCACAGATCTCAAAGGGGCAAGTAAATCACGGGCGAGGAAAAACACATCACTCCTGAGCTGAGACGTGAAATACCCAAGGGCTCCAATAAAAGGCTGGGGGAAACGAAAATAACCACTAGTGCAACACGCACCAAACCACATCATGGTGCCAACCTCAACAAGGCGATCCGAAGCAAAATCACACATTCACCCAATAAGGAAAGGAATCCAATAAGCTGGGGTCTTCACTCGGTTACTTCCCGATCCAAAACCACCCGAGTGGACTACTCAACTGCAGGCTAACCTCAAAAGGGATCCTAAAGAGACACAATCTCATGCCACAGTTGGTCACTCAACATGCTATCATAACCCCAACGGACCCACGGGTCCAAGTTGATCACTCAACTAATAAAGAACACCCTGACGGGGACCAAACCATCGGTGAACGGGACTGAAAACTGGCTCGCAAGGCGATCATAACGCTGATGCCCAAACTCGCGGTCAAAAGTCCGAACCATCAAAATAAACTCTCACCGTTGTGTACCTACAACGTGGCATCACTGCCGTGCACCAACAGCGTGGCATCACCGCCGTGTATCAACGGTGTGGCATCACCACCATGTATCAACGGTGTGCCATCACCACCGTGTATCAACGGTGTGGCAACACCACCGTGTATCAACGGTGTGGCATCACCACCGTGTATCAACGGTGTGGCATCATCACCGTGTATCAACGGTGTGGCATCACCACCGTGTATCAACGGTGTGGCATCACCACCGTGTATCAACGGTGTGGCATCATCACCGTGTATCAACGGTGTGGCATCATCACCGTGTTTCAACGGGCAAAAACCAGGGCCCTAACTGCACTGGGCAGGACCAACAACACTCATCTATGTGCAACACGTGATCAGGTATCTGAACCTCACGAGCACAAGCTAAGGGTCCTATCTCTAGCCCATACAACAATGCAAATGCCCTACAGAAGAAATGAATGCGATGCTCCGGTAATAAATAACGCTCAAGTGCGTGAAGGGGAGATAAGATTAATACCTGCCACCACGAGGCTAGCTGCCCCCGAATCCTCATCCTGTGCGACATAGACGCTCCCGCTCGGGGGTGGTCGTCCGACGGACTGCCGCGAAGAAGTGGCCCTAACAATCTGGCCATAACCTGTCGAAGCTCCGCCTGTCTAGAAGAGCGGAGGAGGAGGAGCCGAAGCTGCCAATGCGACTGATGACCCCGCTTTAGGACAAGACCATGATCTGTGCCCTGTCTGTGGTCACACTGCGGCGCAGAATGCGGCCCACCACAAATGACACAGTCATCCCGCTGCTGCTGCTGGTACATCGGCTGTGGAGAACCTCCTGGTCTCTGTCTCCTCTGAGACTCACGACCCTCTGACTGGGATTGTGGCGGCCCCGGGGGTCTCGATCTACTCGACTGTCCAAACACAGGCGGCACTGGATGCCGCTCCCCGGAGCTAGCCCCTGGCGCTCCGTCTATCTCTGACATGATCACTGATCCTCGGTCAACCCGCTAAGCATGCTCAATCGCTGCATCTAACGTCGGCACCCGCCGAGAATACACCAAGTGATAGATATTCCGATGTAGTCCTTTCTCAACTAGTTTAACCTCCTGGACCTCATCCAGGCGACATGGGGTACACCGCTCAACAATCGCAAAACTCGCGAACATACTCCAAAAGAGGTCGACTCCCCTGCTGCAGGTGTCCAAGATCCCCTTTTAGTTTCTGCTTATACTGTCAGGAAAGAAGGCCCTGAGCAGCAAAGCACGAAACTGGTTCCAAGTCAACAACTGCGCTCCCGGTAGTCCAACAGGACGAACTCGACGCCACCAAATCTCGGCGTCCTGTCAGACCATCTCAATCTCACTAAAGCAACCACCTGGTAACTCGACCAGGGCATGTACCCACCTAGTAACTCGGCCAGGGGCATGTACCCACCTGGTAACTCGGCCAGTGGAAAGTGTCCTCCCGGTATCTCGGCCAGGGAGAAGTGTCCTCCTGGTAACTCGGCCAGGGCATGTGCCCACCTAGTAACTCGGCCAGGGGCATGTGCCCACCTGGTAACTCGGCCAGGGGCAATGTACGAATCTGGTAGCTTGGCCAGTGGAAAGTATCCTCCTGGTAACTCGGCCAGGGCATGTGCCCACCTGGTAACTCGGCCAGGGGCATGTGCCCACCTGGTAACTCGACCAGGGGCAGTGTATCCATCTGGTAGCTCGGCCAGTGGAAAGTATCCTCCTGGTAACTCGGCCAGGGCATGTGCCCACCTGGTAACTCGGCCAGGGGCATGTGCCCACCTGGTAACTCGACCAGGGGCAGTGTATCCATCTGGTAGCTCGGCCAGTGGAAAGTATCCTCCTGGTAACTCAGCCAGGGCATGTGCCCACCTGGTAACTCTGCCAGGGGCATGTGCCCACCTGGTAACTCGACCAGGGGCAGTGTATCCATCTGGTAGCTCGGCCAGTGGAAAGTATCCTCCTGGTAACTCGGCCAGGGCATGTGCCCACCTGGTAACTCGGCCAGGGGCATGTGCCCACCCGATAACTCGGCCAGGGGCATGTGCCCACCTTGTAACTCGACCAGGGGCAGTGTATCCATCTGGTAGCTCGGCCAGTGGAAAGTATCCTCCTGGTAACTCGGCGAGGGCATGTGCCCACCTGGTAACTCCGCCAGGGGCATGTGCCCACCTGGTAACTCGACCAGGGGCAGTGTATCCATCTGGTAGCTCGGCCAGTGGAAAGTATCCTCCTGGTAACTCGGCCAGTGGAAAGTATCTACACAGCTGGGACCGCCGTCACTCTAAACGGCTCCCACAACAACACCCCACTCATAGGCGAGAAGAACCGACTGACGCGGCTAAGATCCGAAAATCCCGATAGACCGGTGCCTAAAACCCCAATCAAACAAGAACAGACTCTAGGCTCAGCCTATCGAAGTTCTCGGTCCTTTACCGTTCAGGGATTCGGCCCCTCTCGGTTAAAGTGGGAAACTATCTCAACACACAAACTCCTGGGTCTCACCCAGCTCTAATAGCTCTGGCTCCCGCTGCCCGGGTACTCATCAGGTGCGGGGTGTGTCCTCTTCACAACACGACGTCTCAGGAGTATCGTAGTCCACTGCACAATAACAAACGTCAGGACACAACATCCATACGACCCAATCCAGCGAAAGTCTAACACATGTCATCCATTCCATAGCATTATGTTGTCTGCAGCCAACATAATCGCTTGGGAAAGTAAACATGCCAAACACTCATCCCGTCTCTTGGGAGAGGTATAAAACTCAATCAAGACTCTCGCTATAAGTCACGACTCTCACGTAGTCATCCTAATGTCCAACCACAAGCCTAGGGTTTCTAAGTCCACCACGACCTACAACCTAGGCTCTGATACCACTCTAATCTGTCACGCCCCTGGGTCGAAACTGCGACCCGGGCTCGCTAACAGATCCGCCATCTGTACGGAAACTGCCGTACAGACGAAGCGTCTAACCTGCAAAAAAAAACAACTACAGTATACAGATATCAGAGCTGAAGGTAAACTACTAAAAACTGAAATCCAAACGCTGTACGACTGAAAATAAATACAATATCCATCTCCCAAATTCGATCATATACAAAGTCCTCTGATACAAAAACCCAAAAAGGGAGATATCTCAAATAAAAACATCAGTAGAATTACTGTACAGTCCATAAAACTTGGAGATAAGGCCACCCACCTCGGTTTGCCACCAATTGCTCGTAGACAGTTAAAATTGGCCTCCACGCGATCCGCACGCAAAAAGATGCACGCCGCCGGAGTCCGCACGCAAAACGGAGCACGGTGCCGAAACCCGCACGGAAAACGGAGCACGCTGCCGGAGTCGGCACGCAAAACGGAGCACGGTGCCGAAACCCGCGTGCAAAACGGTGCAGTAAAACGCGGTCCCTAACACAGATAAGAGCAAGAGGGTCAATTAACTATCCAAAGGAACGCTCTAAAACTGTGCCAAAAATACCGTAAAAACAAGTGTGGGACCTACCCGACTGCGCCGCCGCCGCCGAAACGCTCCGTTGGAAACCTCGCGCGCTCCACGATGCCCACGACGCGCCGCCGCCCCACCCAAAAATTCCCTCCTCACTCCATCTCTCGCTCGGTGAAGAAGAAAGAAAAGAAAAAGGAGGAGAAAAGGCGCTCGGGGGAGGAAGAAGAAGAAGAAGAAAAAGGGAAAGGGGGTGGTCCACGGCTCAAGGGCGCACGGTGGACCGGCCAATGGGGGGCCACCGTATGCGGTCCACGAGGCCGGGGCGCGTGCACCGGGTCCACGCACGCGCCCCGTGCGCCAGGTGGCGTGCGGCAACGCGCCCGCCACACGGGCGCGTTACACAGCGCCACCCCAGGCGCGGGACACGCGCCCGCCACACGGGCGCGCGTGCCCCCGCGCCCGCGCGGGCGCCAACGGGGGGCCGCCACATGGCGGCCCCTGCGCTGCCACGCACAGGCGCGCGTTCCCAACGCGTGCCAGCGCGGACAACCCGCGCCGTACGCGCCCTCGGGATCCGCGCCGCGCCAACCCTCGATAAACGTGCTGCATCGCCTCGAAAAACGCGCATGTCATTCGGGCTCCAAAACAAACAAGTAAATAGTCCAATCTCAACGATTTCGCGCGCTGAATCCAAAAACGATGTCCGATTGTCCAAATTCTCAACCGAAAATTTGTCGAATCCCCCGGATAGCCCACTTGATCTGGTTTTCGCGCCGGGTCCAAATTCTGAAGTCCGATTTGCCAAATTCCAACTATAGAAATTCCCGAAGGCGACCGGAGAGGTAATCTTTTATCCAAACTTCGCCCGAAGTCCAAATTTGACATCTACGCCGCGCGAAACCACCTCTAAACACTCGACGGGACCCCTAATTTTCCACGGGATCCCTTTTTGAGCCCGAAGTCCAACACTTGTGTCCAAATTGCGCGCAAACACTCCCAACAGCCACAAAAAGCTGCCCAACAACCAGCAAACCCTACGCGGGGGATTCCGGGACCTCACACCCGCTCCCGCGCCTTGTTGGGCAACGCGGCGCGGGGCGGTTGGCCGCACCCCGCTGCCGCGTGTTCGGGGCCATGTGTCGCGCCCGGAACGCACCGGGCGCCGACTACGATGTCCCGTGTTCGGCGCCCGATTGTTCCGAGCGCCCGAAAATGTACCCCAAAGGGGTATTTCCCCCCCGTTTTGTTTGGCTATAAATAGCCCTTTCACCTGCGTTTTTGGGCTTTTCCCGAGCTCAGCTGTAGTGGAGTCCTATAGCAAGGTTGATATTCATCTTGTGCTGCATCCCTTTAAGGAATTTCAGAATTTTTGGAGATCTTGACATCGGCGACATCTGTGATTCGGCACACTGCGATGTTCTTCTTCCGGTGTTCTTTTCCGTCTCGTTTCGGTCCCCGGGCTCCTCTGGGCTACCCCGAGGGACTTTTTGAGCGATTCCTACTGCATTTTCTTCAGGACAGGTAGGGCTACACTTTTTGTATTTACCACTTCCGCCCGTTTCGAGGGTTTACTAGGTTTTCTGGAGCTTCTTTAAACCCCCTTTTTCTGCGGTGATTTTTGGGCAGCGGCCTACGAGTATCGGAATGAGGCGTATAAATACTCGATTCGCATCTACACTTCGCGATGAACGCAACAGTCATTTTTCTAGATTTTTCTGAGAACTTCACAGAGGTGAGAATCCTCATTTTCTGTGCTGAACTTGCAAAACAGCAAGTGCTATTTTTGGAGTTGCTACCGTTGATGCTAAATGCGATATTTTTTGCAGTGGTTCGCAGATTTGGGTGTCCCTCGGCGAGTTGGACAGCGAGGAGGCTATTATTGTTGTGGATTGCGCGTTCCAGGTGGGTGGTTGCTGTATCTCTCATTTTTACGACTTGCTCATTAGGACTGTTAGAGGAACCCCTATTTTAGCACTAGTTGATATGTTACACTATTTGAAAGTCATGCTGTGTATGCTAATCATTGTGTGGGATTATTCTTGTGGGAACATCATGTTGGGAATATTACTGTCATGTTTAGTACTTAGCTTTTATGAAAAAGGGAATTATCATGTTGGGGACATTATGACTTAACTTATGTGATCGTTCTATTGACCCTTTCTTTTATGCTACATCAAGACATTTGGTATGTTTGTATGGACATCTAGATAGGCCACTTTTACTGCTACACTATCATGCTGGGATTTGACTTAGGAGAAACCATGATTGCTATTTTCTCCTTTTATTTTAGACTCAGGATACTTGTTGCTCGGGTTCGAGCAGGGTTGTAGGATAGTGTAGCCGAGGTTATCGAGGCTGGATTGGTTGTACCATATTGTGGATTTGTGGGGTATTGCGGCGACCGCGGACATTGGGTGGTTGATCGGATGTTTACTTGTGCATCAGATTGGGGATTGGGGTTTCTCTAGTGGATGGATTTTCCCACTTTGATCATAGTCGTGATCCAGTCCTGCTATATCGTGATACTTGTGACAGAGATAGTTTACTCGTGTGGGTCGCTCCCCTCGAGTGTCACTCCGGAGTAGGCGATTTTACACAGCGGCCAGTGAGTACCGGATAGTGAGTTCCGGTCAGTGAGTGTCGATCTGTTAGTAGATACTTAAGACAGTTTTGCAGGCAGTGCCAGTATTCACTGGTCCATTGATTGGGTTTATTCAGGCAGATACTTTTACTGATGCATTCATATAGTCACTTCTTCTAGCACCGCATTTAGAGGCATAGTAGTGGTAGCTTCATTTTATCAGCCGTTCGGTTTATAGCTTACCAACTTTCTTTCCCTTTTGCCTCTGGTAGACCTAGTGGGCACGTCAGAGTTTGAGGCTTTACCCACTAGGGGAGGCTACTGGTTTATCTAGTAGTTCTCACCCCCCATTGTTGTTTTTTGTTTCTTTCCCTTTGTTTTGCAGAGTCTTCTGCGGGAGCTACTGGGCCTTCAGCGGCGGATCGAGGTAAGAGGATAGCGGATTAGATAGATCATCTGCCCCGACCGTGAGTTAGCTGGATTTTTGTTGTACCCCATTTTATCTCAGGCTGTTGTATTTTTATTTTCGGGTTTGGCTTTAGCCAGCTTATTGTATCTATTTTGGTGAGCTGGGAGAGACAGTTGTATTATTTCCACTGTTGTACTGTAATTTACTTCCAGTTTCAGTCTGAGATGTATTACTTTTCAGTTCAGCTCTGTATTTATGCTCTTTTATTATATCTCTTATATCTGAGCAGGTTACTAGTGCTTCGTGTACGCGGGAAATTTCATGTGCACGGCGGATCTGTAAACGGGCCCGGGTTTTGGTTTACACCCGGGGCGTGACAGATTAGGTTGGTATCAGAGCTTAGGGATAGGTCAGATGGGACTTAGGAAACTCTAGGCTTTTGGCAGACCCTATGATGATAGGGCGTGAGTGGCGTGATATTTTGCGAAAGTCGGCGATTTATTTATTTATTTGACTCTTCCAGTGAGTGAAGAGGGATCGGCATATCCTATTTTTGGTGGACAATTATGTTGGCTACAGACAACATAAAGTTACAGAAATAGGGGGATGTCTTTAACATTCGCTAGATTGGGTCGAGGGTGGTTTTGTTACTGACGTGTGGTTTATTGTGGCAGGATGCCTCCCCGACGTCGGATTCCTACCCGGGGTACCCCTGCACCCCCGGATGAGCCGGTGCAGTCCAGACTTTCCGAGATCAGCGAGTTGAGGGCCTTGGTGGCCCAGTTGGCTGAGAGCAATCGCCGACAGGAGCAGCGGATCGATCAGCTACTTTCCCAGAGAGAGGCACCGCCCCCGACTTTTTTTGAGGCCTTTGCACCACCAGTTGTACCTCTTGTGCCAACGACGCCATCGTCGAGTAGCGGGGCTCAGGGAGCAGTCCAGCCTTTGACCCCGGCTGAGGAGCAGTATATTGCTGACAAGCTCGACAAGTTTTGTCAGCACGGACCGCCTAGATTCTCGGGGCGGAACACGCAGCCGTGGGAGGTCGGGACTTGGTTAGCAGCGATGGAGAAGCTATTCAGGGATTTCTTCATCGATTCGAGGTACATAGTTCATATGGCAGTACACTGCCTTGACGGAGATGCAGATGCTTGGTGGCGTCGGGTAGAGCCACTGGAGTTTCAGATTACCCGGCAGCTACCCTGGTCCGAGTTCCGGCGTATGCTATTGGAGACCTACTTTTCGACCAGCGTGAAGCAGAAATTGGATGATGACTTGAAGAATCTGCAGCAGGGCGACCGATCAGTCCAGGCTTGCTATCAGGAGTTCATGCAGTTGCTTAACTGCGTGCCATTTGTCGCCCGTGATGGTCCCCATCAGGTGGAGTTATTTGAGACAGGACTCCGCAGCGAGATATATACCCTGGTTCATGCTCAGAGGCTTCAGACTCTTGAGGAGACCGTGGAGCATGCCCAGTGGGTGGAGAGAGGCGACACTGTGGTTGCGAGGCGAGGCGGGATGGTCGCGCAGAGTTCCGACAGGAAGCGACCAGCACCCGATGATGGGGGACAGGCCAGTTCGTGGAGACCGCCACGACCGCCGTGGCCTCAGTTTTCTGACCGTGGGCATTCAGAGCGGCGAGGGCCTGGTGGATCCCAGAGGTCACCACAGCAGCAGCAGCAGCAGAGGTCGCAGCCGAGACAGCAGAGGTCTAAGCGGCAGCCTCTGTGATGATCCAGGTTTCCATGCACTGTTTTCCCGTGAATCCAAGTGTGAAACACCTAATGATGGTGTTTGATCCACAGTGTGTCAAAGGGACAGCACAGGTGGGTCCGTGGCAGTATTTATTGTTAGTTTGGCCTTCGGCGGGGTTTGCCGAATTTTAGAAAAGTTTCTAGGCCAAACGGATGGCGTATTTGGATCCAGCGCGGAAAAACGCTTGAAAACGGCTATTTATTTGCCGGATTTGGAGTCCGGATGCCCAAAAACGGACTCCCGGAAGTTTCTAATGTCTCCTGGTGCATGGGGGAAGGCCGTGGACCGCCGGATGCCACGTGGCGGGCCCTCATTGGCCGGCCCGCGGCGCCCGGTGCATGGAACGGCTCGGCGGGGTGCACGGACCCGGCGCACAGACACGTGGCGCATGGCTACTGGCGGGCTCTTGGGACTCGGCGCAGGGGACAACGCCTGCGGCCGGTCAGGCGGCGCCTGCCCGCGCGCCTGACCGCACAGTGCGTGGGACGCGCGTCGCCTCGCCATTGGCGAGCGCCTGCGGGGGCTGACCGCGCGGTCGGGACGCGCGTCGGCCGCTGGCGCGCCCCGCACGGCTGTTCGCTGTGCGGGATGCGCGCCGATCTCCTGTGGGGACGCGCGTCGCGTGCTGAGTGGTTCCGCCCGGTCGGACGGGACGCGTCCGACCCGCCCTGGCGGATCCGGGCCCAAACGTGGCCCGAATCCAATAACGCGGGTTTGTTTTTTCTCCTTCTTAATTCTTTTAGGGCATTGGAAGCCCGATTTCTCCCTTTCTGTTTGGAACCACTCCGAGCCCCCTCTTAGACATTTCTTCCTCTCCCAATCCTTCATCCACTGTAGTAATCTCAAGAATTTTGAAGGCTCGGATCCCAAGGTTTGCATTTATCCGGCGCGGCGCGACGATCGTTCTACGGCTACCAGATTCGTCGCATTTCGGTGTTCTAGCTCCCCCGGCTCACCCCGACATCCTGTTTTTACGATTTTTGCGCCGTCGGATTCTTGACAGGTAGGGCTTCACTTCCTCTTTTATGAGTTTCTCTTGATTCAGAGGTTTTGATGGTGATTCTGTGGCTTCTTTCTGACCCTTTTTCCGTCGCGGAGTTTTGGGACAGCACCATCTCGTTTTGGCGATAACTTCGCGCTCGAGCATCGAAACAGGGCGACTCAAAAGGGGATTTGCATCTACGCGTCACGAGGAATCTCCTGGAATTTTCGTGGATTTTTGTGGAATTTCCCTGAAGGTGAGGAATCCCTTTTTACAGAATTTTATATCGCTGTTTTGGGATGAATGTATTGTTTGAGGTGGTCCTCTTGTCGATTTTCGTTCTCAGCACAGAAAAATCGTGGGAAAACGTGCAGGTACTTGTTTCGACCGGATCGTCGCGTAGATCGCAGTGTATATTTTCTGGGAATTTTGTGGGCACGTGTCACAGGTAAAAATGGCTGAACAGTAAATCTGAATTTGGGAGACAGATTTTGGGTTAAACTTGAATTGTAATTTGTGTGTGTTCTTTGGGATCTTTGGCACAGTGTGCGGGGTTTTTCCGGAGCGAGCGCGGACTTAGCCTTCGAGGACCGGATTTAGCGCTCGAGGTGGGTACCGTTGTTTACCTCCTACTTATGATGTCCCCACTAGGCCTATTGGAGTGCTTCACTGTTATGTTGCTAAATGAACCGGAATAAGTTAAAATGGCATCTTGGTTGAGAATTGGACTTATTGCTTGGGCTACATCTTAAAATGGACTAAGTATTAATGAATGGATGATTCTTATATTAATATGTCGTTTAAACCTCACGGGGGGGGGGGGGGGGGGGGGGAGTTTTGCTATAAAGGACTATCTTACCCGTACACTTTGGGACCTCTTATGCTTATGTGATAAATGGATATGAGATAACTTAGCAAATGAAAGTTTAACTAGTGGCATACCTCTCTATTGGGAAGGATAATAATATTTAAACCCTGTTTTTATATAAAGGACTTTGCATGCTTAAATGGACATCTAGTTAGGCCACCTTTTTCTGCTACACTATCATGCTGGAATTGACTTAGGAGAAACCATGCTTTTCTCTTCTTTTATTTATATTCGGGGGATAGTGCGCTCGGGTTCGAGCAGGGACTGGGATAGTGTAGTCAGACAGTTGTGGGCTTTGGGACAGGCAGGCTGTGAGGGCCGGGCATTGCGGCAACCGCGGATCTTTGGCGGTTGACCGGACAGTAGTTATTGCATCAGATTGGGATAGAGGATTTGGATTTCTTTTAGTGGATGGGTTTTCCACCGTGATCAGAGTCATGATCCAGTCCTGCTGATTTGGTACTTGTTACCCAGGCATTATACTCGTGTGGGTCGCTCCCCTCGAGTGCCACTCCGGAGTGTGCGTTTTTACAGGCTTCGAGTCTTCGAGACTCCCTTTTCCTATCGGTGTTATGCGTAGGCTGGCATACCCGATTTGGCAGGCAGAGCAGGCAGTACCAGTGCTTACTGGTGTATCGATTGGGTCTAGACAGGCAGGCGTTGACATTCTGATGCATACATATAGCTAATCTATCAGTTAGCTCATTAGAGGCATGTAGTGGTAGCTCTATTCATCATCAGCAGTTTTAATTACAGCTTACCACCTCTGTTCATCTTTTCTGCCTCTTATAGTCCTAGTGGGCACATTTGTGTTGAGGTCTACCCGCTAGGAGGAGGCTACTGTTTTATAGTAGTTCTCACTCCCCACTGCTTTTCTTCTTCTATTCCCCTTTGTTTTGCAGAGTCGTATGCGGCTGTTGCAGGACCCTCCACTGCGGACCGAGGTAAGAGAATCGCGGACTAGATAGCGGTCCACCCAGGCACCAGTTCTATTATTAGATGTACCCCGATACTCTCAGATACTCTACTATTCATTTCTTTTTGGGTCTGGCTTCGGCCAGCTGGTTGTATTTGATTAGTGAGCTGGGAGAGACATATGTCTTATTGAGAGTTACTTTCTGCACTTTACTTTTCTGCTTCATCTGAGATGTATTAGTTACTGTTTAGCTCTGTTTATGCTCTTTTATTATATCATCTATACTTGAGCAGGTTACCAGCGCTTCGTATACACGGGAAATTCTGTGTATACGGCGGATCTGTAGACGGGCCCGGGTTCTGGTTTACACCCGGGGCGTGACAGATTAAGTTGGTATCAGAGCTTAGGGATAGGTCAATTGGGACTTAGGAAACCCTAGGCTTTTGGCAGACCCTAGGAAGGCAGGGCGTGAGTGACGTGACATTATGCGAAAGTCGGCAATTTGGTCATATATTATTTTGACTCTTCCAGGGAGTGAAGAGGGATTGGCATGTCCTGTTTCTGGCGAACTATTATGTTGGCTGCAGACAACATAAGGTTACAGAAATAGGAGGATGCCTTTGACTTTCGCTAGATTGGGTCGTGTGTGGTTTCGGTACTGATTTGTGGCTTCTTGTGTGACAGGATGCCTCCCAGGCGGCGGATTCCTACCCGGGGTACCCCTACACCCCCGGAGGGGCCGGAGCAGTCCGGACCTTCAGAGATTGCTGAGTTGAGGGCCATGGTGGCCCAGCTGGCGGAGGGTCACCGCCGGCAGGAGCAGAGGTTCGAGCAGCTGCTTGCTCAGGTTGGGGCCCCTCCCCCTACTACTACTGAGGCCCCCGCACCACCTGTTGTACCACCGACTATACCGCTTGTGCCTACGGCACCATCTTCGAGCAGCGGGGCCCCGGGAGCGATCCGACCTTTGGCTCCCGAGGAGGAGCAGGAGTTTACTGATAAACTCACCCATTTCTGCAAGCGGGGACCGCCTAGATTCTCGGGGCGGAGCACTCACCCTTGGGAGGTTGGGACGTGGCTTTCAGCAATGGAGAAGTTGTTCCGAGACTTCTTCATCGATCAGAAGTACCGGGTACACATGGCTGTGCATTGTCTGGATGGAGATGCGGACACGTGGTGGCGTCGGGTGGAGCCCCTGGAGTTTCAGATCACCCGGCAGCTACCTTGGGCAGAGTTCAAGAGGATGGTCCTGGACACTTACTTTTCCACCAGCGTGAAGAAAAAGGTAGAGGATGACCTGAAGAATCTCCAGCAGGGCGACCGGTCGGCATGGGACTACTTTCAGGAGTTTTCGCGACTGCTCAGCTGCGTTCCCTACGTCGCGAGGGATGGACCACATCAGGTGGAGCTCTTCGAGTCGGGCCTGCGCCCGGAGCTCTATACCTTGGTGCATGCACAGAGGTTACAGACCCTGGAGGAGGCGGCCGAGCATGCACAGTGGATCGAGAGAGGAGACCACGTTGTCGCCAGACGTGGGGGACTGGCCGCTCAGGGATCGGACAGGAAGCGGCCAGCGCAGGATGATGGGGGACAGGCCAGCTCCTGGAGGCCGCCCCGACCCCCGCCGCCTCAGTTCTCAGGCCGCGGGCGTTCGGAGCGGCGAGGGCATGGTGGATCTCCGAGGCCCCCACAGCACCAGCAGCAGCACTCACGACAGCAGCAGCATTCTCAGCAGCAGAGGTCGCAGTCCCGGCACCAGGGATCTCAGCGGCAGAGGCAGCAGCAGCAGGGGAGGCAGCCCCAGACCCCTGCCAGGTGCATTTTCTGCCAGGGACAGCACTCTCCTGATACTTGTGACCAGAGGTTTGGCCGCTGTTACCGGTGCGGACAGTCGGGCCACGTTCGAGCTACTTGCCCTTATGCGCCAGCACCGGCTCCTTCCTCAGCATCAGCCCCACCGGCGCCCCAGCAGCGGTCCTATGCTCCAGCAAGCAGGGCCCCTTCTTCCCACCCGGCAGATCACCGACCACCGGCACAGAGCGGGCGGGTTTATGCCGCCCAGGTTGCGGACTCCCTGGCAGCCGACCACGTGGTGGCAGGTATCGTTTTACTTTCTGGCAGTAGAGCTCGCACCTTATTTGATACCGGGGCATCACATTCTTTCATCAGTAGAGCATTTGCATCATCTCATGGACTAGAGTTAGGTCGGTTGCCACGTGCGTTAGAGGTACGGGTTCCCGAGCATACTTTACTTGTAGAGGAGTGTTGTTGGTCTTGCCCTGTACAGATCGAGTCGTGGATCTTGCCAGCGGACCTGATGGTCCTGAGTCAGCCGCGAGACTTTGATATGGTACTTGGGATGGACTGGCTGACTCGCTATTATGCGACTATTGATTGTGCCGCGAGGACGGTGACTTTTAGCGAGCCAGGCCAGGAGGTGATTGTGTACAGAGGATGCCAGAGTACCTTCTTCGCCGCGATAGTTTCGACTTCTCGTGCGAGGCAGATGATGCGCAGCGGATGCGTGGCCTTTTTGGCCAGTGTGGTTGAGGGGCCTGCGGCGGCACCGGGACTCGCGGATATCCCTATAGTCCACGAGTTCCCGGATGTTTTCCCACCAGAGCTGACTAGTATGCCGCCGGATAGGGAGATCGAGTTTTTGATTGACGTAGTCCCAGGAACTGCGCCAATCTCTAAGGCCCCTTACCGAATGGCACCGGCGGAGCTGCGGGAGTTGAAGGCGCAACTCCAGGATTTATTGGATAAGGGTTTTGTGAGGCCGAGTGTATCACCTTGGGGAGCACCGGTGCTGTTCGTGAAGAAGAAGGATGGTTCACTTCGTCTTTGTGTGGATTACCGAGAGCTGAATAAAGTGACCATCAAGAACAAGTACCCTTTGCCGCGCATCGACGACTTATTTGATCAGCTGCAAGGGTCTTGTGTCTTCTCTAAGATTGATTTACAGTCTGGTTACCACCAACTGAAGGTGAAGACCGAGGATGTTCCTAAGACAGCATTCAGGACTCGGTACGGGCATTACGAGTTCACCGTCATGCCTTTTGGATTGACTAATGCCCCTGCCGCATTTATGGATTTGATGAACAGGGTCTTTCGACCTTATCTGGACCGGTTTGTGGTAGTGTTCATCGATGACATCCTGATTTACTCTCGGAGCGATGTGGAGCACGAGGAGCATCTGAGGATAGTGCTGCAACTTCTGAGGGAGAAGAAGTTGTATGCCAAGTTGTCTAAGTGCGAGTTTTGGCTTCGAGAGGTTGCCTTTTTGGGCCATGTGATTTCAGCCGCGGGAGTGGCGGTAGACCCGGCGAAGATTGAGGCGATCCGGGATTGGCCCCGACCGACGACGGTAGCAGAGGTTCGCAGTTTTATGGGCTTGGCAGGTTATTACCGTCGGTTTGTGGAGGGTTTTGCGAAACTTTCCGCACCCCTCACTCGTTTGACGCGCAAAGGAATCAAGTTCATCTGGAGTGAGGATTGCCAGAGAAGCTTCGAGGAACTGAAGACCAGATTGATGTCAGCTCCTATCCTTTCCCTCCCTGTTATGGGGAAAGGATACGTGATCTACAGTGACGCATCGCATAGTGGACTCGGGTGCGTGCTGATGCAGGAGGGTAAGGTAATCGCTTATGCTTCGCGACAACTCAAGGATTATGAGAAAAATTACCCTACCCATGACTTGGAGCTAGCGGCTGTGATCTTCGCACTGAAGTTGTGGCGCCACTATCTGTATGGGGAACACTGCGAGATTTACACCGACCACAAGAGCCTGAAGTATCTGTTCACGCAGAAGGAGCTCAATCTGAGGCAGCGCAGATGGTTGGAGCTGTTAAAGGATTACGATGTGGACATACTTTACCATCCCGGCAAGGCAAACGTGGTCGCTGATGCCCTGAGCAGGAGAGCAGTGCAGAGCTTATCTATGATGATCACCGATCAGGCGCCATTATTGGAGCAGATGAGGCGGTTAGAGCTTGAGGTGGTGTCCCCGGGGGTTTCTGCTAGACTATTGTCCTTGGTCGTGCAGCCCACTCTGTTGGACAGGATTCGGGAGAAACAGAGTGAGGACCCCCATCTGATGAGGATTCGAGAGCAGATTCCGGCTGGAGAGGCGGGGGATTTCTCAGTTGATGCTTCGGGAGTACTACGGTACAGGGACCGCGCTTGCGTGCCTATGGACTCGGAGACTCGAGAGCAGATCTTGCGGGAGGCTCATTATACACCTTATACCATCCATCCTGGTGGGACTAAGATGTATAAGGACCTCAAGGCACAGTTCTGGTGGAGCGGCATGAAAAGAGATATTGGCAGATTTGTGGCGCACTGCTTAACTTGTCAGCAAGTAAAGGCTGAGCATCGTGTACCTGCTGGCAAGTTGCAGAGCCTCCCGATCCCTGAATGGAAGTGGGATCATATCACTATGGATTTTGTCACGGGATTGCCGAGAGCTCAGACTGGAGCGGATGCGATCTGGGTGGTCGTGGACAGACTCACCAAATCCGCTCACTTTATACCAGTTCAGATGACTTGGCCATTGGATCGACTGGCACAGGTGTACTTGGCCGAGGGGGTCAGATTGCACGGGATACCCATTTCCATCGTGTCGGATAGGGACTCGAGGTTTGTCTCGCACTTTTGGAGGAGTTTACAGACGGCCCTAGGGACACGGCTTCACTTCAGCACAGCTTTTCACCCACAGACGGACGGACAGTCAGAGCGCACCATTCAGACTCTCGAGGATATGCTACGAGCATGCGTTCTGGACTTTGGGGGCGGGTGGCACCGACATCTGGGATTGGTCGAGTTTGCGTACAACAACAGCTATCAAGCGAGCATCCAGATGGCTCCGTTTGAAGCGTTGTATGGGCGCAAGTGTCGGTCACCCCTATATTGGAGTGATGTGGGCGAGAAGAAGACCTTGGGTCCTGATCTACTATTGGAGGCAGAGGAGAAGGTCAGACTGATTCGACGACATCTGGAGACAGCTCAGAGCCGGCAGAAGAGTTATGCTGACACCCGACGACGAGACTTGGAGTTTCAGGTGGGCGATCATGTCTTTTTGAAAGTCTCGCCGTCGAAAGGGATTCGGAGATTTGGGATTCGTGGAAAACTGAGCCCTCGTTATATCGGACCTTTTGAGGTATTGGAGCGCATCGGGCCAGTTGCCTACCGGCTTGCACTTCCTCCCAGATTGGCTAGTGTTCACGACGTGTTTCATGTATCCACCCTGAGGAGATATGTTCATGACCCGTCGCACATCATTGATTTCGTCCCACTGGAGGTTGCGGAGGACTTGAGCTATGTCGAGCGGCCACTGCGGATTTTGGACCGCGAGGTTAGAGAGCTGCGCAGCCGGGCCATCCCTTATGTGAAGGTTCTGTGGAGCAACCAGGGCGAGCGCGAAGCTACGTGGGAGCTGGAGTCAGCGATGTTGGATGCCCACCCCCAATTGTTTGAGGCCCCGACTTGAGGTATGATTTTAGTTTCGAGGACGAAACTTTCTTTTAGTGGGGGAGGATGTGATGATCCAGGTTTCCATGCACTGTTTTCCCGTGAATCCAAGTGTGAAACACCTAATGATGGTGTTTGATCCACAGTGTGTCAAAGGGACAGCACAGGTGGGTCCGTGGCAGTATTTATTGTTAGTTTGGCCTTCGGCGGGGTTTGCCGAATTTTAGAAAGTTTCTAGGCCAAACGGATGGCGTATTTGGATCCAGCGCGGAAAAACGCTTGAAAACGGCTATTTATTTGCCGGATTTGGAGTCCGGATGCCCAAAAACGGACTCCCGGAAGTTTCTAATGTCTCCTGGTGCATGGGGGAAGGCCGTGGACCGCCGGATGCCACGTGGCGGGCCCTCATTGGCCGGCCCGCGGCGCCCGGTGCATGGAACGGCTCGGCGGGGTGCACGGACCCGGCGCACAGACACGTGGCGCATGGCTACTGGCGGGCTCTTGGGACTCGGCGCAGGGGACAACGCCTGCGGCCGGTCAGGCGGCGCCTGCCCGCGCGCCTGACCGCACAGTGCGTGGGACGCGCGTCGCCTCGCCATTGGCGAGCGCCTGCGGGGGCTGACCGCCGCGGTCGGGACGCGCGTCGGCCGCTGGCGCGCCCCGCACGGCTGTTCGCTGTGCGGGATGCGCGCCGATCTCCTGTGGGGACGCGCGTCGCGTGCTGAGTGGTTCCGCCCGGTCGGACGGGACGCGTCCGACCCGCCCTGGCGGATCCGGGCCCAAACGTGGCCCGAATCCAATAACGCGGGTTTGTTTTTTCTCCTTCTTAATTCTTTTAGGGCATTGGAAGCCCGATTTCTCCCTTTCTGTTTGGAACCACTCCGAGCCCCCTCTTAGACATTTCTTCCTCTCCCAATCCTTCATCCACTGTAGTAATCTCAAGAATTTTGAAGGCTCGGATCCCAAGGTTTGCATTTATCCGGCGCGGCGCGACGATCGTTCTACGGCTACCAGATTCGTCGCATTTCGGTGTTCTAGCTCCCCCGGCTCACCCCGACATCCTGTTTTTACGATTTTTGCGCCGTCGGATTCTTGACAGGTAGGGCTTCACTTCCTCTTTTATGAGTTTCTCTTGATTCAGAGGTTTTGATGGTGATTCTATGGCTTCTTTCTGACCCTTTTTCCGTCGCGGAGTTTTGGGACAGCACCATCTCGTTTTGGCGATAACTTCGCGCTCGAGCATCGAAACAGGGCGACTCAAAAGGGGATTTGCATCTACGCGTCACGAGGAATCTCCTGGAATTTTCGTGGATTTTTGTGGAATTTCCCTGAAGGTGAGGAATCCCTTTTTACAGAATTTTATATCGCTGTTTTGGGATGAATGTATTGTTTGAGGTGGTCCTCTTGTCGATTTTCGTTCTCAGCACAGAAAAATCGTGGGAAAACGTGCAGGTACTTGTTTCGACCGGATCGTCGCGTAGATCGCAGTGTATATTTTCTGGGAATTTTGTGGGCACGTGTCACAGGTAAAAATGGCTGAACAGTAAATCTGAATTTGGGAGACAGATTTTGGGTTAAACTTGAATTGTAATTTGTGTGTGTTCTTTGGGATCTTTGGCACAGTGTGCGGGGTTTTTTCCGGAGCGAGCGCGGACTTAGCCTTCGAGGACCGGATTTAGCGCTCGAGGTGGGTACCGTTGTTTACCTCCTACTTATGATGTCCCCACTAGGCCTATTGGAGTGCTTCACTGTTATGTTGCTAAATGAACCGGAATAAGTTAAAATGGCATCTTGGTTGAGAATTGGACTTATTGCTTGGGCTACATCTTAAAATGGACTAAGTATTAATGAATGGATGATTCTTATATTAATATGTCGTTTAAACCTCACGGGGGGGGGGGGGGGGGGGAGTTTTGCTATAAAGGACTATCTTACCCGTACACTTTGGGACCTCTTATGCTTATGTGATAAATGGATATGAGATAACTTAGCAAATGAAAGTTTAACTAGTGGCATACCTCTCTATTGGGAAGGATAATAATATTTAAACCCTGTTTTTATATAAAGGACTTTGCATGCTTAAATGGACATCTAGTTAGGCCACCTTTTTCTGCTACACTATCATGCTGGAATTGACTTAGGAGAAACCATGCTTTTCTCTTCTTTTATTTATATTCGGGGGATAGTGCGCTCGGGTTCGAGCAGGGACTGGGATAGTGTAGTCAGACAGTTGTGGGCTTTGGGACAGGCAGGCTGTGAGGGCCGGGCATTGCGGCAACCGCGGATCTTTGGCGGTTGACCGGACAGTAGTTATTGCATCAGATTGGGATAGAGGATTTGGATTTCTTTTAGTGGATGGGTTTTCCACCGTGATCAGAGTCATGATCCAGTCCTGCTGATTTGGTACTTGTTACCCAGGCATTATACTCGTGTGGGTCGCTCCCTCGAGTGCCACTCCGGAGTGTGCGTTTTTACAGGCTTCGAGTCTTCGAGACTCCCTTTTCCTATCGGTGTTATGCGTAGGCTGGCATACCCGATTTGGCAGGCAGAGCAGGCAGTACCAGTGCTTACTGGTGTATCGATTGGGTCTAGACAGGCAGGCGTTGACATTCTGATGCATACATATAGCTAATCTATCAGTTAGCTCATTAGAGGCATGTAGTGGTAGCTCTATTCATCATCAGCAGTTTTAATTACAGCTTACCACCTCTGTTCATCTTTTCTGCCTCTTATAGTCCTAGTGGGCACATTTGTGTTGAGGTCTACCCGCTAGGAGGAGGCTACTGTTTTATAGTAGTTCTCACTCCCCACTGCTTTTCTTCTTCTATTCCCCTTTGTTTTGCAGAGTCGTATGCGGCTGTTGCAGGACCCTCCACTGCGGACCGAGGTAAGAGAATCGCGGACTAGATAGCGGTCCACCCAGGCACCAGTTCTATTATTAGATGTACCCCGATACTCTCAGATACTCTACTATTCATTTCTTTTTGGGTCTGGCTTCGGCCAGCTGGTTGTATTTGATTAGTGAGCTGGGAGAGACATATGTCTTATTGAGAGTTACTTTCTGCACTTTACTTTTCTGCTTCATCTGAGATGTATTAGTTACTGTTTAGCTCTGTTTATGCTCTTTATTATATCATCTATACTTGAGCAGGTTACCAGCGCTTCGTATACACGGGAAATTCTGTGTATACGGCGGATCTGTAGACGGGCCCGGGTTCTGGTTTACACCCGGGGCGTGACAGCCTCAGAGGCAGCAAGCAGTAGTAGTCGAGGTAGCTCTGTTCTTCCGACAGGTGCATCTTCTGTGGAGGTCGGCATCTTGCCGGGCACTTGTGACTAGCGGTTGGGACGTTGTTATGCCTGTGGGCAGGCCAGGCACATGCGAGCTACATGCCCTCTTTTGACATCAGCGACACCTTCTTGAGCATCGGCTCCTATCGTATCTCAGCGGCGGTCATCAGCTCTGCGGCCTTATGCTCTAGCGAGCAGATCACCTTCCTCCCACCCTACTGACTATCAGCCTCCAGCTCAGAGCGGACGGGTCTACGCCGCCCAGGTAGAGGACTCCTGTCACGCCCCGGGGGTTTAATGAAGCGGAAAATAGCGAATAAATTTTTTTTTGAAACATTCCCTCCCTCCGGCATGTGCCTAGATCCGCCGTATATACAAATTCACCCCGCAAACGGGCGGAGTCTCCTCTGTATATGCACGGCGTCACAATCACAGCATTCACTTTAACCACGCTAGTGCACATAAGTAAAGGAAAGCAAAGACCACATTGCATCAGGAATTAAAGAGGCCGACTAACTTTGAAAGGATAAATTCATAGGGTTTTAAAAACGGTGCCCACACGACACCTATGTTTTTCAAAACATTTTCGCAATCCATAAATCCACAGGGTTTTAAAAACGGTGCCCACCCGACACCTATGTTTTCAAAACATTTTCGCAAAGCTTTTTCAGTTATTTGCAACCGGCCGGCTAGCAGGTAATAGAATAAGACAGTCATCCACATGAATACGAAACCATCCCAACATCCACATCAACCATACAGAGGTATCAACTCACATAAGCTACTAACCCAAATGAATAAAAAAAAAGCAGGTAAATAAGTCCTTAGCCCTGAATAGGGCCACAGTCCTCAAGTTGCGGCCTCACCGTCACCCCAGCTCTCACCCCTGACTAGACCTGCCACAACGTGGGAAGTCAGTGACACAGAGAGTAAAGTAAAACATGCTGTAAAGACTGTAAATAAAGCAAACCGAAAGAACCGGAGCATCCGCACCCTTCATCGTGCAGTCAATAGTAACCCCCCCGTACAAACCAGACCGAGCACCTGCCTCGACAAACCACACCGCTCTCACCTTGGCGCCTTTAACCCCCCACCTGCGGGGGCCCCCACTACGTCACCTTGTGGGGTACACGGGTCAACATACCACCCTTCCGGAAAAGTACACCCACGCTGTGAGGACCCGGATCCCCATGATGAGTTTACTGGTTGATTGGCAGCTTACGGGGGGGCCAACGTGGTGTGTCGGTGGTATTTGTGCACAATTTGGACACAAGTGATGGACTCCGGGCTTAAAATGGATCACGTGAGTGATCGGAGGACCCCGTTGGATGTTTAGAAGTAGTTTCGCGCGAAGTGGATATTAAAATGGACTCAGCGCGAAGTTTGGACCAAAGAACACCTTTTCCGGATGCCTTCGGCAATTTTTAGAGTTGGAATTTGGCAAATCGGACATCGGATTTGGATTCAGCGCGTGAAAACGATGAAAATGGACTATTTACTTGTACTTTTCGTAGCCCGGATGACGCGCGCGATTTTCAAGGCACTTAGCACTATTCCGGCGGGCAACGGCGGCGCAGGCTCGGGCAGGCGGCGGCGCGGGCGCGGGCAGGCGCGCGGTCGCGAGGGCAGGGCGCGGTGCACGGGTCCGTCGTGAAACGTGCGCTATAGATTGGATGGGGTGCGGACATGGGCGGCTAGGTAGGCTGGTGCAGTGGACCAGGCCAGCTCGGGGCGCTGGCCAGCTCGGGCGGTCGGTGCCTGCAGGGGTTGTTAGGAGGTGCTGGGCATCGCGCCCTTGTGGGCGTGGCTAGCAGCACACGCGTGCCACGTGGCGCTTTGTTTTGAGGGCGGGTTTTGGCTGTTGCTTGGCGGCGATGACGTGGCGTCTTCCTGAGCGATTCGGACGCATCGCCACGGGAAACCCGGGGACACCCGGTCATTTCCGGAAGTTTTTTTGGCCTTTTAAGACCCGAGCCGCCATTCTTACCCTTTGATCATTACGGGCCTCCTTTACCGCGTGACGCCTTCTACAAGTTGCCTTCCGTGCTGTGCTGCATACACCTGAGGATTTCTAGGATGTTAGGGCACGCTTTTCGACGGTTTTCATTTCTTGGCACGTCGCGGTTCCTTCGCGGTGTTTCCATTCATCGGTTTTGGTGCGAGAAGCTACCACGGACCTACTCCGACCATCATTGTTCAGGTGATTCTTGCGCCGTTGGATACTGCGACAGGTAGGGCTACGATCATGGTATTTCTAGCTTCCCCTAGTT